>CAWUFW010007699.1:0-600000 GCA_963921515.1 Calotriton arnoldi
AGTTGATGGACAGAATGCAGAACAATGTCATACATTCACCACAGTACAGAGATCTGGGCCAAAATCCATCGCTTTTTTGCTCACCATGCCATTCCAGTTTGAGCCCAGCCATATGCAAATCAGTCTTGACCCTGTGCCTCATGGGAACAGTCCAGCCCGAACTGCCAAGCCAGGTCCTCCCTGGACTGGAAACAAGCATCCTAGGATCGGTTTTGGGGTTTCACCCCTCTTCAGCCAGGATAGGTTGATTCCAGTGGCATGGAGAGCACGGGACTCACGTCTGGGCATACCCGTCCCACTCGGGGTGACAAATGCAAAACAACAGTTGATGGACAGAATGCAGAACAATGTCATACATTCACCCCAGTACAGAGATCTGGGCCTAAATCCATCGTTTTTGCTCACCATGCCATTCCAGTTTGAACCCAGCCATATGCAAATCAGTCTTGACCCTGTGCCTCATGGGAACAGTGCAGCCCGAACTGCCAAGCCAGGTACTCCCTGGACTGGAAACAAGCATCCTAGGACCGGTTTCAGGGTTTCACCCCTCTTCAGCCAGGATAGCTTGATTCCAGTGGCATAGAGAGCACGGGACCCACGTCTGGGCATACCCGTCCCACTCGGGGTGACAAATGCAAAAACAACAGTTGATGGACAGAATGCAGAACAATGTCATACATTCACCCCAATACAGAGATCTTGGCCTAAATCCATCGTTTTTGCTCACCATGCCATTCCAGTTTGAACCCAGGCATATGCAAATCAGTCTTGACCCTGTGCCTCATGGGAACAGTCCAGCCCGAACTGCTAAGCCAGGTCCTCCCTGGACTGGAAACAAGCATCCTAGGACCGGTTTCCGGGGTTTCACCCCTCTTCAGCCAGGATAGCTTGATTCCAGTGGCATGGAGAGCACGGGACCCACGTCTGGGCATACCCGCCCACTCGGGGTGACAAATGCAAAACAACAGTTGATGGACAGAATGCAGAACAATGTCATACATTCACCCCAGTACAGAGATCTGGGCCTAAATCCATCGTTTTTTGCTGACCATGCCATTCCAGTTTGAACCCAGCCATATGCAAATCAGTCTTGACCCTGTGCCTCATGGGAACAGTCCAGCCCGAACTGCCAGCTAGGTCCTCCTGGACTGGAAAAAAGCATCCTAGGACCGGTTTCGGGGTTTCACCCTCTTCAGCCAGGATAGCTTGATTCCAGTGGCATGGAGAGCACAGGACCCACGTCTGGGCATACCAGTCCCACTCAGGGTGACAAATGCAAAAACAGCAGTTGATGGACAGAATGCAGAACAATGTCATACATTCACCCCAGTACAGAGATCTGGGCCTAAATTCATTGTTTTTGCTCGCCATTCCAGTTTGAACCCAGCCATATGCAAATCAGTCTTGACCCTGTGCCTCATGGGAACAGTCCAGCCCGAACTGCCAAGCCAGGTCCTCCCTGGACTGGAAACAAGCATCCTAGGACCGGTTTCGGGGTTTCACCCTCTTCAGCCAGGATAGCTTGATTCCAGTGGCATGGAGAGCACAGGACCCACGTCTGGGCATACCCGCCCCACTAGGGGTGACAAATGCAAAACAACAGTTGATGGACAGAATTCAGAACAATGTCATACATTCACCCCAGTACAGAGATCTGGGCCTAAACCCATCGCTTTTGCTCACCATGCCATTCCAGTTTGAACCCAGCCATATGCAAATCAGTCTTGACCCTGTGCCTTATGGGAACAGTCCACCCCGAACTGCCAAGCCAGGTCCTCCCGGGACTGGAAACAAGCATCCTAGGACCGGTTTCAGGGTTTCACCCCTCTTCAGCCAGGATAGCTTGATTCCAGTGGCATGGAGAGCACGGGACCCACATCTGGGCATACCCGTCCCACTCGGGGTGACAAATGCAAAAACAACAGTTGAAACCGGTCCCAGGATGCTTGTTTCCGGTCCAGGGAGGACCTGGCTTGGCAGTTCGGGCTGGACTGTTCCCACAAGGAACAGGGTCAAGACTGATTTGCATATGGCTGGGTCCAAACTGGGGTGGTGTGGTGAGCAATAGAATGATGGATTTAACCCAGATCCTTGTGACTGGGGGTGAATGTTTGCATTGTCCAGCATTCAGTCCAACAATTGTTTCTTTTGCATTTGTCGCCCTAAGTGGGAAGGGTATGCCCAGACGTGGGTCCCGTGCTCACTACACCACAGGATTCAAGCTAGCCTGGGTGATGCCCTGAAACTGGTCCCAGGATGCTTGTTTCCGGTCCAGGGAGGACCTGGCTTGGCAGTTCAGGCTGGACTGTTCCCACAAGGAACAGGGTCAAGACTGATTTGCATATGGCTGGGTCCAAACTGGGGTGGTGTGGCGAGCAAAAGAATGATGGATTTAACCCAGATCCTTGTGACTGGGGGTGAATGTTTGCATTGTCCAGCATTCAGTCCATCAATTGTTTCTTTGCATTTGTCGCCCTAAGTGGGAAGGGTATGCCCAGACGTGTCCCGTGCTCTCTACACCACTGGATTCAAGCTAGCCTGGCTGATGAAGGGTGATGCCCTGAAACCGGTCCCAGGATGCTTGTTTCTGGTCCAGGGAGGACCTGGCTTGGCAGTTCAGGCTGGACTGTTCCCACAAGGAACAGGGTCAAGACTGATTTGCATATGGCTGGGTCCAAACTGGGGTGGTGTGGTGAGCAAAAAAATGATGGATTTAACCCAGATCCTTGTGACTGGGGGTGAATGTTTGCATTGTCCAGCATTCCGTCCATCAATTGTTTCTTTTGCAGGTGTGTATACAGTGCCAATAATGATGTGTTCGCCATCTGAACTGCCCTTTAAAAGGATGTAGTGGTCCTCAGTGCTCGCAACCACCTCCTCAGTGGAGAAAGAGACCACTGGTCTGATCCAAATTAATACCCCTCGGGCGAAGGAAGAAAAATTAGTAGCATAGACATGGCCACGCCAGCACCTCTGCGGTTTGCTTGCTTCAAACAGTGTTTCCTGGAACATGGCCACCTGTGTGGAGCAGCCTTGAGATAGGTATAAATGTTGTATCGGTGGGAGGGAGTATGCATGCCCTGCATGTTCCAGGTAATGAAAGTAGTATGTGTCATGGCGGCAGTTTGTATACAGGAGGAGGGCAACTGTTGTGAATGGCACTAGGGACCAGGGTTGTCATGGAAGTAGTGAAGAATAGGTTAGAGCACTGGACTAAGGCTTCAAAGGTCATGGAGGCATAGCCAAATGGGGTGGAAAGATGAGATGCAACCATTAAATGCTAATAAGGCAGAGGAACGATGGGTTTCCCGCCCAAACTTGTTGAAATACTTATGCGAGATACAGTAGTAAAGCCTGTAACAGAGGGTTTTACCATTGGGTGGTGCAGCGGCCAATGGTGGTGTACCCCATGTAGTGTAACCATGAGTATTCCAGCTGGTGTTAGATGTATAAGAAGGTGGCCATGTGTTGCGCATGTGCATATTGCGGGAGCTAGCAATGCATTAGGAAATCAATTATTGAGGAGTTAAGTGACAGCAGGAGAAATCAACAGTACATAATAATGCGTGATCTTCCAAGAAAGAAAACATGGAGAGTGACATATATGAGCAGGAGCAGTTTATAAAATGTCATCAGCTGTCTGCAGAGTGACTACTGGTGGTGACAAGGCATCTGCGTCTGTACGCCAAACGGTGGAAGAGCCATTTTCTCTTGAACACAGTGCAGATTGTTCTTTAGGGCTGGTGTCAGATCGGGCATCATTTATTGCTACTACGGGCTGGAGGGCCTCTCTTCTTTCCTGTATGACCAGTTTCAGGCCCAGAACTGCTGCAGGTCTAGGAGGGCATTGCATCACTCGCAGGCACCTGCAGCAGTGCCCGCTGTTGGCTCCATCAGTAGTAGGCTCTGTCCCTGCGGCCTGATGGGACAGCCAAGCCTCGACATCTCCAGCCATTTCCAAGCATCCTCCGGTGAGTCCAAGAAGCGCAGTTTGCCATCTGTCACAATACATAATCTCGACAGAAAAATCAGTGAGTATTTCATGTCGACGTGGCGAAGACCACATTTGACAGCCAGAAAGGAGGCCCTATGTTCTGGAAGAACACGATGCAGACATTGTCTACCACAATTTAGTTGTTTCCTGGTTTCACGTTGGATGGTGTCTGTTAGACCTGGCATCTTTTGGCAAGCTTTCACTGTCTTTTTGCTTTCTGACCTCCCAGTTTTTGCTGGTTTAGTGTCTTTGCGCACTTTCGCACTGCTGTTCAGTGTTAAAGGGCAATTGCTCCTGTTGTAAATTGTTATTATGGATTGGTGTTTCCATGATTGACATATTTGATTTACTGGTATGCCCCTAGTAAAGTGCACTGAGTGTGCCAGAGCCTGTAAATCAAATGCTACTAGCGGGCCTGCAGCACTGATTGTGCCACCCGCATGAGTAGCCCTGAAAAGGTATCTCAGACCTGCCACTGCAGGGTCTGCGTGCAGTTTGTGACTGCCATGTCGACCTGGCAAGTGCACCCACTTGCCAGGCCCTAATCTTCCCTTTTCTTACATATAGGTCACCCCTAAGGTAGTCCCAAGGTACCCTTGTGGGCAGGGTGCTGTTTATGTTAAAGGTAGGACATGTACTGGTGTGTGTGGCATGTCCTGGTAGTGAATTACAGTGCATTTCATTTTCCACCATGGAAAGGCTATCTGTTCCATAAGATAGAATGGGAGTTTTACTTACAACATCTTATAGGCATAACTTCCCACTGGGACAAGATGGGGAAATTTTGTTTAGTATGCCTGGACTCAGAATTTAAACATGCATCTTTTAGTAAAGATGATTTTTATGTTCTGTGTTTGAAAATACTACTTTTAGAAAGTAGGTATTTTCTTGCTTAGCCATCCTGTGTGCCTCTGCTGGGTTTGTGGAATGACTGTCTGGCTTTGGGGTGACAGGGCCTGGAGATGTGTATTCTCTTCAGACAGCCACCGGAGGTGTCGAGGTGTGTCCTGCCTTTCCTGGATGAGTCAGGGCTGGGCTGAATAGACCTGGGCTGCATTTAGAGTAGTGAGAGGAGATTTCCTTGCACCTGAATGGGCCTGGTCTGCCTTGAACAATGCTGTCTCCACCTCCTGCCAGGAAGTCCAGCCAGAGAGGACAGAACTGGTTTGACTAAGCACAGACACTCTCCGCCTAAGAGAACAAAAGAATTTTGAGTATAAATATTGGGGCCAGACCCCAGAACTTTAGAACTCACTAGAATCAAGGAACCTGTCCAGAAGAAGAGCTGGAAGAACTGCCAGGAGGAGCGCTGCTCCTTTGCTGTGTTGTTGCTTTGTTGGGTTTTACTGCAGTTGCTGCTTCAGCTTTGGGCAGTGAAAGGACTGGATTGGACTGAACTTTCTTTACTTGTGCTAAGTATCTCCAAGGGCTTAAAGTAGAGCTTGCCTCCAGTTCTGAAGTCTCAGGGACTGCAAAGTCTTCACCAACCTCTGGGTACCGATTCTGGAACCACTGTTTCAGTTGCCAGCATTTTCAATATGATTCAGAACAATGCAGCATACTCCTGGCATACAAGAGTCGCTGAGCAGGACTGTACACGGGCACTCTTACACCATGGGGCAAGGGTGCCAGCAGTATAAGGAGGTTTGTTTTTGTGTAGGAAGGGGTACCATTCTGCACAACAGCAATCCTGAAAGGCATATACATCTTTCTAAGTGTGCTGCAGATTGCAGTACACATAGAAAGCGGATGTAACGAGGAAAAATAAAGATGTTGCTTCATGTTATGCTGCCCCTGAGAAGATATATCATTTTGGTGCATTCCCAGGTCCACCACCTTTGGTAAAACTGGGAACACGTCAAAAACGATGGGAGTTGCGTGAGAACACCTGTGCAATGCTCATGGAACAATTTCCCAAGGCAGAGTAAAACAATGCAGTGATTTGAGCTAACTTGCATTACTCCTGATTTATAAAGCCACTCAGGGCCATGCAAGGTGGCCTTGAGTAGCTTCATAAATCGCATTTTGGATTTGTGTCGCACTTGCACCATGTTTTCTGGTGCAAAAGCGATGCAACTCCTCTCATTAATATGCACCCAAATGTGATTTATGGTCTGAGTTTTTGAAATTTTATATTGGGGTTCTGCTTCTTTTTAAGTGGACACTTCCCTCTTTCTTCTTTGCTCATGAAAGATGTCTGTCACAGCAGGCATGAGTCCGAACCTGATTGATCCATAACACAATTCAAAGTAGTGACGAGAGTTCACACCTGAATGTTAGACACAGTGATACATTCACTATACAAATTCACTACTAATCCTTTACGGTTTCGGGAGTAGCAAACTACACGCCAAAAAAGCACTTCAACACCTTATCAGGGGTAGCAAGTGCTTTATAAATGCAAACCTTTTCCCTCTTCTATCCTTCCACTACCCTTCTCAATCCAATTAACAGACTAACATATCCACCACACAAATTACGTTAATATTTTCACTATACTAATTCACTACTAGTCCTTCATGAGTTCCGCAGTAGCTAACTACACGCCAAAAAGCACTTTAACACATCAGGGGTAGCAAGCGCTATATAAATGCAAATCTTTTTCCCCTCTTCTATCCCTCCACCATCCTTTTCCAATCCAAATAACTAACTAACATATCCAACACTCAAATGACTTTCATACGTCACTGTACTAATTCACCGCTAATCCTTTATGGGTTCTGTAGCAGTGTGCTACTCGCAGAAAAAGCGCTTCCACATCTCGTCAGGGGTTGTAACCGCTATATAAATGCAAACCTTTTCTCCTCTTATATCCCTCAACTATCCTTCTCACTCCAAATAACTAACTAACATATCCCCCACTCAAATTACTTTTCATTTATCACTGTACTAATTCACTGCTAATCCTTTATGCGTTCCGAAGTAGTGTGCTACTCGCCGAAGAAGCACTTCAACACATCATCAGGGGTAGCAAGCGCTATATAAATGCCAAACTTTTCCCTTTTCTATCCCTCGACTACCCTTCTCAATCCAAATAACAGCCTAACATATCCACCTCTCAAATTATGTTCATATTTTCACTATACTAATTCACTAAAAGCAGTTCAACACCTTATCAGGGGTAGCAAGTGCTATATAAAGGCAAACCTTTTTCCCTCTTCTATTGCTCCACTATCATTCTTAATCCAAATAACTAACTAACATGTTCACCACTCAAATTAATTTCATATTTCACTATACTAATTCAACTCTAATCCTTTATGGGTTCCGTAGTAGCGTGCTACTTGCAGAAAAAGCATTTCAAAACCTCGTCAGGGGTAGTAAGTGCTATATAAATGCAAACCTTTTTTCCTCTATTCCTCCACTATTCTTCTCAATCCAAATAAATGACTAACATATCCACCACTCAAATTACTTTCATATTTTCACCATTCTGATTCACCACTAGTCCTTTATGGGTTCCCGAGTAGCGTGATACTCACAGAAAAAGCATTTTGACGCCTCGTAAGAGGTAGTAAGCGTTATATAGATGCACACCTTTTTCCCTCTTTTATTCCTCCACTATCCTTCTCAATCCAAATAACTAACTGACATATCCACCACTCAAATTACTTTAATTTTTTCACTAATATAATTCACTACTAATCCTTTCTGGGTTCCGGATTGCGTGCTACTCACCGAAAAAGCACTTCAACACCTTATCAGGCGTAGCAAGCGCTATATATATGCAAACCTTTGTCCCACTTCTATCCCTCCACTATCCTTCCTAATCCAAATAACTAACTAACATGTCCACCACGCAAATTTATTTCATATTTCACTATACTAATTCACCCATAATTCTTTATGGGCTACGGAGTAGCGTGCTACTCGCAGAAAAAGTGCTTTGACATATCGTCAAGGAGAGTAAGCGCTATATAAATGCAAACCTTTTTACCTCTTATATCCCTCCAATAGCATTCTGAATCCAAACAACTGACTAACATATCCATACTAATCATTTTTACACATGGGAGTAGCATGCTACTGGCAGAAAAAGCACTTCAACGCCTCGTCAGGGGTAGGGAGCACTATATAAATGCAAATCTTTTTCCCTCTATCCCTCCACTATCCTTCTCAATCCAAATAAATGACCAATATATCCACCACACAAATTACTTTCATATTTTCTCTATACTAATTCACTACTCATCCTTAAAGGGTTCTGTAGTAGCGTGCTCCTCACAGAAAAAGCACTTCAACACCTTATAAGGAGTGGCAAGCGCTATATAATGCAAACATTTTTCCCTCTTCTATCCCTCCACAATCCTTCTTTATCCAAATAACGAACTAACATGTCCACCACTCAAATTAATTTCATATTTCACTGTACTAATTTACCGCTAATCATTTATGGGTGCCGGAGTAGCGTGCTAGTCGCTGAAAAATCGCTTCAACACCTCATCAGGGGTAGCAAGCGCTAAATAAATGCAAACCTTTTCCCTCTTCTATCCCTCCACTATCATTCTCAATCCACATAACTGACTAATATATCCACCACTCAAATTACTTCCATATTTTCATTATACTAATTCACTACTAATAATTTTTAGATATGGGAGTAGCTTGCTACTGGCAGAAAAAGCGCTTCAACACCTCGTCAGGGGTAGTAAGTGCTATATAAATGCAAACCTTTTCCCTTTATCCCTCCACTATCCTTCTCAATCCAAATATCTAACTAACATATGCACCACTCAAATTACTTTCATACTTTCAGTATACTAATTCATCGCTAATCCTTTATGGGTTCCAGAGTAGCGTGCTACTTGCAGAAAAAGCGTTTTGATGCCTCATCAGGGGTAGTGACCGCTAGATAAATGCAAACTGTTTCCCTTATATCCCTCCACTGTCCTTCTCAATCCAAATAACTGACTAACATATCCACCACGCAAATTACTTTCATATTTTCACTATACTAATTCACTACTAAGCCTTTATGGGTTCTAGACTAGCATGCTACTCACAGAAAAAGCATTTTGACACCTCGTCAGGGGTAATAATCTCTATATAAATGCAAACCTTTTTCCCTCTATCCCTCCACTATCCTTCTCAAACCAAATAACTGACTAACATATCCACCACGCAAATTACTTTCATATTTTCACTATACTAATTCACTACTAATCCTTTATGGGTTCTGGAGTAACGTGCTATCACAGAAAAGCATTTTGACTCCTCGTCAGGGGTAGTAAGCACTATATAGATGCAAACCTTTTTCCCACTTTTATTCCTCCTCTATCCTTCTCAATCCAAATCACTAACTGACATATCCACCACTCAAATTACTTTCATAATTTCACTATTTTAATTCACTACTAATCCTTTATGGGTTCCAGATTAGCATACTACTCACCGAAAAAACACTTTAACACCTTATCAGGCGTAGCAAGCGCTATATAAATGCAAACATTTGTCCCTCTTCTATCCCTCCACTATCCTTCCTAATCTAAATAACTAACTAACATGTCCACCACTCAAATTAATTTCATATTTCACTATACTAATTCACCCATAATTCTTTATGGGTTACGGAGTAGCGTGCTACTCGCAGAAAAACCGCTTTGATGCATTGTCAAGGGGAGTAAGCGCTATATAAATCCAAACATTTTTCCCTCTTATATCCCTCCACTATCATTCTCAATCCCAAAAACTGACTAACATATGCACCACTCAAATTACTTTCATATTTTCAGTATACTAATTCACCGCTAATCCTTTATGGGTTCCGGAGTAGCGTGCTACTCTCAGAAAAAACATTCTTCGATGTCTCGTCGAGGGTGGTAAGTGTTGTATAAATGCAAACCTTTTTTCCTCTATCCCTCCACTATCCTTCACAATCCAAATAAATGACTAACATATCCACCCCACAAATTACTTTCATATTTTCTCTATACTAATTCACTACTAATCTTTAAAGGGTTCTGTAGTAGCGTGCTACTTATAGAAAAAGCACTTCAACACCTTATAAGGAGTGGCAAGCGCCATATAATGCAAACATTTTTCCCTCCACTATCCTTCTTTATCTAAATAACGAACTAACATGTCCAACACTCAAATTAATTTAATATTTCACTGTACTAATTTACCGCTAATCATTTATGGGTGCCGGAGTAGCGTGCTAGTCGCTGAAAAATCACTTCAACACCTCATCAGGTGTAGCAAGCGCTAAATAAATGCAAACCTTTTCCCACTTCTATCCCTCCACTATCATTCTCAATCCACATAACTGACTAATATATCCACCACTCAAATTACTTCCATATTTTCATTATACTAATTCACTACTAATAATTTTTAGATATGGGAGTAGCTTGCTACTGGCAGAAAAAGCGCTTCAACACCTCGTCAGGGGTAGTAACTGCTATATAAATGCAAACCTTTTTCCCTTTATCCCTCCACTATCCTTCTCAATCCAAATATCTAACTAACATATGCACCACTCAAATTACTTTCATACTTTCAGTATACTAATTCATCGCTAATCCTTTATGGGTTCCAGAGTAGCGTGCTACTTGCAGAAAAAGCGTTTTGATGCCTCATCAGGGGTAGTGACCGCTAGATAAATGCAAACCTTTTTCCCTCTATCCCTCCACTATCCTTCTCAATCCAAATAACTGACTAACATATCCACCACGCAAATTACTTTCATATTTTCACTATACTAATTCACTACTAATCCTTTATGGGTTCTGGAGTAACGTGCTATCACAGAAAAAGCATTTTGACTCCTCGTCAGAGGTAGTAAGCGCTATATAGATGCAAACCTTTTTCCGACTTTTATTCCTCCACTATCCTTTCTCAATCCAAATAACTAACTGACATATCCACCACTCAAATTACTTTCATAATTTCACTATTTTAATTCACTACTAATCCTTTAGGGGTTCCAGATTAGCGTACTACTCACCGAAAAAACACTTTAACTTTAACACCTTATCAGGCATAGCAAGCGCTATATAAATGCAAACTTTTGTCCCTCTTCTATCCCTCCACTATCCTTCCTAATCCAAATAACTAACTAACATGTCCACCACTCTAATTAATTTCATATTTCACTATACTAATTCACCAATAATTCTTTATGGGTTACGGAGTAGCGTGCTACTCGCAGAATAAACGCTTTGATGCATTGTCAAGGGGAGTAAACGCTATATAAATCCAACATTTTCTTATATCCCTCCACTATCATTCTCAATCCAAAAAACTGACTAACATATGCAACACTCAAATTACTTTCATATTTTCAGTATACTAATTCACCGCTAATTCTTTATGGGTTCCGGAGTAGCGTGCTACTCTTAGAAAAAACATTCTTCGATGCCTCGCCGAGGGTGGTAAGTGCTGTATAAATGCAAACCTTTTTTCCTCTATCCCTCCACTATCCTTCACAATCCAAATAAATGACTAACATATCCACCACACAAATTACTTTAATATTTTCTCTATACTAATTCACTACTAATCTTTAAAGGGTTCTGTAGTAGCGTGCTACTTATAGAAAAAGCACTTCAACACCTTATAAGGAGTGGCAAGCGCCATATAATGCAAACATTTTTCCCTCTTCTATCCCTCCACTATCCTTCTTTATCTAAATAACGAACTAACATGTCCAACACTCAAATTAATTTCATATTTCACTGTACTAATTTACCGCTAATCATTTATGGGTGCCGGAGTAGCATGCTAGTCGCTGAAAAATCACTTCAACACCTCATCAGGTGTAGCAAGCGCTAAATAAATGCAAACCTTTTCCCTCTTCTATCCCTCCACTATCATTCTCAATCCACATAACTGACTAATATATCCACCACTCAAATTACTTCCATATTTTCATTATACTAATTCACTACTAATAATTTTTAGATATGGGAGTAGCTTGCTACTGGCAGAAAAAGCACTTCAACACCTCGTCAGGGGTAGTAACTGCTATATAAATGCAAACCTTTTTCCCTTTATCCCTCCACTATCCTTCTCAATCCAAATATCTAACTAACATATGCACCACTCAAATTACTGTCATACTTTCAGTATACTAATTCATCGCTAATCCTTTATGGGTTCCAGAGTAGCGTGCTACTTGCAGAAAAAGCGTTTTGATGCCTCATCAGGGGTAGTGACCGCTAGATAAATGCAAACCTTTTTCCCTCTATCCCTCCACTATCCTTCTCAATCCAAATAACTGACTAAGATATCCACCACGCAAATTACTTTCATATTTTCACTATACTAATTCACTACTAATCCTTTATGGGTTCTGGAGTAACGTGCTATCACAGAAAAAGCATTTTGACTCCTCGTCAGAGGTAGTAAGCGCTATATAGATGCAAACCTTTTTCCGACTTTTATTCCTCCACTATCCTTTCTCAATCCAAATAACTAACTGACATATCCACCACTCAAATTACTTTCATAATTTCACTATTTTAATTCACTACTAATCCTTTAGGGGTTCCAGATTAGCGTACTACTCACCGAAAAAACACTTTAACTTTAACACCTTATCAGGCATAGCAAGCGCTATATAAATGCAAACTTTTGTCCCTCTTCTATCCCTCCACTATCCTTCCTAATCCAAATAACTACCTAACATGTCCACCACTCAAATTAATTTCATATTTCACTATACTAATTCACCAATAATTCTTTATGGGTTACGGAGTAGCGTGCTACTCGCAGAATAAACGCTTTGATGCATTGTCAAGGGAGTAAACGCTATATAAATCCAACATTTTCTTATATCCCTCCACTATCATTCTCAATCCAAAAACTGACTAACATATGCAACACTCAAATTACTTTCATATTTTCAGTATACTAATTCACCGCTAATTCTTTATGGGTTCCGGAGTAGCGTGCTACTCTTAGAAAAAACATTCTTCGATGCCTCGCCGAGGTGGTAAGTGCTGTATAAATGCAAACCTTTTTTCCTCTATCCCTCCACTATCCTTCACAATCCAAATAAATGACTAACATATCCACCACACAAATTACTTTCATATTTACTCTATACTAATTCACTACTAATCTTTAAAGGGTTCTGTAGTAGCGTGCTACTTATAGAAAAAGCACTTCAACACCTTATAAGGAGTGGCAAGCGCTATATAATGCAAAGATTTTTCCCTCTTCTATCCCTCCACTATCCTTCTTTATCTAAATAACGAACTAACATGTCCAACACTCAAATTAATTTCATATTTCACTGTACTAATTTACCGCTAATCAGTTATGGGTGCCGTAGTAGGGTGCTAGTTGCCGAAAAATCGCTTCAACACCTCATCAGGGGTAGCAAACGCTAAATAAATGCAAACCTTTTCTCTCTTCTATCCCTCCACTATCATTCTCAATCCAAATAACTGACTAATATAACCACTACTCAAATTACTTTCAAATGTTCACTATACTAATTCACTACTAATCCTTTATAGATTTGCTACTGGCAGAAATCCGCTTTGATGCATCGTCAGGGGTAGTAAGTGCTATATAAATGCAAACCTTTTTCTCTCTTTTATTCCTCCACTATCCTTCTCAATCCAATTAACTAACTAACATATCCACCATCCAAATTACTTTCATATTTTCAATACATTAATTCACTGCTAATCCTTTATGGGTTCCGGATTAGAGTGCTACTCACCAAAAAAGCACTTCAACTCCTTATCAGGCGTAGCAAGCACTATATAAATGCAAACCTTTGTCCGTCTTCTATCCCTCCACTATCCTTCCTAATCCAAAAAACTAACTAACATATATACCAGTCAAATGAATTTCATATTTTGGTATACTAATTCACCGCTAATCCTTTATGGGTTCTGGAGTAGCATGCTACTCTCAGAAAAAATCGCTTCGACGACTCGTCAGGGGTAGTAATTGCCATATAAATGCAATCCTTTTTTCCTCTATCCCTCCACTATCCTTCTCAATCCAAACAACTGACTAACATATCCACCACGCAAATTACTTTCATATTTTCACTATACTAATTCACTACTAATCCTTTATGGGTTCTGGAGTAACATGCTATCACAGAAAAAGCATTTTGACTCCTCGTCAGAGGTAGTAAGCGCTATATAGATGCAAACCTTTTTCCGACTTTTATTCCTCCACTATCCTTTCTCAATCCAAATAACTAACTGACATATCCACCACTCAAATTACTTTCATAATTTCACTATTTTAATTCACTACTAATCCTTTAGGGGTTCCAGATTAGCGTACTACTCACCGAAAAAACACTTTAACTTTAACACCTTATCAGGCATAGCAAGCGCTATATAAATGCAAACTTTTGTCCCTCTTCTATCCCTCCACTATCCTTCCTAATCCAAATAACTACCTAACATGTCCACCACTCAAATTAATTTCATATTTCACTATACTAATTCACCAATAATTCTTTATGGGTTACTCTTAGAAAAAACATTCTTCGATGCCTCGTCGAGAGGTGGTAAGTGCTGTATAAATGCAAACCTTTTTTCCTCTATCCCTCCACTATCCTTCACAATCCAAATAAATGACTAACATATCCACCACACAAATTACTTTCATATTTACTCTATACTAATTCACTACTAATCTTTAAAGGGTTCTGTAGTAGCGTGCTACTGCCCTTCTCAATCCAAATAACTGACTAACATATCTACCACGCAAATTACTTTCATATTTTCACTATACTAATTCACTACTAATCCTTTATGGGTTCTAGAGTAGCATGCTACTCACAGAAAAAACGAGCTATCACAGAAAAAGCATTTTGACTCCTCGTCAGGGGTAGTAAGCGCTATATAGATGCAAACCTTTTTCCCACTTTTATTCCTTCACTATCCTTCTCAATCCAAATAACTAACTGACATATCCACCACTCAAATTACTTTAATAATTTCACTATTTTAATTCACTACTAATCCTTTATGGGTTCCAGATTAGCATACTACAGACCGAAAAAGCACTTTAACACCTTATCAGGCGTAGGAAGCGCTATATAAATGCAAACTTTTGTCCCTCTTCTATCCCTCCACTATCCTTCCTAATCCAAATAATTAACTAACATGTCCACCACTCAAATTAATTTCATATTTCACTATATCAATTCACCCATAATTCTTTATGGGTTACGGAGTAGCGTGCTACTTGCAGAAAAACCGCTTTGATGTATTGTCAAGGGGAGTAAGCGCTATATAAATCCAAACATTTTCCCTCCTATATCCCTCTACTATCATTCTCAATCCAAAAACTGACTAACATATGCAGCAGTCAAAGTACTTTCATATTTTCAGTATACTAATTCACCAATAATTCTTTATGGGTTACGGAGTAGCGTGCTACTTGCAGAATAAACGCTTTGATGCATTGTCAAGGGGAGTAAGCGCTATATAAATCCCAAATTTTTCCCTCTTATATCCCTCCACTATCATTCTCAATCCAAAAAACTGACTAACATATGCAACACTCAAATTACTTTCATATTTTCAGTATACTAATTCACCGCTAATCCTTTATGGGTTCCGGAGTAGCGTGCTACTCTTAGAAAAAACATTCTTCGATGCCTCGCCGAGGGTGGTAAGTGCTGTATAAATGCAAACCTTTTTTCCTCTATCCCTCACAATCCAAATAAATGACTAACATATCCACCACACAAATTACTTTCATATTTACTCTATACTAATTCACTACTAATCTTTAAAGGGTTCTGTAGTAGCGTGCTACTTATAGAAAAAGCACTTCAACACCTTATAAGGAGTGGCAAGCGCTATATAATGCAAACATTTTTCCCTCTTCTATCCCTCCACTATCCTTCTTTATCTAAATAACGAACTAACATGTCCAACACTCAAATTAATTTCATATTTCACTGTACTAATTTACCTCTAATCAGTTATGGGTGCCGTAGTAGGGTGCTAGTTGCCGAAAAATCGCTTCAACACCTCATCAGGGGTAGCAAGCGCTAAATAAATGCAAACCTTTTCTCTCTTCTATCCCTCCACTATCATTCTCAATCCAAATAACTGACTAATATAACCACTACTCAAATTACTTTCAAATGTTCACTATACTAATTCACTACTAATCCTTTATAGATTTGCTACTGGCAGAAATCCGCTTTGATGCATCGTCAGGGGTAGTAAGTGCTATATAAATGCAAACCTTTTTCTCTCTTTTATTCCTCCACTATCCTTCTCAATCCAATTAACTAACTAACATATCCACCATCCAAATTACTTTCATATTTTCAATACATTAATTCACTGCTAATCCTTTATGGGTTCCGGATTAGAGTGCTACTCACCAAAAAAGCACTTCAACACCTTATCAGGCGTAGCAAGCACTATATAAATGCAAACCGTTGTCCGTCTTCTATCCCTCCACTATCCTTCATAATCCAAAAAACTAACTAACATATATAGCAGTCAAATTAATTTCATATTTTGGTATACTAATTCACCGCTAATCCTTTATGGGTTCTGGAGTAGCATGCTACTCTCAGAAAAAATCGCTTCGACGACTCGTCAGGGGTAGTAATTGCCATATAAATGCAATCCTTTTTTCCTCTATCCCTCCACTATCCTTCTCAATCCAAACAACTGACTAACATATCCACCACTCAAATTACTTTCATACTTTCAGTATACTAATTCACCGTTAATCCATTATGGGTTCCGGAATAGCGCGCTACTCTCAGATAAAGTGTTTTGATGCCTCGTCATGGGTAGTGAGAGCTATATAAAAGCAAACCTTTTTCCCTCTATCCCTCCACTATCCTTCTCAATCGAAATAAATGACTAACATATCCACCACACAAATTACATTCATATTTTTTCAATACTAATTCACTACTAATCCTTTATGTGTTCTATAGTAGTGTGCTACTCACAAAAAAACACTTCAACACCTTATAAGGAATGGCAAGCGCTATATAAATGCAAACCTTTTTCCCTTTATCCCTCCATAATCCTTCTCAATCCATATATCTAACTAACATATGCACCACTCAAATTACTTTCATACTTTCAGTATACTAATTCATCGCTAATCCTTTATGGGTTCCAGAGTAGCGTGCTACTTGCAGAAAAAGCACTTTGTTGCCTCATCAGGGGTAGTGACCGCTAGATAAATGCAAACCGTTTCCCTTATATCCCTCCACTGCCCTTCTCAATCCAAATAACTGACTAACATATCTACCACGCAAATTACTTTCATATTTTCACTATACTAATTCACTACTAATCATTTATGGGTTCTAGAGTAGCATGCTACTCACAGAAAAAACATGTTGACACCTCGTCAGGGGTAATAATCTCTATAGAAATGCAAACCTTTTTCCCCTCTATCCCTCCACTATCCTTCTCAATCCAAATAACTGATTAACATATCCACCACGCAAATTACTTTCATATTTTCACTATACTAATTCACTACTAATCCTTTATGGGTTCTGGAGTAACGAGCTATCACAGAAAAAGCATTGTGATTCCTCGTCAGGGGTAGTAAGCGCTATATAGATGCAAACCTTTTTCCCACTTTTATTCCTCCACTATCCTTCTCAATCCAAATAACTAACTGACATATCCACCACTCAAATTACTTTCATAATTTCACTATTTTAATTCACTACTAATCCTTTATGGGTTCCAGATTAGCATACTACAGACCGAAAAGCACTTTAACACCTTATCAGGCGTAGGAAGCGCTATATAAATGCAAACTTTTGTCCCTCTTCAATCCCTCCACTATCCTGCCTAATCCAAATAATTAACTAACATGTCCACCACTCAAATTAATTTCATATTTCACTATATCAATTCACCCATAATTCTTTATGGGTTACGGAGTAGCGTGCTACTTGCAGAAAAACCGCTTTGATGTATTGTCAAGGGGAGTAAGCGCTATATAAATCCAAACATTTTTCCCTCCTATATCCCTCTACTATCATTCTCAATCCAAAAAACTGACTAACATATGCAGCAGTCAAATTACTTTCATATTTTCAGTATACTAATTCACCGCTAATCCTTTATGGGTTACAGAGTAGGGTGCTACTCTCAGAAAAAAAATTCTTCGATGCCTCGTCGGAGGTGGTAAGTGCTGTATAAATGCAAACCTTTTTTCCTCTATCCCTCCACTATCCTTCACAATAAAAATAAATGACTAACATATCCACCACACAAATTACTTTCATATTTACTCTATACTAATTCACTACTAATCCTTAAAGGGTTCTGTAGTAGCGTGCTACTTAGAGAAAAAGCACTTCAACACCTTATAAGGAATGGCAAGCGCTATATAATGCAAAAATGTTTCCCTCTTCTATCCCTCCACTATCCTTCTTTATCTAAATAACGAACTAACATGTCCAACACTCAAATTAATTTCATATTTCACTGTACTAATTTACTGCTAATCCTTTATGGGTGCCGGAGTAGCGTGCTAGTCGCTGAAAAATCGCTTCAACACCTCATCAGGGGTAGCAAGCGCTAAATAAATGCAAACCTTTTCCCTCTTCTATCCCTCCACTATCATTCTCAATCCACATAACTGACTAATATATCCACCACTCAAATTACTTTCATATTTTATTATACTAATTCACTACTAATAATTTTTAGATATGGGAGTAGCTTGCTACTGGCAGAAAAAGCGCTTCAACACCTCGTCAGGGGTAGTAAGTGCTATATAAATGCAAACCTTTTTCCCTTTATCCCTCCATAATCCTTCTCAATCCAAATATCTAACTAACATATGCACCACTCAAATTACTTTCATACTTTCAGTATACTAATTCATCGCTAATCCTTTATGGGTTCCAGAGTAGCGTGCTACTTGCAGAAAAAGCACTTTGATGCCTCATCAGGGGTAGTGACCGCTAGATAAATGCAAACCGTTTCCCTTATATCCCTCCACTGCCCTTCTCAATCCAAATAACTGACTAACATATCTACCACGCAAATTACTTTCATATTTTCACTATACTAATTCACTACTAATCATTTATGGGTTCTAGAGTAGCATGCTACTCACAGAAAAAACATGTTGACACCTCGTCAGGGGTAATAATCTCTATAGAAATGCAAACCTTTTTCCCTCTATCCCTCCACTATCCTTCTCAATCCAAATAACTGACTAACATATCCACCACGCAAATTACTTTCATATTTTCACTATACTAATTCACTACTAATCCTTTATGGGTTCTGGAGTAACGAGCTATCACAGAAAAAGCATTTTGACTCCTCGTCAGGGGTAGTAAGCGCTATATAGATGCAAACCTTTTTCCCACTTTTATTCCTCCACTATCCTTCTCTATTCAAATAACTAACTGACATATCCACCACTCAAATTACTTTCATAATTTCACTATTTTAATTCACTACTAATCCTTTATGGGTTCCAGATTAGCATACTACAGACCGAAAAAGCACTTTAACACCTTATCAGGCGTAGGAAGCGCTATATAAATGCAAACTTTTGTCCCTCTTCTATCCCTCCACTATCCTGCCTAATCCAAATAATTAACTAACATGTCCACCACTCAAATTAATTTCATATTTCACTATATCAATTAACCCATATTTCTTTATGGGTTACGGAGTAGCGTGCTACTTGCAGAAAAACCGCTTTGATGTATTGTCAAGGGGAGTAAGCGCTATATAAATCCAAACATTTTTCCCTCCTATATCCCTCTACTATCATTCTCAATCCCAAAAACTGACTAACATATGCAGCAGTCAAATTACTTTCATATTTTCAGTATACTAATTCACCGCTAATCCTTTATGGGTTCCGGAGTAGGGTGCTACTCTCAGAAAAAAAATTCTTCGATGCCTCGTCGGGGGTGGTAAGTGCTGTATAAATGCAAATCTTTTTTCCTCTATCCCTCCACTATCCTTCACAATAAAAATAAATGACTAACATATCCACCACACAAATTACTTTCATATTTACTCTATACTAATTCACTACTAATCCTTAAAGGGTTCTGTAGTAGCGTGCTACTTAGAGAAAAAGCACTTCAACACCTTATAAGGAATGGCAAGCGCTATATAATGCAAACATTTTTCCCTCTTCTATCCCTCCACTATCCTTCTTTATCTAAATAACGAACTAACATGTCCAACACTCAAATTAATTTCATATTCCACTGTACTAATGTACCGCCAATCCTTTATTTGTGCTGGAGTAGCATGCTAGTCACCAAAAAATCACTTCAACACATCATCAGGGGTAGCAAGCGCTAAATACATGCAAACCTTTTCTCTCTTCTATCCCTCCACTATCATTCTCAATCCAAATAACTGACTAATATAACCACTACTCAAATTACTTTCAAATGTTCACTATACTAATTCACTACTAATCCTTTATAGATTTGCTACTGGCAGAAAAACCGCTTTGACGCATCGTCAGGGGTAGTAAGTGCTATATAAAGGCAAACCTTTTTCCCTCTATCCGGCCACTATCCTTCTCAGTCCAAATAACTGACTAACATATCCACCACTCAAATTACTTTCATACTTTCAGTATGCTTATTCACCGCTAATCCTTTATGGGTTCCAGAGTAGCGTGCTACTTGCAGAAAAAGCATTTTGACGCCATATCAGGGGTAGTAAGCGCTATATAAATGCAAACCTTTTTCCCTCTTTTATCCTTCCACTATCCTTCTCAATCCAATTAACTAACTAACATATCCACCATCCAAATTACTTTCATATTTTCAATACATTAATTCACTGCTAATCCTTTATGGGTTCCGGATTAGCGTGCTACTCACCGAAAAAGCACTTCAACACCTCATCAGGGGTAGCAAGCACTATATAAATGCAAACCGTTGTCCCTCTTCTATCCCTCCACTATCCTTCCTAATCCAAAAAACTAACTAACATATCCACCAGTCAAATTAATTTTATATTTCGGTATACTAATTCACTGCTAATCCTTTATGGGTTCTGGAGTAGCGTGCTACTCTCAGAAAAAAGCGCTTCAACGACTCATTGCCATATAAATGCAATCCTTTTTTCCTCTATCCCTCCACTATCCTTCTCAATCCAAACAACTGACTAATATATCCACCACTCAAATTACTTTCATACTTTCAGTATACTAATTCACCATTAATCCATTATGGGTTCCGGAATAGCGCGCTACTCTCAGATAAAGTGTTTTGATGCCTCGTCATGGGTAGTGAGAGCTATATAAAAGAAAACCTTTTTCCCTCTATCCCTCCACTATCCTTCTCAATCGAAATAAATGACTAACATATCCACCACACAAATTACATTTATATTTTTTCAATACTAATTCACAACTAATCCTTTATGTGTTCTATAGTAGTGTGCTACTCACAAAAACACTTCAACACCTTATAAGGAATGGCAAGCGCTATATAAATGCAAACATTTTTCCTCTTCTATATCTCCACTATCCTTCTTTATCCAAATAACAAACTAATATGTCCACCACTCAAATTAATGTAATATTTCACTGTACTAATTCATAGCTAATAATTTATGGGTTCCGGACTAGCGTGGTAATCACCGAAAAGCGCTTCAACACCTCATCCGGAGTAGCAAGCACAATATAAATGCAACTCTTTTCCCTTTTCTTTCCCTCATCTATCCTTCTCAATCCAAATAACTGCCTAATATATCCACCACTCAAATTACTTTCATATTTTCATTATACTAATTCACTACTAATCCTTTATATATTTGGGAGTAGCGTGCTACTGGCAGAAAAAGCGCTTCAAAGCCTTGTCAGGAGTAGAAAGTGCTATATAAATGCAAACCTTTTTCCCTCTATCCCTCCACTATCTTTCTCAATCAAAATAACTAACATATCCACCAATCAAATTACTTTCATATATTCAATATATTAATTCACCGCTATTCATTTATGGGTTCCAGAGTAGCGTGCTACTCGTAGAAAAAGTGTTTTGATGCCTCATCAGGAGTAGTGACCGCTATATAAATGCAAACATTTTCCCCTCTATCCCTCCACTAACCTTCCCAATCCAAATAACTGACGAACAAATAGACCACGCAAATTACTTTCATATTTTCACTATACTAATTCACCGCTAATCCTTTATGAGTTCAGGAGTAGCGAGCTACTCACAGAAAAAGCACTTTGACGTCTCATCAGGGGTGGTAAGTGCTATATAAATGTAAACATTTTTCCCACTATCCCCCCAATATCCTTCTCAATCCAAATAACTGAGTAAGATATCCACCACTCACATTACTTTAATATTTTCACTATACTAATTCACTACTAATCCTTTATGGGTTCCGGAGTAGCATGCTAATTGCAGAAAAAGCACTTCAACACCTTATCAGGGGAAGGAAGTGCTATAAAACTGCAAACCTTGTTCCCTCTTCTATCCCTCCACTATCCTTCTCAACCCAATTAACTAACATATCCACCACTCAAATTACTTTCTTATTTCACTGTACTAATTCACGGCTAATCCTTTATGGGTTCCGGAGTAGCGAGCTACTCACAGAAAAAGCATTTCGACGGCTCGTCAGGAGTAGTAAGTGCAATATAAAGGCAAAACTTTTTCCCTCTATTACTCCACTATCTTTTTCAATCAAAATATCTGACTACCATATCCACCACTCAAGTTACTTTATTATTTTAACTATACTAATTAACTACTAATACTTTATGGGTTCCGGAGTAGTGTGCTACTCACCAAAAAGCACTTCAACACCTTACAAGGGGTAGCAAGTGCTATATAAATGCAAACCTTTGTCCCTCTTCTAACCCTCCACTAGCCTTCTTAATCCAAATAACTAACTAACATATCCGCCGCTCAAATAAATATTACATTTCACTATACTAATTCATCCATAAGTTTTTATGGTTTCCAGAGTAGCGAGCTACTCGCAGAAAAAGCGATTTGATGCCTCGTCAGGGGTAGTAAGCGCAACATAAATGCAAACCTTTTTCCTTCTATCCCTCCACTATCCTTCTCAATCCAAATAACTGACTAACTTATCTACCACACAAATTACTTTCATATTTTCACTATTCTAATTCACTTCTAATCCTTTATGAGTTCCGGATTAGTGTAATTCTCACAGAAAAAGCACTTCAACACCTTATCAGGGGTAGCAAGCGCTATATAAATGCAAAGCTTTTTCCCTCTTTTATCCCTCCACTAGCCTTCTTAGTCCAAATAACTAACTAACGTATCTACCACTCAAATTACTTTCATATTTTCAGTATACTAATTCACCGTTAATTCATTATGGGTTCCGGAATAGCATTCTACTCGCAGATAAAGCGTATTGACGCCTCATAAGGGGTAGTGAGCCCTATATAAATGCAAACCTCTTTCCCTCTATCCCTCCACTATCCTTCCTAATCCAAAAAACTAACTAACATATCCACCAGTCAAATTAATTTTATATTTCGGTATACTAATTCACTGCTAATCCTTTATGGGTTCTGGAGTAGCGTGCTACTCTCAGAAAAAAGCGCTTCAACGACTCGTCAGGGGTAGTAATTGCCATATAAATGCAATCCTTTTTTCCTCTATCCCTCCACTATCCTTCTCAATCCAAACAACTGACTAATATATCCACCACTCAAATTACTTTCATACTTTCAGTATACTAATTCACCATTAATCCATTATGGGTTCCGGAATAGCGCGCTACTCTCAGATAAAGTGTTTTGATGCCTCGTCATGGGTAGTGAGAGCTATATAAAAGAAAACCTTTTTCCCTCTATCCCTCCACTATCCTTCTCAATCGAAATAAATGACTAACATATCCACCACACAAATTACATTTATATTTTTTCAATACTAATTCACAACTAATCCTTTATGTGTTCTATAGTAGTGTGCTACTCACAAAAACACTTCAACACCTTATAAGGAATGGCAAGCGCTATATAAATGCAAACATTTTTCCTCTTCTATATCTCCACTATCCTTCTTTATCCAAATAACAAACTAATATGTCCACCACTCAAATTAATGTAATATTTCACTGTACTAATTCATAGCTAATAATTTATGGGTTCCGGACTAGCGTGGTAATCACCGAAAAAGCGCTTCAACACCTCATCCGGAGTAGCAAGCAGAGTATAAATGCAACTCTTTTCCCTTTTCTTTCCCTCATCTATCCTTCTCAATCCAAATAACTGCCTAATATATCCACCACTCAAATTACTTTCATATTTTCATTATACTAATTCACTACTAATCCTTTATATATTTGGGAGTAGCGTGCTACTGGCAGAAAAAGTGCTTCAAAGCCTCGTCAGGAGTAGAAAGTGCTATATAAATGCAAACCTTTTTCCCTCTATCCCTCCACTATCTTTCTCAATCAAAATAACTAACATATCCACCAATCAAATTACTTTCATATATTCAATATATTAATTCACCGCTATTCATTTATGGGTTCCAGAGTAGCGTGCTACTCGTAGAAAAAGTGTTTTGATGCCTCATCAGGAGTAGTGACCGCTATATAAATGCAAACATTTTCCCCTCTATCCCTCCACTAACCTTCCCAATCCAAATAACTGACGAACAAATAGACCACGCAAAGTACTTTCATATTTTCACTATACTAATTCACCGCTAATCCTTTATGAGTTCAGGAGTAGCGAGCTACTCACAGAAAAAGCACTTTGACGTCTCATCAGGGGTAGTAAGTGCTATATAAATGTAAACATTTTTCCCACTATCCCCCCAATATCCTTCTCAATCCAAATAACTGAGTAAGATATCCACCACTCACATTACTTTAATATTTTCACTATACTAATTCACTACTAATCCTTTATGGGTTCCGGAGTAGCATGCTAATTGCAGAAAAAGCACTTCAACACCTTATCAGGGGAAGGAAGTGCTATAAAACTGCAAACCTTTTTCCCTCTTCTATCCCTCCACTATCCTTCTCAACCCAATTAACTAACATATCCACCACTCAAATTACTTTCTTATTTCACTGTACTAATTCACGGCTAATCCTTTATGGGTTCCGGAGTAGCGTGCTACTCACAGAAAAAGCATTTCGACGGCTCGTCAGGAGTAGTAAGTGCAATATAAAGGCAAAACTTTTCCCTCTATTACTCCACTATCCTTTTCAATCAAAATATCTGACTACCATATCCACCACTCAAGTTACTTTATTATTTTAACTATACTAATTAACTACTAATCCTTTATGGGTTCCGGAGTAGTGTGCTACTCACCAAAAAGCACTTCAACACCTTACAAGGGGTAGCAAGTGCTATATAAATGCAAACCTTTGTCCCTCTTCTAACCCTCCACTAGCCTTCTTAATCCAAATAACTAACTAACATATCCGCCGCTCAAATAAATATTACATTTCACTATACTAATTCATCCATAAGTTTTTATGGGTTCCAGAGTAGCGAGCTACTCGCAGAAAAAGCGATTTGATGCCTCTTCAGGGGTAGTAAGCGCAACATAAATGCAAACCTTTTTCCCTCTATCCCTCCACTATCCTTCTCAATCCAAATAACTGACTAACTTATCTACCACACAAATTACTTTCATATTTTCACTATTCTAATTCACTTCTAATCCTTTATGGGTTCCGGATTAGTGTAATACTCACAGAAAAAGCACTTCAACACCTTATCAGGGGTAGCAAGCGCTATATAAATGCAAAGCTTTTTCCCTCTTTTATCCCTCCACTAGCCTTCTTAGTCCAAATAACTAACTAACGTATCTACCACTCAAATTACTTTCATATTTTCAGTATACTAATTCACCGTTAATTCATTATGGGTTCCGGAATAGCATTCTACTCGCAGATAAAGCGTATTGACGCCTCATAAGGGGTAGTGAGCCCTATATAAATGCAAACCTCTTTCCCTCTATCCCTCCACTATCCTTCTCAATCCAATTAACTAACTAACATATCCACCACTTAAATTACTTTCATATTTTCACTATATTAATTCACTACTAATCCTTTATGGTTTCATGATTAAAGTGCTACTCACCGAAAAAGCACTTCAACACCTTATCAGGCATAGCAAGCGCTATATAAATGCAAACGTTTGTCCCTTTTCTATCCTTCTTTATCTAAATAACGAACTAACATGTCCACCACTCAAATCAATTTCATATTTTACTGTACTAATTCACTGCTAATCCTTTAAGGGTTCCAGAGTAGCATGCTGCTCACAGATAAAGCGTTTTGACGCCTCATCAGGGGTAGTGAGCGCTATATAAATGCAAAGCTTTTTCCCTCTATCCCTCCATTATCCTTCTCAATCCAAAGAAGTGACTAACATGTCCACCACTCAAACTAATTTCATATTTCACTGTACTCATTCACCACTAATCCTTTAAGGGTTCTGGAGTAGAGTGCTGCTTGCAGATAAAGCATTTTGATGCCTTGTCAGGGGTAGTGAGCGCTATATAAATGTAAACCTTT
The DNA here is from genome assembly GCA_963921515.1 of Calotriton arnoldi. Taxonomy (NCBI): domain Eukaryota; kingdom Metazoa; phylum Chordata; class Amphibia; order Caudata; family Salamandridae; genus Calotriton; species Calotriton arnoldi. The sequence goes on from CAWUFW010007699.1 coordinate 26,455, forward strand.
TTCCTCTATCCCTCCACTATCCTTCTCAATCCAGAGAAGTGACTAACATGTCCACCACTCAAATTAATTTCATATTTCACTGTACTAATTCACCGCTAATCCTTTATGAGTTCTGGAGTAGCGTGCTACTCACTGAAAAAGTGCTTCAACACTTCATCAGGGGCAGCAAGCGCTACTTATTGAAACCTTTTTCCCTCTATCCCTCCACTATCCTTCTCAACCTAATTAACTAACTAACATATCCACCACTAAAATTACTTTCATATTTTCACTATATTAATTCATTACTAATCCTTTATGGGTTCAGGATTAGCGTGCTACTCACCGAAAAAGCACTTCAACACCTTATCAGGCGTAGCAAGCGCTATATAAATGCAAACCTTTGTCCCACTTCTATCCCTCCACTATCCTTCTTTAGATAAATAACGAACTAACATGTTCACCACTCAAATTAATTTTATATTTCACTGTACTAATTCACCGCTAATCCTTTAAGGGTTGTGTAGTAGTGTGCTGCTCGCAGATAAAGCATTTTGACACCTAGTCTGGGGTAGTGAGCGCTATATTAATGCAAACCTTTTTCCCTCTATCCCTCCGCTATCCTTCTCAATCCAAATAAATTACTAACATATCAGCCACACAAATTACTTTCATATTTTCACTATACTAATTCACTACTAATTCTTTATGGGTTCTGGATTAGCATGCTACTCACCGAAAAAGCACTTCAACACCTTATCCGGCATAGCAAGTGCTATATAAATGCAAACATTTGTTCTTCTTCTTTCCCTCCACTATCCTTCCTAATCCAAAAAACTAACTAACATGTCCAGCACAAAAATTAATTTCATATTGCACTATACTAATTAACCCATAATTCTTTATGGGTTCCGGAATAGCGTGCTGCTCACAGATAAAGCGTTCTGAAGCCTCATCAGGGGTAGTGAGCACTATATTAATGCAAATCTTTTTCCCTCTATCCCTCCACTATCCTTCTCAATCCAAATAAGTGACTAACATATGCACCACTCAAATTACTTTCATATTTTCAATATACTAATTCACTGCTAATCCTTTATGGGTTCCGGAATAGCGTGCTATTTGCAGATAAAGCGTTTTGACACCTCATCAGGAGTAGTAAGTGCTATATCAATGCAAACCTTTTTTCCTCTATCCCTCCACTCTCCTTCTCAATCCAAATAACTAACATATCCACCACTCAAGCTACTTTCATATTTCACTGTACTAATTCATCGCTAATCCTTTATGGGTTCCGGAATAGCGTGCTGCTCACAGATAAAGCGTTTTGATGTCTCATCAGGAGTAGTAAGTGTTATATAAATGCAAACCTTTTTCCCCCTATCCTTCCACTATCCTTCTCAATAAAAATAACTGACTAACATTTCAACCAAGCAAATTACTTTCATATTTTCACTGTACTGATTCACAGCTAATCCTTTATGGGTTCCGGAATAGCGTGCTATTCGCAGATAAAGCGTTTTGACACCTCATCAGGAGTAGTAAGTGCTATATCAATGCAAACCTTTTTACCTCTATCCCTCCACTATCCTTCTCAATCCAAATAACTAACATATCCACCACTCAAATTACTTTTATATTTCACTGTACTAATTCACCCCTAATCCTTTATGGGTTCCGGAATAGCGATCTGCTCACAGATAAAGCGTTTTGAAGCCTCGTCAGGGGTAGTGAGCGCTATATTAATGCAAATCTTTTTCCCCCATCCCTCCACTATCCTTCTCAATCCAAATAAGTGACTCACATATGCACCACTCAAATTACTTTCATATTTTCAGTATACTAATTCACTGCTAATCCTTTATGGGTTCCGGAATAGCGTGCTATTTGCAGATAAAGCGTTTTGACACCTCATCAGGAGTAGTAAGTGCTATGTTAATGCAAATCTTTTTCCCTCTATCCCTCCACTGTCCTTCTCAATCCAAATAAGTGACTAACATATCCACCACTTAAATTAATTTCATATTTCTTTATACTAAATCACCGCTAATCCTTTATGGGTTCCGGAGTAGCCTGCTTCTCACAGAAAAAGCACTTTGATGTCTCATCAGGAGTAGTAAGTGTTATATAAATGCAAACCTTTTTCCCCCTATCCCTCCACTATCCTGCTCAATCCAAATAACTGAGTAACATATCCACCACTCAAATTACTTTAATATTTTTACCATACTAATTCACTACTAATCCTTAATGGGTTCCGGAGTAGCTTGCTACTTGCCGAAAAAGCACTTCAGCACCTTAGCAGGGGTAGTAAGCGCTATATAAATGCAAACCTTTTTCCCTCTATCCCTCCACTATCCTTCTCAATCCAAATAACTGACTAACATTTCCACCAAGCAAATTACTTTCCTATTTCACTGTACTAATTCACCACTAATCCTTTATGGGTTCCGGAGTAGCATGCTACTCGCAGAAAGTGCTTCAACGCCTCGTTAGGGGTAGTAAGCGTATATAAATGCAAACCTTTTTCCTTCTTAAATCCCTCCACTATCCTTCTCAATCCAAATAACTAACTAACATATCCACCACTCAAATTGCTTTCATATTTCACTGTATTTATTTTTTTTTAATTTTTTTTATTTTACAGAGATTTATATAGCGCGAACTTGACCTGAATCGGGTATCAGAGCGCTTTACATAGCACCAGTTGCATTACATGAGGATGCATTCATTTTTTTTTTGTTAGGCACAGGGAGATTCAGTGATTTCCCCAGAATCACAGGATGTTCAGCGTCATTGCCGAGACTCGAACCCAGCTCCCCAGATTCGACCGCCCTAGCCATTAGGCCAACTCCTCTGTCCAATTCACCACTAATCATTTATGGGTTTTGGAGTAGCGTGCTACACACAGGAAAAGTACTTCAACGCCTCATCAGGGGTAGTCAGTGCTATATAAATGCAATTACAATTTAATACCATACATGCATTTAAACTTTAATCCCAGGCTTCCAGCCCTACTCTTCATGATTCCCTTATAAGCCTCATCTCCCTTCCTAAGATGTATCCAGGCCCCTTCCTTGTGATCTATCACTGAATCAAAGGGAACCTCTTGAAGTGTAAAAGGAGTCTGTCCCTTCCCTCCAGTTTGTAACAGCTCACACAAATGGAACAATCCACAAATCTTTCTAGGGGGATTCCTCTCCTCCTCATGTCTTCACTAGACAGGCCTGGGCTTCCCAAAATGGAACCAAATGCCCTCCATATTCTGCACCCTTGCAGGCACATTTGCTCAGTTTAACTCACAGAACACGTATCTCTACTTACTCTACGTAGTGTACCCTTGCATGAACACATGCATTGAGCAGACACACTCAGCCTGCACCCACTATACTGTACTGAAGCTTTCCTATATCAACCAGGGTATGCTCATTTTAAAACAAACACACACTGCCAAAACACACCCAATATGTGTGAGCTACACAACACTTTATTCTTCATGTATTGTACTTCACGCAAGCACACATACACCAAGCACATACTTTCCCTGCGCATGCACTGCACAGCACTAAATCTCTCATATAACATACTCTTCCCTGCCATACATGCACCCACTACATATACTAACCATACATTCACTCCACAGTACTGCTCTATCCCTGTATGGTACTCTTTCCAGGCACACATACAACCAAAGTGGGTCACTGCTCCTGTGCTGTGCAGCACTCCACATCTACCTGATGTAGGTCAAGGGTGAGTTAAGCACACAGCAGTGGAATTTTTCAAAGGTGAGTAAGTCTGCAGGCCTCACTCCAATGCCCCAGGGTAAAATTGTCTTATTCACTACTGCTGATCACCACACAGTATGCTGCCACCAACATGCTCATTCTGCTTAACTCCTGATGAAGAAGGTAGTTCTTTGGGTGCCCTTCCCAGTCCTACAAAACTACAATCCATGAGAAAGGCTATGCCATGGCGCACCGCATTCCATGTTTGCCTGTGACATAAAAGTCACCATTAGGGATCCAAACAATGTTACAGTAGGGCACTCAGGGCGGGATTACACATCTTTACCATGCAGAGAATATTTTTGTCCTAACAGATGCTCCTTCTAGATCAGAACATCCCAAACCAACTCCTAACCTCAAGAGATTGGGTCAGATTGATAAAACTAGTGGGAAGGTCCATTCCTGTGGCTCAATCTGGTTCTGCGCTCCACTTCAAAGTCTAACCCTTGTAAAGAAATAGACCATCTCAGCAACATGGAATTCTCTCCTTTAATAGCCATCAACCATAGCCATTAACCATTTCAGTGGCTTGGGATCTGCTTCCACCACAACCTTAGTGCCAAACAAATATGGGCAGAATGTACGCAAGGCCCACACATGGCAAAGCACTATTTCTCAATAGCCACCCAGTTCTGCTCTCTAGGTAGTAATCTTCTAATAAAGCGTACTGGACACTCTCTACCTTTGTCATCCAGTTAAGCTAACACCACTCCCACTCCTTTGTCAAAGCCATCTGTCTGTACAATGAAAGGCTACTGCAGTCCCATACGCTTTCAGGACTAGTGCATTGCATAGTGCCTTCTTCTGTTCCTCAAATGCCTTTTGTGAGAAATTGGGTTAAAGGTAGGATGACCCCTATTCAAACAACAGTCACAAATCCTCATCAGGGGGAATCTCAAAAAGTCTTAAAGTAACCTGTGCTTAATCCTCTGGTAGTTTGGTACAAAAAGCAGTCGCTGTAAGTTAGAGGCAATGTGTAAAGTATTTATGCAGCACACAAACAGTAACAAAGTGATAAAACAACACACGAAAAACCCCACACCAGTTTAAAAAAAAATGGAGCAAAATGTAATGAATTAATTTTTCACAAAAACTTGTGCCCAAAAGTTGCACTAGACTGGTCAAAGTAAAAAAATATGGCCTACCGTGATGGAGTGCGGTTCTGTTACAAAAAGTTAATTGTATCGATCAGCACTTACTTTTGGACTTTTTTTTTAAGAAAAAGTTCTGAGAAGATAAAGTTCAGTAGGGCAAGGCTGCAGGTGGTGTCCGAGCAGTGAAGTCATCATCGTTGACGTCATCGTCGGGGAGCCGCTGGACAAATTCATTGTGAAGATATCTATGTTTGTCACTTTTTTTTCGAAAATCCCTATCGGTAAGAGGCTGTAGCTGACGAGAGGTCCAGGAGGCTGGATACCCCTTTTGCAAAGGAACGCTTAACAGGATTTGCTGTTGTGGAGAAGTACGTTGAGGGAGCAGGGGCAAAGTCAGGATGAGCGGCAATGCTCCTTGGGAGGATAGACAAGCAGGTTGGTCCTAGTGTTCCCCTGTTCTCAGATCAGCTTTTAGCCAAAACATTTTAAGCCCCAGTTTTTGGAATTTTCCTATCTGGGTGCCTTTAGCACCATCACCAAGTGTCAAGGACTAGAGGAGCTCCACTTGAAGGGTTAGGACTCATTCAGTCTGGTTACAGGTGTGGGTTTAAGATGGCGGGAACCTGTAATGTCCCTGCGGCTCTGAACAGGAGGCCAGCTAACTAGCCCTTTGGAGTCACTGTGGTAGTCCTGGGTTCAGGTGAGGAAGCAGGGCTCAAGCAAAAGGGCAAGCCTCTCAGGGTTTCAAGACCGGCTCCAGGCAGCAAAGCCGTCTTTCAAGGTACAGCAAAGCAATCCTGTGGTGTACACAGCAAACCACAGCAGAAGGCAGTCCTCTGTGTCAATACTGGTCGCCGTCTATTCCCTGGAGCGATGCGAGGCCTTGAAGACATGATAATGAACTAATCCCACTTCCTGCCCATACTTACCAGTTTGGTTCAATTGCGTAAACTAGAGGTCTGATCATAAAACGGGAGAGGGTCCTTGTGGATAGGTGCGTAGATCCCCTGTAAAGTTGTTGACCTGCATGAAACACAAGAAGGAATGAATATAACTAATTGGGCTTCCTTCCAATTTGGCCCTTACATTATAGTGTCTTCCGCTCCCACCCTTTCCCTTAGTGAAGTGAAAATAAGTACCTGCAAGACAACTGGGGTATGCATGCACCTGGGTGAGTTGTAATGAAGTTCTCAAGGTAGGCACATGGAGAATGAGTGGAAATTGGAAGCTCCAGATAACAACTGTTCAGGGAACACAAGGGTTATTGCATCCAGGGATTTAGGAAACAAGAGACATCAGGAGATAATGAATAAAATACTTCAGTACACCATTTGTTATCTGCAGCGTTCTTATCCTATATCAAATATTACCTTGTAGTTTAGTTCTTGTGAGGGAAATAGCATTATGTCCTGTTTTTTTACAGGAGTAATGCGGTCTGTGCAAGAATAGAAAGTAACTGGGCACTGTTTATCTTTGTCTTAAAGGTATCTTTTTTTTTACAGGTACCTGTTATGGGCGAGACGATGAAGATCAGCGAAGCAGGTGATGGCTTTAGGTGTCTTCTTATTGAAGTAGTGTCTGTTCTTGAAGGGTTGTATGAGCGCTGTGCATGAGGAGGCGCTGAAAGAAGAGTTGTTCTTTTGAAGGCCGTAATTAACAGCTGGGGAGCGCTGGTCTGACTACTTTCACAATAGGCCGGAAACTGGCAGGCTGATAAATCTTTAGGCAAAGCAAGTTGTTTTGCCTTGGGTGCCATTTACACAGACAAGCTGGTGCCACGCCCAAGGTTTCAGCAGGAGGTCTTCCGTGTGCACTTGAGTGATGACTCATGCAGCTCACAGCAGGAGGGTTATAAGTGCTTTGCTTGAGTGATGGTTCATGCGGCTAACAGCAGAAGAGTTCTAAGTGCTTTTCGCAGGAGGCTCTCACTGCTGTCTGAGTCAGCACGCATCTGAGAAATAGTGCTCAGTTCCTGAAACATGGGCACCTTTGGAAAAAGGAAACAGTGAAGCATATAAACAAAACAAAGAAGTATCGGCATTTTTATATGGTACATAGGTAGGGAAGTACTGGATGAGTAATGATTGCACATGTATTTTAGATGAACCTAATACTGTGAAAGTGAGCCTCCTGGCCTGTGAGTGTAGCTCAGTGTAAGGGGGTTGGGAGCAAGGCGGTTGGGGCGATAGAGACAGGTCCCTGACAGAGAGTCCTTCCACAGGTCCAGAAAGAGAACTGAAGAGTGGGCGTGATAGTCACATTTTTGTACCTGGTGCCTTCTTTGAAGTAGGAGAAGTTTTTAGAGGTTTTTCATTGAAGTACTTGGAATTTCTTGACTCCGGTGCCCTGGACCCAGGCTAACTGTGGGGACAACATAGTAGTGACAAGCCCTTTGTGGGACGGCAGAGCACAGCCTGTTCATTTGCAAGTGGGGCAGTGCCCATCTCCGCCCCCATCCTGCTAGCAGATCACCAATTCAGACACAACTAATTCTTCTATTTGTGACTGTTGGTGAGGAATTCACAAAGTCCAACTGCCAACTGTACCCAGTCATGTGACCGAAGGGCCACGGCAGGCACGAGGTAGCAAGGGCAGGAAAATATCAACTCTCTAAAAGTGGCATTTTCAAAATTGCAATGTAAAATCCGACTTAACCAATAAAGAGGTGTTAGAAATGGGGGTCTCTAGTTGGCAGTGGCTTGTACCCTGTCCAAGTAGGGAGCCTTCCTTATAGTCAGGGTATGGGACTTACACACCCAAGATAACCCCTGCTCACCCCCTTGGTAGCTTGAAATGAGCAGTCAGGCTTATCTCAGAGGCAGTGTGCAAAGTATTTGTACATAACACACACAGTAACACAGTGAAAACAATATAAATGGACACTACACCAGTTTAGGAAAATAAACAATCTCTATCTAAATCAAACAAGACCCAAACGGCAAAAATCCAACATACATAACCTCAAAATATCACAAGAGGTTTAAGCAATTCTGTCAATAGAACTCTCTGAACATGCTGATGTTAGCACATAGTACCTTTGATGCATCAAAATCCAAGCAAAAAACAGCCACAAATGAGGAAAGAGTCAGAAAATACAGTGATGTATTGGTTCTTCAGTCCCAGGGAAACAAATGCCTCAGTTCTGCTGCACGTAGGAGAAGTGTTGTGTCTATTCCTTACTGTGAGGAGAAGCGATGTGTTGATTTCTGGAGGCGACTCCTTTTGGCGGGGCAGTGCGTTGGAAGACTTGGCACACAGGTGCGATGTGTGAGAAAATTGATGCACTGTGGGTCGATGCAGCGGCAAAATAGGTGCTGCGTCGATTTCCACTCCCACAGACAGGTGATGCATCAATTACTTCAGCCGCACAGCAGGACTTGCATCCAGGGCCGGACTGGCTGTAACGGGCACCGGGCATTTGCCCGGTGGGCCAGAGGGGTGGGGCTGTTTTTGTGGCCACGGGACGCTTTTCTTACAGGGGGCTATCTTTGCAGCAGTGCTGCAATATTGGCCCCCTGTAAGAAAAGCAGGAGCAGTGATTCGCGCCTACCAATCCACCCCCTCACTCCCTCTCCTAGGACCGGTTAGCAGCAACCTGCCAGGGCTGGTTGCTGTTCCGAGTCCGGCCCTGCCTGCATCGAAGTCAGAGCGGGGGTCTCGGATGTCGGAGACTCACTGATCTAGACTCATTCCGCAGCGGTTCTTAAGGCTGCAAATAGGTGATGCATCAATTTTTCAGTCGCATCGTGGCAATGCATTGGTTTTTCAACGGCACGGCAACCTTGCGGCAGGAGAAACTGTGCAGGAGGGGTTATGTGTGGAATTTCAAGTCTTAAAGCAGCAGAACCACCTCGAAGGGCCCAGAACTGGAATTGGCAACATTTGAAAGGCCAGAATTTCCAGCAGTGGAGTTCAGAGATGCTGTAGATGAAGTCTTTGATGACCCTGAGACTTCCAACAGGAGACAAGCACACACAAGCCCTTGGAGAACCTTCGAAAAGCAGAATATAAGAAAACAAAGTCCAGTTCTTTCACTGCCCACAGATAGAAGCAGCAACTGCAGGCAAAGCAACGCACAACAAAGGGGCAGTCCTCCTCCTTAGAGCTCTTCTTCTTGGCAGATTTCTCAGTACAGCAGTGTTCTAAAGATGTGGGGTTATAGGTCCAATACTTATACCCATGTTGGCCTTCCTTTGAAGTAGGCATACTTCAAAGAAAAGTCTTTGTTGTTCAGAATATCCTGCCTTGCCCTGCCTTGGCTCCAGACACACTACGGGGGTGGAGACAGCATTGTGAGAGGCAAAGAAAAGCCCTATACAGGTGTCAGTGACAACTCCTCCCACCCCTCTATCTCAGGAAGGCCCATCAGTCTTGTGATGGGCCATCAGGATATGCACCTCAGCTCCCTTCGTGTGACTGTCTAGGGTGAATGCACCAACAACCCAGCTGCCAGTCTAAACCAGACATTGATTCCAGAGGCAGGCAGAGGCACAGGATGGTAAACACAATTTCAAAACCAACTTTACTAAAAGATGAATTTTTGAATCCTGAGGTCAAGAAACCCAAACTCCAAAGCTCTATCTTTTCCCAATTGAAAGTTACACTTGTAAGGTGTTACAAGGCAACTCCAATGATAACCTATGGGGGAGATAGTACTTTCAATAGTGAATAACAACATTTGCAATATTTCACTATCAGGACATATAAAACACACTAGTACATGTACATGTCCTACCTTTCACATACACTACACCCTTCCCATGGGGCTACCTTGGGCCTACCTCCGGGGTGCCTTACATGTTAGAAAAAGGAAGGTTTGGACCTGGCAAGTGGGTGCACTTGCCTGGTCGACATGTCAGTTTAAAACTGCGTTTCAGAAACTCCAATGGCAGGCCTGAGACATGGTCACAGGGCTACTTATGTTGGTGGCACAATCAGTGCTGCAGGCCCACTAGCAGCATTTGATTTACAGGCCTGGTCATACACAGTGCACTTTACTAGGGACTTACCAGTAAATCAAATATGACAATCATGGATAAATCAATCACCATAACAATTTACAGAGAGCTTATGCAGTTTAGCACTGATTAGCAGTGGTAAAGTGCCCAGAGACCAAACGCCAACAAAAACAGGTCAGAAAAAATAGAAGGAAGAAGGCAAAAAGTTTGCAAAAAGGCCAGGTCCAACAAGAGGATTTTTAATTTACAAGTTCACAGACACCAAACATGACATGCTTACCTGTTCCCAATCAAAGGTTAGCACTTTTTAAATGTTATAAGGCAACCCAAGGTTAACCTATGGGATAGGTAGGCCTCACAGTAGTGAAAAATGAAATTCTAACAGGGCAAGTAAAACTTAAAAGTACATGTCCAGCAGTATAATTACATTGCACCCTGACCTATGGGCTACCGAAGCCCTACCTTAGAGGTGACTTTTATGCAATAAAAGGAGAGTTTAAGGCTTGGCAAGAGGTTTTTTTGCCAAGTCGAACTTACAGTTTAAAACTGCATTCAGGCTGTAATGTCTGGCCTGGGACATGTTTTAAAACTGCAGTCAGGCTGTAATGTCAGGCCTGGGGCATGTTTTAAGGGGCTACCTAAATGGGCGGCACAATAGGTGCTGCAGGCAGTCTAGCAGCATTTATTACACAAACCCTGGGTATATGGTATGCTACTTTACTAGAGACTTATAAGTAAATTCTATATGCCAAACAGGTATGAACCAATTTTACCATGTTTAGGTGAGAGAGCACAACCACTCTACCACTGGTAAGCACTGGTGAAGTCTCTCTCTTAAAATCAACAAAAATAGGAGGGGTGAAGGCTAAATATTTGGGGGTGACCATGCAGGGAGGACCAGGTCCAACCTCTTTAGACACTCTTCAGTCCATAATATCTTCTTAAAGTCACATAAATGATGGATGGAATGCGGAACAAATCAAACATTCACCCTCAGTCACGAGATCTGGGTTAAATCCATCGTTCTTTTGCTCACCATGCCACCTCAGTTTAGACCCAGCCATATGCAAATCGGTCTTGACCCTGCTCCTCATGGAAACAGTCCAGCCCAAACTGCCAAGCCAGGTCCTCCCTGTACCAGAAACAAGCATCCTAGTTTCAGTGTATCACCCCTGCTCAGCAAAGCTAGCTTGAATCCAGTGGCATGGTGAGCACGAGACCCACGTCTGGGCATACCCGGAACAGTCCAGCTCGAACTGCCAGGCCAGGTCATCCCTGGACTGGAAACAAGGCTACTGCATCCCTCCACACCCACTGCCTTCCTGGAATCTGCCTTTTTCTGCAAACTGCCTTTTAAATTACATGACATGGTAAACCAGAGTGTAAAAGCATTCATGATGATACATTAGTTCCACAGTCACAAGTGATTACTTCTGCTTGTGCTGGTAAACTACCAACCACTGTCTCCTCCAAATCATTTTATGCCAGAGGAGGTTAGCAGTTTTGGGCTTTCCACCTCCATTGAAATTTACTCCTGGAATTGGGGACAGTGGTACCGTAGGAATTTGAGGTTGTGTACAAGAGGGTAAGCAGAGGTGAAGAGAATGGTGATTTGTAAGTAGAGAAGCTGAAAAGGGGAACGTTTGGAAGAGGGTTGATAGAAGAATGGCAAGTCAGAAGAGAAGGGCAGAAGGAAGAGAGGTCTAGAAAAAGGAAAAACTGATAGAGTAGAAAGGTAGGATGGTGGATGAAGAGACAGGTAAGAATCAGCACATGATAAATAAAGAAAAAGAAGGGTAGAAATAGGGGACAAAGAGGAGAAAATGTGAAAAAATAAAAAAATGAAATGGGGAGAAGGTATTAAAAAATAGAGGATTGAGAAGGAAAACAATGGAGATAACCTATTAGTGCAAGATGGATTGAGTAGATAGCAGGGATTGAACAAGGGATAGAAAAGAGATAGAGAAAATAAAGGACAATGGGCAAAAGGGGGATTAGAGTTGGCAGACATATTGCAACAGAGTGAAGGTAATGCAAAAAGGACAAAGGTGTAAACAGGTGGGTTAGAACTTAAAATAGATGTGAGATGAGTGAAATTAGCATTTGTGTATAGTGCAGTGCAAAGAAAGCAGGGACAGAGAGCAGGAATAGAGGAGAAATTGAGTAGTGGGACCCTCTAGATGGTGAAGGATGGGAGAGAGAGCTATAGGCAACTATATGTTAGTTAAACTGTAAATTGGAAATGTTCTGTAATCCGGGCACTGCTCAAATATTGTAAAGAGGGACATCATTCACAGCAGCCTCTAAAATGAATAGAGACATTATTGATAATTGGCACAGTAATTTCGTCTTTCTGATCAGTGATTGCCCTGCAGCTCTCAATAAGTAAACAAAAGTCAGCCTCATCTTTCCAGCGTCCACTCACAAGCAGAAAGTCAAAAGCACACTGAGAGATGCCGATTATAGGCATGTTTAAATAAAAAGTGAAACTAAACTTGAGGAAACTGCAACTCCATTAGACTGGCGAGAGAACTTATATGACTACTGTAACTATCATTCTTTTTCTTGTTCCAAATATTTTATTACATTTTTATAAAATACAGAGAACAATAAAATGATGCATATCATACAATTATCAAAGTCCCAATCTAGCATATGAATGCCACACACATTAACTAATGTCAAAAGTGTTCTCACAAATGTATAAGTAAGACATTGACCAAAAGGGTGCCATAAGGCTAATTTCGAGAAACAAAGCATGTAACTGTCGTTTTGAAATTAGCAAAATGAGGACCCAGTAGTATTGTATCTAGTGAGCTGCAGAACCCTCGTAAATACTAAAGAAAGAATTAAAAGCTGTAAAAGGGGGACCATTCTGATTTTTATTAGAAAGGGCACTTTTGTCCACGAGTGCCTGGCACTGAAGGGGATTTATTTTTAAGCACACATGGACATGGTGCACAGGCAACATACAGGCACTCAAAGGGAGGGGAGCCAATGGCTAAAGTGTGCTGACCTCTTGCCCCATGCTGTATGTTGTGGTGGGTGGTAGGACAATGTGAATGACAGTTGAACAGACCAATGGATAAAGAAGGCTGGCTGAAAGCCCCTGTATGTATATATGTTTATGTGTTTTAAATTATTTTTGCTTCATAAAACAAAATGTATTGGCTAACACCAGACCTAAAAAGTAAGTATAGTGATGTGTGATGATTGAGGAGCTGTGACTCTAAATCATGGGTACTCGCGAACATTTTTCCAGGGGCCACAAAGCATGGTCTTTGATGTGACAGAGGGCCGCATCGATACTAGCAGGGTGGCGGTCGGGAGTTGGGGGGTATTGTCAATTAGCTGGGTACAGGGGTAGCAAAGCATATACATCTAGGGCCTCCTTTACAAGCCCACTGTGCTGCATGTGCGTTCTTTTTTTATGCACCAGGGACGCAATGGGCTACCTCATATTTATAAGGCCACATAAAGTCACCCTGGGTGACTTTTCATGGTATTCTAAATATGGGCCCCCTTCAAGCATTACTCTGGGTGAAAGGGGCATTCCATGAGTGTTGCTGTGGGTGTTCCCAAGCAACATCAATGGAAACGGACACATTACCATATATACGGGAGGCGTAAGAGTGGTGCCACGAGGAGAAATAAATTTCTCCTTGTATTTTCCTCTTTCTATGCATGCTGTATTCTGCAGCACGCATAGAAAGAGGAAAATGTCATCAATGGATTCCTTCCTACACAAAAACAATCATCCCCGCAATGCAGGCACCCATGCAAAATGACGCAAGGGTGCCTGCACTGGTGCATGGCAGTCAATTTTGTGCCAGCACAGGGGAAAGCACACAGATGCATTGTATTGTTGATATGACGCATTCGTGTGCTTTAAAAATGACGCAGGTCGGTGCAGCAAAATGGCCTGCAGCGCTGCGCTGTTTTCTTGTAGATGAGGCCATTAGTCTAAATTGCAAAATGTGGGGCCAAAGACTTAGGATTAATCCCGGCTTCTCCACTTAACTAAATTGTGTGATTCTACGCAATTGTTTTATTTCACTTTCCCTCCTTTTTCATTGTCACATACGAGGATCTAGAAATACAGGACTTCAGAATGTGTGCTGTACAAAACCTTCTCTTGTGTTTGATTTGATAAAACATAATGTTGTTCATGTATAATAGAAGCCCTGGCCACCCAAAAAGTGCATATAACATCTGACTTGCTTCTCAGTTCACTATTGGCATTGCTGTCACAGTGTGGAGGTGTAGAATGAAAGTTTATAAATTCAAGTTTGAAAATAATCACTTTGAAAAAAAAATACTTCTCAATGCACTGATATTATGTACTGAGGTGAACCGGTTTTGCATGTTAATAATATACAGTTTTTGAACAGACCTTATCATATTTTACACTTTTGCTGCCAGATAATTTAAAAATAAAGGTGTTTCTAAATTTAAGCTGGGCACAACACCCTAGTTACTTTTTTTCTTTAACTTAAATTAACCTTTAAATAAATGCTTGCCTGTTTAACATCTTTAGGTCGAGCATTCGAGACCTCTTGTATATACTTTAGTATATACTAGAGTATATATACTTTAGTATATACTTTAGTATATACTTATATGTGTATATACTTTGTGGGCTCTGGAGATCAGCCCTAGGACTTGTCTGCTTCCGCTTATGGACTTTTTTTTCTGTCTCTATTTAACTGTCTTGATAGAAAACTACCAGCAGAGGTCCGTAAAATACCAGAATTGCTTTCTGCTGAGGGACTTTCTTTTTAAAAAATTTCTGGCAACTGCCTCTATTTAACTTTCTTGATAGAAAACGACCTGCAGAGGTCAGTAAAATACCAGAATCACTTTAGCATTCTCTAGATTCCAGACAATTGAAATTGTCTTCCACGAGCACCCGTAGACAATAATATTTTTTTCAAATCTTGTATTTTCAGTGATATGACCACCGAAGGCCCTGCTTTTATATTAAAAACAGAGCTTGGGACTATACTATTTCCCGCTGAAAGGCAATATTTCTCTCCATGTGTTCCCATACCTGGCGTGTCACGCAGTTTAGTGCTTACTTTCCCTCCATTTTATGTTTTAGCACCCAGGCTAAAGTGCTGCATAGCTAAATACATATCAGGTCCCAAAGGCGAGACCGATTGCATTGCAAATGCTTGTTTTAATGTTGATACTGAGTCGAGTCCAGTGCTGCTGTTGACCAGGCGGCCGCATGTAAAGGTCAGGAGGGTCGCATGTGGCCTCCGAGCCATACTTTGAGTATCACTGCTTTAAAAAGTATCTGGAGTAGAATGTGGGGATACATACAGTCAATCAGAATCCTTCCTTTGCTGACAATATCTGCAATTGCATACCCTCTCAACAAGCCTTCTGTGTCTTCCAACTCCATGTCTCTCCACTGTACCAAGACTCATTTGGCTGTGTCTCATTCCCATCCACTCTGAATTTGTTTTCCTGTCATTGCCAGGTCACATCTCTACCAGCTCCAGCAGGGTGAGCAAATCCAGTATAATATGGCTGGAAGTCGAAGTGGCTCCTCAGTCATGCAGATCAGCTCAGGATGTGTCTACTGGTGTGCATGGCTCTTGAAAGATGCTGTCTCCTCACGAGCAGGATCCACCTCTTGATCCACGAAGGTGGAATGATCGCCCAAGCTACCTTAGAAAATGAACTCTGTTTTTTTTTCCCAACTGTACTGAGGCAATCAATCTCGATTTCCTCCCTGTTTTTGGAGTGGAGTCTGGACACTGTGTTCACCATGAGCCGCTGTCAAGGACTTACGCACTCGGAAAGAAACCTGGATCTGCAATATGTTACAGAAGTGTCATTTTTGACAGTAAAACATGGTGTACTGGATTCATTTGTCTCTTCCTCCCGGTGCAATGAGCTCCTGGTTCCGATATGATGATCTCCTCTTAGGGTAGAAGGACGGCAATGGTCTTCTTGTCCTTACCTGCAGGTGATAACATTGTTAAATATTCAGAATGATTGGGATAGTTGTTAACCAGTGAATAATGCATGTGGTTAAAAATGTTGACAAGCACACATGGCAATTGTAGTTTGTACCACTAAATACATGTTTAGCTTTTCCTAGTCCTCTCCAAAGTCATTAAGTTTAGAACGCAAAATATCAAAGTTAACTTCTATTGATCACATGCACCTGGCAATGGTACAGCTCTTTTATTTTTGTCTAAAAATATCAGGATCAATTTACTAAGCGTTTTGCACATCCAAGTGTCACTTCTATATGTGCTAATACTGTAATTTGCAAGTGCAAATTCACGTCAGGATATTTTTGAATTCCAGAAATGTTGGAAGTGTACAAACTGTATATGGAAATGCATACTATCCTGAGTCACAAAGTTATTTTCTCTTTTAAGTTTGAATTACTCCAAGAAATAGATTCTTTTAGTAGTGCCTAAATAGCGTCTGCAGTTCACAAAAGTAATCTGCACTCACAAAAAGATTCACTCACACTGAGGTTTCCATGTGAGTGCATATTCTTCAGAAGCTGAAATGCCATGCGACCATGTAAATAACCACATTTGTGAGTTTGTCACTCTGGTCTCAGAGCCATTCATACACTAAACAGTTTAACATATTCTCTGGATAACGTCATAGGGCTAGCTCACAAAAGCATTTATGAGTCGGGAAATAATTCCACAGGAGTACTTTTTACGTATACTGACAAGCCATTTGAATTGGCCCGGGAATGTCAAACTACCTTTTTATACCAGCGCAAAGAGGGAACAGAGCTTTCTATTTGTGCTTATTGTTTATGAATTTTCTAATTTTAATCTCATGTTAGATACTTTGGGGCAGATTTACAAGAAAGTGAGGCATCTGTAGAGATGCGTCACCTTCTCAGCGCCAGCCTGCAATACCCTTGCGCCACCATGGATGCGCCGTATTTACAATACGGCGCACCATGGCGCAAGGATTGACAGATGCATCAGAAATTCTGACGCATCTGATGGGGCAAAAGTCAAGCATTGCTGGAGTCGTGTCACAAGCACGACGCAACTCCAGCAATGCGTTTTGAGGCCTATTCCCACTACAATGCGTCACTCCTTACGCCTGCTTCAAGCAGGCGTAAGGTTTTGACGCAGTGGCGTCCTAGAAGTGACACATTGAAATCTTGTAGATTTCACTGCGTCACTTTTACGAGGCTTTCCTGCGTGGGAACGCCCACCCTGCATACATTATACCTGGTGCAGGTATAATGTGATGCAGGGCTTTACAACGTGACGCATCTCCCTAGATGCGTCACGTTGAAAATTGGCCGCATATTTTACGTCGCTGCTGGGTCACAAGAGTGACACAACGGCGGGGCAAAAGTGTCTCAAGGGGCTTGTAGATCTGCCCCTTTGTGGCCAATTCACAAAGGCAAGTATGAGTATGTAAAAAGGGTACTATAGGAGTATGTATTCCAAAATGCATTTGTGATAAGGCTGCTATGAATATAAATGTTCATCTTTCCAGTGCCGAGTTTTTAAGAATCCTGCTCTAAGAGGTCATTTTCATACTATGAAGTGGGAAATTATGCAAGCTGCATTTTGCATCTAAGTTCACATAAATAGCCTCAGAGAATTGTTGCTAAATGTAAAAGTATTTGAATATGATGCACAAAGGTATGAGTGCATAAGAGAACAAACAAATGGTCTCCAA
This sequence comes from Calotriton arnoldi, assembly GCA_963921515.1. Taxonomy (NCBI): domain Eukaryota; kingdom Metazoa; phylum Chordata; class Amphibia; order Caudata; family Salamandridae; genus Calotriton; species Calotriton arnoldi. Next base: position 43,957 of record CAWUFW010007699.1, read on the forward strand.
CATCTTTACCAGCTGATTCAAAAGCTTAATGACATTCTGATTCTGTGCCTTCCCTGGGCAGCCCTATTTGCAAATTTTGTTCACATATTTTTGGTTTGCTTTATTACAATGAGGATTCCGATGGCAAGTTTCAGACATCTTCGACCCCCTGCAAATCAATTTGCAAATTTTAACTTTAACATTTAACCACCCTCACAAAAAGGAAGCAGGCCATGCCAGCACAGAAATGTGTCACCTTGGAATAATATCAGATATTCGTAGTTTGCAATGGTGTTTTGGTCATTATCAGTACATAATGATACAAGATCTAGGGGGGTCCCCAAAGTCACAGGGGTTGGATTTCTAACCCTTTGATGCAAGCTCTTAGTTCACTGCATCAGCAATGAATTAGAATGCCCCTTGGACCACAGTCCTGACACTAGTCTGCTGAGCAGTCTTGCATGGGCAGTATTTTCGGGTTACTATTAGTCGCTCTAGATGAGTTCAGGGACACAGTGACAAAACAAACAACCTTTTGTTTATGAATAACACACTCAAAGATAGCACTAAGAAACAGGTGCTGAAGTGTGTAGATTAAAATGAACAAATCCTCAGTATAGTGAATAAAATATGTATGGTAACCACAGAGAATGCAAAAATAAAAGTGGTTAGGCCTGTAACTGTAAGCAAATCAAGATAAATGTTTCTAACATTGATAGCAAGTTTCTGACCTCCTAATATCCTAATGCTAATGCTATTTCTAAATGCTATGCTAAACCTGAGCTACAACATTAAATAGCAACCATCAGCCTTGCGAGTTTCAATCAATCAATCAATCACAAGATTTGTAAAGCGCACTACTTACCCGCGAGGGTCTCAAGGCGCTGAGGGAGAGGAGGGGGGGTGTTGCCGCTACTGGTCGAATAGCCAGGTCTTGAGTCATCTCCTGAAGGTCAGCAGGTCTTGGGTCTGTCGTAGGTTGAGGGGAAGGGTGTTCCAGATCTTGGCGGCGCGGTGAGAGAAGGATCTGCCCCCGGTGGTGGTTCTCCGGATGCGCGGGACGGTGGCCAGGGAGAGGTCGGCGGAGCGGAGCTGACGGTTGGGAAAGTAGAAGGAGAGTCGACTGTTGAGGTAGGCTGGGCCGGTTTTGTGGAGTACCTTGTGTGCGTGGATCAGGAGTTTGAAGGAGATTCTCTTGTCGACGGGGAGCCAGTGCAGGTTTTTCAGGTGGGGGGTGATGTGGCTGTGGCGTGGAATGTCGAGGATCAGGCGTGCAGAGGCGTTTTGGATTCTTTGCAGTCGTTTGATGAGCTTGGTCGGGGCTCCTGCATAGAGGGCGTTTCCGTAGTCAAGTCTGTTGCTGACGAGGGCCTGGGTGACTGTTCTTCTCGTGTCTGTCGGGATCCACCTGTAGATCTTGCGGAGCATGCGCAGGGTGTTGAAGCAGGAGGAGGAGACTGCGTTGACTTGCTTGGTCATGGTGAGCGTTGAGTCGAGGATGACTCCCAGGTTTCATAAGATGGATTGAAAAGCATACCTTTGAATAGCTTGGTGCAGCTGCTCCTTAACAGAGCTCTGCCATATAAGCAGGATCTGTGCTCTAGGAGAAGGACGCCTTCAGCACGGCTTCTGGAATCAGCTCTCCAACGGAGAGCAGGGGCGTCGGTAATCTGGAGTGACGTTTGAAGATAGGTTTGTTGCAAAGACATTTCTTAATTAATAGTCACGTCAAATCCCGGGGTTATTATACTATGTGATCACTAATTTTATCTCATATTTACAAAACAGCTTTTGGAGAAACTAAACCAGCGCTTAATTTGAGTGTCAGTGTCGAAGCTCCGCTTAGAAACCCGCGGCAGGCACTCTTACATGTCAGCATGCAGAATACCATGGCTTTTCAGTCTTGAATCCACTCATGCCTCTTTAAACCACTACCAGACACTCCCTGTCCGTTTATCTCACTCTTGTACACTCCTGCTTTCTCCCTTTGTGACTGGTTTTCCGTCATTCTCTTACTCCTTCTTTTCCATCTGTTTCTTTTTTTCCCCTTTTGCTCTTGGGAATGCCCAATGAGGAAAAATAAGTGCTGTTACTCAAAAATTAGGTACTGATCTGAGCCTGCAGTCAGAGTAAACTAACGTGGAGCAAAATGCATTAGTTCAAAGCACAAGCATCTATCCTTGTAAACAAAACTCTTACACTGCAAGGGGCTATATTGTAATGGCTGAACCCATTAATGTAAACTAAAACAATGTCAGACTAACGTCATGTTGATATCAGCAAATCTGTGTGTGTGTTCTATGAACTTCACACTATCTTATTAAAAATAAAGAGAAGCTGACAGCAAGTACGGAATAAAAACAGACTAATGGAGTCAGCACTGTCATGGTGTTCATTACAGTAGTATGCCACCTTCATGTATTTGGCAATGTAATTCTTCCTCTGTAACAACAGTGCACATACCTGCACATCCTGTTAGGTAAGAGGCCTATTGTCAGTTTTTCTTTAAAACTGCAATGTCTGGAAAGACATCTTAGGTTTAGCATTTAATATTATAGTGATAAAGTGAGAGCAGCATGTAGACAAGAGGTCTATCTTTTTAGATAGCTACATTATTAGGAAGTGAGATAGCTTTCTGATTGGAACAGTCTTTGAATGAGATGTATTTGATAAGCTTATAAAAATATTCAACCTAACTACTTTATCTGGTTTTATTATTGATATTGTTCCCTTATTGTCCCAAGTGGAAGCAGACGCCCTTCTTTGGCTGGTTTCAAAACTCCGATTCTTTTATTCGCTGATGACACCCTGTTGATCTCCAAGACTCCGTCAGGGCTCCAGAAAACGTTGACCCATTTTAGTGAGTTCTGTGATGATCAAGGCTTGGAGATCAATACTCTTAAAACCATGGTGATGTTTTTTAACCGGCATAAATCTTTTAAGGGTAGCTTACTTGTAGGGGGAGTTCCCCAAGAGGTTGACTCTTTTGCATAACTGGGGTTCACATTTGCAGAGGGCATGTCCTAGCATTTCCATATCAACAAGGCAACTATCAAGCTTAAGCCGATTTCAGGTATAATAATTAAGGAGTTTTCTACACTAAACCTATCTCTCCTGCACTTAAGATCTGCGAGGCCAAGGGCCTGGGTTCAGCCCTGTATGGGGCAGAACTGTGGAGGGTTTCAAAACATGATGATCTAATAAGAACCGGGAATAAATTCCTTTGAAATCTTGCATCTCCTCCCGCAAGCACCCCATTAGACCCATTGTCTAGCAACCTTATTGCCACTGAGGTCTCTGGCAAAATTCGCTTGCAGCCCTTGTTGTATTGGAGATGCATGTGGATCACTCCTGAACTTGTCCACTATGCAGAAAGCCTGAAGGGTGTTATGAAGGCCCACCAATTCAATAAAATCTCATGGCTTACAATCATGAAATCGGCATTGTACTCGCTGGGGCTCCACGACTTGTGGGATCATCCGGCTTCATCATCTGCTTTTCCTTCAAATGCTGTGTTAAAAAATAAATACTGGTCACTCTTCGGGACTGAAGTATCCCGGAAAGCAGCCACTGCTAAGTTGACCAGTGATTTCATAGACATTAAGTCTACACGGGGGCTCAAGTCATTTTGGGATTTAGTATCTGTTCCACTTCAAAGGAAATTATATTTTCAGTTCTGAACAGACACTTTAACCCTTAGAGTGCTTACATCAGGATGGGCTGGAAATGGAGGCGCTTCTTGCCCCATCTGTGACTCCCCAAGAGAAAGTGTCTCCCACGTTTTGTTTATGAGCCCAAGTTACTCATCCCCTCGGCAAACTTGGCTTGCACCTATATGCAGGTTAATAGGTGTACATAGTCATCAGGAAGCCCTTTGTATTTTAAGGTCATATCTGCGCCCAGTAATGGCTATTTTCATCGCTAAATTCCCGGATGCTATGTTGGTGCTCCTTAGCAAAGCCCTTCGCTGTCCTTCCACATGATTCCATTTATGTGTACTGTATTTGGTATGTACTTTTTGCTGCTTTGTTAATACTCTGTTTTAAAGGCACTTCCCCATCAGAACTGATAACCAACTTTGTACATATTATTGTTTCTTAAAAAAAAAATATCTGTAATAACCTATGTATTTTTTATATGATCTATCTTATGATTGATTTTAATTATGTTTTATATTATATTTACTGCAAATGAATTGCACTTTTATGGCGTTTGGTGGCCGAAAAAAATTGGTTTTGATTGATTGATTGACTTTGTCTGGTTATGCTTAAAAACAATAAATAGGGACATAGCCAGATGACTATTTACCCTGTTAGAATAGAAAAATCATGTTTACGCATTGTTCTATGTATGTTAGCATTCGCGGTGCCATTTTCTATGTAGGCACCATTTTGAATCATGATTGAAACTAATCCTTTGCTATTTCTGAGAAACGGCCTTTACTAGGTTTCGTTTCTCCAGGGTTGGGTTTTGCTTTACTAATGAATAGACTGTTCTTATTAGCGCATACCTTTCCCACTAGATATAGGCCTTCTCCCACTTGTCTGAAGACGGGCCTGCAGTGGCCTTGGACTCTGCAACTCTGTGATATATGAGTACTGAGATTGTTTTTTTCTCTCGTTCGCATTGCTTTACAGCACCTGCCTGGAAAATTCCACTATGGGCATGTTCTAGCCCAGTTACGAAATGTACTAAATGTATCTTTATGCTTGTGGACTTTATTCCCTCTGCAGCACTCCTTAGAGACTGGGCATACCGGGCTCTGCTCTGAGTGTACTCTGAATAAACAGATATTGGTTTGTATTCTCTACTGTCTGACCGACTCTTCATTTGGTGTGGAAGGCTGAGAGGTAGTCGTGAGTGACCCGGATTACTCTAATCGGGTCACTTCCTTCAATCCAAAGCAGAATTTTATGCAGAGTAAGATTCAACATTGGAACCAGAGAACACTAATGTGCATATGCATTTTTCTGTTTTTCCGTGGAAAATTCTTTTTTCCTATCAAGGAACCACTTTCCCTACACTCCCACCTACTCTGAGATTGGTTTGTTCCACTTCCAGCCTGGAAAGTGATTTACTCTAGGGATTGACAAGAGCACATTTCTAACAGTTGAAGGTAATAGGAAGGGGTTGGAAAGCAGTTTGTGAAAACCGCAAGGGCGGCTAGCGTGCTCATGCCCGCGCCCCCATAGTGACTTATGCATCTGCCTACCTATTGAGCACCACAGCAAGCCCAACCCCTTCAGTGCCTCCCCCTTGCAGCATGAGAAGTCTAGCAGTAAAGGGGAGGCATTTGGAAGGTTGGGGAGGGTGGCAGCCTCACAGCGGCAGAGGTATTCTGGGTTTTCAATGGGCCTGGATGGTCCCAGCATGGCTTGAGTTCCAAAACTCTTGCTGCTGGCCTTGATCTCTTTGAGTTTCGTGAGTTATACTTGCATCTCTGCTACAATTGTGCCTATTGCAGCTATTTACTAAACTTCGCTTCCTGAACTGGCATAATGTTTTGTCTGTCATAATGAACATCCCAAGCCTAGGTTTTTCATATTTAACTAGTGTGCCAGTTTACGTTTGGGTAAAGAAAATATTTGTATTCACATTTTTTCTCATATAGGAATTTTTAACTTAAGCATTGTTTCTTGCTAGTATCCCTGCCTTTAACACCTGTGAAAACAGTAGCACTGGGGCTATTTTACCTATTTTGCATGGACCTCCAGACATTCGTTGGAACTTTAAGTGTATATGGGAGAAGAGTGGGGACTCACCATATTTGTATGGAGTTGATCCAGCCACGCCTTTCACACAGGTCTGGGGCCACCCACAAACATAAATGAAAATGTGGTATGTACGTCGCACAAACATAAATAAGTTACACATAAATTAACACCTTGACCGCGGCGCGAATTCTGCCGCGGTGCTGGTGATTTATTGAGTGGGCGTGGTTCGGACGGCCCACGGCCGTCCTCCGCACACGCCCACTGTGACGTCGGACGGCCGGGGGCCGTCCGACGCATCGAAGGGGTTAATCAATCCTATTTACAGATGTATGTCAGTTTTAAGACTGAATATCTCTTTTGGAAATCTGGCCCCGTTTGTTGGGTCTCGCCTAGCGTTGAAGCGCGAAAGCGCTGCCATCGCTTTGCGAGGCATGCAGTATACACTATAGTGTGGGAGCTTCGTGGAAGCTCCGCCTACTCTCCGGACCATCTTCTTGATTGGCTTAGGTTATAAATGCTGCCTTACGATTGGTTTTAAGCTTGTTAGTCCCTCCCCATGACAGCCATGTCAGTCATTTGTATCCTTCCATGGCTACTGGCCCCTTCACTGCACAGACTACTTTATTCCCATCCCTCCCTACCCCCCTCCCTCCCGCAGTCCATGACTTCTTGGGGCCCCCCGCCCCCTCCCGCGCACTCCCAGTCATGCTCATGCCTGACAGTGTGGGTGATTAGTTACACTTCGCTACCCCTCCTCCGGTGTTGGTCTGCCCAGTGATTCCGGGCTTCTAATTGAAACCTCATTGTGTGGTTCTCAAGTCGCACTCGTAGGACAGTTCGGATTTTCTTTCTAGTACAAAAACAGTTCTCTTCTGTGAGCATCTAAAATTATCATTTAATAGAATACTTCCCAATGAAACTTTCCAAGCTGAAGCAGAGTGATGCCCCCTCACTACAGGTCAGGCAAGTCTCCAGGCAACGTCTCAGACGTCTGCTGGGTTGCCTCCGTCCCGGGGCAGGACTGTCAGAGTCGACGTTGAGTTCCGGTCTGAACCCCGCCCCTCCCGCATGCGCCTTGCAGAGGGAGGGGCCCAGGGTGCTGGCGGCAGAGAAGAGTGGAACCAGGAGGGCAGGTCTGTGCCGGGGGCTGAGAATGGGAAGTATTGCGGGGTGGGTGAACGGGGGTGAGGGTTGGCACCCATGTATAGGATCCGTGCCCGAGTACTCCTCAGAGCAGAGTCCCGCCAGTCACTAAACCTCCCACAGAGAACAGACCATGAGAGTGAATACCCAGAAGAGAGTGAAGAAAGAATAGCCTCACGTCATTAGCCCAACAGGAGGGACCCCTGTGAAACATAGCGCCCTCTCGGAGAGGAGCCCCCCGTTGTTAGCTATAGTGAATAGCCTCGCCGCACGAGCCCTTTCCCCGCGGTTTCTAGTGTACACAGTTGTCATGCATGTTTCACTTGATAAGTGCTCACTTTGATGAGACGAGTTTCACCTGCCTTGCCCAAAATGCGTTACTGTATTGAATGTCCCCTGCTTCACAGTAAATTGGCATCCATGCAGTGACTACCTTCTAACCCCCCATACTAAATGGCACCCCAGCAGAGTCCCCCTCCCCGATTTGAGACCTCCACCGAATGTTAAGCCCTCCTCGCCACCCCGAGAGCACCCCACAACTCCGAGAGCACCCCCCACCGACAGAGCACCCCCACCTACAGAGCACCCCCACACCGACAGAGCACCCCCAACCCCCCCACGATAACCCCCTTCCATGGTTAATGCACCTTTCGCCGTCAACTCTTCCTTTTGAAAGAGAGTGCTGTAGAGAAGAGGTTCTATAAATTGCTTTACCTTCATACAGTATGTAGCACTCCCTGCCTTTAAAGCGCCTTACTTTACCCCCACTGTTCTTTACTCCCTGTCCCCGCCTCCCGAATGGGCAACACTGAACAATGGCTACCCCTGCACTGATTAGCCACAAAAAAGAGCCTCAACTAACAAACAGGCCCGTGGGTCAATGACCCCTAGGAAATGGCCTGTCGGAGAAGAATAGCTCAGACAAGCCCAACACCATGCCTCCCATCCGGCCCTTTTCTACCATGTTCACTGGGCTAGATCTGTAGAACTGAACAGACTCCCTTGGAGCCATGCCCGCCCCCCTAAACTAAATTATCAACCCTTTACTGCCGTAATTCACTCGTTTCCTCTGTGTTGTTTGAAGTTGTGCAATGACACACGTGTGCGGCACTTGGGAAGTTCTAGGAGAGAGCGTGAAGAAGGGTTTTACCTCTTACTTAAGGCCACATAATCATTGTTCTAGTTTTACCTATTGCCTTTTACCTGTGCCATTCCGTCTTGAGCGTTACTGCCTCGTCAGTGTTGAGCTAGTGAGATCATTCTGCACATGGGCTACTTTGCAAACCAAACTGCCTCTATGCGCGGGTCTTTAGTTTAACAGTGGTCAAAGCGCTAGAAGAACAACTCTGCGTTGTCTGCGCAAAAAGTTTTCTTTTTTTAAATCCCAAAAGGGGAATTGAGGTGCAACAAGCAGGGGACAGATGGTTGGAGTGAATGGGTACGAATTAACTCTTAGAAGACTGCTGAAAGGGACATGGGTATGAGGCATCGGTTCACTGTTTAACAAGAGGTAGCACTGATACAGGGGTGAGACTCACCCTGGCGGACACTGCGAGGGGTAGACTAGCTAGACGAGGAAGCAGGTGGGTTCATGGCTGTATGTTGGGGCCTGGTTTAGAGAGTGATATATAGTAAGGTAATTTCCACCAGAGGATTCTCTGCCATTCAATTGCTATTCTACAGTTTATCAGTCGTAAGTCTGGTTTCAAACCTTAAGGTGGAAATTACATTTATAGGGGGTAAATTACGCTGGCTCCGCATTTCATCTTAATCTGCTAAGGCCCACTGTGATTATGAGGTAATGGAGTACTTAGTTGGTATTGTCCTCTTAATTTTGTGTCAAGCAGTGGCAAATTATGTTGTAGCATCTTGTGCGGCACATTCTGTGCCATAGCTGTCTGGATTTAAAGGCATTTTAGCCTTCATTTATATAATAATGGCCCCACATAACGCAATCATTTCACAAGAAATAATTATACTTTCTAATAAATCAAAGTATAGGAGAAAAAGTTTTACATGTTCACCAGATCCTAGTTAAAATGGTGTTTACCAATAATTCGTGATTTATTTTGCATGGACGTATTAAAAAAGTGATGGATGGAATGCGTGAATTAATCTCAGCCACTGGTAATTACTGAGCCGCATCCCAGTCCATTGTTATTTTGTACCCCATGTCACCTCAGTTTGGACCTAGCCATATGCAAATCAGTCTTGACCCAGCTCTAGTGGGAACAGTCCAGCCAAAACTGTCAGGCCAGTTCCTCACTGAACCGGAGCACAAGCAACCCAGGACCGATGTTGGCCGTATTAGGGACCATTGGAGCAAGGCCAAGACTGATGTGCATATGTTTGGGTCCAAACTGAAGTGGCATGGTGGGCAAAAAAAAACGATGGATTGAGATGCGACCCTGAGAGATTCATAGTCAGTGGCTTAGATTAACTCAAGCATCCCATCACCTTGTTTTTGATGTCCTTGTTTTGCATGGAAGCACAGGAATGCCATTTTATTAGCTCTGTCGTTTTATCTCACAGAGTAAAAGATGGTGTAAAACATACATTGTCTAAGGTTTAAGGTTAACACAATGTAATACTGTATGTCCTATTGAAACACTTCTTTCCATTAAGGACCAGCCCTACAGTACATCTCTTGCTTAATACATTTGTGTTTCATTAGGATGAACTTTATGGGTCATGATAAGGGCCCTAGAAAGATGCATCATGTTTGGGCTAGTTCTGAATCCTGGACGCCCCTTTGAAATAGCTGTTGCTTTGAGAACGGTTCTTTTATGTAAAAATGAATTTGTATTTTCAGTGAACTAAAACATTTTCATGATGATGAAGGAATTTGTCTTTCTCCCTCGTCTGAATATCATTTAAGTTCTTTAGGGTTTTGTTACCTGCTACAGTCAAAAGCCCTTCCCCAGCTACTTAATTTGGGCGTGAACATCCCAAATTGGACAAAGTTGCCTCCTCTTTTTAATGCCTGAGCACAGAAATCAACAGCTTAAATATGGCTCGTTATGTTTTGTCAGGTGCCTTTTGCACTGCGTATGCAGATATTTTTTATGATTTGTAATCTGTTTGCCCTGGAAGTAAATAGTTTTTGTTAAAATCAGAAAATCATGCAGTAAATGGTGAGTTGTCAAGTGAGGCAAATTAACACCAAAAAATAAATGTAATATAAAAGTTTTCAAGTCGCCGCATAACACTTTGCAAGCCGGCTCTGATTCAGTCCCTTGATCACTGAGGCTGGGTGAAGGTGGTTCTGAGATTTCCTAACAAGAAATACAACATTTTCAACCACAAATTAAAATACAAGTTGGACTGTCTGTGGGGAAAAAAGTGGACTGGTTGGTTAGTGGTGCCAGTGGTAGCAGGGAGGCTGTTCAGAAAACTGTACTCGGCAACGTAAGTAATTAACAATTCAGATCATCTCATGTGTTTACTTTCACACTAAGGCTTATGTAGCAGGCACCGCTGTCACACTAGGCCTGCCCACAGCTGTCACACAAGGCCCGCCCACAGCTGTCACACTAGGGCCGTCCACAGCTGTCATGTAGCAGGCACCGCTGTCACACTAGGGTCCCCCACAGCTGTCATGTAGCAGGCACCGCTGTCACACTAGGGTCCCCCACAGCTGTCATTTAGCAGGCACCGCTGTCACACTAGTGCCGTCCACAGCTGCCATGTAGCAGGCACCGCTGTCACACTAGTGCCGTCCACAGCTGTAATGTAGCAGGCACCGCTGTCACACTATGGCCCTCTACAGCTATCATTTAGCAGGCACTGCTGCCGCACTAGTGCCATCCACCTCTGTCATGTAGCAGGCACCGCTGTCACACTAGGGCCCTCCACAGCTGTCATGTAGCAGGCACCGCTGTCGCACTAGGGTCCTCCACAGCTGTCATGTAGCAGGCACCGCTGTCGCACTAGGGCCCTCCACAGCTGTTATGTAGCAGGCACCGCTGTCACACTAGTGCCATCCATATGTCATGTAGCAGGCACAGCTGTCGCACTAGGGCCCTCCACAGCTGTCATGTAGCAGGCACCGCTGTCACACTAGGGCCCTCCACAGCTGTCATGTAGCAGGCACCGCTGTCACACTAGGCCCGCCCACAGCTGTCACACTAGGACCGCCCACAGCTGTCACACTAGGGCCCTCCACAGCTGTCATGTAGCAGGCACCGCTGTTGCACTAGGGCCCTCCACAGCTGTCATGTAGCAGGCACCGCTGTTGCACTAGGGCCCTCCACAGCTGTCATGTAGCAGGCAACGCTGTCCCACTAGGGCCCTCCACAGCTGTCATGTAGCAGGCAACGCTGTCCCACTAGGGCCCTCCACAGCTGTCATGTAGCAGGCACCGCTGTCACTCTAGGGCACTCCACAGCTGTCATGTAGCAGGCACCGCTGTCGCACAAGGGCCCTACACAGTTGTCATGTAGCAGGCACCGCTGTCGCACTCATTTTCCCTCCATGTTAAAGAACAGTAGATGTTTCAGCACCCAGACTAATGTGCTGCATAGCTAAATACATATAAGGTCCTAAAGGCGAGACCGATTGCATTGCAAATGCTTGTTTATTCATAGTAAGGGCAAAAGTGGATTCAAGCTTTTATATCCGGCCAGTAACACAGAAAAGCTAACAAGGTCCCAAATATAGCAACTGATTAAATATAGGATATGACAAAGTTCGTTGTACTGCGTGCACTGCCTAACCTTCTGCAAACCCGGTCATCTGCACCACTGATATCCCGGTGCTGCATTTGTGACAAGTCTGGAACATCATGGATTTTACAGTGCTAGCTTTATCCAGGTTTTTATAAACCATCAGTGACGGCTCCTGCTCGAAATACATACTCCAGATTACTAGACTTAAGTTTATGTTTGTCCTAGATTTACATTTTTGTGTGGACTGTACAAATTTCTAAGGTTATAATTTATGAGGTTTGTAAAGTTTTAGTAACCGTAATATTCCCGTTTCTTCAGCGTGTACAGTTTGTTTTGCACCTTTCCTTTCAACCCATTTTTACCCACATATTAGCTAATGCTCCCCATGGGGAAAACCATTCCTCAACATCCCCATTGAATATGTGAATATTCCCTTCCACTTCCCCTACTGGAAACCTAACCAATTTTACTTTTTGCATGAGTAGCTCCCGATGTGCTCCCAGGATGGAAAACAATATGGAAACCTTATGTGAATAGCCACACAGTTACAGTGGTTTCATTACCTCCTCGTACGTCTTCCTCATTCAGTCCTTACTGCATGAGCAGTCCTCTGCTCCCACAGATATTGATTACCTGAACCAGCCAAAAAAACATGCACCCAATATGGCCACCCCTGTCCCAGCATGCTTTATATCAGGTAGCCTCACATGACCACATTGTTGGACCTGGTCCTTTTTGCAGGGTTTTCACCAAACCTTTTGCCTTCTTCCTCCTAATGTTCTTACCCTCTTTGAGTTGGCTTTAGGACTCTGGACACTTTACCACTGCTACTCAGTGCCCAAGTGCATGTGCTCTCTCCTCTAAAACATGGTATGATTGGGTTACACCTGTTTAGCATATTTAATTTACTTGTAAGTCCCTTGTACAGTGGTTTCATATTTACCTAGTACCAGTGAGCCTACAGCCCTCACTACTGTGAAGCCTACTCCTCTCATAGTCTAGTATCGTGAATTCCCTTATATGTGGTTAAGTGAATGTAGGAAGCTGGCTCTGTATCCACTATACCAAAGTAAGGTATAGTGTGAACAGAGTCCAGTCCAGTCCACCCATCTGAGATTGCTAAAAACTGAAACCCAATTTAGGAAGTCATTGAAAACTTGGATATTCAGTTCCTCAGATGAACACTGCCTCTCACTCATCTAGTATCCCTCGGGCGCCCTTTCACCTCCAATCAGCGCCAGGATGATCCTTTCGGAGCGGCAGTTAGCGCTTTATAAATACCTCATTACATTACATTACAGTGGAACCCCAAAGGCTTACAGAGGTAAAAGTAGATAATACCTTACTCTCTATTTGTGGTAGTGTGGGCGAGCAGTAAGACTTTATCAGAGGGCAGTGTTAAGCATGCAGGGGCAGATTTACAACTTCTGGCGCATCCCTGCAAATCAGCAGGGATGCGCCAGAATAGTTGCGACACGCAATTCTCTCCTTGCGCCACCACGGAAGCGCCGCATTTACAATGCGGCGCACCGTGGCGCAAGGAAAGGCCGATGCGTGTCGCATCCTGTGGCGCAAGGGCGGCGCATTGCTGGAGTCGTGTCGCAAGCGCGACGCAACTCCAGCAATGCTCGTGGGCCGCCCATACCTAACGTGGTGCGCCACTCCTTACGCCTGCTTGAAGCAGGCGTAAGGATTCGTCGCAGCGGCAGTCGGAAAAGTGACTCAGTGAAATCTTGTAGATTTCACTGCGTCACTTTTACGAGGCATTCCTTCGACGGAACGCCCACCCTGCGGAGGAACGCCCACATGAAACCTGACGCAGGTTTCATGTGGCGCAGGGCTTACAACGTGACGCATCTCCCTAGATGCGTCACGTTGTAAATAATGCGCAACGTGGCGCATGGTTTACGTCGCCGCTGCGTCACAAAAGTGACGCAACGGCGGCGCAAAAGTGGCGCAAGGGGCTTGTAAATCTGCCCCTTATTGTACACACACAAGCAAGAAATGATTTCACACACTCAAAGACTGAACTCTTACCAATTGGTTTGTATAAAAACATTTATTTGTTGTATTTTATTTTTAGAACCAAGCCAGACTTAGTGCAGGTAAGTAAAAGTATGCTCTTCTCTTATAATACAGTTGAATGCAGTTACAGGTAGGTCAAATGTTCAGAGTAGTTGAAATTGCTTTTTAGATCCTTTGCAATTACTTTGTGATTACTTTTAAAGTTACTTTTCAGATCACTTTTTCTACTCAGTGTGATATGCCTAGATATCACACTGGGCCATTTCCTGGATAAAAGGAGAGTAAAACAGTTTTTATAAAAACGCAGTTTCTTAGGTTTCCATACAAAACACCCTCAACACTCAAAAGTTTTTCAGAGGAAAACAGTCAAAGCAATCCTATGGAGAAAAATAGGGTTATCGTTTTGCAGGTAAGTAAACAGTCTTGAGGATTTAGTTCCTGGGGTTAGAACAAGGGTTCCCCCAGGGTCAGGTATGCACTCCAAGAGCACCCTCAGTGGAACTAGGGTGGCTGGGTGCAGAGTGCTGAGGTCCAATGTTATCCAATGGGGTATAAGGGGCCTCAAGGTAGTGGCTGCTCACGAGCAGGCCACAAGGTGGTGGGAGCAAAGCTCCTGGAATTAAGCTCAGGGCAAAGGGGGTTCAAGTTAGCACCCAAAGTGCACACACAGCGGCAGAGGGGCAGCCGGGTGCAGGGTGCTGTTTTGGTGTTGGGTGCCCAGTTGTTTTCAATGCACTGCAGGCTCGGGGACACAGATCTTCTGGAAGCGACCACCAGTTAGAGAGGTAAGTTGGGATGTCGTGGGATGCCAAGACACTGTCGGTTGGGCCACCATAGGCCGTAAGGCATCGGGTGCAGGTGTGTCTTTTGGCATCGGGTTTTTCTCACCGGCTCGAGTCGCGGTCAGGGGGATCCTCCAGAAATGGGCTGCAGACATCATCGGGAGACTTGAGGTAGGTTGAGGATCACCGGAGTTCATGATTGACGGGGAGACCTCCTTGTGGTGTTGGGCTCCTTGAATTCGGGCTGTGGGCATTGGGTGCAGAGTGGTGCAGACTCGTGGATTTGGCCGGAGCCAGAGTCTGTTGGTGAGCAAATCCAGTGCTCACGGAAGACAAAGTCTTTTCAGTGAAGGTAGGGCAGGTACTCCAGGTTCTGGGGAGCTGCTGACTGCCAGGATTCCGCTGGAGCAGGTCGAGGTCGGGACAGGCCGGTAGGTCTGGGGCCAAGTCAGTTGGTGCCCTCCTCTACTTCCTTCAGCAATGCTCTTCGGTCCTTCTTCTTCTTGTTTCAGCAAGGTTCGGGGTTGCCCCTAAATACTAGATTTAGGGGAGTTTCAGGTAGGAACAGGTTGGGGCCAATAGGTCCCTTCCTTGGGGTGGGTACACCCCCTATTGTTCCACCCTCCAGTGGGAGGGGGTATAAGCTTCACTCTTGTTGGCTGGGTCATCCCATCTTCAAGATTGTGGGGACTGAGAGTTGTGCTTCACCTTGCCTCCCCCACCTGAGGGGTGGGGTTGGCAAAGGTGGGCACACTTCTCCTCCTATCTTAGTTTTCCTGATGATTCTCCCGCACAAAGTGGGGGTCATAACCTGTGGGAGCCAGTTGCTGGGAGCAGCAAATGGCTGGGTCAGCTCACAAAGGCGGCAAGCCTTTGAAGCTTTCCCTTCATGGATCCTGCCCATCCTGGGGGAGGAGGCTTGGTACCTCTGCCCAGACTGTGCTTTGTTTCCAGAACCCGAGAGTGGGAGTCTCTCAACCCAGGAGTCCAGAAACATGTCTGGGCATGGCAGCTGATGAGCAGCCAGTCAGCCAGGACACTAGAGTTAGGTTGTTTTTCAGGTGGCATCTCTAAGATGCCCTCTGAGTGCATTTTGCAATAAATCCCACACTGACATCAGTGTGAGTTTAATGTGCTGAGAAGCTTGATATCAAACATCCCAGTTTTCATTAAAGCCATTATGTTGCTGTGGAGTTCGTAATGACAAACTCCTAGATCATATACTCTTTATGGCTTTACTACACTTACAATGTCTAAGAATGGACTTAGACACTGTAGGGGTACAGGGCTCATGCATTTGTACACTCACCAGTGGCATAGTGCACCCAGCTAGAGGGGTGGCTGACCTAGGTCATAGACAGTGGGTTATAGGCATGGCACACAGGGATGTGTGCCATGTCGACTCTTCACTTTGTTCTGCACCAAAACACGCAACCTCCAATGGCAGTGTGTGTGTGTTAGGGTACAGGGACTCTAAGGGTGGCACAATATGTGCTGCAGCCCTTAGAGGACTTCCCTGGTGACAGTGCCCTTGGTACCCATGGTACCTTTTACAAGGGACTTACAGGTGGCCAGAGATTTGCCAATTGGGAGTGCAACAGTACAGTTTTAGGGAAAGAATATAGGCCCTGTGTACCTGGCTTGCTGGAACCCAGGGCACACTTAGTCGCAAGAGCATCAACATAAGGCAATAAGTGGGGAGCAACAATGCAAAAAGGGGCACTTTCCTACAGTGGTAATTACTGATCTGAAAGGAATAGTGTTGCCATGTTTGGTATGTTTTGAATAGTGGTGATACATCTTGCTTACTGGTGTAGTTGGAGTTTTTATTACTATTTTAGAAATGCCACTTTTGGAATTTGAGTATTTCTCTGTGATTATAACTCTAGTGTTTTGCAGCCTGACTCCAATCCACACCTACAGCTGAGTGACAGCTACATTTTGTGCAAACTTTCCAGATAGCCACAACACAGGAAGGGCTGGGTGTGACGGGAGAGGCATCTGCATTCATCTGCATATTGATAGTCTTCTTCGGCTGGGAAAGAGGGAGGCAGGTGCACTAACATTTGTATGGGCTGTGGCCTGCCCTCACACAAAGGGCTGATTTACCCCCTACTGATGTCTGGAGCCAGGGCTGCATTAGAAGGGGTTTGCGTTACACTTGAAAAGTTTTCTTTGAAGTTGCTCCTTGAACAAAGACATTTTGGAATATAAGTACAGGGGCTCTGACTCAATGTGTCTGAAGCACTTTTGGAACTGGGACTGAACTTCTCATAGGACGCATCTGGACTGCTCAACTGCTGTTGCCATGCTGCCTGTTACTTGTTGGGTGACCAAAGGACTCACTGGATTGCTTTTTTTGTTGTTGACCTGCTGCCAGCTGCTCCCTGACTTTTTTCTGCAAGGGTGCTGTGGTGCTACCAGGAGAGATGGTTATTAGGACTGCTGGTCTACCTGCTTAATGCTGCCTGCCTTGTGCCCAAGTCAGTGCGTGTGAAGTACTCCTCAATATCCAAGTCAGCATGTAATCAAACGCGGCTGTCTTTTAAGTCAGCACCTTCTCTATGCTCTTGGTTTTACCGCATTGACCGTACACCCTGGCTCAGGGACCGCCTCCCCCTGGCACTGTGTAACAGTGACCGCAAGGAGGCTTCAGTCACTGTGGATCAAAGCTTTCTGACAAGGAGTGCCAGAACGGTCTCTCTGAGTTGACGTGCCCCACGAGTTGATGCCGACTTTGAGACAGCACGACACTGAAGAAGGAACTGAGGGGCCTGTGGAGCCCCCCCATCTTGCCACAGAGGTTTGGCATTCTCAATCAGAGGCCCGCAGAATGTTGCAGATGCCACACAGCAGGTGAAGCTGCATCGGCCCTGCCACTGAGAGGTACTGTGGGGGCTTCAGAGGAGGCACTGCTGCCCCACGTCCTTTAGCGGACAGCCCAGCTTCTTGAGAAAAAGGCTGAGCTTTGGTGACTGCACTGCACGCTCACAGCAGTTGCCTTCAGTGTTCTGAAGGCGGGGGACTGAAAGAGGTCTCCCGACCTGGCCCTTACATGTTGCGCCCCCCCCCTTTTCTATACAGGACATACTTTGGGGTCCATGATCCTACCTGTACTCCCTCATTACCACATAAAGTGTAGTTGGAGCACAGGTG
The DNA here is from genome assembly GCA_963921515.1 of Calotriton arnoldi. NCBI lineage: Eukaryota > Metazoa > Chordata > Amphibia > Caudata > Salamandridae > Calotriton > Calotriton arnoldi. The sequence goes on from CAWUFW010007699.1 coordinate 61,423, forward strand.
CACTGTTCCCTATGTGGTTAGGGTAACATCTGCAGAAACAGGACAGAAAGTGCATGATAAGTGTCTGCCTTTACGGAGATATTGCGCTCCTTTGGAGGGTATCTGCCCTATGCATATAATAATGTAATGCTTATGTAATAGTTACTAGCTGCATCTGAGGGGGCATTCTATTCCAATATCATTCGCAAAGCATTTACAAATATGTCTTCCTGCTGTATTCCTACCTATGTATTGCCTGATAAATGCCGTTTGAATTTTTGCATTGTTAGGATAACTAATACTATTTCAGTATTTGCATAATCTGTGCAGTACTTACGATTCATGTCATTTTGGTCTATGTTTTATGTACAATATAGACAATATTTTTATATAATACTGTTTCGAGTCTCTTTTGTGGTGTATTTATTGTGTTACTGGTGTGAGTGTGTTGTGCAAACGCTTTACACATTACCTCTGGGGATAAGCCTGACTGCTCTGTGCCAGGGGGTGACCACAGGTATTTGCCCTGACTAGAGTGGTGAGTTCTGCCTGGCTTAGGTGCATACCCTGACCAACCAGAAACCCGATTTCTAACACACATCCTGTTTTTTTTCTTTGAAAGCAATATTGATGCCTGTTGGCCAGCCGAATGTGGGAATATTTTTATCTTGTCTCCTTGCTCGTTTTTGTATATTTTATTGCATTATTCATATTGCCTTAGTCTTTATTGTGAAAGCCTGCTATAACAGTTTTTATTTTTTAGGTTGAGTCATCATTACTGAAGTGCTGGGAGTCGGGACTCTAATACAGAAACAGGGACTCGCTGGGGTGTTACATTACTTTGAAAGTTATCTCTGGTTTTCTCAGAGAACCAGGAGTGGTGCGCACTATTCATGAAGCAAATGCCCATTTTGAAAATGGCCACCTTGCGTCTCGTCGTGAGTATTGGGGCATGATGTGTGCCTAGTTACTGGGCAACAAAAGCCAATTAAGGAAGTGTGAGTAGGAGTGTGTTTCCTACCGGCACAATGGAGTAAGAACATCTCAACTGCTTGGTGGAACAGGCTAGGCCCTCCTCTGGCCTTCACTGTAAGAATATCCTGCAGACTATGATTACAGCAGCAGTTGAAGTTGTGATGAAGGCAAGAGATTCTGGTTCCTGTCCCTCATAAAATGCCTCCCCTAGATTTTGATCCTTTTCATCATATAGATGAGGAGGATGTGAGAGGTTGGTTTTTGCAATGAATGCACCTTGTGGAGGTTTTTATCTCACATCAGGGATAATTTAGATTTTTCTGCTCCTGTGATGACTGCTACAAAGTAGGATTTCCTGGTGCATTAAAAGCATGCAGAAACAGAGTCACTTCCATGACACAATTCTGTGAGAAAAGTGTTAACTTATGAGTGGAAGGATTTGGAGTGTCAATCCTTTCCTCACTTTCTTCTAAATAGATATCCATTTGAGGGTTTTTCAGAGGAATTCCCTCTCATGTTAAAGTGGACAGCCATATGGCTGTTATCTTTCTGACATTTCCTTTGTTAACTTATGTTCTTCCACGTCTATTTTTGGGGTGGATATCCAGATGCGTTCCTCGAGGACAGATGCCTCTCGGAAGGCGGTGCTTTTAAAGTTACTCTTTTCAGGTTTCAAGGTGTTTGGGCAAGAACTTTATGATTTGATAAAGAAAACCATGGAAAATAAGAATTTGTTCAATCTACCTAAACCTTTCAGTAGGGTTGACTATTGAAGGGTTTTGGTCCCAAACCAGTTTCAGCAATCCAAATCCCCCTCCTTCCCCTCCAAAGGCATGATTATGCCACTGATCTACTGGTCGGAGGCATCTACTGGCTTTCAGTCATGTTTGGCAGATGCTTGAGCTCTGGAGATCGTATCTTGTAGTTACAGGATTCCATTTGTTTTCCCTCCTCCTTATTTCAAAGTGGCTCCGGTTCTGCAGTGCCCTCTAAAGAGACTCAATTTACTGGAGAGTATTCAGTTGCTTCTGGACAAGGCAGTGATTTCTGCAGTTCCCCTAGAGGAGGAAAGTGGTGGCTACTACTCAATCCTGTTTTTAGTTCAGAAACCCTTGGTGGCATAACGCCTAGTGCTGGATTTGAAGGGTATAAACAAGTTAAATCCAGGCCACTCATTCAGGATGGTTTCCTTTCAGTCCATCATGCCATTGATCAAACCAGGGGACTTCTTGTTTTCAATAGACATGCACATTCCCATACATCCAAGTTCCAGACAATACCTCCAGTTTCCTGTCAATGCTATCCACTACAGTTTAAGGTCCTACCTTTTGGTTTATCAGCCACCCCCAGGGTATTCACCAAGGTGGTTGCTCCTCTGGTGGGTATAATTCATTCTACAGAAATTCAGGCTTAAAATTATTTGGACATCCGGCGATCCTTCTTCCTTTAAGGCTCAAGAAGATATTCAGCATGTGTGTGCAGTCCTGGAAAAGCACAGGTTTCTTCTCGACTTGGAGAAATCCCATCTGACTCCCTCCTAGTGGCTTCAGTTCACTAGGGCTCTTTTTCAGAAAGACTTGGGGCAAGTGCTTTTGTTAGAGGAGTGAAAGATCAGATAAATGACACACTTGCTATCTCTTTTGCCCAACGAGACAGTCCCTGTGAGAACTTGGTTGTGGAGTCAAGGGGAGATGGCGTCCATTCTGGCCATAATCCCTTGGAGAGGAGTCGTTTGCATTTGTTTCCTCTAGTTCACCACCTTCTTCAACATTGGAATCCAATGTCACAGGAAAATGAACTCCTAGTTCCAGTGACATCGGAAATCAAGCAGGATCTCCAATGGTGGTTGGTGAGGGAACACCTGCCGTAGGGGTTCCTTCTGAATCCTTACCCTGTTTGCAAAGTGATGACTGCTGTTTGGATGGCCCTTCTCGTATCTGCCCCATTGATCAGATCTCAGGCAATTCGGATCCAGACCAACAACCAGGTGGTTCTGCCATACATCAAAAGATGGGGGATGGGGTCCCCTGGTCTTTCTCTCCTTGCCTGGAGGATTTACAGTAGGGCAGAGCAGAATCTCCTAGCTCTATCCGCAGTTTATCTTCCAGGGAGGGAGAAAGGGCCTGCGGATCATTTGAGCCATCATTTCCCATCTTCAATATTCCTCTGTCTGTGTCCTCACCTTTTTCATCTGATCATGGTGCAGCAAAGAACACCTTGGTTTCATCTGTTCACCACAGAGGTCAACACACTACTCCCCTCCTTCCATTTCCTGATTCCATCTCAGAAGGTGTGGGAGATGGATACTTTGTCTGTCCAGTGGCTGACTGATCTCCTATATTGTTTTCCTCCTTTCCAATTGATCTCCTGAATAGTGAGGAAGATTCCGTTGGATCATGCTGAAGTTTTCCTGGTGGCACCCAGTTAGAGCAGGAGATCTTGGTTGCCCATTCTCATTCAATTTTCAGTCGCTCCCCAGTGGCAGTTTCCCTATCTCCCATCTCCGCTGAGATCTCCCTGCCTGTCTCCGGAGACAGCAAAGAGACTGAAATTGGGGGTCTGGCATTTGGGATGCTGAGATTCATTTCTCAAGGTTGTTCTGTGGTAGTTGCAGAGACTCTTCAGCTGTCTCGGCCTCCTTCTACGTTGAATATGTATGGGTGTTATTGGAGGAATTTTGATGTTTTCTCCATATGTGTGCACTCCCATCAATATCATGGATTTAATGAGAGATGTTTTATAAAGGGTCTGGCGGTATTACCCATTGGCAGTCAGTTGACAACTATACAGGCTATTAGGGGTCCAGAGGTTTTGGATATTTCTGCTCTGGCTTCCCGCCTTTTGAGACGTTTCTTTCTCAAGCAGCCTATTTGCATTCTTCTGTTCTCTCATGGGGTCTTCCACTAGTTTTGCATAGTCTACAGGGTCCTCCATTTGACCCCCAAGAGTCTTCTGTTTTAAAATTTTTGTCTGCCAAGGTGGGATTTCTCATAGCAATCTGCTCAGTTGCAAGTATTGGGGAAATTGGAGTGTTGTTATTATCTCCTGTTATTCGGTTTTGTTCTGATTGAGTTATTCTCAGACCCAATCCTTCTTTCCTGCCTAAGGGGTCTACATCCTTTCATTGTTCAGAGGATATAATTCTTCCAGTTTTTTTCCCGGATCCTTCCACGGAGGAACAAGTCCAGTTGCATACCCTGGATGTCCATAGGGCGTTATCCATTTATTTGTCTAGAACTGAGTTTTTCCATAAAGTTGATTCATTGCTTGTCACTTTTCGTCTGTCGACTAAGGGTCTTCGGCACTCCTTTGTTACCTTATCTAGGTGGGTTAAGTTGGCAATTACAGGTGTTTATGAGTCTTTGGGACTGCAACTGCCTTCTCTCCAGGACAGATCAACCCTGGGAATATCTAATTCTTGGGCAGCTTTCAAGGGAGCTTTGCTCTGTGATGTTAGTTATGCTGCTACTTGGGCATCTCCCCATGCCTTTATGTCTCACTGTTGTTTGCAAGTTGAGGGGGAACATCATCTACCTCTTCCTGATCATGTGTTATCTGTGGTGCATGATGTTTGACTCTTTTACTGCACTTTTTCTTTATTAAACACCTAGTGTTACAGTTTGGTTCTTGTTCAGAGTCTATCATATTATATTATTGTTGAACCAAAATATGCCTGCTTGGGTATTGGCTCATGCATTAAGGACTGAATGAGGAAAATGGACAAGGAGGTAATGCCCGGTTACTCACTGGTAATCTTCATTACTCTGAGTACAGTTCTTCCTCATCTCAGTCCTGAATTCCCTCTCAGTCCTAAATTCCCACCCTACCTGATCCCATCTTGTATTTTGGTTCATGCTGGCTTGAATATATATGTTAGGATGTGGTCATATGTGGCTTCCTCTTATATGGCATGCTGGGATAGGGATGGCCATATTGGGCATACGTTTTTGGGCTGATTCAGGTAATTAGTGTCTGTGGAAGCAGAGGACTGCTCATGCAGTAAGCACTGAGACAAGGAAGATCTGTACTCAGAGTAATTAATTTTACCAGTGAGTAACTGATCATTCACAGTACTTGTCAATGGACAATCTCAATGCAGGGGATCTTTATTAGTCTAATTTATTAGCTACACATTACCTGGCATGTTATTTATATATTTTTAAATTGCTATTAGTGAAAACAGTTGTAGGTGTACAGATGACAGGTTATTTTGGAAAGTGGTTCAAATTGTGAAAAACTTACAATCACATGTAACTGCAGTTTTAATTATTCTCAGATTATGTTTGTGATATACCAACAGTAATATTATCCAATGACATTTGTTAGTTGAAGAAAGATTACATTCAATAAATAAACACATTGAATAATGAACTGAGAATCTGCAAAATAAGAATACAACATGAGAGCATATAACAAGGGGTGGGCAGAACTCACAGAGTTTCACTCTGCGGAATTCCATCAAGTTACATAAAACGCGGCGGTCGGCGGAGTTCTTCCAGAACTCCACATTACAAGCATAAGGCAGAGTGGGTCAAACTTCCCGAACTCCGCTGAACTCTGCTGGCGAGCGGAATTTATCACCAACTCTTGTGTGTAACAACATACTGAATACCAAATGGAGAGGAAGACTCTCTGTTAATGGACAGGACGCTCAAGAAGTAAAGTTTGAGTTCAGCCCACCAGTTATAGGAGATACAAGAATGCTTCGTTGAATTCAGAAAATGTGTGAAGGCTGATAGGAATGGCTAGAAGAACTTGGATTATCCAAAAATGAAAGACATGTTATACCATAAACCTTCTTTTAAAAAGTTACATGGAGCTCCATACCGCACTTCAACATTTGATCTCCAAAGGACCTAGACTTTGTAATTCAAGGTTTGATGCAGAATGCAAAACTACAAAGTGAGTACTTAGGGCATCATTACCACCGTACCGGTAAACGGGACCGACCGCCAGAGATGCAGTGGTCCCGCTGGGCCCATTAGGATGCGACCGCCAGGGTGGCGGTCGCATTCCGCATATTCAACATTGTGGCGGGCGGTGCTGTAAGCACACAATGTTGAAAATGCAAGTTGTGCATTGGCATGCACAACGTGACATGCACCGCGCGGTGCCTGCCACCTTGTCCATGCCAATGTAGGGGGGTACCATGGGTACCCCCAAGTGCAGCCCCCCATCCCCCCATCCCCCGGGGGCCGGCAACGGGCCCCCAAAGTGAACTCTGCATGCCTTTCCATGGCGGAGTCTCCGCCATGGAAAGGCATTGAAAATGCCACATGCTAATATGGATGCCACCATATTATGGGCCTTTTCCGCCCGGTAGGCAATCGGGACGATTGCCTAGCGGCGGACGGTCTTTCCGTCCGCCGCGGTACCCCCCGCCATGCTAATGTGGCGGGGGTTAAAGGCCGTCCGGTGGGGTGTTTTGGCGGGCGGATCGCCACCGCCGGTCGGGCAGTGGCGATCCGCCCGCCATGCTAATAGGCCCCTAAGTGAGAAGCTAAACAGTATCCCTGTCACAAGAATATACTGACTGCTCAGCACATTCATACAATACTTTGATTAGATAAGAAAGGCAAGTTCTACATTAGAAATTTGGTGGAATCCAGAGAAGCTGTCAGTGACAAAGACAATGGAAAATTCTGGCACCTGGAACCAGATCAACATTGAGATGAACAACGGTGGGTCAAATTTCACAAAGAAATATTTTGTGACTAGACCATCATGCCCTTAAAAACATAGAGTGACACAAGTAAGCTGCAACAACATCAAAGAAGAAATGGTCAGCTCAGTGGTGTGGTTCAGACCAAACAACGTTATCAAAGGGGAGGGGCGAGGAATAGTATATTTAACGAGGTCCTATACCCACCTTCCTCAGGAATATGAATATCACAACAAGAAAAGGTATTTCCTTCGGGGGGCTCATCTAGTGGTGAAAGCTGGGATAGCCACAAAAGCAATAAAAGCATACCACCACCAATGTATAGTTACCCCTTTGGCCCTTACTCGGCTCCACAACAATTGTGAACCCCATCTACCATATGCCATAACAACAGCCCCCATTTTTGCAACCAAACTACGCTGCACTACCTTTTTTAGGAAGAGGCAGAGGCAGAGCAAAAAGAAGAGGAGGGCAGAAACGAGTTCAGTGGCAGGAGCAACCCGAACCTCAGAGGCAACCACAGATGGAACTCAGAAGCAAGACGCACCTAAAAAACTAATGGTGAATCTCTGACACCCGTGGAACAAAAGGTCCTTGAAAAAGGCCTTGACTTTGTACCAACACCATGTGAGGATAATTTCCGTCTGACAAAGGAGTTGCACAACCTCTTCAGAAGCTTTCTTCCAGGGCAAAACCCTCCTGCAACTGAAGACTCAGGCCTCTATCTCCTTCCAGGTTTACCCCACACAAGGGCATGATACCTTGTGAAATCCTCACCTTCAAAAAAGCTGTCATCCAAGATGTGTACAAGCTTGACAGCCAGAGACCCTTCTATGATATGACGTCCCCAGAGAGGACAGCAATCAGTAGCTTGTCTGATGATGACTCGATCACAATAAAACCAACTGATAAAGGAGGTGCCATAGTGATCCTACAAGAAAGCAACTACAATCATGAGTGCCTCCGCCAACTCTCTGATGAAAAATATTACTGTTGGATAACCAGAGACCCAACAGCAACTCTAAAGACTAATATACAAACACTTGTAAACTCGGCTGAGTCACAAGGTTGGATCTCTCACAAGGAAGCAGAATTTCTAATGAATACCAACCGTAGAACACCTTATTTTTACACCCTACCCAAAATACACAGGGAGGCCCATTGTGCCAGGGATTGGATCCCTATTGGAACCCCTCAGAAACTTTGTGACTATTTTCTACAACCACTGTTTAAGGAAATCCCATCTTATCTAAAGGACACAAGAGATGTTCTAAATCTGATTGCAGCAAGCACAGACCTTAATGACATTACCCTTCTGATGACCCTAGATGTGGAATGCCTCTACACCAACATCCCACAGGAAGAAACACTAGAAGTTATTGAGACTTGCCTCCTGGCAGAGACATGGACATCCATCACCCCAGTGACCTTCATAATGGAATGTGCAACATAGCCCTTAAAGAATTTTTTTTTTTAGTTTCAGGAGGCCCTCTTTCACCAGATCCAGGGGACTTCCATGGGCAGCACATTCTCCCCCAGCTTGGCCTGCTTATTGATGGCAGAGTATGAACGCCTTCACATTTCCAATAACAATCCCTTTCAGGACAATATAAAACGTGGCGACGCTACATAGATGACATCATCATCATCTTTTGGAGCGGCAATCTGTCACGATGTGAGGCCTTCTACCAATGGATCAAGTCCCTTAACCCTTTTCTAAACTTCACCAAAACTGTTTCTGACAGCACAGTCACATTTCTGAATCTCATGATCACTGTGAACAACGGTCTGCTTACTACCACTACCTTCAGAAAAGAAACGGACTGCAACATCCTCTTACTATACAGCAGCAACCGTCCAAAAGCTCTTCGTGATAATCTCCCCTTCATTCAGATCCTGCGCCTACGCCGAAACTGCAACTTCACCACAGACTATGAGAAGGAGGCGGCCGCACTGAGTAAGAATTTGGAGGCCCATAATTACCCCTAATTGATCATCAAAAGAGAACGGAAGAGGGCAAGACATAACCATAGGGAAACTCCACTAGAGCCCAGAACCAGACAGAAGGATGACACTATCACATGTGTGACAACCTTTACCCCAAATCCAATTAGATTAAGAAAATCATATGCAAACACTGGCGCATTCTTAAATCTGGAACTCTGGATATACCAAGACCTTGTTTTGCATTCAAACGAACTAGCAACCTTTGAGACCCATTAGTACATACAAGACCACATGGAACACCTAAACAGGAACAGAATACACAATGGGACCTACCACCTGTGTCCGGACATTTTCCATGCGGACAGTATGGCATCTGTAAATTTACGAAACACACCAAGGAGATACACCTGGACAATGGAGGACCACCGATAACGGACAATCGGCCGTCCTTGTCCTCCTAGATCTATCGGCTGCGTTCGACACGGTTAACCATCACATTCTCATATCCAGGCTCTCAGCAGCAGGTGTGGGGGGACCAATGTTAAACTGGCTAAAGTCATACCTGCATAACCGCTATCAAGCCGTATCTCTCCCCCCGTTTTGTTCCAAATTTAGAAAAACAACACATGGTGTCCCACAGGGCTCTTCCCTTAGCCCTATCTTATTTAATGTCTACATTAAACCTTTGATCACACTCATAAAAACCTATAATGTTAAAATAATCAACTACGCGGATGACACCCAACTAATTTTGTCATTGAATAATAACCAGGAGGATACCATCAGAAACTTTCAAGCATGCATTCTTGGCATCCTTGATTGGATGAATTCCAATTCACTGAAGATGAATGGATAAAACAGAATTTCTCTGCTGCTCCTCCAACAAAATTCCGGTGTCCCTACCATCAAATTTCTGGCCGCTACCCATGGAAAAGCCCTTGGGCAATCCTGTGGCAGTACGAAACCTGGGTGTGACCATCGACCAAGGACTATCTTTCGAAAACCAAGTGAATAAAATCACCGGAACCTGTTTTGCTCTGATACGTGCTCTTAGGAAGCTACACCCTCTGCTCGATATACCTGCCAGGTCATTGATCTCCAGAGGGGTAATACTAAGTAGGCTGGACTACTGCAACGCCCTGTTGCTAGGAGCCCCTAGTTACCTTCTAAAAAAGTTAGAACGTATTCAGACCATTACTGCCAAATTGACACTGAACAAACCCCGATATTCATCCGCCACAGAAGCCTTGAAGGAGCTTCGTTGGCAACCTGTCAAGCAGAGAACAGTTTTCAAATCTCTATGTATTGCTCATAGGGCATTACATAACAAAGGGTCAATACTTCTTCAAAATAAAATAAAAAAGTACACCCCCGGCAGGAACCTCCGCTCTACTAATGGTAACTATGCCCAGGAGATTAGGTATAAGAAAGTTAGACAAGGAGGACGCACCTTCACGGTTAATACGGCCCGGCTATGGAATAGACTTCCAGCCTCCCTACGTTCTCAAATTGATTTACAAAAATTCAGGAAGGCACTGAAGACTTGGTTATTTCCCCACTAGTGGCAACTGCTTAGCTTTCCATCTGCTATATCTTACACAATAGTTCAGCACCAGGATACCATTTTTGGTCACAGTGCGCTCTATAAATAACCCCTACAATACAATACAACACCTCAAGTTTGGATACAAAAGACACATACAAATTCTAACACAAAGAATTGTGTTTATCTGATATAGTGCCCATGCCACCTTCGATATATCAGCATGACTACCAGACCTGTAAAACTAAGGATTAATGAACACGGGAGCACGGTTCGCTGTAAAAGGACTGCCATGAAAATGAGTTATCATTACCAAGAAAAGGACCACACCCCTGACGACTTGAGGTGGACTATCCTGGAGGAAAATAATAAATGGAACCAAAGATCACTCTTTCAGAGAGAGCAACGATAGATATTCTGTCTTTACACAAATGTGGCCGGATTAAATGATGATATCCCTTGGACTGAACTTGACTGAGTGAACAACACAATCTATTCACCTTCTAGCAGATATCATGGACATTGAATACCTATCTGTGCACTATAATTCTCCCCTACACCTCCCGGCAACAACACACCTCTACATGCCAATGTACTACCCAGACGAGTGCTCTTAAAAATGATGGAGGTGACTACATTAGGAACCACCCTACAAGCCAATATCAATTTTCTTTACAATCCATATACTAATGTGTGAAATGGCATGACCCTGACTACTGTCTCCATATCAGATACACTTTCTCTGCTACACCTTTGTAACTCTTTGGAGCCAAACATCTCCTCTCATTAAAATCTAGTTCACAATCCCGAAGTAAAAGGGTACTCACTCTGTTGAACATGCGCTTAAACCTGAATACAGAGACTAAATATAACCAGTCTGATAAAATAATAAAAAGAAGAAATGAATTGTGCTACGGTTTATGAATAGGTCTTTTGATATATAAATGCCCACTTTAAGATGGCCATCAACACTGTGCACACATTCCTAACATCCCGGTCTGATTAGCACCACAGTACACCGAATTTTGACACTACTGACGTCATGCGTTGTGACCCGAGCGTCAAGGTCAGTAACAAGACGCACGGACGATTTGTGCTACACCGCGTTGGGAAATACAATCCGCTCGCCCATCCTGAAGCCATCTCACAACTCTGGTCCAACTTTGAGTCTTCAAAAACCACTCTCTACTTAAAAGGAGCTCCTTCCCCTCACTCGATATCTACAGGCTGGCAGAGGAGGGTAGGTCAAGTGCACTGCTCCTGCAAGGATTACATGAGTTTTGCAACTAAATATCCCCCTATTCATTGATGGTGGATTTTTCAATCACCTTATACTGGCCATTTTTTCTGAGGCAGGAACAACAGTTGGCAACAACCATGGCTACAACCCCATCCAGGTACCAACATGCAGTTCCAAACCCCATACCCCCAGATGAACCCACATTTCATGTATGGCTGGAACCCCCCCTTTGGACCACCCCCACCGTACACGAACCAAAACCAAGGGTTTCATTTTTTAGGGGGAGGCCGCCGTGGACGTGGCAGGAGACGCCGACAAACTCAGGTCCAGTGGGAAGACGACCAACATTCAGGAGCCCAAACAAGAAGCAAGACAAGGGACCAACAACCAGTCCCAAGTTCCAGGTAAATCTTGTGACCAACCTTTCCTCACACGAGCTCATCCCCACTGAAGAAACCATCCTCAACAAAGGACTAGGATTTGCACCAACCACCAAATTGGATAAATGCCAGCTAGATTGCGAGCTCGCAGAATTCTTCCGCAAGCTCAAACTCAAAGCCTTCTTTGAAAATCTCCATGAGCAACCAGATTCCGGACAACAAGGCGACACCCACTTTAAAATCAAATCTACCTTCATCCCACCACCTAGCGCCATACCACCGGAAATACTAGTCTATGAGCAAGCTGTCTTCAAAGAGATAGAAGCTTTAAAGGAAGACCACATCTTCCAAAACACGAGCAACAAGGAGCGACAGGCCCTAAAAACCCTCAAAGCCAATGAAAGTATAATCATCAAACCAGCTGATAAAGGCGGAGGCATTGTCATCCTGAATAAAGAAGACTACCGCAATGAGTGCAAACGCCTCCTCAATGACACCAAAAATTATCAGAGACTTACGGAGGACCGCAGTGCCCACCTCAGAACCAAAATCCATGACTTGGTGACTGAAGCGGAAAACACAGGACAAATTACCAGACAGGAAGCCCAATTTCTCACCACTACAGAAGGGAAAATTCCGTATTTCTATACTGTTCCCAAGATACACAAGAACAAGATGCCACCTCCTGGACGCCCCATTGTCTCAGGTATAGGGTCACTGCTGGAACCCCTTTCTCGCTACTGCGACTTCTTCTTACAGCCCATAGTACAGTCTACTAACACCTACTTGAAGGACACTAAAGACCTCCTAAGATTGATTGACAATCTGACATACAACCCAGAGACTTCCTTTCTTGTCAGTCTAGACGTGGAGAGCCTATACACCAGCTTGCCACAAGACGACACACTTACTGTACTCAAATTGGCTTTGGACAACACAGTTTGGAACTACCACACTCCCAAACAATTCATTTTAGAGTGTGCATCACTAGCACTCAAAGACAATTACTTTGAATTTGAAGGCGAAATATACCTGCAAAAATTTGGACCTTCCATGGGAAGCGTTTTCGCTCCCAGTGTAGCTGGACTTTATGTCCACAACTTTGAAATGACTTACCTTTTCTTTAACAACAGACCTCAAATTCCCCAGATCACATTCTATAAACGGTACATCGATGACATCATACTTATTTGGGAGGGCAACGAAGATTCCCTCACAACCTTCTGTCAGTGGATCAACACCTGTGACCCGAACCTCAAATTCACTCATAATGTCCATCGGCACAACATGGTTTTCCTGGATCTGGAGATCACAGCTGATAACGGAACATTTCAAACCTACAGCCCGTAACTCATTGTAACACTACTCTAGTTTTCACCCGAGAACATTACGTGAAAACCTCCCTTACGGCCAATTTCTACGTTTACGCAGGAATTGTAGCGAAGTACATGATTTCAAAGTTCAGGCAAATGCCCTTAGCGTCAAGTTACTGCACCAGGGTTATCCCAAAAGATAACAGCAAAAGCACAAAACGTGCCTGCAATCAGAATCGAGAGGGCCTACTTGAGACTATTAAATGCCCTGACGTTTCCATTCCACTCACGTGTGGTTACACACAACTCTGTCTCAAACAAAGTGTCACAAAACATTAAAAAAAACTGGAACATATTGCACACTGGGAAACTAAAGTGGGAAAAAACCTTGCTGTCCTATAGAAGGTCCAGATCCCTAAAAGACACCCTTGTATCCACGCGACCCAAACAACCTCCCCAAGCGAACAACACAGTTCTGAACGCATGGGGCCTTCCCAACATAGTGGGCCACTACCCATGCGGAAATTGTAGTGTTTGTCACATTACTGAAACAACCAAAGGTCTATCACTAGAACCAGGTAAAACCTGGGTTATCAGGAAGCACACCAACTGCAATACTGCACATGCCATCTACCGCATCATCTGCCCCTGCGGCCTCACGTACATAGGCATGACCAACAGAAAAGTAAAGACCCGCATCTGTGAGTACCGCAGCACCATCCGCTGCAAGAAAAACACCACCAGGATGACAAACCATTTCCTAGAGGCAGGTCACACCACAAATGACATGTGGTGGGTCGTAATTGAAACATTGGAACCGACCACCCCCAACATCCAAAGTCGCCTACTGGAAAAGGAACAGCGATGGATTTATCGCTTATCCAATCATTTGACTGGTTTAAACGATAACATTCCTTGGAACTCCCTCAGCAAGTACCTGTGGCATCACCCAGTACATAGACTATAGCCACTTGTATCAAATCGGAAATGATTTCCGCAATGGGCTCTTAGCCTGTCCACACAGCTTTTCAACTTTGCGGACCAGCCCCTAGGCATCCATGTCCGTCGCTCTCTCCGACCATACTGATTTCTTTCTCTATTCCTCTATTAGCCGTTAGCCTCATTTTGACCCTTGGCTTATTTCAATATCATACAGCGGCCACTTAATCACGGTGCGCCCATTCTGAGCTATTATATTAGCCCTAATTCGCCACACTGTCGCCCTACGGGCTTTCTAGCTTGCCCCATTTTATGTGTTTACACTAGAGTGTATTACCATCCTCCACATCCCTCAGGATGTCAACACCAGTAACGCGCTTCCCCTTTTTTAATGCGCTCCATCACAATGTATTCTGTTCCTTGAAGTTCCCCGGCACTAGCTATTAGGCTGATCAAGATAGTTTACATCACTCAAATATGGCGCCCGCACATGCGCGGTAAGCCCATATAGAGAGCTCTAGCCATTTCTCACCTAAGTGTTTTACCATTCTTCACTATCCCTTAGGTTGTCAACACCAGTAACGCGCTCCCCTTCTTTAACGCGCCCCTTACACTGTATCCTGTTTCCTTTGAGGTCCCTGGCACTAGCTATTCAGCTGATCAAGAAAGATTACATCACCCCAATATGGCGCCCGCACATGCACGGTTAACCCATAGAGAGCGCTCTAGCTGTCTCTCCGTGGGGCGTGCCCCCACGCCGACGCTCCCGTTACAAAGTCCCCGGCACCGACACAAACGCCAGCAGCCGGTACCACGGGAGACCGAAGTAGGTTGTTGCGTGATATCTGTCTTGACGAAGTAAGATACTGCAGCTTGTGAGCGCGCTACGCTCAGCGCATTCTTTTACCTTTATCGCAGACATGTTCAGCCACGTATACGACTTCCGTATACAGTTGTGCAACTTGCCTAGATGTCTCTCATCGTTTTTTTCCCCATTTCCTCCTTTGCCACAGAGTGTGACTACAGACGATTCCCCTCCCGGGCCCTGAAACGCTGCCATACACTTTATTCTAGTGTAATTATGTTCTCTTTTTAAACCACATTTTTTTACTGCACTTTCTTCAAAAACACATGTTTTTCAGCAATCAGCTGCACGTTGCAATCAGTGCCGGTCACTTGTGCCACGGGCGACACACCGGCCACTTTGGCTAGCATAAAGTTCACCACCTATACCGCAGAACTATTCTGCAATTAGGAGACATCTCAGGGCGACTCTTGCCCTACATGATGACATCCTTAGCATGCTGCATGTACTCCACAGTACTCGCTATCGATATCATCACGTCATTGCTGATTAGCATGCTATTTTCTCACATGGTATAGCCGATTTAACTGCCATATGCTACTACAATTAAATAGTACTTTTTCCACCAGGCTACCAGACTACAAGGACTCACTGCTATGCCTACTATATAGACATAGACAGGCACATGATCACGCAAAAGATTGCATTTTATGTTGCTTCTTTATTCCTTTATGTGTTTTGTCTTGTCTCTTCCCTTACAGGTTCCATCAAGTGGGGTCGTAAGTATCGACTCCCCTCATCCTCTCCAACACACCTTAGCGCGTGTGTTGTGATTTTTTAATACTCACGTGGCCATATTTTGCCACTCACTCACCTTTTCACACGGTCCTGACGAAAGCCCTCTATTTTCTTGCAGGGGCTGAAACATGTAGACCTATCACAGACAACTACGAGTCAAAACAACTCCATTAGTTGCGCTCTCGGATTTTAACATATCCTGGGCCGCCACAAATAAACACATTTGGCAAGGATCCCCAGAGATATTTTTAACCTGCACATCTCACATCACACTAACACACCACACCAGCTCCGCTGTAATCAGGCGTCGTAGCACAACCGGGCGGCATTCGGCCACCCGGTTGGGTCCCCAATGATGAAGCATGACACCAACCAGGTTGGTGTGTGTGGTGTCTTTTAACAAAACCTAATGGTTCTGCGGCACGGTTTACTGCCACAGTGAGTCCAAAACCCTTCTTATCTTCCAGTGGGTACGTCCACATTGTTTGTACATATTTTCTGGCACCAATTGGGTGTCCCAGTCTCTCCGTAGGTGAACCACGGCCCTCTGCCTCACATAAGGGTACCTCTTCCCGGAATCCTGGGTGAGTACAATTTTTAAAATATCAAACGCATGCTGCCAAATGCAACCTATGAAATCCTGGCAAAATGTGATATGTGTTAAGCATTTTTAATACATTTCTTTATTTTTTTGTTAAAAAGCGCTTTGAACCTTACCATTCACGTACAAAATAATACTTATAATAAATGATTATGTTTTAGCACTGCTCTGCAACTGTTTCTGTGTGTTTTAACTGTCTCACTTTTAACAAACAAATATATAACATCGTTATAATGCCATTGTAGGGACCGTAACTGTATAACTGATCACTATGTTGTATGAGTGAATCACTAGATCTAAAGGCAAACACCTTATGGCCTTCACACTTCTTTGTCTCATATATATATATCCTTTAAAATGCTCTAAATAATTCCCAGAACAGCATGCCGCGGACACATCTTTTTGCAATAGATGTTATTATATTTTAATGGTGGCACAACACTCGTTCCATGCTCACAAGTAACTGATGTTGTGATTCTACACTTTTTTGTATAACAAACCATGTGACAAGTCAACAAGTAATCTTCATTCCATACTACATACTGAATCTTTCTTAAGAAGTCCCCTGTATCTTTCACATACGCTGAGAGACCCAGCGTATGTGAAAGATTCTGGAATGAAGATTACTTGTTGATGTGCTTAGACGTGAATAGTCTGTATACGTGCATCCCTCACGAACAAGGTTTGATAGCATGTCGTCACTTTTTGAGCAACAGATCTCTGTCCTACTTATTCCACACAGAGGTGCTAATAGACATGATGAGCACATGCCTCACCCAGAACTATTTCACATTTAATAGTAAGATCTACAGGCTAACAGTTGGTACTGCGATGGGGACCTGCTTCGCCCCCAGTTTTCAGGTCTTTACCTCGGCTGGTAGGAGGAGCAGGTCGTCAGCAATATGGATCAATTCTTGACACATGCAGTTATGTGGGTTCATTACATTGACGACATTTTCTGCATCTGGAGGGGAAGTGAAACAGAAGCTATGGAGTTTGTCAATTGTTTAAATAACAACACACTTAATTTGAACTTCACCAGTCAAATTGACAGTAAGAAAATTGAATTGTTAGACCTCCAGCTGCAAGTCAATGGGAGACGATTAGAGAGCCTGCTATACCGCAAAGACACTGCTGGTAATAGGTTACTTCACGCCCGTAGCTGCCATCCTGAAAATCTCATTCGTAGTATACCACTAGGTGAATTACTTCGTGCAAAACGAAACTGTAGCTCAGAAGAAAGTTACCTGATTAAGGAAACCTGTATGACCAAGCGTTTCTTAGAAAAGGGTTATACAAAATCTATGATCAGAAAAGCAAGTCTGGAGGTTATTAACCGGACCAGATCTGAACTACTAATATCTAAAACTGGCACAACTAATGAGTCTGAACAGAAGATAAGATTATAACAAATTTCCATGGTCAATCACGTTCAGTAAGAAAAAGTCTTAATACATTTTGGCATGTTTTGAAAACTGACAAGGATCTTGATAACTGTGTTAAGGAATATCCCTAAATAACCTTTAGAAAGGCACAGTCACTTAAAGATACTATTTGCCAATCTCTCATCACACCAGATCCCCAGAAAACCAGAATCCAAGGATTTTATATCTGTGGATGCTGTAAGGCCTGTAAGTACAGCAGTAACTGTAAAGAAGTGAAACTGTCACCTAACTGTAAACCATTTAGGATCACTAAGCATGTGTTGTGCACCACAGATCATGCAATTTATGCTTTGAAATGTCCGTGTGACAAATACTACATTGGTAGTACTATTCACAAAGCGAAGAAACGGATTCTGGAGCATCTCCGCGCCATCAAAAATGATGATAAGCAGTATCCGGTGGCACGGCATTTCAAGGCATTCCATAATCAGAACAGCAACCATCTCTAGTTCTGTGTATTGGACACCATTCAAATGCATGAACGAGGGGTTGACCGTGTCAGGGAATTGAGACGCCTAGAATCGAAACTGATAATACAATATCACACTATGACACCTCTAGTCCACAATGGGGACGAAGAACTGTCGGTTCATTTAGGGTAATTCAGTCACCCACTTTGAGATTGTTTAACGCATAAACATCTAAGAAATTGTTGAATAATTAGCTCAATCATTGATTTTAATGTAACAGGATTAGATGAGAAATCGGTTTTTAACCTCACTGTTTAGCTTAAGTTTTTTAGTAGTTTTGTTTATGCACTTTGATTATGATTATGAATTAATCTGACTGTTAGTCAGACTATTTGTATCTTGCAGATTAACAACTATTACGACGGCAAGTGGAAGGCAAGAGAGCCCAAAAATATCTAATGGTAAAATGGACGCAAAAGTGATCTATTATCATGAAATTGTAGTGTATGGTGCAATATATGACAAATGATGAAAGTAAAACATGGACCAAAAGAATCAAGGACTAGCCCACTGGAGCAGTATGTAAGGAAGTGACAATAGAAAATGATATTGTATATATACACCTTGGGCTAACCAATAAGGACATATTTATTAGGGGTGGGCGGAATTTGCGTAGTCGCGCTACGCAAAGCTCCGCGAAATGGTAAAAAATCTCCGCGAGCACGCAAAAGTCCCGCGAACACGCGGAATTGCTTGTTTCGCCCGTTCGCGATGCTTTTTTCCTGTTCGCGAATGCTGTTTGCGTGCTCGGGGAGAAATATCTCGCGAACACGCATTTTGAAAGCGAAAACAAGTAAAAAATTCCGCGAAGTCGCAGATCGCGGAATTTTTGGCAATTTCGCGTTCTCCGCGGAACGCGAAATTACCCAAATTCCGCAAATTCCGCGAGCGGAACGGAATTTACCGCCCAGGCCTAATATTTATGGCCCACTGGGGCGTGATGGGAAACCATAACATTTGTGTTCGGGATATGTGCCCACTGGGGCAATAAATGATAAAACATAGATGTTAATAACCATGGGGGTTGGTGCCTTCTGAGTATATTGGGACTGTTGCTCTTCCTTGGAAGCGCATTGAAAGGCTTATACTGGCGGCGGATGCCGATGTCTGATAATATTTCTCTATTGTGACATTAGGTAATGTCTGCTGTTCAGCCAGTTATGTGCCAACAAAGGCGGTTCAAAACTTTATTGACAAATTTCAAATGACACCGATAGATACACCATTAATGTGTTTAATTAATATGATAATGAATTATGATTTTCCCACTTACATTTTTGAACGCGATATATGCGAGATACATATTTTGGCTTATTTAAAAAGCTTTGTTTGAGTGAAGGAGCAGATATAACTCAAACCGGAATGCGGAAGTCTGTTCACAGTGTTTATGCTAATGTAACATGGTTTGTTATACAAAAAAGTGTAGAATCACAACATCAGTTACTCGTGAGCAAGAAGCATGGGCTCCGAAACGAGTAGAGTGTTGTGCCACCATTGAAATAAAATAACATCTATTGCAAAAAGCTGCATCCGCGGCATGCTGTTCTGGGAATTATTTACAGCATTTTGAAGGATTGATTGGGATTCGCCACCCCGTCGCGTGAACGCCGTCTTCAAGAGGCTCGAGTAAGAGCGAACTCTTTTGCTGGTCTATATATATATATATATATATTTTTTTTACCAAAATCGTTCGTTTTCGGGCAATCCCAAATGAAGAACAGCGGCACACCAAAGGACAACACAATTAGTTTATTGTGTCCACAACGACGCGTTTCGGCATAGCCTTTTTCAAGTTGATGACCTGTGCTCCACCTCCCATAGAAATACAGGTCACAGTTTAATAAACAGTGAAAACATACTGCCATGATCGTCTGCAATATGAGCAAATTCCCAATTCATTTATCCCAATTAAAACGTGAAACCACAACATGTAATCGCTTGAATTTCACATCTATGGAAACTTCATTATTGTAACAGATTGTAAGCCTATGATCACTTTATAACCATAATATACTTTAAATATCCCATCTGTAGACGCATACTTTAGACATTTGCAATCACACTGCCCATCGTCATGCTGGGCAATTATAGCTTATGCATCACAATATGGCATTAATTCAAGTACTATACGAACATTATATACATTTATATACATTTATATTGCATGTAGTCCCAGCTTGCACTATTTCAGGTAATATACCAAATTGTAAATTACATGTACGAAATAGCGTTGCAAATTTGCGCAATCTATAATTAAGGGTTATGTACCCATAATCAGTTTCACATTATCCATTATTGTACATGTATATTTCTCATGCTATGATAGCCTGTGCTGGGTTCAGATAAAGTGCCGGAGGCAGCAATATCAACCTGCTATCCCTTAGTGCACTTTCTAAAATCATAGGTTATATACCCATAAACAAACATACAATATGTATTACATGCTATACCAGCCAATGCTGGATTCAAATAAAGTGCCAGATATAATGTCAATTTAGTATTCCCAAAAGCGCTTTCTACAGTCATAGGTTATGTACCTATAAACGAATATTATGAATCTAAAAGGAGTAGCTATAGGCAATCTACATGACGGTTATTACGCAGTAGTCATATTATGGGAGTAATAGGACACAGTACAACGTGGTGCACTAAACAATAAAATAAGTGATGTGAGAGAAATTTATAATAGCTGAAATAGAGAAACAGAACACTGGCATTAAACTAGGAAGTGAGCTATTGACCCTTATTCCTAATTGGTAGGTTAGTCTTACATCACAGCTATCCACCTGTAGGTCCCTACAATATGGATTCCAGGAGATGAACACATGAATTCAGTCCTCAATGTCTGGCTATTTATACTAAGCCAACTACCATATACATATATATATTTAGCGGCTGTCGTTGCCGCTGCTGGCACCGGTGTCAAAAGGAAGGGACTGGCTATCATCGGCAAACTTTCTTGGATATATATATATATATATATATATATATATGTGTTTGTGTGTGGAATCGCCCCAACTGCATAAAAAATGGTGCAGTATCTTTAACCTCTAGAGAGTACAGAAAACAATTTACTGACACCTGGATATCATTAAATAGGGTAGGTAATGTTTAGGACCTGTAAAAATTCTGATTGACCCTTCTGGCAAATAAGGCATGAAACATGTTGACCCCATTACAGATACTCTTTTCACATGATATATTAGGGTACATAATTACCCCTAGATAGCATCGATGGTTTTTATTGTGTCAAGGGACCCCAACAGGATTAAAACTTTTCTGGACTCCCTTAGACCCTTCTATGTCACCCACATCACCACCATATTCTCAGCCCCTCAAACGCACTCATCTTACGCCGTTAACTGATCAAAAGATCTCTGAAAAAGAGCTCACAGGCCTGTCAGGCATTGCAGCGCCAGCTTGACGAGGAATGCCCTATGATGAAGCATGACACCATACCAGGTGTGTGAGGGCATCTCTTTCTGACCACTGGGACCCCCTGATCCACTAGGTCAAACAAGGCTGATTCTACCATAATACAGGGTCTATTTAGCCCCCCCCCAGAGGAACTACCTTTTCTTGTTGTGATATTCAGTCCTAATACCATCAGTGAATTGGCTAACAAGAAAGAGCAGGGATCAAACAAAATCTTGTATTGTTCATCAACTTTTATATTTGTTCTGTTTTTCCCTGTGCTCAAACTGTTTTGCACATTGGGAAAGCAATCATCCATTCACTTCTGATGATTGAAATTGATTGAATAATGAACTAAACACATTTCCTCTGCAACACACCATTGAAAAACTGCTAATTATTCCCCAATTTTCTTTCTCTGTTGGGATGTTCTTGTATGATCAAGCATAAGTCATGCTACTAGAGCAAAACTGTTCTGTAGCATATATTACTGTTGGGCCAAGAATAGCATATGTAGTATATAGTCATTTTCCCATTCCCTGTGTGCCCAACTGTGTGTGTCTAGTGTCCTTTTCTGATTTTGGCCCTAGTCCCACACTAATCTAGCATGGGCCTGTCCTGTGACCTGGAGAGGTGCACCAGCATGACCTCACTGCATTGACAGTTCACTACTGTCCCTGTTTTGGGTTTAATACATAGAGCTGTGGTGGCAGTTTACAATATGTTCTGAATATATAAACTGTGTCATCGGGGTCGAGGCCTACTTTAAGAAATATGACCCCTTGGGTTTCTGCTCTACCAGCGGACAGCTCCGCACCTTAACCAGGCAGTGATCTGCCTCTGTTCAGCACAGACTGCGGTTTGAGGCCCCCTGCCTCGCTCCTGGCCTGCTCGTGCCTATTCTGTTTGGCTTAGATTCTCTTTTATTTTATTTTATAAGTTTCTCTTTTCTCGGTTTTATTTCTTCTTATTTCATTCTCATCTTTTCATCTTTCTTATTTAGTAACCCTTCTGCCGCTTTCCCGCTGCTGCTGCCCCCGCGGCACCACCAGCTCCTGTGTTTTTTCCCCTCCTGCCTCCCAACTGTCCCGCGCTCTCCCGACCTCTACTTAATGGAAGCCGCTGCACGCTTAGTTGAGCAAAACCCCTTGGGTTCCTGCTCTCCGAGCGCACAGCTCTGCAGCTTAACCAGGCAGTGCGCTGCCTCTGTTCAGCACAGACCGCCGTTCGAGGCCCTGTGCCTTGCCCCTGGCCTGCTCCTGCCTATTCTGTTTGGCTTAGTTTCTCTTTTATTTCCTTTTATTAGTTTCTCTTTTCTCCTTTTTATTTCTTCTTATTTCATCCTCATCTTGACATCTTTCATATTTACTAACCCTTCAGCCTCTTTCCAGCTATTGCTGCCCCACAGCCCCTCCCGCTCCTGAGTTTTCCCGATCTCGCCTCCCAGCTGTCCCACCCTCCCCGACCTCTACTTAATGGAGGCCGCTGTGCGGCCGCGCCAAAGGTGTGCCAAAGGCAAGCCCGTCTGCGCCCATCCACGACTCGACCGCAACCAGTGCCAGGAACCCTGGTCCTCCGACCTGCCAAAGCTACAGTTTCTGCGGCCCTCCACGCACTCAACTTCGGTAGAAAAAACAACTGCAAGCTCTCCTCACCTCTCGACACCCACGGGCCCTTCACCTGCCAAAACTGCCGCCTCTCCCTCATCCTCGCCAAGACCCAGGACCAACATCCACTGACAAGCAACAACTCCACCGTAGCCCAAACCCTGCAATGCATCTTCCTCAATGTCCGCTACTTCCAGACACGCCACGGAAATCTGGGACCACCTCGACCGCACCACCCCTGACGTCGCTTTCTCAACGAAACCTGGACCAACGCCTCCTTGGGAGCAGACATTGCGTTCGCCATCCCTGAGGGCTACAGAATCACCCGGAATGACCGCCCAAACAGCCCCACCTGAGCACTTACACCGCCGGGTCCACAGACCTAATGGAACACCTCCACTTCAAGATACAAGCCAACTCGGCCACCACCATCCGAGGCACCCTCATCTACAGACCTCCTGGACCGCAAGCACCTTTCTCCGACTCCATCACCGACATCATCACCCCGCATGCCATTGCCTCCACCGACTACACCTTGCTGGGCGACCTCAACTTCCACCTTGACAATCGCCAAGACCCCAACTCCGCCTCCCTCCAAGAAAACCTCCACATCATCGGACTCAATCAGATCGTACCGGGACCTACGCACTCAGCAGGACACACACTCGACCCCATCTTCACAGCAGGAAAATCCATCTCCTTCAGCCACACCTCCGAACTCCCATGGACGGACCATCGCTGTGTCCACTTCGCTTTCCAAGCAAACACCTCCCGCAGACACCCACCCTCAGCTCCAACGAAGAAAAAGACTCAGACGACCAGCTCACTGCCACCCTCAGCGGCTCCGCTCCCACCACCTCAGACGACAACCCCACCGCCGCCGCCTGCACCCTACACAAATGGATCATTCACTGCGCCAACACCATCTCCCCCTTAGGCAATCCTCCAACCCTCACACCAAGAAGGCCAGATGGTTCTCCACTGAACTCCGGGAATCTAGGCGAACCTGCAGATGCCTCAAAAAACTATAGAGGAACTCCAAAACCCGAGCGGACCTTGACAACTACAAAACAGCCACCACAAACTCATCAGACATTCAAGGAAGAAAGCTCTCCAGGACAGAATCTCCACCCACCCACACAACAGCAAAGAACTCTTCAGCATCATCAAAGAGTTTGCCCAATCCAATAGTGAGTCCACCAACATCCCAACCTCCCAGGACCTCTGCGACAAACTCAGCACCTTCTTCCATCAAAAAATCAAGACCATCTACGACAACTTCGACGACAACAACCTTCACGGGGAACCCACACCCACCACTTCTGACAACACACAGCCAACACTGAACAGCTGGACCGCCCTCAGCAGCGAAGATACCCTAAAGACTATGAAGTCACCCCACCACATCTACCACAGAGCCGCAGACATCATCGCCCCTGAACTACAAAGAATCATCAACCGCTCCTTCGAGACCGCCTCCTTCTCCGATGACTGGAAACACGCCGAGATCAATCCTCTCCTGAAAAAACCCTTGGCGGACCCCACCAACCTCAAGAACTTCAGACCGATCTCCTTAATTCTGTACCCGGTGAAAGTCATTGAAAAAGCTGTCAACGGCCAACTCGCCTCCTACATCGAAGAGCACAACATTGCCGCGACAAACGACATCCGCTCCCTCCTCGACAAAGGAGAAACTGTGGCCCTCATCCTCCTGGACCCCTCCACGGCCTTCGACACAGTCTCACACCGCATCCTAGCCCACAGACTCCATGATGCAGGAATCCGGAACAAAGCCCTTGACTGGATCCGCTCATTCCTCCCCGAAAGAACGCAGCGGGTCAGACTCCCTCCTTTTTTCTCCGAACCCACACCGAGCACCTGCGGAGTCCCCCAAGGATCCTCCATCAGCCCCACTCTCTTCAACGTCTACATGGCCCTGCTCGCAACCATCGTTAGAGCACACAGACTCAATATCGTATCGTACGCAGACGACACCCAACTCATCCTCTCCCTGACCAACTGAACCGAACACCTCGAAACACAACTTCAAGAAGGAATGGAAGCTGTCGCCGGGTGGATGAAGAACAGCTGCCTACAACTGAACACAGACAAAACCAAAGTACTCATCATAGGCCCACATCCCGAAGCCTGGAACGACACCTGGTGGCCCCCCACCCTCGGGAACCCACCCCCACCCACAGACCACGCACACAACCTTGGAATCATCCTGGACTCCGAACTCAAAATGTACCGCCAGATCAATGCCGTCACCTCTTCCTGTTTCCACACCCTTCGTCTCCTGTGGAAAACTTTCAACTGGATTCCCCTCAAACACAGGAAAACCGTCACCTATGCCCTCATCAGCAGCAGACTGTACTACAGCAACGCACTCTACACCAGGATCAACAAAAACCTCACCCGCAAACTCCAAAGCATCCAGAATGCCGCCACCAGACTAGTCCTTAACCTACCGCGCCACTGCAACATCACCCAACACCGGCGGGCACTTCATTGGCTCCCCGTCAAGAAGAGAATCACTTTCAAGCTTCTCACCCATGCCCACAAAGCCCTCCACAACACCGGCCCCACCTACATGAACTACCACCTCTCGTTCCACGCACCCCATAGACCCTTCCGCTTAGCCCAGCTTTTCCTCACAACGGTGCCGCCCATCAAGAAGGCCAGAGCGGGAGATCGCTCCTTCTCCCTCATCGCTGCCAAGGCATGGAACATCCTGCCTCTCCACCCCTGCCAGACACCAACACTCTCCAAGTTCCTGATGGACATCAAGACCTGGCTTTTTGCCAAATCACCATGAGCATCCGGAAACTGCACGTACCCTGGTGAGCCCCGGAAGACCTGATGGCCCCTGGAAGACCTCAGGACCTACTTGGCATCTCGACGGTACTCCGTAAGCGTCAAGGAGCTGCGCACACCCCCCAGTGCCTTGAGACCCTCCCGGGTGAGTAGTTGTGCTTTATCAACCTTTGATTGATTGATTAGGCTTTTGCTGAAAAGGGCTGCTGATTAGCTTTCCTGCAGAACTGCCAATTGGTAGATGGCAAGTGTAAGAAATTGGGTTATTGGTTGAGGGTGGTGGAAGCCCCAGTCAGGCAACAGCCGCAATCCTTGTCAGGGTGAACAACATCAGTAATCTGTGCTTAACTCTCTGGTAGCTAGGCACAAAGCAGTCAAGTATAAATTAAAGGCACTGTGTAAAGTATTTATGCAGCACACAAAGAACTATAAAGTACATGTAAAATCCCACACAATTTAAAAAAATGTAATAAATAAATGAAACCAAAATGACAAAAATCCAGCTAAGAGAAGTGTAGATATACAATGTTAATGGTATCGATAACAATAGTGCTAAAAAGGTGCAATGCACCAACTGAGGGTGATATCCTGTCTGCCCCCACATCTGGTTCTGGAAAATGATTCCCTTCCCCTACCAAGTCTCCAAGTAGTTTGGGGTGACAAAAGAGTGGTGCCAGGTCCCTTTGAGTATGTGCTGGAGGTATCCCCTTGAAATGTAAGTGGGGCAAGGAACTGCTTCACCCCACCCATCCTGGCAGGATAACCCATCCCGCCAACACCTAGTTCCCCTTTGTTACACTGTCTGGAAGGAATACTCAAAGCCCAACTGCCAAGCTATTCATAGTCATGTGACCTGGGACACAGGCAGCAGGCACCAAATTGTTGGGACAAGAAAATGCCAACTTTCTAGAAATGTCATTTTCAGAATTGGGGCTTATCATCCGGCTTTATCATTTAAAAAGGTTTTAAATTACAATTTTTTGAGTCCAAACTTGATATCCCTATTTGTTCCCAATCAAAAGTTAGCACCTATTGAATATAATATGGTAACCAAATATTATCCGATGGGAGAGATACGCCATACAGTAGTGAAAAACAAATTTAGGAGTTTTTCACAATCAGGACATGTAAAAGTTAAAAACACATATCTTGTTTATTAAAATAGTGTGCACATTGCCCTATGAGCTTTTTAGGTAACAATAGTAAAGATCAACCTATTAGCAAACATAGCTCAGATCCCAAATATCCCAGTTTTGCTCAAATCATTTATATATCCCTTTACACAATTAGCAGCTATTAAGTGTTGCAACGGTCATGGAAACAGAAGTTTGGATGAATTGCACAAATGACAATTCAGAGTAATTTTGGGGATGCCAAGTATAGCTGACAGAGGATTATTCGTCACCTCTATTCCTGTTGATTAGGATATAGGATTAGGATATAGTTGTAAACTTTTTGCACCAATACTTCTGATTTTGGACTTAACCATATTATATTGCATCCAATTTCCTTTTAAACATGTATACATTTGGGACATGTTGGCTTGGCACTAATTCCTATTATATGCATATATATATATAAGAATGACATCCATTTACTGGGAAGGTGCATATGTCTAAAATTTGC
The DNA here is from genome assembly GCA_963921515.1 of Calotriton arnoldi. Taxonomy (NCBI): domain Eukaryota; kingdom Metazoa; phylum Chordata; class Amphibia; order Caudata; family Salamandridae; genus Calotriton; species Calotriton arnoldi. The sequence continues at coordinate 88,984 of CAWUFW010007699.1, forward strand.
ATCACTTACTGTAGAAAAGTTTAGATTTACCCATATTATTTCTGTTAAAAACATTATGTTCTCCTTAAATCATTTGTTAGCAACTTTGTCAAGTTAGTTGGCTTGAGATACATTCTGCAATATTTTGTAACAGAGAAGTCCTCTACTTTCCGGCATCTAAAATTTCTGCTTTATATCCACAGATTTTTCTAATTGAGTAAATAATAGCATATCAAAGGAGATCTTAAACTGGGCAAAAGACATTTGTGAGAAATTGGGTTGGTGGTTGACTGGAGTGTGAGACCTGTTCAAGCAACAGCCACAATTCCTTGCAGGGTGAACCTAAAAAAATCACTAAATTAACCTGTGCTTAACCCTGGGTAGCTTGGCAAAAAACAGTCAGGTTTAACTTAGAGGCAATGCGTAAAGTATTTGTGCAGCACACAAACAGTAATAAAGTGAAAATGCAACACAAGAAATAGAGTACATTTTAATAAATTATTTGATATCAAAATGATAAAAACCCTATTTGTAGACCCAGAGTTGTGAATTTTGGAAGTTTTTAGTAAAAACTAGTACCTAAATGATCAAAGCTACAACTGCTGACATCTAGTTGCACAAGTCCAGGTCAAAGTCGAGAAATATGGCAGACCATGATGGAGAGCATTTCAAATACAAGAAGTGGATTGGGCACGATCAGTGCATACCTTAGGATTCTTGAAAAAGTGTCTAAGAAGGTAAAGTTCAGCTGTGCAAGGCTACAGAAGCTGTCCAAAGAGGGTGCATCGGATAGCCTTGGGTCGAAGAGAAGGTGAAGATTTCTATGTTCGGACTTGGGGGCCGATTACGATGGCGGACGGACTGGAGTCCGTCTGCCATCGTGGTGGTGACCGGGACCGTCCGCAATACATGCGGCGGTACCGCACACCAAATCAGGATGCGACCGCCACCATGGCGGTCGCATTTTGCATTTTAACATTGCGGCGGGTGCTGCTGACAGCAGCACCCGCCGCGATGATGAAATAGCACACGGTGCCTGCCACTTGGTGCAAGTACCCCCCCCAGTGCACCCACACCTCCCCCAAACACAAGGGGGGCCCGCAACGGGCCCCCGAAACCAATCTCCACCAGCCTTTCACCAGCCTTTCAATGGCAGTTTACCCGCCACGGAAAGGCTGGCTGGAGACAGCATCGTGATTTGGCGGACGGTGCCTGCTAGATACCGCCACCATTTCATGGATGCAGACCGCTCCGCCAGGCAATCCCAACAATTGCATGTGGTGGTTCCGTGGCGGACGGTCTTTGCGTCTGCCGCGTTCCGAACGCGATTCCCCTGCATCGTAATGTGGCAGGGGGAAAATCGTGGTCCGATTGCGGAAGGGCCGCCACCGCATGGCTGGCGGCGGCAGTCCTTCCGCAAACGTAATCGACCCCTAAGTGTCTGAAATGGAAGTGGAAAATTCCATGGGGATGACCATGCAGAGGGCTGTGGCTAAAGCCAGTTCTACGTGGCCGAATAACCCTTTGGGGAAAGACCTCTGAAAAACAATTTGCTGCTGCAGAGAAGAACGCAGTGGGAGAAGCCACAAAGTCAGTCCAACCGGCAATGCACCTCGGGTGGATAGGCGAGCAGGTTGCTTCTACTCTCCTCCTTGTTCTCAGAGCAGTTTTTAGCCAAAAATGTCCAAGTTTCCACTTTTGGATTTTGGTTATCTGGCACCTTTAGCAGCACTTTCAAGGTCCCAGCAGGAGCGTCAGGACTCACTCAGGCTGGGTCAAGGTACGGGGTTCAAGCTGGAGAAGATCTTTTGTGTCTGTTTGGCTCTGAACAGGAGGCCAGTAAACTAGCCCTTTCTAGTCACTCTGGAGGTCCTGGGGCAGTTGTAGATCCAGTCCTTGTTCCCAGAGCAGCAGTCCAGCAGTGTGGCAGTCCTTCCAGCAGCACATCAGAGTTTCTTTCTGGCAGAGTATCCACAAGTCCAGAAGGGTATTGAAGAGTTGGTGTCTGAGGCTCACTTTTTATGCCCTGGTGCCCAGGTTCGGGCAGGTAAGAGAAGCTTCTAGACAGTGTCTTTGAAGTGTGTGGAATGTCCTACCTTCTCTGGCCTCAAGTTGGCTGCAGGGAAAATGTAAGGTTGTTCAGCCCTTTGTGTGAAGGCAGAGCATAGGCTATTCAGTTGCAAGTGGGGCTGTGATTAGCACCGTCCCCTATCCTGCCAGCAGATGGCCCATTCAGGCACATCAAATCATTCTATTGTGTGACTGTCTGGGAGGAATTCACAAAGTCTAACTGTTGGTTACATCCAGTCATGTGACTCAAGGCAGGCTACAGGCACAGAAGGGCTAAAGGCAGAAAAATGACTCATTACTAAAAGTGCACAAACAATACAGGGTTGGACCCTTTAGTCAGTAAGGCTGGGCCACTCAAATCTCAAACAGCACCACAATTGCCAGTACTCACACACAGTCACAAACGTACTTGTCTCCATAATCACACAACTAAATCAATGTGATCACCATTTATTTCAACAATTATCCTGAGTCCTGAGGAGAACCCACAAAAAGACAAGGGTTTGAAACATGTTGACAGTAGTTTCACAGAACAAGTGCATTGTAAATAACGACTATTGGAGCTCAGTAATGCAATTGGTTGTAATTTTATAGGAGCAATAGAGCCTTCTTGAGTCTTCTTTAGGCACTGTTTGGTTGCAAAGCCCATATAACTAGGACCAATGTATGGTGATAAAAACAAACTAAGTTCCTACAGAGCAAAAATAGTCAGAACCTGGGCACATTTTTGTGTGTATTACATTTTTTTATGTATTACATTTTTGTGTGATTTACATATTTGTTTGTGTTTTTGTTTTGTATGGATTGTATTGAATATGCACAGTCATGTTGATAATGTTCATTCTGTATATATAAAATATGAGAAATTGTTTCATAATTTGTTTAATGGAGTCAACAAGTAATCATAGAAATAATTATTGAAATTAATGGCAATCACATTGATTCAGTCATACGATCATGGAGACAAGTAAGTTGTGAATGTGTCACGGCCGCGCTGGGAGCTGCACCAATGCCCAGCGACCACGCTCGCAATCTGGGGTTCATCTGGAGCTCAGTAATGCAATTGGTTGTAATTTTATAGGAGCAATAGAGCCTTCTTGAGTCTTCTTTAGGCACTGTTTGGTTGCAAAGCCCATATAACTAGGACCAATGTATGGTGATAAAAACAAACTAAGTTCCTACAGAGCAAAAATAGTCAGAACCTGGGCACATTTTTGTGTGTATTACATTTTTTTATGTATTACATTTTTGTGTGATTTACATATTTGTTTGTGTTTTTGTTTTGTATGGATTGTATTGAATATGCACAGTCATGTTGATAATGTTCATTCTGTATATATAAAATATGAGAAATTGTTTCATAATTTGTTTAATGGAGTCAACAAGTAATCATAGAAATAATTATTGAAATTAATGGCAATCACATTGATTCAGTCATACGATCATGGAGACAAGTAAGTTGTGAATGTGTCACGGCCGCGCTGGGAGCTGCACCGATGCCCAGCGACCACGCTCGCAATCTGGGGTTCATCCTGGACTCATCGCTGTCAATGACCCAACAAGTCAACGCCGTCTCCTCTTCCTGCTTCAACACCCTCCGCATGCTCCGCAAGATCTACAGATGGATCCCCACCGGAACCAGAAGGACGGTCACCCAGGCCTTCGTCAGCAGCAGACTGGACTACGGCAACACCCTCTACGCGGGAACCTCGGCCAAACTCCAGAAACGACTACAACGCATACAGAACGCCTCTGCACGCCTCATCCTCAACATCCCCCGCCACAGCCACATCACATCCCACCTGAGAGACCTGCACTGGCTCCCCGTCAACAAGAGGATCACCTTCAAGCTCCTCACCCACGCTCACAAAGCACTCCACAACACCGGACCAGCATACCTCAACGAACGACTCACCTTCTACACCCGAACCGTCAGCTTCGCTCCGCTGACCTCGCCCTCGCCACCGTTCGCCGCATCCGACGAGCGACCACCGGCGGCAGATCATTCACCCACCTCGCCACCAAGACATGGAACACCCTCCCCATCCACCTGCGGCAGACCAAGGACCTGCTGACCTTCAGGAGACTCCTCAAGACCTGGCTGTTCGAGCAGTAGCAGGACCCTCCCCCCCCCCAGCGCCTTGAGACGCTCACGGGTGAGTAGTGTGCTCTACAAATGCATTGATTGATTGATTGATTGTCAGTATTAGAAATTGTTGTGTTGTATGAACTTTCTAAAAGTGACATTTTCAAAATTGTGATAAAAAACCTGACTTTTCCGTTAACAAGGGCTTTTCATCACAATCCAAAAAAACACCAAACATGACATAGCTACCTGCTCCCATTTGGAAATTACAGCTTATTAAATGTAAAATGGAATCCCCAATATTGTTCTATGGGAGGGGTAGGCCTAACAGTAGTGAAAAATGAATTTAGGAGTTTTGTTCTACTAGGACATGTAAAAATTAAAAGTTCATGTCCAACCATTTAATTGCATATCACCCTGCCCTTTGGGCTACCTAGGGCCTACCTTAGGGGTGACGTATATGTAATAAAAGGGGAGTTTAAGGCTTAGCAAGGGCATTTTAATTTGAGGTGGTAGAGTTCGCAGAGTTCAACTCCACGGGATTCCGCATAAGTGAAAAGAAAACTCTGCCTAACTCCACACAAATTAATTGTGCTCAGCTGCCCATTCGCACTGATTGGCGCGATTAGCGCTCTCCCCATAGCAATGCACGCACACAAACAGCACCTCGCAGTCACCTGCACGTGCGGCCATTTTGTTTTCTGGTCTTTGCATGGTGCTGGGCTTACTTCTCAATCTCAACTATTCACTTTGCCAACCGTTCTTTATTTAACTTATCCTCCCCTATTTTACATGTATTTCCTTAGTGTGTATTTGCGTTGGTGTAGTTTACATTTTGCCTCTTTTTTAAAATTTTCTGTCACTTTTGTGCCCCTTTATTAGTTTTCCCCAAACTGACCCTAACTTCCTAATTTCTCCTTCTCTAGTGTATTGCTTCTCATCTCTTCCTCCTGTCTTTCTCTTTTCTTTCATATTCATCCAGCGCCATGTCAGAGTTTGGGAGAGGCGGCATTAGAGCAGGGGGTAGAGCATCCCGCACACCTTGTTGGTGCCGGTGCCACCAGGAGGTGCAGCCTCTAGCCATTTTTAGCAAAGAGGAGGTGGCCGCACTCATTTTTTGTGCACAGGCTCGGGAGTGCTGCTGTGGGGGAGGGTGCGCCGTTGCGTTCGCCAATGCACTGGGGTTCGGCGCACCCAGCAGCAGCTGATGGACTGCTGGACTGACATCCTCGAACAGGAGAGGGACAAGCTCGACCTTCTGAGCGTCCAGGTTGCGGGGCTTGGTGAGTACAAGTAATTCATTATTACTAATTTGTTATGCCCTATCCTATAATGCTCATTTTTTTCCAAATAGCATGCTGCTCACACTCAGAGGTAAGTTATGTTTACGTAATGTAACGTTATGAATATTATGTGATCCAATTTGATTATATAAGTTCTTATGCTGACTCCTCTCTCCTCCTGTCACTAAGATTGTGGTACTGTGGTGGTAGTAGTAATATATTATCAGTGAGTTAGTATTCTCTGTGTCTTTCTTTTTATGTAGCTAATACAGACCCAATCAATCTTCCAGTAATGTATGTATGTAGTACGCAAAAAAGGCATCTATGCACTGAAAAGGGGAACTAACTGAGTTAGCCCATCAAAGTGGGTTAAATTTGTGAAGCAAAGATCAAGTGTTTTCAAATGTAGGCTTAGGTAAGGTTTCAGAAATTAGGAATAGGTCAACTTGATAATGTAGGCAATCTGTTGTCGAAAGTATAATGTCAATATGTCACTGCATTTGCCAGTGAAAATATGTTCTTGGAGATTAACTGTACTACTAATTAATTTTTGTTATCTTCTTTATTTTTTCAGCACCCAAGAGCAAGAAGAGGGCATCAGAGGGTCGGGACGAGGAAGGTGCCACCACCAGTGCATCGGCAAGCAGAAGTTCCACCGCTAACTCCAGCGCTGCTGCCCCGGCAGACAGCTCTGCTATCCCCAGTACGTTCTTGTTAATAATATTTATTTCTCTAACTTTTACCTCTCCCCATTAGATTCATGTTTCCTCCTTTCTGTTATACTGTGACTTTTAAAAAAAATGTTTGTCATTCTATTTAATGTTTATTCTTGTTATCCCTCCCTGTATTATCCTTTTTTTCTAAATTACTTGTTTCTTTAGCTGATTTCCTCTTGTGTCTGTACTAATCTATAGCTTAAGCTTTATTCTGCCTTCATTATGCTGTCCCTCTCCCCTAAATTTATACTCTGTGGACTGGTACTGTAAGACTAAGACACTCGATTAGGTAGTCTACTGTGAAGATTGCAGAGTTTGCTGACCCAAGCAAGCTCTCCTACACTTGTTTGTTGAGAAGGCTAACCATTTCTTGCTCATGATCAAATGACGAGAGAGTGGCCATGGTTATGGTAAACCCCCATGCTGTGTTGTATATATTAATATTGAGTATCCCAGCCGTTTCGATGGCAGTGCACCATGGCAGGAGAGTAGTATGAGGACAGTACCATTGCATTTGCCAACCATATGTTCTTCATTGACAATTTATTCTACCCATTCATTGCACTTTAAATGACTCACAGTCATCATATGTCTGCTGCTCCATTACAGTTGGCTTAACTTCTGGCTTTTCTAACATTGTCAACTAGCAACATGCCCAAAGTGATATTTTAGATGGGAGAGGAGATACTACAAACTGAACTATAGTAGTGTTGATGTATTTTGTTAAAAAAATTAAAAAGGGAGAGGTGTATGTGTCATCTAAAATGTGTAATGTTTTTTTTAGCCGCACAGACCACCAGTGACTGGGCCAGCAGCACCAAGGTACCAGCAGCAGCTGAAAGGTGGCAGGGACGGGTGATGGTAAGTCACATTGCTTGGTTATTGACAATTACTAGTATACCTTCTATATTTGTTAAGTGAGGCAGATGCCACCCATCATCATTCATGCATGACCTCCCTTCCTATGGCACTTCGCGAGTTGCGACCCATGGGCCATGACCCCTCCCAACTGTAGCATTGTTCAATCTGGCAATGCAGCGTTGTCTATGCAATGTGTGCCTGCTTCTGTTAATGTAGCATTTACAAAGCTTTCAATGGATTGCAAACTGAAATGAGAGCAAGGTGTCTTTTTCTTCCCTCCCAGTGCCCACTCAGTCACTCACCTCTTAGTACCGCACTCCTTTATTCATTCCTAAATTCTGTCCCAGCCTACCAGAAACATTGAAAAAAAACATTTATGGCATGCACCATATGCTACAGGACAAGTGGTTCATATGGCATCCATATTGGATTTACACCTGTTCAGATTTGACATTCATTAACTTTCAGTTTCATCTACAGTGACTACTTAAGCTACATCATCAGTGAACCACCCCGCACTATTCTATAGCAAAACCTCTACTATACCTACTTGGCCTTTTCCTGGTACCTTACCCTGTTGCAGCAGACTAAGGGTCTGATTTTTGGAGTTTGGCGGAGGGAGTTACTCTTTCACAAATGTAACAAATATCCCATCCGCCGTATTATGAATTGTAATACGGCGGGCAGGATATATGTCACGCTTGTGAAGGAGTAGCCCCTACGCCAAACTCTAGTCTTAATCAGTCCCTAAGTCAGGTTTCCTTCCCTTACTGTCATACAAATGTATTTTATTTAAATAATTTGGATTTGAGGGTGAGGCCGGAAAGTAAAGTGGGATCAAGTGTCTGTGATTTTGTGTTTTGCAGTTGGGATACTCTGTGAAGAATGTGCCCAATAAAATCTATATATCTAGTTCCTTTCCCTGTAGACAGTATATCTATTATTCGCATGTTATACATTATCTGTGTGACATATTATTAATCATCTGCTCTTTGGAGTCAGGGTAGAATTGAAAGGCATTTGGAGAAGAGCATGACCATTGGAATCAAAGATAATTTTTTGTCTTGTGCAGCTTACCCAGCTGCAGACAGCAGAAAGTCATTAAGCACAACAAGAATAGCATACTTGTACTCCATAGTGGATGATGCCTTACTTATTAGACAGAGTTATTTTACTTTTTTCCACACAAAGTGTCTGTGTGGTTTACTCTTTTTAGGAAATCCTTTACAAGTAAAAGCATTCTTACACTGCCTCCAGTTAGTCAGTTAGTGATTTTATGTGAGGTATGTTTTGTGACTGACTTTCCTAATCACATAACATTTTAAAAAAACAAGTGTTCACACAGAGCATTCTTTACAATTTTTCTTTTTTTTCCTTCTTTCTACTCCTGGTGGTCCACCACCACCACCGGCCTGGCAGGAGATTTTGGCTTGGCTCTGGTGGCAGAAACTGGAGGCCACCTAGGAGTACTATCAGCGGCTAGTGAATGAGGAGGGCCTGGCACATGCCCTGCTCCTGGGCCCAGTTTTACCGGCCAACCGCCTGTGACTCCAGCCCCCAGGCTACACCAGCATCACTGGCAGGTTGGAGCTGCCTGTACCCATCCCCATGCCCTACTGCCTCCTTTCAGGGAAAGTCCTGCTGAGTAATGCAAAAAAGGGTAGGCATGCGAGAGGGGCAGGCATTGTCTCCAATGTCATGAAAGAATTTTAGTCTTCTTCACTGCACACTGGGCCATATATGTGACTAACAAATGGTTGAGCATCAAAAAAATTGAACACAAAAATAATGTTCCACTAGCTATTTTTTTTCGCAAAGAAAGAAGTTCAATGAGAAATAATTTAAAAAGTTCTATGGTGGCACTTGCATACTCAGTCCGGGAAGTAGAGTTCATCTTCAAACTCAGGTGGTTCACCCAGAAGTTGGTCAGCTAACACATGTGATTCTGACCAATCCTCCTCCTCCTCCTCCTGTGCTGTTTCAGGAACGGTATCCTGGTCAATCACTCCATGTTTTGAGATGAGAAACTGGTCCTTCTCAATGCAACAACAGCACCAGCTGCACTGAACACCCGCTCAGCAGATACCCTGGGGGACAGGACAAGCCAGATACCTTATTACCAGCCTGCTGAGCTCTGGCCATTGGTGCATCTTCCCATACCAATTCATAAATGGATACTGATCCACATAGACCTCTTTTGGATCATCCAGGTACTCCTAGAGCATTCTCTGAATGGTCATTGGTTCTGCCACTTGCTTGACCTGTTTTGCCTTTGCCTGTGTACTGGACGTAAGACCTGCCACGTAAAACCAAACCAATACAGAGGTTGAGTCTGATTCGTCTGTTGCTGTTGTTGCTGGTGTTAAGGTTGCTGGTGTTGGTTGCTGTGTGGCAAGACTGACCTCTCCTGTAGCTGAAGGCAGAACCCCAGGACTGTGGAGTGGTACTCTGAGTTCCAGCCTTTCTTTATCCAGATTTCCAGCTTGCTCAACAATCCACCTCTTATATTTTGAAACATCCCCTTCAGAAAAAGGAATGCAAGTGGGCAGACGCTTTTTTGTACCATGGATCAAGTAGTATGGCACAAATGTACTCTTTGGATGAGTCATTTTGCAGCTTTGCATTACAAGCCAAGGGAAAGATTAAGCTCTCAACCAAGGCATGCGCTGCTGTATTTTCATTCACACCTACATGTGCAAATCTTTCACACACCTTTTTTAGCTGGTCCTGTAGCAGATGCAACAATTGGATATCTTGGCCCATCGTATTGTCCTCCTTGCTAACTTCCCATGTGTAAACTTCTAAAGGGAGTAGAATCTGTGTCAGTGTCTGTGTCAGTGTAGGAAAGTAGGGACTGCTTCTATGGTTACACCCACTTTTTGCTTGATGCAATGCTGTTTATGACTAGTCTGACTTGGATCCTGCTAATCAGGACCCAGGTCTCTCTGCTTTCTCCCCTAAATGGTTATGGTAAGTACCTAGGTACATCCCAGATTGGATACTGGGGTACCCTTATCAGTCCCTAGTATATGGTACTAATGTACCCAGGGCATAGGTACCCCAGAGGTCCCCGATAGGCTGAAGCATGTATTATGCCACCTATGGGAGATCATTGAAACTATTTCTACAGACCTGCCATTGCAGCATGTGCAAGCTGGTGCTAGCACCTCTTACGAAAGAGATAGGTTTCCATATATTTAAGGTCACTGCACTTAAAACCTATAAGTCACCCCTACAGCAGGTCTTTTAAATCCTGAAGGCAGGGTGCTTGGTTCTAGGTGTGAGGGTGCCCCTGCATGAGCAGGTCACCCCTACAGCCTTCAGAGTCCATTCTCCTGGGTTGTACGTGAGACAGCCATATCACATATAAAGGGGCACTGCGTCATTACACGATGACCATCTCGAAACTGGCTGTAACAAAACCTGTCATCTTTGGTATCAAACATGTTGGAATCATACCTCCCACACCGTAAATGGTGTGGGAGGTATGATTCCAAGCACTGTAAAGGCCCTCCATTAGGCCCTCAGTGCTACCGGTACCAGTCTTCTAGACCCAGATAGCACAACATGGCTGCTGCCGATCAGAGACATATTTCTCCCCTCCTGCTGCCGAGCCAAGCTCGAGCAGGGGAAGGCAGAACAATAGGCATCCTGTCACAGGGAGGTGTGACCACCTCCCAGATAGGGTTTAGTGTATTGGGGCCGGGTGAGAGCTCTTGCCAGTGCCACATAGTCTGCAGACGGGGGATATTTGGTGCCCTCCATGCAAAGTCCCGCTCAAACCAGTTCAGGGAGCTGTTGGCTCCCGCTCTGGCGCAAAACTGGACAAAGGACAGGGGAGTTTCCTCCCCTTGTCCAGCCCCTCCCTAGGGAGGGACCCCTTTATCGTCCCAATCCTTTCCTTAGGGCACTTAAGGGCATACCTGAGGGTGGGTCCCTTCATTTGTCGTGGGACACGATACAATTCAGACACCACTTCAACTTCGACCGTCTGGGCACTCGGGACTTTGCTGGACTTCGCTCTGGGCCTCAAAGATGCAACCGGGAAGACTCCTGCTGCTCCTAATCTCTTTTCTGCCTGCTTGTCTGCTGCAACATCTGTGCCTGTGCTCCATATAGGAACCCGTCTAGGGCCTGTGGACATCCAAGACACCTGAAGGAATCTCCCTTGAAGTAAAGGAGTCAATTCCCTGCATCTGCAGACACCGCAACTAAGCTGACCGATCTGCTGATCCTGGGCTCCTACGGACTTCGAAAGGCTGAGCAACACAGGTGGTGGTTCACCAGATCCGACAAGGCCTGCCCTGCCCTCTCACCAAGTTTGAGGCCAGTATCCCTCGTCAGAGCTGCAGGAAACAAACCCCTGTGCATCTCATCAACTTGCAGTTGCAAAGGTTGTTAGCTTTCTTCCATCAAGATCTCCGGGCTCCAAGTAGCCCCAACCTCAAGCATTTCAAGTGACCAGAATCTTAGACCACACCGCATTGCTCGCACCGTGGGCCTGCTTCTTTGGTAGCTGCTTGAGGTCCTCTTGCGACTCCAGTTCCTCCGGCCTGTAGGTCCTGTCGAGGGGCACATTTGAATTCTTTTGGCCTCCCCTGATTGCTTGGGGCCTGCCCTGACTCCCCTGCTTCTGGTGAGTCTCCTGGACCTTGCTGGTCCCGACATTGCACCTTCTTCTACTTCCACGTTGTTTGTAGTTGCCAAGGCTTGTTGGTGCTCCTGACGGACACCGACCCCTCAACTCTCGACATTCGATGTGGGACAGCTCGTGTATGGCTCCTGGTCTTCCCCAGCGTTGCCTGGTCCACACAGCTACAGTTTCAAGGTCACCGTCAGCTCTTCTGCAACACCCGAAATCGGTGGGCATTCTTCTTCCGTGCCTCCTGGTCACCCCTGAGTGGCATAGACTCTGTCCCCTCTGCTTGCAGGCTCTTCACATCTTGAATCCACCTTTGGGTTCCACCGGAGACTTTCACCTTCTCCAGCAGCGGCATCTTTCTGAAGTCTCCCATTGAATTTGACAACGGTTTCCGGCGCCACTTCACACCTATGCACCCAGCTTCCCTGGTGCAGGTGATGCAGCGGTAATTTCACGGTAATTTCTCAATGCAAAACCTCATTTACCTTCTAATTTACTGCTGCAAAGGTACTGGACCCTTGCCACTGTATATTACCATCAGGAGATTTACATAAACATGAAAAATCAAAAATGCAATTAATATTTAAGCCAATAAAGAGAATTGTGAGTATTTTAAAGGGTTTTATTTTCTAGTTAAAAGTTAAGGTTCTCTGACCCTTTATTCATTAGTCAAATATCAATCAGGTTACAGAATTGAAAATAGGATAAATAGAATTAATACAAAACATATTATAGGTTGCATACAAAAACATTCCATAAAGGAAGAGAATGAGGAATCAAATGTCAATCAGAATTCTCCAAAGAAAGTTCAGGAAATATAATTCAAGAGGGAATTATGCAAGGCTAATCAATAATTAATAATTGGCAAAAATCTCTCATAAAGAGAAATAAATGCATAAGACAAATAAATCTTTTCAAAAATAATTAATTAGTCAAAGCATGAACTTAAAAATGTTAGCATCTAAATCTAATCCTGTTCTATCCAGCTCCACTCTCTGCCCTGGTCTGTTCATCTGTCCTCTCTGTGTTCACAGAGAGACGCTGCTCCTGAAAAGGCCCCTCCTTCACAGACCACAGAGGAATGTGATCTGCCTTGCCAAAAATATGACGTGCAAGGCTAGCCTATGCCCCCCACCTCCCTCTATCTCTCATCGGACGCAATCTGCTCTCAGACTGCACCCGCTAAAGCTTCTAAAGCCGCAAAAAAAAAAAAAAAAAACAAGCCCCCTAAAGAGGTCATTATTTATACTCTAATTCTTGGCTGACTATACTAATAAGGTTGCAATTTTCAGTAAAGCTTGTACCCTGATTGGATAGCTTAGATGACGAGGGTCTCACCATCCTGTTCTCATTGGCAAATCCAACCCACACCAGTTTTAACAAAAAAGCCTTAATGATTAATACAATTATATGTTTTAGCAACATTTACTAGGAAAAATGTTTCAGTCTATTTCCTCCTTCCTGTCATATCGCACGCAGGAAGGACACATTCCACAAACACTGGTACATTGGCAGGGTAACAAGAATGTACAGTTCATGGTGGCCTTGAACCAGGTCTTCACTTGAGGCACTTGGCAGTATGTAGCTGGTATAATCTGCACATGCATCTCTCATTCAATACACAGCCTTGCTGGATTCACAGGCAGCCATTTTATCTTAGGCCCAAAAACAAAATAAACACAAAAAGAGTATTAATTTTCAAATGAAACCCATTATGTTTTACCTCCCACATACTAATACCCTGTATAAATGATACCTTGCAAAAGCTATTAATGTAAAGCAGCTTTTCTTATTATTTGTGCAAAAAATGCAAAAATGTGCAATGTGCAACATAGCATAAAACATGCACTAATGTAAATTTTGAAAGCGCACACAGTTAATACATACTCATAGCAACATGCTCTAATGTTTTAGATAGCTTTTCATGCAAAATGCGTTTGCCCCATGTGTAGTGTTGGTTCATGGTTGATTAATTAATACGCATTATAAAAAGATGTGTTATGAACTGAATATGCATTGTCTAAATATGCAACAAAGCCAAAGTCTCTTGAGACAGGAACAGGGAGTGTAGATTATAAGGGAAAGGAAACTGGGAAGAGAGAACACATTCCATGATTCAAAGCTAAAGAGGCCACTGAAAGCACGAGTTTTCTCTACACTGCAAAAACACATGTTAATTCAGCACAAGCATTTCAGACTGAAAGCATTTATGACCAAACCTCATTTTATGTTTTTCACTTTGAAAAAAACTTTTGACTAGGCATGTGCCATGTTTTTTCACTTGCACCAAAATTTGTGTGCCATTTTAAATGCAGTCTGTCTGAAACATAAAAATAAAGCAATGCTTAATTTGAGAAATATAGCTCTATCAACTCACCCTTTGATGATAACAAATCATGATACCTCAAATGATTTGTAGATCATCACACTTATTTATTTTCACAAGTGACATTTTTATTGCAAAAGCTGAGCATATAACAATTTTTACCTCAATTTCTAAGGCAAACACAAGTCTTGTCTGTAATCAGATCATATATAGCCAAGCTCAAAGTTTAGTGCAGAGTTCTGTAAGTAGTTTCTTGGAACTGTTAGTCTTCTCTAAAATAAGTAACTAAAATAATAAAAGGAAAATTCAACAGGACAGTTCTCTTTTCTATTTTCTTTTCTTCTTTTCTTCTTTTTCTTTCATCATTCAAAGATTCTTTTCTCTTCAGCTCTTGACAATTCTCAGTTATTGTTTCAGCCTTTCTTTTTCTCTTTGTCACCAGCTTGTCATCAGGGTGGCTCATACAGTTCATTCAAAGTGGCATTCTATACTTTGTCCATGCATTTTGACCACTCAGGTGCTGAGAAACTCTGACAGAGCACCATCAATTCCTTGCACTTTTTCAATCCAAGTCTTTCACTTTTATTTTCACTTTGATCAGATTCAGATGTTTCAGCTATGGGTGCAAATGATTTTTCAAAGGACCACGCCAGACGTTTTGGATACCCTTTCAGCCAGCTTTTTCCTACCTCCACTCGTAGGCCCACAGCACTAATTTCTTCTTCAGAGGCTGCATCTGACTCTTTCACCCTTTGGACACCGCTTTCATCTGAGTCAGTTTCCACTTTTTGCTTTTCCAGTGCCACTTCAGTTTTCTCTAGTGCTGCTTCAGACTCTGTGTGTTCCCTTACAGCTTGACTGACCCTCTTCTGTGGACTTTTGACCACTGCTGGCATATCTTCTTGAAGAGGAGCTGTTTTATCAGGGGGACACAGGACCATACGTGTGTGAGAGGCATACACCCAATTTGGAAGGCCACCACATTTCACAACAGTCTTTGCCAGGATCATTTGGAACAGGCCTTTCCATTTCACAGCATCTCTCAGATCAAAGTCGTTGCACCATCCATTATGCAGATCTTGTGTAGCAGCTGCAATCTGGTGAGAAACTGCACGCTCCACATCAGCCAGACCTTCACAGCAATGGCTAGTGTTTTCATCAGTGTTTTTCACAAGTGCATTTGCATGTTCATTTTCAAGCCACTTTGGTGATGCTGAAACACAGTCTTTTGCAAAGTGTAACTCTGTGCTGACTTTGTGTTGCTTTATTATGCTTGAAACTTCAGACTGATGGCTACAATCGAGTCTTTGTCCAATCTGTTGTTCTGCACTCATCATCTTTGAAACCTCATTATGATCTGATTTCAGAGGAACTGGCAATCTATACCTGGGCATCAGTTTTTGCAATAATACATTTGCTACTATGCAGTTGTCACTTTTTTCAAAAACATTTCTGATACAACCCTGTTGTTCTGCTTCTGAAACAATTTCTTGAGCCTCTATTAATTCACCTGTGAAGATTCCATTGAATGTATATGCTAACAGAATACAATTTTGTGCAACTGAATTAGCAATTCTCTCTCCCATGACAATAGTGACTCCCATTTGAGCAGATATACTGCATGTTATGGTAAGGGCAATCAATTTCTGAATTTTGGGCTGAGGTAACTACTGAAAGCCATGAAGCTTTGACAACATAATGTATAAGGAGCACAGCATGTGCTGCTTTTAATGTGTCATTGTTACCTTTCAAACATGGGCCATCTACAGAATGGACATTGTTGGGCTGAATCAGACGTTCATCCTTAAAGTCTGATCTTGGCTTTATGCATATTTTCATGACATCTAGACACTCATATTCAGTTTCATTGATGTTGGGATCAAAGGTCATTGGGAAATACATCACAGACCCTTGAACACATTCATGTTTTTGAACAGGCACTGAGAGAGCGCAGCCCTCCCTCTCACTGCAAATTGGTGTATTTTCTTTTAAATAAACTTGCATTCCTAGTGCCGGGGCGCGACACTTTTTCTCTTTCAACTCTAGGAATGCTTTGGTGCAATTGTTGTCCAATGGAAGCGGATCAGACACATTCTTGTGTGTCAGCCTCAGTAAAGGCTTAGCCACTAGGGAAAGGTTTAGTAACCACTCTCTACAGCAGCCAACCATTCCCAAAAATTTCCTGACTTCTTTCTGAATTTGAGGTGGATTCATCTGGTGAATTATTTCCACTCTCTCTGGTGACACCTTTCTACCTCCCTTTCCAATTATGTGTCCCAGACATTCATTTTCTTTTGACAGTACTCCTGACTATTCTCATGCAATGGCACTGTGACATGAACTTGGCAAAAATCAATAACAGTAAGCCATTCTTCAGCACATGGAATGTGAAAAAATATATTGGCTGGATTCGGTACCACAGGACAACATGGAAAAATTATGCTATTAATCTCCTGCACTAATCTGTTCTTTTCATTTAGTTTCTGTGAATCTGTGATCAGAAAGTTACATAAACTTCCAATCAATTCCATCAAAAATACTTTACTCACTTTATCTCCAATTATGGGTAAAATTTCTGCAACTGATGGTGTTCTTGAATACATGTCATCTGGTTCTAATTTAAATAAGACATGGTCTGCACATTTTATTAATCTGACATCCTTCTCTGTGAACTCCCTTACTTCTGTGTTTATTATTTCTATCAAATCGGAAGGTAATTTTTCAACTGTCTTTTCTGAAAACAATGCTACAGCTGTCTCTTGTTGGGCCATTTTAAAATGTGCATCCTCATCAGGAATCTGAAAATTAACATTATCTGGTGTACAGTAATCTGTACTGTTTAATTTGCAAAACAATTGTTTTCCTGCTAGGCCTGAGTCACAAACAACAACTTGGCAATTTTCCTCAAATGGGCCTATTTTTGGTGCAAATTCTTCTAAAACTGGGTTTGTAATTTCTCCTTTTAAAATTCCTACAACTAAGGGGCCGATTCCGATCTCGGCCGGTAGTGCTCCGAATCGGATTCGGTTTTACCGGATCCGATCCGGAGCCCTATTTTCCGACCGAGTCGTACGCGCGTCCGGGCGAGCGAGTACGATGCGTATTCGCCGACCGACTCGTCCAGGCGACCCGACCGCTCCGACCGACTGGTTCCCGGATCGTACCGCTCCGACCGACTCGCTCGGACACGATTCGCACCGCGCAATGGAGACGTTTCCGGCCGGGTAGGTACGATGCGCACCTCGACCGCTCCGACCGACTCGCGCCGTCCGACTCGAACTCGCTGTCGGAGCCGTACTTTGGGGGTCCGTGTCGGAGCCCCCTGTACGCGTACCCGTGCGAGGCGCACACAAGGGGGACCCATGGGTCCCCCCTACCTGTGCGTGTACGCCGCGAGGCGCCCGCGGCGTACTCGCTGTAGGGGCGCCCTTGTCCGCCTCGCACCCATTGAGGCAATGGGAGCCCGCGCACGCGTTGTACGACCGGCTCCCATTGAGTTCAATGGGAGTCCGACCGACTCGTGTCCGGTGGCATACGAATGCATCGGACTCGTTCGGTCGGACTGCACGGGTCCGATTCGGTCGGAAATCTCTCCGGGTCCGGCTCGGTCGGAGAGATTTCCGGCCCGAATCGGAATCGGCCCCTAAGTCTGGATCTTCCACTACTTTCACAATGGACTTGGTAAATTCAGAATTGTTAGGGTTAAAACTCTCATTTTCAAATATAGCAACCTGTTGAACTGGGTTCTGATTTTGTTTCTGGAAAGAATTCACATTTGCTCTGGACAACTTATTTAAATTAATTTTAGCATTTTCCATATTTAGTGGGACCATCTGTGCTTGAAAAATTCCTGCCATTGGTACCTGTTTCTGAACTGACATTTGCATTTGCTTAACTGGCATACTTTGCATCTGCATTTTTCTATGTGTTTGTGCATCATGTTTAAATTTATTTTTCTTCTTCCAATGCTCAAATCTGTTATAAAGATGGCAAAAGGACACCGTTTCCAGCAGTACAACATCCATACCTGAATTTGCACAGACCAAAACACCTTTACTTCCATCTTGTGTTCTTTTAATCTGTACCCAATTAACATCCTTTGCTGGCACTCTGCCCTTCAGGAAAGTAATCACTGCTACGTTTTTCTCAATAACAAAAGAAAATGATGGTGCATTCATGCAAACCCTTTTCATTGTCTCCTCACCTGGCCTTTGCACAACAACTTTAGATTCTAACCACCATTCAGTCTGCATGGCAATGTCAAAG
Source organism: Calotriton arnoldi (assembly GCA_963921515.1). Lineage (NCBI taxonomy): Eukaryota > Metazoa > Chordata > Amphibia > Caudata > Salamandridae > Calotriton > Calotriton arnoldi. The sequence continues at coordinate 107,213 of CAWUFW010007699.1, forward strand.
AACATTTCCAAATTAATGCACAACTCTTTTAAAATTTCAACAAATCCATCAACTTGTGGGTACCACAGCATAAGTTTGTCTCTCAATTGTGGGAATGTGTTCAGAAATGCTGCAAGTTCACTGTTGTTCCGTGGCACATGAACATGCACTTCTCCCACCTTTTCTCTCAATCAGTAAGCAAAAGCTTCTCCCTCATCCTGTTTATTATTTTCCCTAACAAGGTCTGGTGGTTTCTTCTTCTTCTCATGTTTTCTTGCCCACTTGTCTCCTAATTTCTCAAACCCATTGCATTTGAAATTATATTTTATTATTTCTGCAATGTGCAATTGCATTCCTGAAGAACACATTTTCTCATTTGCTTCATTATTCATATGTACCCTGAAGCTTTTCTGAAATGGAAAACTTCCTGAAACATCAATTTCATATTTTTGAGCCAAATCAGTCAGTCTCTCATGTGTAGTTACTGCACATGTAGCTGTTTCCTTACTCAGGGAAATTAATTCTTTTTCCTGACACTGGTTCACATTTTCATGATTTAAACAGCAGGGACTGTTAATTTCTTCATGTTCAATTGTTGATTTTAAAACACTACGCTGTCTCTCTTCTTCAGGGTCTGGGTTAATTTGTTCCCCCATGCTCTCTATCTTTTTAAGCACTGCTGCTTCCTCACAGCAGGTTTGAAAATCCCATCTTCAAATATATTCATTTTTCCCTGGGCTATTGGTGTTGTAAAGACTATTTCTCCCCCACCTTTCAGTGCTTGGACTGTCTGGGGTAATTTCTGTTCAATAATCTGTGAATTCTGAGTTTCTGAAATAAACCCTGACATAATTACTCCTTCTGCAGCTGTTTGAACCTTTTGAGTAGGGGCCATATTAATTGGGACAGTCACAATTTTTCTAAGCATTGCCTGTGCATCTGTAGTTTGTGATATCTGGACTGAATCAGTCACATTTAAAGCAGTAACACCTGGAGGTATCACTGTCAGTGCTGAATCAACAGGTAGTGGGTCAATCTGAAATGTCTGCACAGTTCTTTCAATCTGTGTTTCTCTCTGTTTTTAACAGAAGCAGTAGCCACTGTAGTACTTACTGGTACACTATTTTCAGTATTTTTAATGGGAACCACATAAAGTGGCGGACACTCAGTTAACAATGCATCAATTATTTCATCCCCTGAATCATTATTTATTTGAAGCTTTTTATCATCATTAATTCCCTTCTCCTGCATCTGGTGCTTCACCTTTTTATCCTCATTTGCTTTGTCTCTTGCTGTCTTTTCCCACATGCTTAAGGCCTCAAATTGTGCAGCTCTAGATGGTGTCTTTATTTCACATAACACTTCCCTTAATTTGTCAATAATCTGCAATTCAAAAGTACCATCTTTTGGAAACCTCAAAGGACCTTCTTTTTCAGTAATCTTGCACCATTGGTGAACCCACATACATGAATTTTGTCCCAAATTGGTAGACATAAAATGCATAGGTGTTCCTTCAGGAGCATCACCAATTAAAACCGAATTTTTCACTTTACCTCCCAACAGTTTCTTTAAACCTTCAAACATTTTCATTTTTTCAATAGTTCAATGCAATTTCTTGTCTCCAATGCTGTCAGTTTCAATTTCAGTCAGTTTAACTCCTACTACTGACCCGCCACAAAATCTTACTGCAATATTTTTCTGAGTTTTCTTAATCAAAATTCTGTTAGTAACAACATAAAAACATTCGCTACTCTGTCTGTTCCACTAAATAAAGGATAGATTTCTTTTCACGGCGAGTAACACATTCCGCTTACTCTTCACAAAGTAAGAACTTCTGTTTATTCTTCAAACACTGCGAGTAAATCCCTTCCGCTTACCCGTCACTCAAGCTCAGAAGAACCTGCTACTCCTTTGGTGTTACCCTTTCTAGGTGATATAACACCAAAGTTTCACCAGCGAACTCTTTTGCTATCAATCACTCTCACTTTTACACAGAAAATAGTCCCTAATTTAACACTGCCAGCCCTAACTAGCTTCTCAGTGTTATTCCAACAGACGAGTAACCTCACTGCAGTGTGGCTTCCATTTACCACCCGCTATTCCTTTCCCGGGAATTTCCACAGGTGTACATACCTGTTTTTCCAGACAACATAAAACAAGACACTAAGGGGCATATTATCAAGAAATATCAATCAGGTTACAGAATTGAAAATAGGATAAATAGAATTAATACAAAACATATTATAGGTTGCATACAAAAATATTCCATAAAGGAAGAGAATGAGGAATCAAATGTCAATCAGAATTCTCCAAAGAAAGTTCAGGAAATATAATTCAAGAGTGAATTATGCAAGGCTAATCAATAATTAATGATTGGCAAAAATCTCCCATAAAGAGAAATAAATGCATAAGACAAATAAATCTTTTCAAAAATAATTAATTAGTCAAAGCATGAACTTAAAAATGTTAGCATCTAAATCTAATCCTGTTCTATCCAGCTCCACTCTCTGCCCTGGTCTGTTCATCTGTCCTCTCTGTGTTCACAGAGAGACGCTGCTCCTGAAAAGGCCCCTCCTTCACAGACCACAGAGGAATGTGATCTGCCTTGCCAAAATATGACGTGCAAGGCTAGCCTATGCCCCCCACCTCCTCTATCTCTCATCGGACGCAATCTGCTCTCAGACTGCACCCGCTAAAGCTTCTAAAGCCGCAAAAAAAAAAAAACAAGCCCCTAAAGAGGTCATTATTTATACTGTAATTCTTGGCTGACTATACTAATAAGGTTGCAATTTTCAGTAAAGCTTGTACCCTGACTGGATAGCTTAGATGACGAGGGTCTCACCATCCTGTTCTCATTGGCAAATCCAACCCACACCAGTTTTAACAAAAAAGCCTTAATGATTAATACAATTATATGTTTTAGCAACATTTACTAGGAAAAATGTTTCAGTCTATTTCCTCCTTCCTGTCATATCGCACGCAGGAAGGACACATTCCACAAACACTGGTACATTGACAGGGTAACAAGAATGTACAGTTCATGGTGGCCTTGAACCAGGTCTTCACTTGAGGCACTTGGCAGTATGTAGCTGGTATAATCTGCGCATGCGTCTCTCATTCAATACACAGCCTTGCTGGATTCACAGGCAGCCATTTTATCTTAGGCCCAAAAAAAAATAAACACAAAAAGAGTATTAATTTTCAAATGAAACCCATTATGTTTTCCCTCCCACATACTAATACCCTGTATAAATGATACCTTGCAAAAGCTATTAATGTAAAGCAGCTTTTCTTATTATTTGTGCAAAAAATGCAAAAATGTGCAATGTACAACATAGCATAAAACATGCACTAGTGTAAATTTTGAAAGCGCACACAGTTAATACATACTCATAGCAACATGCTCTAATGTTTTAGATAGCTTTTCATGCAAAATGCGTTTGCCCCATGTGTAGTGTTGGTGCATGGTTGATTAATTAATACGCATTATAAAAAGATGTGTTATGAACTGAATATGCATTGTCTAAATATGCAACAAAGCCAAAGTCTCTTGAGACAGGAACAGGGAGTGTAGATTATAAGGGAAAGGAAACTGGGAAGAGAGAACACATTCCATGATTCAAAGCTAAAGAGGCCACTGAAAGCACGAGTTTTCTCTACACTGCAAAAACACATGTTAATTCAGCACAAGCATTTCAGACTGAAAGCATTTATGACCAAACCTCATTTTATGTTTTTCACTTTGAAAAAAAACTTTTGACTAGGCATGTGCCATGTTTTTTCACTTGCACCAAAATTTGTGTGCCATTTTAAATGCAGTCTGTCTGAAACATAAAAATAAAGCAATGCTTAATTTGAGAAATATAGCTCTATCACAGGTATCCTGATTCCTAAGGTATCCACGGGTGGGGTGGCTCTCCAACCTCTTGTCTTCCACAGGGTTTCTTCAGGGTCCACTGGGAATGGTCCTCTTTCTTTAGAATTGCAACCGCGACTTAAACATTGATTTGTACGGAGAACGCGGTCATGTTCCTACACTGCACAGGACCTCCGTGGGGCTCCTAGATACTCATCTTGGGTGGTTCCTTGGGTCCCCGGCACTTCTACATCCTCTGACTATTGTCTTGACTCAAGTTGTGGTTCGCATACTACTATTTTAGTATATGGTTTGATCTCTCCCTGGGGACCACTGTGTATTCAGTGCTATTTACCTGTTTCTATTGAAAAGTATTGTGTGCATTGTGTATATCTCTGGCTAGGAGATATCTGTATGTATTAGTGAGTGTCTTATAATAAATACATTTTTTTATAAATACACTGTGTGGTTCTTTTTCACTTACTCTATACCTATAAGATTGTGCTCTGGTAAAACAAGCAGCTTTACACTCCTTCTGGACTAAGCCTGAAGGCTGCTCTCCAGAGCTAATACTTAGAGAGCTTTCTAAGGTTGTCTAAGACCACTAATATCACCATAAAGGTTGCCTGGATCAGTGCAAGGTGTCCACTTACATAAGTGTACATCATATACTGAGCCAGCCTCTCACAGTCAGGCATTTGACTTGGCCCCATTTGTTCGCATCCAAGGAAATAGCTTTCCCAATTGGATCCCCTCCTCTTTGAATGATTGTGCTGCTCAAACAGATGTTGTTATGTTATTTTATGTTGCGACATGCATGGGGTTGTGTTCCAATGTGTAGGCACCTCCTGTATTAGGGCTTAAACTGGTACTCTATTAGCAGGCTGAATAATCCACAACTGCTTTAAAAGAATGGCTGAAATGAGTGCAGATTCTTCTGCAGGTGTTCAGTATTTTGCTATGTCTGGTTTTTTGAGAAAGTATTGCACAACTAGGTTGATGCAACGCACAAGACACAGGACCCTGAAATAGCCACCATCTGCCATGGCATTGACTATGTTACTGCCATTGTCCGTGACAAAAAATCAAATTCTGAGACCTCTGAGTCGCAGCCATTCAGACACCTTGTTGTTAAATTCATCCAAGATGTTTCCAGCGGTATGTGATTTCTCCAATGCGAACATGCTGCAGAATGTTCCTAAAACATTGTTCAGGGCGAAGACCTGTAGATAGCTTTTTCTTTACCCCTGCAAAAGAGATCCAGTGTTCAGTGATACACATGTAGTCAGTCACCTGACAACTGGTCCACATGTCTGTTGTCAGGTGGATAGTGTGAACAGCACTTTGCTACAAAGCTTGTCCAACCAAAATGCAGCACATCATGATACAGTGCTGGAACAGCAACTCTGGAAAACTAGGTCCAACTTGGAACCTTCCATTTTAGGCAGAACACTGCCACAAATTCTAAGAATCCCACTCCTTCCACAAATGAAAAAAAGGGAGGAGGTCCAGCACCAACATTTTTGCCAGCCTCCCATCGTACAAACATGCCGTTGGATGGTTGCGTTCATAGGGACCCTCCAACCTAAACATGCCCAAAATAGTAGCCAGTATTTTCTTCTTTCCTTAGGCCACTGATGCAGGCAACATTTGAAAAGTAGGTGGTGTTAGACTCAGTGTGCATCATGGTGGGGCAGTCACTGTATGCTTCTTGTGCCATTGTGAAGTCGCTGAGATGGGTGATTCTGATGACGCACATCTGGGGACAGGGCTGCTTTGCGTGAGGATGTCAGCCTCTTCTTCCTCATCATCACCTCCCACCATGATTGGACCTGTAGCTGATGTTCCCCAGCTCTCCTCACCTTCGTCACCACAACCACGTTCAGAATTTTTTTTAGGGTGCTCCTCCTACCGGATTGTCTGAGTTTTTTTCATAAGGGTTGTTTGGCCTCTAGTACCATAATATGAACCAGGCTTACTTCGAGGAACATTTGTGCGGCAAATGGTGTACATTGCAATGTGCTCCCACTGTGTGCTAACTGTAAAAAGTGTTGAACTGAGGAGGAGAAGTACTTTTTTACTGGGCTACTGACAATGCCTGAAGAACTGGAGGGAGGTGGGTATGTCATTGATTGTTTCTTGGCAGTGCATACTTGTATTGAGGTAGAGGTTGCTGCAGGTCTCAGCTGGGTCTTTGCAAATATGGGAGCTGGTGGTGCTACCTGTGCCTTGTCCCTCAGAGCAGGTTTAATAGTAATGACAGACTCCTCTGTGTCATCTTAATTCTAAGGCTTTCAGGAACTTTTCTATTCCGTTGCCTCGCCTGGCATCTCCCGCGCTCTGCCGTGGTCCACTCCATGTCCCTATCATCATCAGAAATGGTGCTTGGAGAAGAAGGTGGAATAGTAACCTTCCTTTTCTTTGCTGAGATCTGGGAGACAATGATTTTAAAAGAGGAGGTTCCTGTTTTGAAGGAAGATCAACCTCCTGTTCTGCTCCAAACATCAGGAAAATGCACTATTGCTGGCTGCTCCTGGTGTCAACTTTGCTCTTCTTCTGAAATGATTGAGTGCTACTTTGCGACAGGAACAAATCCAATTCAGTGTCACTGCTCCTCAGCGTCGCTATGATTGCAGTGGCTGTCTCGCTGACAAACATGGTCTTGGGTTTAGGTTGAGGTGAGGTGGTGCTGTTGATACGAGAGTGTTGCTCCCAGGTTCCTCCCCGGTACCGGTCGACAGGCACACGTCCCTCGAAAAAGGTTATGCTCAGCTTGCCACTGGTGGATAGCTGTACTGCGGGTGATGTCTCTTCTTCTCTGGTGCACCTAAAAGCAAACAAGCAGGAATAACATTTAGTGAAATGTGGCATTGTTGCAGTTTGACTGAGCACAGACAAAGGCAATATTAGTGTGACTGGTTACATAGGTAATAATAAATCAACCACTTTAAAGTCAAACCATACCATAAAATGTAATTCCAAATCAGGATAACACAACATACAGATATAGCTCTTTGGTTTATGTCCATATATTCTAAAGGAGACACCTATGGCACTCAAGGAACTGCATGGGTAAATGAAATAATAAACTTTAAAAATGAAGGTTAGTATGTGCCTATGGCATACAATGTGGTCTGGGGGAAATGGAATAATCATTATAAATGAATGATGCTAATGTGTCTGCAGTGCACTGAAGCCAGGGTGTCCAGGAGGTAATGGAATTATACCTAAAAAAACGAAATTCTGTTGCGTGGCTGTGCACCTATGGTGAATGGATGGATGGAGAGAGGCAAAATGCAAAAAAATAAAATAAAAAATTAAATAAAAATTAAAAGTAAAATTAAAACATTAAAATAAAAAAATCTAAATGCAACTTTAAAATAAAAAGTTAAATAATTAAAATTAAAATTAAAAAATAAAATAAACAAAACTATCAATAATTGCTAATGTTTGTATGGAAGGATGAGAAGAAACATATTGTGATGGAAGGAGGTGCAATTTAAAAAAAATGCATGTAATATATAAGCACTGTTCTTCAAAATCATATTTTTGATATGTATATATACTGCAATGATCCTCAAGCATATTATTAAAATGATATCACATCTATCCATGGATGCCTATGGCAAAGGAACACTGGCTGGATATACAAAATGACTGCCAGCCACATGGTCAAACAACAACAGAAAGAACAGAGGCATGGGGAACAAATAACAAATACAAGCTTATGGCAAAGGCACACTGGCTGGATGCACAAAATGACTGCCAGCCACATGGTCAAACAACAACAGCGAGCAAAGAGGCATGGGAAACAAAGAACACATGCAAGCCTATGGCGAAGGCACACTGGCTTGATGCACAAAATGGCTGCCAGCCATATGGTCAAACAACAAAAGCAAGCAAGGAGGCATGAGGAACAAAGAAAACACATTCAGGCCTTTAGACAAAGACTCCACAAAATGGCCACTGGTTACATGGCATCTAGAACAAAGACAAATAGTGGCCTATGGCAAGCACACTCACTGGCAAAACAAAGGAGGCATGACAACACTGAAGAAAACGCTACCAATAATTCAACAATGCCAAAAACACTTTTTGAACACAAAAAAATAACATACAAAAACACTAGCACATTTCTAATTTAATCCAATGCCATCCCAGCCGTCAATTATGTTTTTTTAAAATAGCATATACCACAGAAACAGTTGCTTCATGCACCCATAATTAATACTGGCCTGGGGCTACTGCCGGATGGCCCCTTGGCAGACTAGGCCAAATAGAAAAATAAATAAATAAATATTGCAAATTTAACAAACATGGAGAAAATGTACTGAACAGTGCAACATTGTTCCTTTTCAAAAGGAGAAAAATTAAAATGCAAAAATATAATGAGGCCCCTACTGAAACTGCAGGTCACCCACCAGAATAAATTTGAAATATCAAGTAAAAGTACAAATAAATACTGGTGCATGCCCTCTATCAAACACATAGCATCCTTATACAAGTGTTTTCGAACTTACTTGTGAAATCTCAAATACAAAGTCCTTAAATCCAATGGTATATAAGCAGCAGACAAAGAGAGTGATCCTCCCAGCTCCAAATCAAAATGAAAAGTGACCAGGAGATGGACAAAGCAATGTGAGGGGCCTGCTGGACAGGAAATGGAAGTTGGAGTCTCTGGGGCCCTTCCTGCCTATTGTAAAAGAAAAAGTTTTAAAAAGTCTTCTCGCAGCAAAAAACTATTCGAATGGTCCGTTGGAGAAGAAAATCCAATTGAAAACCTCTTTTTGTAGATTTAGCTGCTTCTCAAGCACATGAGATACTCAAGTCACGTGTTCGCACGTGGCACTACATTGGTACCATCGCAGCTGGAACTCGTGTGAGTGAGCGTGAAGTCTTGCATGCGTTATTGGCCCGCGACTATTGTGGCACACGTGAGTGAGCACCAAAACAAATCTCACATGACCGGAAACTGAAACACCGCTTTGCCCCTGAAGGCAAAATCCAGGAACTCCACGCTCCGCCACAGACTGTCCGAATTCCGAAAACTCCACAGGAGGAGCGGTGTTTTATGCTTGGGCCTAATTTTAATGCAAGTCAACATGGTAGTTTAAAACTGCATGCAGGCTGCAGTGGTAGACAAGAACATTTTTTGAAGTGTTACTTAGGTGGGTGCCAAAATAAGTCCTGCAGGCCTACTAGTAGCATTTAATTTACAGGCTGTAGGTATATTGTATACAAATCTACAAGGGACTTACAAGTCAACTAAATATTCTGATTGGGTATAAGCCAATATAACCATGTTTGTGGGGAGTGAGCACAAGCACTTTACCACTAGTAAGAAGTGGTAAAGTGCAGAGAGTCCTAAGGTCAGCAAATGAAAGAAGAGAAGCAAAATGTTTTGGAGGAAGACCAACTTAAGGCTGACAGGTCTAACAACATCCAAAATTAACTATGACATGCCACCCCTTAAATGATAAACTGCTGTACTTGTTTCCAGGAGTTTGCATCACAGAAATCTTATTTAAGACTAAAGACATTTTGTTTTTTTCTGATTTTCAGTAAGGTCAGAAAGGGAGTAGAGAAATACAATACATTAACCTTGTATAAATGTTAATTGAGGGAATTTCAAAATGCCTGAAAAGTGCTATTTTCTCTTAAAACTATTTGAAAAGACTCCTGTATCTAATTTGTTTTGGATATTCTCAATATGGTACCCAATGCCCATAAAATGTCTGGAATGTTTTGAACTACCATAAGAGTAATAAAAGCATTGTCATTCTTGCTTGTGCTTTTGGGAAAATCCTATCTGCTACAATAGCTAACAAAGGCAGCCATCTAATATAACCTGATGTTAGGAAGTGAATGCACCCCCCCATTACTTAAGGCAAAAAAAAAATCAAAGGCCAGCTTTGAGTATTGATTTATTCCAGAAAGCCTGCTGTTAGAAGAATGTACCTATTTAAAACTGGTTGTATTCAGTTTGTTGGGCAGACTTGTGAATAAAAACACAAATAGCATTACAATTCAGTGTTGATAATAATGGTGGCCTTTGCATTTTTGTAAATATTAGCAATTAAAGTCTTTTCGGCAGATAAAAGTAACACAACAGCTGGAATATTTTCTATCTCCATTGGAGTACTTCAGCTTGGTGACTACCTTAGTATAAGAAACATCATTTTAGGTAAGGAAGAGCCTGTCATGAATCCTGTAAAGGACACTTAAAAGGAGAGAACCAAGGGGAAAGTTTTAGAAACCAACCAAATAACAATTAAGGGGCCGATTCCGATCTCGGTCGGAGGCGCACCCAATACCATTCGGTCGGGAAAAAAGCCATGCGAAAGCCTGTTTCCCGACCGAACCGTACGCGGGTCCGGCCGAGCGAGTACGATGCGACTCGCCGACCGACTCGTCCGGGCGTCCCGACAACTCCGACCGACTCGCTCGGACTCCGAACCGCTCCGACCGACTCGGTCGGACCCGATTCGCACCGCGCAATGGAGACGTTTCCCGGCCGGGTAAGTACGATGCGCGCCGCGAGCAGTCCGACCGAGCCGCGCACTCCGGCTCGTAAGAGCTGTCGGAGCCGTACTTTGGGGGTCCGTGTCGGACCCCCCTGTACGCGTAGCCGCGCGAGGCGCACACAGGGGGACCCAAGGGTCCCCCTACCTGTGCGTGTACGCCGCGGGCGCTCGCGGCGTACCCGCTGTAGGGGGCGCCCTGTCCGCCCTCGCACCCATTGGAGGCAATGGGAGCCCGCGTACGCGTTGTACGACCGGCTCCCATTGAGTTCAATGGGAGTCCGACCGACTCGTGTCCGATAACATACGGCCGCATCGTACTCGTTCGGTCGGACTGCACGGGTCCGATTCGGTCGGAAATCTCTCCGGGTCCGGCTCGGTCGGAGAAATTTCCGGCCCGAATCGGAATCGACCCCTAAGTCCCCAAGGGAATTTTAATCCATAATCAGTCTTACACTGTACAAATACAAATGTAGTGCTAATTCATGAATGTAGAATGATAATATTGGTGATGTGGAGCATTGTTAAAGACTTATAAATGTGCCTTCTTTAATTCTTACTTTAATGTTTTATGTTATGTGAATTGTGCTAACATGTGTGTTTATTTATTAAAATGATTTTAAATAAATCTAAATATTGAATATATGTAAGAACAGGATGTTGTTGCACAGGGTTTACTCAATTTGTTTTTAAACTTAATATTTTATATAGATGACCCACATTAAACCGGTCATGAATGTGCAGACAGTGAATCTACCTCTCCTGTCTGCTTTGGTATTTAAAAGTGGGATCCACTTGTTCCAGTGCTAGAAATTGGGTTTCTAGTTGGCAGATGTATGCACCATGTCCAAGTAGAGACCACAATCCTAGTCATAGTATGTCAGTTACAAACCATAAATCAGCCTGTGTTCACCCTCTGGTACCTTAGCACAGAGCAGGCAGGCTTAGCTTGGGATGCAATGTGTAAAGTATTTGTTCAACACTTAAAACAGTAACACAATGAAAGCATCACAAAAAGATTCAACACCAGTTAAGCACAATAGAGACTAAAAAAGTTAAACTGAAATGCAGTGCTTAAAATCATAAATTACCAACCGGGGACATTTTATCGGACTTGACCGGGGTAAATTGAAAAGTTAAGGCCGACCGGGATGGAGCGCCGGCCTGATACAGGATCCAACCTTGTCCCACTGAAAAAGTACCTTGTAGCGCCGTCAATGGCCCAGACGCATGGAGCAGAGGAGGAGATGCATTGTCAATGATCTAACTGAATGTAGCCGATCCATCGGTTCGGAGCTGTGCAATCCAAGATGCATCAGCTTCTTAGCAATGTACCTGATGTGTCGTCATCGAGCCACACAGCCGTCAATGTGAAGTCCTTGAAGCAGCGATGCGTCAGCATCGAGGGGAGATGTGTTGGTTCCAACAGGCGCAACGACGGTGATGCATGGATTTTGCAGAAAACAGACAGAAAACCCACCTTCAAGGGCCCAGAACTGGATTGGAACCACTTGGCAGGGCAGGACTCACAGTTGGCGATGTCCAGAGGCTGTAGAAGGGTTGCTGGATGTCGTTGAAGTCCCTTAATACTTCAGAACAGGAGGCAAGCCAGCAAGCCCTTGGAGTCACTTTGGTTCTGGGGATGTAGAGATGCAGGTCCAGTCTGTCTCACTCCCAGACAAGGAGAGCAGCAGGTAGCAAGACAGACAATGCAAAGCCCAGCAGAGACAAGCAAAGTCCTGCAGAGTCCAGAGTGGCTGCCCTTTCAGCATCACACCAGACCATCTTCCTGGCAGAGTATCCTCAAGTCCAGAAATGTACTGAAGTGTGGTATCAGGGGCCCAGTACTTGTACCCAGTTGTGACTTTGAAGTGGGGGAGATTTCAAAGAGAAGTGTTTGAAGTGCATAGAGTCCCTACCCATCCTGCCCTGCTCCAGACTCATTACAGGGGGAAATGCAGATCTTTGTGTGGGGCCAGGCACAGCCTTTCAGGTGCAAGTGTCAGCTCCTCCCTCCCATCCTGCCCAGGATGACCCCTCAGGATGTTGATGGCCCATCATTCACACCTAAGCTCCCTTTGTGTGCGCTGTCTAGAGGGAATGCACAACGCCCTGCTGTCACCCACCCCAGACACGACTGCAGAGAGAGGCAGAAGGCACAGAATGGTTAAAGTAAGAAATTGCCAACTTTCTAAAAATGGCATTTTCAGCCTTGCAATTTAAAATCCGACTCTACCATAAGTTGTGATTTTAATTTGTGAGTCTAGAGACACAAAACTCGACAAGTCTATTTTTTTCAATTGAAAATTACACTTATAAAGTGTAATAAGGAAATCCCAATGTTAAACTATGGGAGAGATAGGCCTTGCAGTAGTGAAAAACTAATTTAATAGTTTTTCACTACCAGGACATGCACTTTCGCACTGGTCAGCAGTGGTAAATTGTTCGGAGACCTAAAGCCAACAAAAACAAATTCAGCAAAAAGGAGAGGAGGAAAGCAAAACGTTTGGGGCTGAACCTGCAGAAAGGGGCAGATCCAACAAAATCACCCTTCAGCCTAAAGCCAGGGTAGATAAATCAATACATTGATGGACTTCCTTGCTTAGGTGATAGAACATTGACAATGCCTCACTACTGCAGGGACACTAGTCAGTTCTACGCCTCACTGAATTCAGTTGGATCCCTCTGTCTATACTCTCCTGAGCCACTGAACTGACCCATGGGGAACCCTTCCCCTCATCTGTGGACCACAACTGTTCAGCACCTAATATTACTTTGCTCACAGATACATCCTAATAGGCAGACAGGACCATCATGGCCAACAAAGTGATGTGGACCTTTCCACCACTTGGGTCTGACTTCTGTCTGCAACCCGGGGAAAACCAACAGACAGCTGTCAGTGCCCAGTGCCAGGCCATCCAGGGGTATCTAGCCTCTGTGGTTTCTCAGAGTGGAGGGCACTAACCCAAGGTAACTTGCACCCTTCTTTAATTCCACCTCCCACCAGTTCCGGGGTGGTATCAGGAAACTGGTCCTTCAACCGTGACATGGGTGAGTTCTCCCTCACGCTGCCTCTCCATCTAGGGTCTTGTGCCCACTTCTTGGGAGTGGTGCCCCCAGAAAAGTGAACTGTCATGGCCCCTCCCAGTTCTCCTGTTACCAGGGGCAAATCATTCCCCAGAATTCAGTCTATAGGCATCTGGGGACTCACTATGACCTTCCTGTGGGTCACCTCCCCACACCACTCCATGGATACCAGGGTCTTGGGGCAGACAAAGTCTTGCCCCTTGGCCTGAGTCACCCTACAAACTTGACCAGTGTACTGCTCTGTGTACTGCTCTGTGGAAACTAGCTTTTCCACAACCATGGTCTGGATAAGCCAGGTGTCCCTGAGAGTAATGACTAGGAACCCATTCACTTTCACGTGGTGGAAGTGACAATTCCCACTCTCAGGGATCACCAACTGTTAGAAAGGGGGGTCTCTAGTTGGCAAGGGCTTGCACCTATGTCCAAGTAGGGACCCTTCCTTCTAGTCAGGATAAGGGAGCTACACTCCTAAAATAACCTCTGCTCACCCCCTTGGTAGCTTGGCACGAGCAGTCAGGCTTATCTTAGATACTTATGTACTTAAGACAAGACCAAAAACAATAAAAATCCACAATACAGTACTTAGAAATCTTCAGTTATCAAAATAAACTTGAAAAACAGTTCCTTGAAGTCAATAGCTCCATCTGGGGCTATCACTGCGTCGTGAACAATAAACCCAAACAGTTCTGGCTGACCGTGGCGTCGCAGGCCAGCTACGGTGTCGGGAAGACCCACAAAACAGTACCTTTAGAAATACAGGGCGTCGGTGACCTCTCGTTGAACTCCAAAGGCACGGAGTTCGCAGGCGTCGGTTCCAGAGGTTGGTGCAGGAGTCGTCGGGCCCTTGAAGTCACACGCTTTGCAGATCGAACTCCTCGCGGTTGAAGTTGGGAGCGGCGGCGTCAGCAGGCGTCGAGTGCTGCTGTACGAAGTGCAGCGGTGCGGCATGTGATGCCCTCAGGTCCTGGTGCAGGCAGCGGCTCGGTGGCAATCGGCCAGTGGTGTCGGTGAGACCAGGGCTGTGGTGCGAACTGATGCGATGGTCGTTGCGGTGCTGGCAGGTCACAGTGCAAGCCACGGCATCGTCGTTGCTGAAGTGCTGTCATCGGCTGACGAACTGGAGTCAATGGCGTCGGCATTGGTAGGCCAAGGCTGCGGTGCGGGATGAGGATGGTGCGTCGTGTAACTTACGAGCAGTGTCCTCAAACCATGGTAAAAGCAGCGGCATCGATTTCGGCGTGGAGCGTTGTTGTTGGGGATACCAAGTCGGCGGCGTGATGCGAGGCGGTACAAAGTGCGGTGCCCACAGGTCGCAGTGCAAGCAGCGGCTCGGTGGCAGCGTCAGCCGGTGTCGTCAGTGAGACCAGGGTTGTGGTGTGGCATTGCAACGGTGCCCTCTGCGGTACCTTTAGGACATGGAATCGGCAGCGGCATCATGGTCGGTGTCGGGTTGCTTTTTCTTCTGTTGCAGCACAAAACACACAGTCCCGGGTGCTGAAGGCAGAAGAACTTGAAGTCTTTGCTGTTCCTGAGACTTCTTGAACAGGGGGCAAGCTCTACTTCAAGCCCTCGGAGAAACTCACAAAAATAGATTGCAGAAAGTTCAAGTCCAGTCCTTTCACTGCCCAAGACAGAAGCAGCCACTGCAGGCCAACACAGCAAAGCACACAGCAAAGTGGCAGTTCCTCCTCACAGCTTCTCCAGGTCTTCTTCTTGGCAGTATTCTTGGTCCAAAAGAGTTTTAAAGTTCTGGGGTCTGAGCCCCAATATTTATACCACCAAATCCTTTGTTCTCTGAAGGCAGAGTGTGTCTGTACCCAGCCCAAACCAGTTCTGCCCATACTGGTGCAGCCTTCTGGCAGGAGGTGGAGACAGCATTGTCAGAGGCAGACCAGGCCCATTTAGGTGCAAGGAAATCTCCTCCCACTACTCTAAATGCAGCCCAAGTCTATTCAGTCCATCCCTGGCCCATCTAGACTCTCTGGAGCCACTGCACCTCCCCAGCCCCTGTCATCCCAAAACCAGACAGTCAATCCACAAACCCAGCAGAGGCATACTGGATGGCTAGGCAAGAAAATACCTACTTTCTAAAAGTGGTATTTTCAAACACAGAATGTAAAAATCATCTTCACTTAAAGATGTATTTTAACACTCTGAGTCCAGACATACTAAACTTGATTTTCTACCTTGTTCCCAGGGGTAGTTATGTTTATAAGATGGTATAAACAAACTCCCTATTCTGTCCTATGGGAACAGGCAGCCTTGCAATGGTGAAAAACAAAATACACTGTAATTCACCACCCGGACATGTCACACACATCAGTACATGTCCTACCTCTAACATACACAGCACCCTGTCCACAGGGGTACCTTGGGCCTACCTTAGGGGTGACTGATATGTATAAAAAGGAAAGGTTGGGCCTGGCAAGTGGGTGCACTTGCCAAGTCGACATGGCAGTTACAAACTGCGCACAGACCCTGCAGTGGCAAGTCTGAGTTACCTTTTCAGGACTACTTCTGTGTGTGGCCCAACCAGTGCTGCAAGCCCACTAGTAGCATTTGATTTACCAGCACTGGCACTCTCAGTGCACTTTACTAGGGCCTCACCAGTAAATCAAATATGCCAATCCTGAAAACACCAATCCATAACATAATTTGCAACAGGAGCACTTGCACTTTAACACTGAACAGCAGTGAGAAAGTGCGCAGAGACACTAAACCAGAAAAAACAGAGTCAAAACCGGGAGGTCAGAAAGCAAAAAGACAGGGGAAACAAGTCAAAAGATGCCAAGTCTAACACCAACTCACCATTTAAGTCCAACATCTAGCTAAGGAAGATCATGGCATGGTATATGACCTGCCCCCTGGGGACTACTTACCCCTAAGGACACATTGGCAACCCCTGTGGAGGTACCATGAGTGGGTGGTTTCTTGGGCCAGACATAATTCCCCTACTCGTGTACTATTTGGGAACAATCAAAGCAGTGTGGCTGGATATGGTGCACCCTGACCAGTACCTCCTTTCTGTTTCTCAGAGAGAGGGGCATATGAACCCTTTCCTCCCCCTGACCATGGTATCTGGCTGTGTCTCCCTTGACCTCCCCCTCACTCTGCTGGAGGGAGCCTGAACCACCCTTCTTGGGGTCACTCCCCAGTACCTTCTGTTGGACCATGGTGCTAACCCAGAGGTCCGCCTCCTTAGCAAGCTCCCTGGGGTCAGAGACCTTACTGTCAACAAGGTGTCGGTGCAGATCTAGAAAACAAAGACTGAACATCTGCTCTTTTGCAAACAAATGATACAACCTTTATCTCACTGCCCTTCTTCCAACCATCCAGTGCCTTGCAGAAAGAATCAACACAATCCACCCAGGTGTGTTAGGATAGATTCTGATTGCCCCTGAAGTTCTATCTGTACTTCTTTTTGGCCAAACCAAATTTCCTGATTAGGGCTATGTTCATGGGGGGGGGGTACCTCATCCTGTCACACCCCTCTAGGGCCTGTAGAGGGTCCTTCCTCTCACTAGGGGTATGCCTCCACAGGCTAGCTCCCAAATTCTCCTCAAGGGCCTTGTGCCTCAAACCATCTATCTCCTACCACAAAGTCAGACACCAGACCCTTGGGTTTGTGTAGCCTCCTGTCAGAGGACACAGGAGAAATGCTGACTCTATCTTAGCTGGACTCCACCCTTCTGACCTTTATGTCCAACTCTTTCAGGTTCAGCTCCTGAGCCAAGATCATTTTCCTTTCTTGTACAGCCAATCTTTTCTCCTTCAAAGCTATCTCCTCTTACAATTTGAGCTTCAACAGCTCCAATTTCAACTTTCTCTCTCCCTCCAGCACTTCTGAAGACAGGCCTCTGGATGACACACTGCTCCCTGCCCTGGTGGTGGAACTATTACTCCTGGCAGGACATCTGTCCCCTGTCTCACAGGCAGTCCCAGATTCTCCAGTAAATCCTGATCCAGCTCCTCATCAAGTATCTCCTCCTCCTCCTCTGTGGCCACATGGCCTGCATCATGAGCTTCTATCCAGGCCATCAGTACCTTTTGCAGCTCCACTTTCCTGGTGAAGACTTTAGTAAAAAGCTCAAACCCCTTGCAGAAATCCTTGAGCTGGGCCTTAGTTTAACTTTGACCAGGTCAAAATCCATTTTTGCAGGTGCAGATGTAGAACCTCCAGTCAGAGATATCATTTTAGGAAAAAGCAAAAATGCCTATTACGGAGAATAGAACAATTAAAAAGGCCAATCAGGAAGGATAGGAAGAAATGCTAATCAGGAAGAATTGATTCACGTTGGTCTTAGGTATGGATTGGCAGTGTACACCACATTACTGTAAGGCACTGCGCAAACACAAGTCCTATCCTCACCACTGATCACCAATGTTAGTAATTGGGTAGGTATGCACCCTGTCCAAGTAGGAACCAAAGTCCTAGTCAGGGTAAGGCAGTTACAGACCATATACTAACCTGTGCTTACTCTCTGGCAGCTTGGCACAGAGCAGGCAGGCTTAACTTAGGAGGCAGTGTGTAAAGTATTTGTGCAACACTTAAAACAATAACACAGTGAAAACACCACAAAAAGATTCCACACCAGCTTAGCAAAAAAGTGAATATTTTTATGAGGAAAAAAAGACCAAAAGAACAAGAATCTAATAAGTAAAACTGGAGTTATGAATGTTTATAGATTAAACTGAAATGTAGTGCTTAAATTCATAATGTGCCAACCAGGGACATCTGGTTGCATTAGACTGGGGTAAATCCAAATGTTCAAACCGACCCCGATGGAGCATGGGTCGGATACAAACCCTGGGAGTTACCTTGGTTCTAGGGATGTAGAGATGCAGGTCTAGTCCTTATCACTCTCAGGCAATGAGCGCTGCAGGCAGCAGGGCAGGCCCTGCAAAGCCCAGCAGAGTCCAGCAGAATGACAGTCCTTTCAGCAGCACAGCAGTCCTTCCTGGATCCTGAAAGAGTATTGTCAGGTCCAGAAGTGTACTGATGTGGTGGTGTCAGGGGTCCAGTACTTATACCCAGTTGTTCCTTTGAAGTTGGGGAGACTTCAAAGAGAGACCTTTGAAGTGCACAGGGTCCCTGCCCTTCCTGCCCTGGCTCCAGACTCACTACAGGGAGTATAAAGCCCTTTGTGTGGGGACAGTTGCAGCCCTTTCAGAAGCAAGTGTCAGCTTCTCCCTTCCACCTCCCAGGATGACCCAATAGGATGTTTATGACCCATCAGTCACACCTAAGCTCCCTTTGTGTGTTGCTGTCTAGTGAGAATGCACCAAGCCCACCTGTCATCCACCCAAGACTTGTATTCAGAGACAGGCAGAAGGTACAGTACAGTTAAAGTAAGAAAATGTCAACTCTCTAAAAGTACACAACAACCGGCTGAATAGGGGTTGGGCCCTATTCAGTAAGGCTGGGCCACAAATCTATGTGAATACTGACTACTATTTACCAAACCTGGTTTAATCTGTGATCACACAACCAAATGAATAGGATCACTGTTTATTTTCTGACTTTTCTTCTAATTCATTTTTTTCTCAAATTACAACATTTCTCATTCTATGTATAACATTCTCATAATCATAAAATCATACACAGCACGGACAAAACACCATTTATATAGACCTCTCACATCAACATGTACCAAAAACTCCTGTCTTCACACATGAAATATAATGAATATCGAAAACAATTTTGTGCATCATAGAAAATAATAACACATCACATTTTTATAACAAGCAATTGAGCCCAAGTTCTGACTTTTCCAAGCCTATCAGGAGCCTCATTATTATTTCATGGTGTAAAATGCTGCCAAGAGGTCCAGGAGGATGAGGGCCGTGGTTTCGCCTTGTTCGAGGAGGAATCGGATGTCGTCGGTGGTGGCGAGGAGGGCAGTCTTGGTGCTGCGATTGCTTCAGAAACCGGATTGGGAGATGTTCAGGATGCCGTTTGTTTCGATGGAGTCAGCTACTTGGTTGTTGACGGCTTTTTCAATGACTTTGTCTGTGAAAGGGAGCAGGGAGTTTGGCCTGAAGTTCCTAAGTTCTGTCAGGCCTGCGGAGGGTTTATTCAAGAGTGGGTTGATTTCGGCATGTTTCCAGTTGTCGGGGAAGAAGGCGGTTTCGAGGGAGCAGTTGAAGATTCGGTGTAGCTCGGGTGTGATGGTGGGGGTGGCTCTGCGGAAGATGCAATGCGGGCAGCGTTCCAATGGTGCTCCGGAGTGGATGCTTTTCATGGTTTTTAGGGTGTTGTCCCTGGTGAGTGGGGTCCAATTGAGCAGGGTCTCTATGGGGGCGTTGGTTGAGGAGGTTGCTGGTGGGGTAGGGAGATCCTGGATGTTGAAGATGTCATAGATTGTCTTGATTTTGTGGTGGAAGAAGGTGCTGAGTCTATTTGAGAGGTCTTGGGAGGGTGGGACGTCTGTTGTTTCGCTGTTGGGTTTGGCAAATTCCTTGATGATGGTGAAGAGTTCTTTGATGTTGTGTGAGTTGGTATTGATTCTGTCTTGTAGGGCCTGCTTCCTTGTGTTTTTGATGAGGTGGTGGTGTGCAGTGGTGACTGCTTTGAAGGCGGTGTGGGCTTCCAGGGTTTTGTGGTTCCTCCATGTCTTTTCGAGTCCCCTGCAGGAGTGTCTGGATTCTTGGAGGGCAGGCGTGAACCAGCTTGCTTTCTTTAGGGAGGCCAGGGTGTTGGCGCAGATTAAACCAAGTTTGATAAATAGAAGTCAGTATTAACTCTCTAAAAGTGGCATTTGCAGACTTGCACCATAAAATCCAACTTAGCATAAGTTGTGATTTTAAATTGTGAGTCCAGAGACACCAAACTCGATAAGTCCAACTTTTCCTAATTAGAAATTACACTCATAATGTGTAATAAGGTAATCCCAATGTTAACCTATGGGAGAGAAGGGTCTTGCAGTAGTGAAAAACAAATTTAAGAGTTTTTACGAACAGGACATGTAAAAATTAAGAGGGCATGTCCTACTTTTTAAATACACTGCACCCTGTCCTTGAGGCTGCCCAGGCCTATCTTAGGGGTGACTTATGTGTATTAAAAAGGAAGATTTGGGCTTGCACGAGGGTTAACTTGCCAGGTCGACACAGCAGTTTAAAAATGCACACACAGGCTCTGTAATCGCAGGTCCGAGACATGTTTAAAGGGCACAATCGGTGCTGCAGGCCAACCAGTAGTTCTTAATTTCCAGGACCTGGGCACATATAGTGCACTTTACTAGGGACTCATAAGTAAATTAAATATGCCAATTGCAGATAAGCCGATGTTACCACATTTTAGGTAGAGAGGACATACACTTTAGCAACAAACAAAAACAAATTCAGCAAACATCGGAGGAGGAATGCAAAATGTTTGGGGTGTCCCTGCAGAAAGAGCCAGGTCCAACATCCAGTTACAAGTTCTCTATGACCAAAGAAGGGACTGTTCTGCAGAGTACTCAAAGGACTACTAGGCAACCAGAGCTGGTGTCTGCCTGACAGCCAGCTTCTCAGAGATGAGTGGACATCTCCTGAATCTGGATCTCTTGCTTGAAGCTCTTTATCTGACCCGTAATACTTAGGTACAAGCCTGCCCACTGACAGGGAATGAGCTTTTGAACCCTGCAGAAGGAGTGACTGTCCAAGAGTGAGATGCAGCATGACCGTAGTGTTAATGGTGGCTTCTAGATGAGGGGGACGGAGGAGAGCAATCTGGGTTGTATGTTGGTGGGTATCAAGCTCCTTGTTCGCGATTCAATGTGGGAATCATGAAAGACACAGCCCCACCTGTGCCATTGTGACCAGAAAAAATATTATGGGCATTTCCAAACACAAAATAATTGCCTACCTATTATGAGGGGGGAAAGAATATATACAAAGACCTCTACTACTGGAATCGAGGCAGACAACTGCCAGCAGCATCTTCACCGAAGACACATACACTGTGCAGGCACCTGGCGCCTAGAAACTAGAAGGAGCTTCATCTGGAGATCTGGAGGTCTGGAGATCAAGAAAATGGCTGACTGGTGAGGAGCCTCACAAGGAGAGCTTCGCTGGCTGGGGATCGCTTTCTGTAATATCCCTGATTAGCCCCAGCATCAACTGGACCAAACTTGTGGAGGAACAAGAGGTGACTTCGCCTGTAACATATACAACTTTATTTCTCTTTTTCGTCTTGGCCCCAGCATCTTACCTCATCACTGGCTGGAGGGAAGGAGAGGTCTGGAGCCTGCGAGCATCTGAGGGCTACGACGACTCCGACCCCGAGATCCAGAGGCAACTACTGCGGCAGTCCCGTTCCCGGTCGTAGTCCACATCCTCTCGCCTACAGGATCGAGCGCGACTGCAGATCTGGCAGAGATAAGGAAGGAGACGTCCGCAGTATTGACTGGAGCCGCCATCGCCTGAAGTGACCGGAGATTCCATCACCGGCCGTGTGTCCCTGAAGGCAGGCGGTACCTGAGAATGGACCTGGATCAGGAGCTCTGGCCAGGCACATTGGCCAGGCACATTGGCGGATCCGATCATCTTCCTCAATCGGCGGCGGCCGTTTTCTCCCCCCAAGGCCCTCCCGCTGAGTACCCTGCTGGGTGAGCAGCTGCAGAGTCTGGATCGTGCTCCCTCATGGGCGTTTCCATTCTCTCGTGAGCATACGAGCTCACCACGTTTATCTATCGTGTCAATCTATGCGAGCACACGATCGCCTGCTGCCCGGAGGTGTGCGTGACCGTGAACACCCGTCACCTGACCCTACTCACTACTGATCCCGGTTTGACGGCTGGGATCGGCTGCAGCCCGCCCGGCTTTCCCGTCGATGACCCGGGGTCGTGCAGCTACCGTGGACGCGAGCAGGCGCGCTCATGATCTGGGCAATTCAAATAAACGGCGACGTGGCGTTCCGTGGCAGAGGTGAGCCCTCATCTTGAAAGTGTGTGAAACTGTGCGAGCTCTGAACTGTACTACGTGGCCCCCGCTTTTGGGAGGTCACCCCAGTTATGGCTGCCGATCTAACAGTGTTTATCGCCAGTCTACTCTGTTGCTTGTGTGGTTTTCACCCGAATTGGCTTACTTTTGTGCATCACTAGACCTTTGGTTTTTATCTCCCTGATATACTGAGCTTTGCATCGCAACCTGGCTACGCATGCCACGTTTTGGCTGCACAAAGTGAGGAGTCCATTTCGTGTGCTCCCACAATTAGCTACCCCTGCAACTTTTACAAAATGGCAACTATAATTAACCAAGACTAAAGGATTAACCAGGACAGAGATTCAGCTAGACAGTGACATAGGAGTTCAGTTTAAAATCACCCCTATAATAAAAAAGAGAGAAAGGACCAGCCACCACAGAGGAAATGGAAACAGGACTACACCCCTAAAGAACCCACTAATGGAAATGGTGAGAGGACTTACTTCTAGGAACAGTCATCTATAGCAAGTGTGGCGGCCATCTTGGACTGGCTCACTCAAAATGATCCAGTGCCCATTCTACACAGACATTATCCGCGATTCCACACTCTACAAACTCACAGGTGAGAGGTATTCCCCTCTATCCTAGCTCCTCTCCAACCTCACAAGACACACTACCTCTCATACTCCCTGACCCTTTTTACCCCCTCTTAAAAAAGCTACACCTCCACTATGGAACTCACTGGCTCCCACACCTATTCCATTAAATACCCCCCTAACCTTACAAAGAAAGCAGCAAAAGGCTTTAAACACAATCTATTAAAATCTCACCCAGAAATTCCAATCTCTGACCCTTATTTCTCAAACAACAAAGGTCATATAACTAATGACAACATCTTCTATACCAAAAGAAGAGCCCAATTCTTGATTGCATTCACCAGGAAATCAGCACATGGCCTTACATTATCCATCATTACCTCCCCCATCTACAAAACGGCAGCTACAATTACCATCTATCATAATGGGATCATCCTCATGCAAGCATCAGACCGTAACCTAAATCTACTGGATTGCATCTTTCCTTTCATCAAAGAGAAGGTTGCAAGACCCCATCCCACCTCCCCAGCAAACCACTCTCCCAGTTCTCTGCCCGACTCCCTACCTGACTCCCCATTAAGTCAGTTCCCCTCGTTATCCCATAGGGCATATACACCCACCCCAGACCGAATCGACACCCCTAGCGATGACATACATTTCCCCAAGTCCTACTCGTCCCCCAGCACCACCACAATCTCTACTATGCCTATCACACCACACACCCTTATTTCCTCTCTCCCAGCCTTCCCACTCGCCTCCTCTCCCCCACCACTACTCCCTTACTCCACATTCATACCTCCCCTCACCCTCGAGATAACACACCCCTCCCCACTCCCCACTCCACCCCCAACAATTACAATATAAACTCTGTCCCAATCTCCCCCCACACCCTTACATCCACTCAGCCCGAGTTCCCACCCTCTCCCTCTCCCCTCACTACGAATCCCACCGTCCCTCTTATAGTACACACCAATACCCCCTCACGCCCCTTCTCTCCCCCCCCTTTCTATTACGATTACGTTTCCCCCCAAGACCCCACACAAAGACTAACCCCTCCTGCCTTAACTACAGTCCATTCTACAAAAATGTTAACTCCGACACCTGACCCTAGACTAGATGAGATATTACTATCTCTACAACAAGTCAAAGAGGACCTCCAAACTCTTCATGACCTGATTCTGCAACAACCGAACCCACACGCTCCGAAGTAGATTCTATGACTTACCGCCACATCTACCACTCTAAACGCACACATCAGCGACGTACAAGCTCCCCGAAACAGGAGCTCCCCAGATGGAGAACATTACCTTACCCCAATGCCTCATCCCGTCCGATCAGAATGAAAAACCCTCTATCATCGGAAGATCTAACTTCACCACTCCATTCCTACGAGCACCAGGCTCCACCCCTTAATATTGCGCACACGGATAATACACAGAAATTGTCCTTAATCCAATCCATTCCTTCCAATACCTCTAGAGCATCAAGATACATCTCTAGAGGTATAGTTGAAAACAACCTCTTGCGAGTACCCATCCTATATGAACCCAACACTACTCCCACCAAAGCCCAGCTAAAATGGATTCTGCTAAACTGTAGGTCGGCCGCAAGACATGCTGCCGATATAGCGGACCTCATACTTACTAATGCACCTGACCTTCTAATTTTAACCGAAACATGGCTAAATGAATCATCCACACCCATCCTTGACATACTAGTTCCCCCAAACTATCACATCACAAGACTAGATAGAATTGATAGGCCAGGTGGTGGTATTGCCTGCATACATCGGAACAACCTCTCTGTGAACCGCTCCAACTTCCCGGCTCTCTCTTCCTGTGAATACCTATGTTTAGACATCACCAATAATAACAAACCAATATGTTCACTACATTCATTTTACCACCCTCCAGGGAATAACCTCACCTTCATCGAACACTTCATGGATATCCTAGCCACAAATGTCGGACAACAAAACATTCAAATATTCCTGGGGGACTTTAACCTCTACTGGAATGACCCGGAGGACCCAGAGGTCAATAGCCTCAAAGCTTTCCTATCCAACCTTAACCTGTCCCAAATCTGTGACAGCCCCACCCATGAAAAAGGCTCAACTCTTGATCTAGTCATTTCCAAAGCGGACCCCATCCAGCTTGAATCGATCCTCCCCTGTGATTGGTCTGACCAGCACATCATCAATTTCCATATCAATTAGTCAGTTAAACAACTTTCTGTCCAACCCACGAGAATGAAAATCTGGAAGAGGAACCTAAAAAACGTCGGTCCCGACTTACTCGCAACCTCTAGTCCCAACTTCATGCCTCCACCAGAAGGGTTAGACAAGGTCAATGATCTGACTAATCACTACTTCCACTCTATGAACATGGCATTAGACAATCTAGCTCCCCTACAACTGAAAAGAGTCACCACAAAAGACTCAGAACCCTGGTATGATGGTAGGCTAAATGAAGACAGAAGATCACTAAGAGTAATTGAACGACAATGGAGATCGGCACCATCCTCTGACCACCTCAAGTTACTAAGAAGCACGAGGAACTCCTATTACAGAAAGATTAGACGATCAAAAACAGACTTCTTCAGTAAACAATTAGACCAAGCCAAGAATTGCCCCAAAAGGCTATTCGAACTAATCAAATCTCAATCTAAGGGTCTCTCCCATTCGCCCCAAGTTAATCCAGACACACTGCCCAACTGCGAGGAATTTGCCTCTTTTTTCAAAACAAAGACAGAAAACATAAAGACAGACCTGCTTAACGATCTATTATCCCATACCGACCCTCATAGGATCTCCTCACTGACCCCGCTTTTGACCCCTCTTAGTGGCGCTGCAAAGTTCAACCTCAAAAACAACGCAGCCTGGGCCTCCTTCAACACCTACAGCGAAGAAACTATCCTAAAAACGCTCACGGCCCTGAATCCCTCCAATCACTTCTCAGACCCTCTCCCAGCAAACCACCTAAAAGACTTCATCCCAATGCTAGTGCCTCTATGGACGGGGATTATAAACACCTCTCTCCTGCAAGGAACCATCCCAGACATCCTTAAAGCAGGTCAGGTATCCCTCATCTTAAAGAAGCCATCGGCGGACCCATCAGACCTGAATAACTATCGCCCAATATCCAACATCCCCACCTTGGCCAAACTGCTAGAAAAATGTGTTCACACACAGCTTAGCAACCACATAGACCACTTCAACCTGCTCTTTCAATTCCAATCAGGTTTTTGTGCAGGGCACAGTACCGAATCAGCCATGACCCACATAATAGATGACGCATTAAAAATCCTGGACCAAAACAAAGCCTGTTTACTAATCCTGCTTGACTTATCCTCGGCCTTCGACACCGTCAAACACGACACCTTACTAGATCTCTTGAAACACAGAATGGGACTATCTGGATCGGTCTTTAACTGGTTCACCTCCTTCCTTCAAAATAGAACACAAAGATTCAAGGTCAATCAATCCTTATCCAAGCCCACCCCAGTCACTCTAGGAGTACCACAGGGATCATCCCTCTCCCCTACACTTTTTAACCTGTTTATGGAACCACTCACCAATCTTCTCAGCTCCTCGAATGTCCACTATCACATGTACGCAGACGACACACAACTTTACATAAAGATCCACTCACTTGAGGACATCAAATCTCTCAATTCAACTCTCCAAGAAACGCAGACCTGGTTGGCCAATAACCACTTAAAACTAAACACCCTCAAAACCGAATTCCTCTTAATCGCTCCCCCCAGCCAATCAACCATCATCCTTGAGTGGATGCAACACCTAACTGCACTCAACGGTCAACCTCTCATCATCGACTCGGCGAAATCGCTGGGAATAACTCTGGACAATATGCTAAATATGCAGAAACACATCAGCGCCGCGACTAAAGGAGCAAATTTTCAGATGAACACGCTGAGGAGATTGAAACCCTTCCTGCCCGCAAATTACTTCAAACAGGCAGTTCAAGCTCTAGTAATCCCCAGAGTGGAGTATGGGAGCGTTGCTCTCTGCGGCCTTCCCAGATCGACGACGGCCCCTCTAAGAGCCTCAATCAACGCAGCTGCTAGACTCATCACAGGCTCCAAAAGAAACTGTCACATCTCCCCTGACCTTTGTGCCCTCAACTGGCTACCTTTTGAGGCCAGAATCAATTTGAAAATAACCTGTATGACGCACAAGGCTTTACATCACAAAACCCCGAGATACCTAGCTGAGAAATTGGTACTATCAGGTGGCAAGAGAACCACCAGGAGTTCCTATAATCTTCTACTGAAACCACAACGATTTACCAAGAAAGCAACATACAACAGGACCTTCTCAGGAATGGCTCCCAGGATTTGGAATGCCTTGCCCCCCAGAAACGAGACAGAACCCGTCCACAGCATTTTTAAAAAAAGAAGTGAAATCGATTCTCCTGGCCAAATTCACTTGAACTACTTAGACAACTGTGTATATATCCATTTGAGCTATTTATACAACCGTGTATATATTTTGCCAGTCTGTGATGGCTACTACTTTTGTATTAGTCTAACCTATATTATTTTTATGTGTATTTCTATCACGTTTATTTGCCATGTAAAGCGCTCTGATACCCACAAGGGTCTTGTTCGCGCTACACAAAACCTTCAAAATAAAATAAATAAATCTGAGTTACCAGTTCTCACTCCCTTCTAGGAAGCAGGAGAGAGGTTGTGTGGAGACAAAGTCCATCAGCCAACTGACCACTGAGGAGTCACCTCAGTGCAACTGAGCTTACAAGCTTAACTCGGTGTGAAGAGCCCTTAAACTGTGAATGATGGGGGACACATTCAACAAAATGTGGGGTAATATGCACCTCAGAATAATTAAGCTGTAAATTTGCCCCGATGGAAACTGCCTGAACAAGAAGATGGAGGAACAAGGGGAAAGTAGGGAGTAGAGGTGCAGCCAATCCCAGTGCCTATCTTGCTAACATTGTGTGTGCAATATTTAGTTGTAGTATGCATTAAAGTATTTTTCTTCTTGAAAATAAAGCATTGGTAAAGGGTTAGACAATCATTTATTGCGCATATGTGTTATTCTTGAGTTCTGAGCTTGAGCACTCCCACACTTACCTCCCTGAGAAGTTGGTGACTGCTCACCATCCCTACCACAGAGAGTCAAGTGCTAAAGGGGTTGTACTTGGACCAGTTTGCAGACCCATAGTAGGACAGACCCAGGGACATTGAAATACAAATGATTCCAACTATCATGGTTGAGG
Source organism: Calotriton arnoldi (assembly GCA_963921515.1). Lineage (NCBI taxonomy): Eukaryota > Metazoa > Chordata > Amphibia > Caudata > Salamandridae > Calotriton > Calotriton arnoldi. The sequence continues at coordinate 135,414 of CAWUFW010007699.1, forward strand.
CCCAGTAGCCCCTGCTTGTTGTGTGGCCATGCAAATGTGGTCTGACGTCTTTCATTCAAGTCTGGCACTGTGCAAAGAGCAATCACTAAATAAGGTAACCTAATTTTCATTAAAGTGTAGCCCTAGGTCATTCACTTTTGCAGAGTGACTGCTATAAATTGTCAATTATTTAATTGTTGCAATATACATTGTTTAACCATGCTCAATACAGAATGTAACTGGTTCTGCTCTGAACTCATAATAGACATATTTCCCTAGGTACATAGTTCAGCCTTAGGGTTAGAGAGTTCATTCATTATACAAAACGCAGATTCCTTAGGATATATTAGCAAATACATGTAAAGTGCATAATCAATATGCTCATAAATGAGCTATGATCACCCATGGCCTAAATGAAAGTTTTTTCGAAGGGGGCCTGACTTAAATAACTCATTATAGAGGTCCAACCATCCTGCCCAAACCATATGCATAGAAATGTGTTTTTTGTTCTCTTTAATGGCTAGTATTTGCACCCCTCTGGATATTGCAGGCATGTTTCTCGGATTCAGATGAAATGGTCCGCCATTGGCATTGAAAATGTCATAATGTTCCTTCTATTTGAACTAGTATACTAATAAGGGATCGATTTTTGTCTTAGTTTTTTCTGTTGACAGGGTGTACCCTTAGCAAGGCTGAGCAACATTTGGTCACCAAGAGCTCAGGATCAGAATACAACATAAGCATTGGTCATCTTGCTTTACAATTTTCTGGAAAGGAATGCTGAATACTCTGGTGTAACAAGAGGTCAGGGCTCCCTAAGATTGGTGAGCATCAAGGTGCTTGGAAATGGTTTGTCAAACATTGAGGGTGCTCAGGTAGAGATTCTTTTCACTGTTCTGGGTGAGCCCAACATCCTGTAGTGGGTGAGGTCATTCAACACTTGCATAAACTCAACAAGAAGCAATCTGCTTCAAAGTATATCTTAACACTTATACAAACGCTAAATAGTATTTTGTATATCCTAATTGTACATCATTTTTGTGGCATTGTATTTCATTTTTGTGGATCTGAAGGCAGCCTTTCATCTAGTTGACCCGGACGTGGAAATCGCTGGTTGATCAAGTGCTGATACTGCCCTTGTGCAATCAATAACAGTGCTGCACACAGGTAACAATTCTAGGGTTAGGTATGGACTGGGAGGTGATTGCACTGAACTCTTTTCCATAGAGAAGGGTGTACAGCAGGGATGTGTTCTAGAGTCTTTACTTTTTAGCCTCTTTTAAACAACGTAGTATAATTCCTACTGGAAGAACCTTTAGATGTCCCTGTGGTAGCAGGAAAAAGGGTACCAACATTATTATTTGCAGATAATGCAGTATTGTAGGTGCAAACAGAAAATGCAAATTACTAATGCGTTTTGTAGATTACTGTCACAGGAAGTCTCTGACCATCAATTGTAACAAAACAAAGAGTATGGTCTTGAGCCTGACACCTAGCTTTTAGAGGAAGCTAAAGTAAGACGGTGTGCCCATCGAGGGCTTCAAGCAGTATTACAATCTGGGGATATGCAATGGAAGAACCGCTTACAGAAGGTAGTTTTAGTTCTAAGCCAGACTTCTGGGGCAATTTTCAAGTCAATAGTGGAAGTAGCATAGGCTAGTGTTGTATTGGGTCAGGCTGGTAAGAAAGGCAAAGGCAGCAATCTACCTAAAGCCCTTGGAAGACTCCAATTGTGACAGTGGCCACAGCAGGGACACTTGGGGGGGCTTATGTAAAAAATATATTAAATGAACTGCAGCTGGAGTTACTATGGTCGGAACTGAGCAAAGTAAGGTGAGACACTGGTGACCCGGTTGAGGAGCACTACTCTGGATATAAGCAGGAGAAGAATCTCTCTATGATAAGACCTGGATCCATATTGGAAAATTATTTTAGCAGTGACCATGGCACTATCAGTATGTTTTACCAAGACTTGATCTACCCCGAACAAAAATGTACACAATGGGGCTTATTACGATGTAGGGCGGACACTGCGGATTGGAACCGCCGACCTTAGGTCAGTGGTTCCGACCACCTGATCTGAATGCAACCGCCCATAGGGCGATCAGAAACATCCATTCCACAAGAGAAGCTTGTGCTGCGGGCAGAATAGTCCCGCAGCCCAAACTTTCATTGCAGAATGAAGGTTTGCAAACATCCCTGCACCGTGTGGCAGGCACCATGCGGTGCCTGCCACACGGTGCAGGGATGTTGAGGGGGAGCGAGGCCGCATTGGAGAGGGCCAGGGGGGAAGGGTACCCTGCTACGGGACTCCCTAAGACACTTTCTGACAGCCTTTTCATGTTGGAAAAGTCCACATGAAATGGCTGTCGGAAATTACAATCATTATCCGGATGGCGGCTCTGAACCTGGCTCTGCCATCATAAAGGGATTAATGGTGTGTTCCAATGCACCAACGGGCTCCATGAGCCCATCGGAAGCACCGTGGTAGTCCCTCCTGAAGGAAGTGGCCCCATTCGGGTCACTTGTGTCACTAATGACCACCTCTCAGCCTTCCATACAAATGAAGAGTCGGTCAGACAGTAGAGAATACAAACTAATAATTATTTATTCAAAGTACACTCAGAGCGGAGCCCAGTCTGCCCCATCGCTAGGAGTGCTGCAGAGGGACTAACTTCAGCAAGCATAAAGATACATTATGTACATTTCAAAACCAATGAAGGCACCCCACTGTGGAATTTTCCAAGCAGATGCAGCAAAACAGTAAAGTACAGAAAATAAGTTTCGATTTTGAGGCCGGGCATACACTATCTACTACTCAAGGTCGCTCTGCCCGTTCCCGCCACTAGACAAGTAGGAAAAGGCCTCTATCTAGAGGGAACGGTATGCGCCAGTAAGAACAGTGTAATCATTAGTGAAGCGAAACTTAGCCTTGGAGAAACACGACTCAACAGAGGCCTTTTCTTGGAAATAGCGAAGAATAAGTTTCGATTATAACTCAAAATGGCGCTGACATAGAAAATGGCGCTGTGAATGCTAGCATACATAGAACAATGCGCTAACATGAATTTTTCTATTCTAACAGGCCCTCCTTTTAACATGAGCTAAACATTTTCTAGTAATAGCAAAGATCATATAAATCAATAAAACAGAAAGTCATAGGTAAACTTTTTAGGAGCACTCCATGTTGTCAACATCAGGAAGAGAGACCGTAAGGAGGGAAGAAGTGTCGAAAATGCCCTCATCTATCTGCATAAGGTCATCGATCTCCTTTTGAACCATAATTGCAGCATTGGTGTCATGAATCGATATTTTCCTCTTAGGAGTGAGAAGAGTGGTGCAATAAGAACAACAGAAGGGAAGGCATTGAACAAGGACACAGCAAGAGACCAAGATCACAATGAAATAAATCACCTTTTCAAGGATCCAACCCCAGCTGCCGAAAAGAGACCAACTCCAGTTCCCACTTTCCATTCCTTTAACATTTTCTAGGATGTCTAAATTGTGTTGGGTAATATTCTTTTCCATATTAGTGATCCCGACTACACACTGGTCTCCTACTACCGCGCACACACCACCGCTCTTAGCTATGATGAAATCAACTGCATATCTAGTCTGCTCGGAATATATTCGCATACTTTCCAATTGGGTGGTGATGTCACGCAAAGCTGCTACTGTGGAGTTAGACAATATTTGCAGCTTACATCCGAAATATTCTCTAGCTTTCTCACCCCTGGCCATAGCAGTACCAACAAATGTAGTTATGGAAGAAAGAATGTATCCAAAAGTAATACCATTACTATAATTATTGACTTCGAGATGTCACTCCTTCACAGAATTTCTTGGTCAATGTTCTTTTAACCCATCTTACTTTAGGCTTCGCATGTTTGCAAGGTACACCCAAAGGCAGTACCATCCCAAGTGCCACATCATCCGTACCATTATGGACATTTGAATAAGTCCCATTAGATAAAAAGAAAAACCCTGGCTGAGCATACACCGGTCTATCATAATCTACTGCAGAATACCTGGAATTCCTCCCAAAGGTACTGGGGTTCTTTGTATTTACCAAAGAGTATGTGCCCTTACGCTATACTATCCCTGAACAATTGACATACAATATAGTGTCAGTAAAATTGATAAATGGACAACAAGAAGGGTAATAACCAGCTTCTCAGGGAACTGTCAATTCCTTATACTGGTAACCCCCCAGAGTTACATTCTGTTTTTCCATATAGAAGTTGTCGCAATAAGTGTTGTTGTCATACCCCGGATAACCCATGCCTCGTGGCTTTCTATGATATAGACAAGGACCTGGATAGACAAACCCAAATACTCCTTGTACTTCTACGAAGTCAAAGGGCCGAGTATAGGTATAATTGACAATCGACAATGGATATGCTGTCCATAGACTAGTGACAGATTCAGTGGGGTAACAATCAGTCCCTTCTCCAAAGAACCTCTTGTGTGTATCTAGAAACAAATTTCTTGGGGCCGTCCTTTTCTTTTGGACTTGAGGATCAACCTTATCCTTACTATGTAAAGGTACACTTTGATCACTTTCCAAAACCCATGTTACCCCACATAACATGATTAACAGCAAAATCACAAGGGCAATACATGTTAACTTTTGTTTACGGGTCCACACTGCATTGTGGTGGGCAACAAGAATCACTGGCTGCTCTTCCTCAGCAACTATTCTACCAAAGGGATGCATAACGAATGATGAAATTGGGGCAAAATACAAGGAAATATGCAAGCTCCCAGTGTCCTTCAGAGCCTCACTGGTACAGGCTTCTACAGTCCATCAATACGTTGGTGCTCTTGAGCACCGGCGGTGGAGCTTGCTCTGTCCTAAGCTCGCATCTCACGTCGACCAAAGTGGTATACCTTTGTGGTATACTTCGATCTATCCTGTCCAATGTTCAAACAACTAACTAAAGTAAGCAGAAATTCAGAAATTCTTCACCAAGCTTAATAGATCTCTGATGATACTATAACTCAGTATAACCTATCTTACTCAGTCCATCCCTAATCTTTTTTCTCCTTGGATGCACTTTCCCTCAGCTGAGGGCGCAAATTGTACCTGGTAGCTCCGGGCACAGAATAGCTCATATCTCCGGAGGAACAGCCGCATTCAGCACATTTTCATTCTCCTTATCCGTTTGCATCCAAGTCAGTTGGGCATCTCTGAATGGGACAAACCGAGGCACCGTCTCGCACTCAGAGCCCCCGATGCCGTCTTTTACCAACTGGTCGTAAGGCAAAGGCAGTGGGACCCTGCGACAATGGGTCTCATGGATCCAGTTATTACGGCCAGCGACTTTCACTGCGGTGTGCGTTGCTAAAAGGACCTGCTCCGGCCCCTTCCACCACAGCTCCAAACTCATCCTCCGCTGAAAATTCTTAATCAATACGAAATCTCCAGGCTGAATATCATGGCCGGGTCCCTCTGGCGTGAAAGGCAGGGAATCCGGGACCTGTTGGTGAATTGGACGTAAACTGTCTGTTAACTGGCCAAGATAATCCAACAACGTAGGGTACTCAATATCAGAGAACCCACGAGGTCACGGGACGCACCAGACATTTGCCGGGCGTCCAAACACAACCTCATACAGTGACAATCCTGTTCTAGAATGAGCTGTAGATCTTGTTGACACAAGTGCTAACAGTAAAGCATCTGGCCACTGAGCAAGCTGTAGCACGTGAAAACATTAAGCAGCCATTTAAATACACACTGCGCAGAAGCAAGGATTTCCCTCCAAGCAAAGAAAGACGTCACACCAAGTGATATGGTTGACACATGCGCAATAAGGTTCCCGCGCTTTAGCAGCCATTTTGGATTTAGACAAGCGTTATTTGTTAGTTTAAACACATAGGCAAGCTTCCTTCTACTTGTATTCGTGTGTGCATTTGTTATTACAGACATTACAAAGTTTAATAAATTAATACTGTGAGAAGATTCCTTACGAGCAAGTCTCATTGTGAGTTCTTGCTCAATCAATCCCCTCTCTGATGGCGTTTCTGAGCCATCAAAATATTACCCACAACCAGATGCCAACTTTTAGCATAAAATTGTCTCAGTTTCATTTTTACACTTTCTATTTTTCACATCTCCTTTCAGTTTCTTGTATAATTCACTTTTCAGATCTTCTAGTTCAATTTCATCAAACTTTTGTTTCTTTCCTTTTCCTTTTCCTGTCACACTATACGATTCATTCTTTCTACAACATTTGCACCATATTATTATTGACAATACTATTATTGATATCCCTGCTAAGGGTACTAAGGGTACTAATATTTGACCTACACTAATATTGACCTATACTTTGACCTATACTAATATTTGACCTATACTATACTAATATTTGACCTATACTAATATTGACCTATACTTTGACCTATACTAATATTTGACCTATAAGTCCTTTAAGTCCTTTCCCTACATTAGCAAACCAGGTACCAATTGACGTAATACTATTTGTCAACCTTTCCCATACACTATCAACTTTCAGTGGTTTTAGTTCATTCTCAAGTTTTGTTATATTCTGTATATATGTTCCAATTTCTGCACTTTTGTCAGGAATGTACGTGCAACAGTGTTTCGTCTTCAATAATTTACAGACTCCGCCCTCTTTTGCCAATATTATATCAAGAGCAAGTCGATTTTGCATAACCATAGATCTAATCGCAACCATCTCCGCATTAATCATTAGAAATCCTCCAGCAGTGTCCGTTGATAAACGATCAACCACTGTAGATAATTTACATATTTTCCTTGAGTTCAGAATTATTCCCACTGAAGGTATCAATGCACCAAATTTATCACCTACAATTTCAGAAAAATTAGCTCTTTTACTATGTGTTAATTCACTATTATTTTCATTGCTCCCAGTGTTTCTTTTTACGTGGTATATTTTTGGAAATACTATCCCAGAGTAACAACTTCCATACCACCGTGCAGGAAGCCTAAAGTAAGCCTTATTCCCACACACATAGTAGATTCCAGGAAAAACTGAATCTGTTCCTCCTTTTAGTCCCCAACCTCCAAGAATTAAGAAATTATGTTCACATTCACTGGTACCGATGAAAACATTATTTAACCTATGTAGACAAATTTTCTCTGTCTTTACAAAAGCCAGAGCCATAGCAGCTTGAGCCTTGCCAGGTGTGTAACTACCCTCTTTCTCAGCCCAAGTTGGCAGATGAGCCTTATGCTCGGATGCTTTCTTTTGGAAACCTTGTCTTCTATTTTCTACTAAATTCAAAAATATCTTTTCTTCTTCATGTAATGAACATGTTAGATTGCTTCTATGTGCATGTGTTATATCTATTGACTTCATTGTTAAGAAAAATTCTCCCATAAACTGTGCATCTTGACTACTAAGCACGGGGTTCATATTCTTTCGAATCGGAACCTCAGAAAATATCACATCTATATTTGAATAATAATACTGTAGTCTCCCTGTTTTATAAAATAAACTAGTCAATACACTACATGATATGCCATAAGTTAATGGCAAATGATGATATGTTAACCCTTCTGCTACTGATTCGGGTAACTTCATACAGACATAACAATTACTAACTTCAATGGTATCTACATATTGAAACAATATTTTTGTGAAAACATTCAAACTAGTGTCGTTATCTGTTACTTCATGATGAAATTCTAGTTCATCTTCTGCCTTTAGTTCTACTCTATTACCTTTCAAGTTAACTATCCTTCCCTTCGTTTCGTTGTTAATCTTTTTATCCATTATCAGAAGGTAAGGAATTGCTACGATCACAACTAACCATACTACAAGCACCACTACCAGACTACATATGCATATAGCACAGCATCTTTTACAACATTTCTGTTTTGGTCTCCCAGAAACTCTATCGTCAGGCATTTTTGACAAGGAAGATTTCTCTTCTTATCTTTATTTCAAGTCTTTTTATGTTATCAAGGTGGTTTTATTTCTGGCTGCATGGAGGACCACGCCTCTGAGTAGCAGCAGGTGACCGGTGCTCCTCCCTCCCCCGCCATGGCGCGAAACATTCGATCGGCGTCCCCGTCTCTCTTGCAGATACCTGCTGTGTTTTCATCGTAGAGCTCGCTCTGGATTGTGGCCGGTTGAGCAGGCGAAGGAAGGACGGAGCAAAGAAAACGGCAACAGAGAGATACATTTTCTCCATGCGCTTCCCGTCTTGGCGTCTTTTCAGCTGTGGTGTTCGCAGATAGATGGAGGGCGGCAACAGCCGGGTAGAGCCGCAGTAGTGAGAGGCGGCGAAGGCTGTAGAAACTGCCGAAATAGAGCGGGGCCACGACGATGAGATGGTGAGACTGACTGACTGGTGTGAAAGCTGCTGATGCTTTGTAGACGCCAGCCGCTAACCCCTAAAAGTGCTTTGAAGCAAGCTTAAGAAAATGATTGACAGAGACTGACAGAGGCGGAGTTGGCGAGTTTGAGAAGGGGGAAAAAACAAGGAAAGAAGAGAGGGCAGAAAGGGAAAAGAAAAAGAGGCAAGCAGTAGAAAACAGTTAATAGGTGGAGATCACACGGGGGAAAGAAAGGAGTGCGCTGGGAATAAAGAGCCTGAGGAAGAATATAAAAACTGGAGAAGGTAAAAAAAAAAAAAAAAAAGAGCCCGCTGAAGCGAAGGAGCGCGCTGTGACCGGTTGCATTTTGAGGCTGAGGAAGAAAGGGAAGAGAGTGGTTTCTATAAAGTGCCTGGCCAGTTCTGATGAAGTGCTTATGCACTCTGAAAGCTCCCTATGTGATATAATAATTGGTCCATTGGAGTGATCTGGGGATTGAACCAAGAGTGATGCGTCAGATGGTTCTGAGAGGGGCAACAGTACGCGCAGGAGCTTCAGTTGTAGCCCCCCACACCTCTCCTTCATCAGCACAGAAAGCTAGACGTCAGACTGCCCAGGCTCGTATTCTGGCTGTAAAAAGAGGTAGAACTGTTCCAAAAGTTAAGGGGGATATAAACGATACAACCTCACAAGTGGCCCTCTTGTCACAGAAATTCTCCTCGATACCGTCAGACTATCCAGGAACTTCCTCTACCTCTACTTCATTGGAATTTTCGCCCGAACCGGGATCCGGTGTTAAAGGCGGGGCTGTTGGGGCAGCAGTAGTGGAGCCATCTACACCAGGACCTGGGGTTAATCCTCCTAAGGAATACCCGGTCTTCTCTATAAATCGCAAAATCAATCAGATGGCTACTCTGACCAGCACAGTCGACAAGACATCTCCCTCGGAGATGGTCCCTGGAACTCAGGAGGATGGCGCAGTTATTATTGTGCACACTAGGTCCCCGCTGGAAAAGGAATGTGGGACCCTCCCTGAAAAAAGTTCGGATGACCAGATCCAACCAAGGCAACTGGCAGGGGCTGTACAGGGGGTACAGGGGGTACAGGGGGCAATGATGGCGTTGTTACAAGGCAATTCCAGGGCTAGGGAAGTCCTGGGGTCTCTACTTCCCCCAGTACAGCATGACTTGTTGTCCGGGCCAGCATCAGATCTAGAACCAGGGCCAGAAGTTAGGAATCTGGGCTGCCAGCAGGGAACAGGTATCGTCAATAATGAGCAGGATACTACTGATACTGCCTTGGACACTGCCTTGGATCTTGTTGATCCTACAGATCTGGCCCAGCCCTCGGTTGTCCCGTTAACACAGATGCAGCTGCTCTTTGAAACCATTCTGGGAGAAATTAGAGAATGCAAAATCGCACAAGCGCAGGAACTCTCGTTACTGCATCAACGGCTAGATAAGATTGAGACTATGGTACAGCAAATACCTGAGAGATTTAAAGAACTGGAACAACGGGTATCTGAAATTGAGGACCACTCTGCATTATGTGATTCGGATATTGCCTCTCTCCAGAAGAAAGTTCAGGCCTCCCAGAACAAGATTGATGAGATGGAGAATTATGCAAGGCGTTCAAATCTGCGTTTCACCGGGATCCCTGAGGACAGTGAACGCATAGATGGCCAAGCCAACCCCGTGACCTACATCGAATCATTAATTAGAAACCACTTGCTGGATAAGGCGCTGGAAGATCTTACAGTAACGAGGGCCCATAGAGTTCCTTTCCACAAAATTCCTGGAGCAAAGTATCCTAGGACAATGATTGTGAACTTTTCGGATTACCGTATTAGAGAGGCAGTATTAACAAAAGCAATCCAGAAGAGAGAAATTGTCCTACAAGGTGGTGATCGAGTGCGAGTATTCTTGGATATGTCGGCAGCAGCGGCACGGAGACGGAAGGACTTTGTTGGGTTGTTGAGTCAGTTTAAGAATGCAGGAGCCCAGGTCTCAATTGCGCAGCAGTCTAAATTGAAGATTCTGTGGAAAGGGAGGTTTCCCGGATCCAGCGGAGAGGGGTAGGTCAACCACACGGCTTTCATTGAAAGCAGACACTTAACTTATATGTGTCCACGGCCCGCTGGATACTGACGAGGCACGATTCAATTAGTGATTGGGTCATCCATAGAAACAACGGGCGCACAACCCGCTTATCCAAGAGTGGTAGGTAGTTCACCACACCACTGGGTGTAGATAGACTCACTTTACGGTCCTGAAGAATCGCCTTTGATCCTTAAGACAACAATGGCGAGAAACATGTTGACCCACTAGGAATAGAGCGCCCTGATCTTGACCCATTATAGTCAGATAGACGCCTCTCCTTTTTCTATTTTAAATCAGGCAGGGGGCCTACCAAGAATAAAATATGTTCCATAAGGCACCCTGACTTGTTTTAACTCACTTCACATACTACTACATCCACACAATCAAAAGGGCCCTTACACCCACGGCACCCACCGGCAAGGAACAAAAGATCTCCGATAAAGAGCCCCTTTTGGGTGCCCGTCGGGTATTGCAGCGCCGACCCGACGAGGAGCAGGCCCAGATGATGAAGCATGACACCTAGCTTGCTGGGTGTGTGAGGGCACCTGTTACGAAAGGAAGAATCCCCTTCCTTTCACGACCTGCAATAAATACTCTGTATTCACCGAGGAACCACGTACTTCTTCTTTATTGATTATCTAGGGCATGTACGTTGGACCTTTCCAAAAGCCCATTGTCCCCATCCTTTTGTAAAAAAAAGGTTTCATTTATGCTCTTCTCTTGAAGAAGCTCAAGAGTTATTGTTGAAGATGGCCCATGATAATCATAATAAGTGACTCAAATAGACTTAATTTAATAGTTTTAAGTTTAGTCTTCTTTAAGTCTGTGATATTTAATCTATTTAAGTGAGTTGTCAGACTTGCACAATTCTGTGACTTGTAAACAATCATGTTCCTCTTCATCATCCTTGACCTCCTCATGGTATGGATCTGGTAGTAACGTAGCAGGGTTTACTATTGTGCACCTTACAAAAGTCACATTTTCAGCACCTAAGATTATTCTCTCATATTTAGTCAGGCGACTAGGAGTAAGATGCTGAGTTCTGGTTCTTGTCAACAGAATCACAACTGAGTGTGGGACAAACACCTTTACAGGATGTCCCATACAATTGATTCACTTTGTTCAATGCTCAAACAGGTAGCAGCCACTGCTTTTAAGCAGCCTGGCAACGCGGCTGCCACTGGGTCCAACGTAGCAGAAAAATATGCTATAGGACGTCTGTCTAAACCATGTCTCTGAGTTAGGACTGAAAGTGCACAATTTTCTCTTTCATGACAGAATAATGCGAATCCTCTTGTATAGTCAGGCATGCCTAGGGCAGGTGCTTCGCATAAAGCACTTCTCAATTTTACGAAAGCTCCTACGCTTTCATCATCCCACTCAACTGGATCGTTTGCCTTCTTTTTCATCATTTGAATTAAAGGCTTTGCTAGCAGAGAAAGCCCTACTATCCATTGTCGACAATAACCCACTATTCCAAGGAACATCCTCACTTCTCTTTGGGTTACCGGCATTTGCATTCTCTTGATTAATTTCACTCTTTCAGAAGTTATCCTTGTTTTTCCCCTCTCAATTTGGTGTCCTAAATACTTAACTGCTGTTGTACAAAACTGTAGTTTTTCAGGTGAGATTTTATGCCCTTCTTCAGCCAAGTGATTTAATAGTGCAATAGAGTCGACAGCACAGTCCTCTCTAGTGTTAGATGCCACTAGCAGATCATCTATATATTGCACTAAGACTGAACTTCCTGGCATTACTAGCTTCTCTAAGCACTTTTTCAATATCTGATTAAAGATGGAAGGACTTTCCGTGTACCCCTGAGGAACGCGATTCCATACATAGACTTTGTTCTCAAATTTGAATGAAAATAGATACTGGCTATCTGGATGCAATGGTATGAAAAAGAATGCTTGGCATAAGTCAATCACAGTAAACCATCCTGCACTCCAAGGAATCTGGTATAGGATTACTGCAGGATTTGGCACTATAGGACAACAAGGTTCCACAATCTTATTTATTTTGCGTAAACCTTGAACAATCCTATACTTTCCACTAGGTTTCTTTAAACCCATGATTGGTGAATTACAAGGGCTACTCATTACTTCTTTTAGTATGCCTTGTTGTACCATTCTGTTAATTTTCTCAATAACTCCTGCCTTTACTTTTGCACTCATTTTGTACAGTCTGGTATTTGGGAAAATTGCACCTTCTTTTACAATGATTTTCACTGGGTCTATTTTGGCCATAAGTCCTACTTCTTTTCCTGAGAAATCCCATACTATGGAATTTACTGTAGTTCTTAATTCTTCAGGTAATTCATCTTTTGTTATCAAAGAGAACATCTCATCTACTTCTGTACCTTGTTTTGCAATCATAAATTTATATACATGGTCTTTATCCGGGGTCTGAACTGCCACACCATCCGGTGTGCAGAAAATTGTGCAATTCATTTTACACAACAAATCTCGGCCTAGTAAGTTTACGGGACTGGAATTACATACTACAAACTGATGCATTTCTCTAAAATTTCCAATTTTTACTTCCATTGGTTCGGTAAGAGGTGTTCTAATCTTTCGATTAGCTACACCCACCACTTGGATAGCTTCTCCAGAGAGAGGAAGGTCTGGGATGTCTGCTGTTCTCACAGTAGACCTGGTATCACCAGTGTCCAAAAGGAAAGTAATATCATTACCTCTCACCTTTCCTTCAACATATGGACCTGACTGGTCTACCGGTAAGGATGCGCCAAGTACGCACTCCTTCTCCCCCTCTCCTAGGCACCGTCATTGATTAATTTGACAAAAGTCATCCTGTAAAAGAAATTGTGAGGTTACATAATCATTCTTACCACTTCCTCCTTGATATCCGACGTCTGTACCGTGCTTTGCTCTGCTTACATTACCCTGTATAGGTGCAGGTGGCAACTGACTCTGAGGATTTACACCCTGCTGTGAGTCATTCTGCGTCTGTGGATTTAAATTATGATTTGGGCCATTATTATTTTGAATCTTTTTACATTCGTTCTTCCAATGCCCCAACTTTCCGCATCCATGACAAGGAAATTTCTTTTTAGCCTCTTCTCTGCTCATTCGTCCTCTCACTTTACCACCATTTCCTGTATCACCATTCGTTCCAGAATCTTTTCCCTGATTATCAGTTGGATTATCCAAATTAATTCCCTGTCGCTCAGCCATTTTCACCTGAGCCCACATCACTTTCTCTTGCAGTTTCTTGTGCCTATCCTCAATATCGTCTCCACAATATTTTGCATATTTCAAAATTTTGTCAATGGGTTTCCCTTGCCAACACAACATGTGTTGTTTAATCATCTGACAAATCTCTGGCTTTAAACCATAAACAAATCGGTAGACAAACTGACTCATGTTTTTATCTCCAATATCCTCAAATCCACTATACTGTTTGAATACCTGTAATAGACGTTCATAGTAGGCATGTACCGATTCATTGGCTGCTTGAGTAATTCTGTCTATTTTCACCCAATCTGTTTCTTTCGGTGGTATTTTCCCTTTCAGGTAGGTTATTACCTGCTGATACTTTTTCATTACATCATTTGATGGAGCACCTGTCTTTGGATCTCTAGGATACTCTTCACTCGGCCAATCAACTGTAATTTTACAATCTGTCCACAAATCGGCAGGTACCACTATGTCGAACAAACCATCCAAGTCCTTCAACAATACCTTTGCCACTTTTACAAACCTCTCAACCTGCTTGTACCATTCAATTGGCTTTTCTCTCAACTTTGGAAAATCATTTGTAAATGACAAAAAATCCTGTCTACTCCATGGGACATGAACATAACCTCCTCCAGGCACTTCTCGCATCGAGTACATCTGATCTGCTTTCCCTGTTTCCTTTAATACATATTCAGAAGTTGTCCTACTGTATCGTGCCTCTTCCTTTTTCTTTGTCCATCTAGCTTTCCATTTATCTAAATCTCCCCATTTCTGCAAAACTGACATTAATTCTTTCACCTGTAGTTTTCTACCAGAGGCATTCATGTTTTCTAAGTCTTTGTCAGAAAAATCTGCTCTATAGGGTTTTTGTAATACCTTTGACTTTCCTATTTCAATTCCCATCTGTAAAGCCAAATCTGATCATTTCTCATGAAATATCTTTACATTTCTTGTGATACTTCTGCATACGAACAATAGTTCTTCTTCATCATAAGTATTTAAACGATCTACCCCTACATTTCCTGCTATCATTTCTTCTAGTTCGACTTTTAATTTGTAGATATCCATGATCTTTGGGGGTGAACTCTGTTTGTCTGATCCTTGTGCCCACCTTTCTAAATCTTCTGGCGTTACTACTGTGGCAGTTTTGGTTCCCGATGAGGTTACTATATTTACATCTTTGGAGCAACCAGGTGCTATTCTTCTAGGAGTACTATTTATAGATCCTCGAATAGGTAAATCCATTAAGGATATCATAGATTCACAATCACTGAATTGATCATCAATTATTACAGGTTCTGGTCTTGGGATTTCTACAGGTGTGGGCATCGCTAATGGTTTCGGATAACTTACTTTGTCACCATATAAGGGAACCACTGGACCAATTGTTACAGGTATGGTCAGTGAATCAGGATGAACACTCAATTGTGTTACTTTCTGTATTAATTCTGCTCTGTTTTTATCTATTGCTTCTTTTTCCTTATCCTGAAGTACCCTATTAACTGGGGGATTATGCAATACTTGTGGTACCAATGGTGTTCTTAACAGTGGTGCACTTGGGGTGCATCCACTTGCCCCTTCTTGATATGTTGGCGGGTTCTTTAATATTTCTTCCAAAAACTCATCTTCAGAATCTCCAAATCCAGTCAAATGTTTTGTCTTTTCGGTGCATTTGCTCCCTAACGATTCTTCTGCCATTAATATTGGATACAGACCCTCTGTAAGCATCGCTCTTCTCCACTGTTTCATCTGACCGTCCCTTGACTCATTTTGATATCTAGGGAAAAATCCCTGATAACCCCTATTACTTCTGGATCGGTCACGTTCAAATGCCTCGGTTTCCCACTCCTCTAAGGCTTCGTATTGGGTTAATCTTGGTCTGGGCTCTAAGTCATTCATCCTTAATCTAAAATTCTGAAGAATTCTCCCATTGAAAGTGCCATTCTTTGGGAATGCTAATATTCCATCATTTTTGGTATATTCTATCCAATTCTCTAACCAAACACAAGTATGATAACCTCTCTCCATCATCATGAATGAAGCGGGCGTTTTAGCTGTTGGAATGATAATTCCTTCTCTAGTTTTGATGGGTTTATCCTTCTTAAAATAATTCTTAACTTTTTGTAGAAATGACATTTTTCTCTTCTCTCCGTACATTTTGGGTAAATCTCTGTGTATAAAATTATATTCTGCAAAATCTAGGAATCTCCTATCCGGACAAGTTCCTGTTAAAGTCGGATCACGTTTCCACATATAGGGGCCGATTCCGATTCAGGCCGGAAATCACTCCGACCGAGCCGGACCCGGAGAGATTTCCGACCGAATCGGACTCTAGCAGCCCGACCGAACGAGTACGATGCGTACGCATGCAATCGGACTCGATTCGGTCGGACTCCCATTGAAGTCAATGGGAGCCGGTCGTACAACGCGTACGCGGGATCCCATTGACTCAATGGGTGCGAGGCGAACAAGGGCACCCCCTACAGCGGGTACGTGTCGATGCGAATCGTGCTGTACATGCACAGGTAGGGGGGACCCATGGGCCCCCCCTGTGTGCGACTCGCGCGGCTACGCGTACGGGGGGTCCGACACGGACCCCCAAAGTCCGGCTCCGACTGCCCTTTGGAGCCAGACGGCGCAAGTCGGTCGGACTGCTCGAGGCGCGCATCGTACTTGCCCGGCCGGGAACGTCTCCATTGCGCGGTGCGAGTCGTGTCCGTGCGGAGTCGGTCGGAGCGGTTCGGACCCATGAACGAGTCGGTCGGGCGATTTCGCGTGCGCTCGCATCGTACTCGCTCGCCCGGACGCACGTACGAATCGGTCGGGAAAGAGGGGTCCGAATCGGATCCGGTTAAGCCGAATCCGATTCAGTGCCCTACCGGCCGAGATCGGAATCGGCCCCATAATCTCCACTATCCACTAGGATTTCGACTTCTATGCTGACAACCAATTTAAATTCCAGCTAACATATGTCTCTGAACAAATCCTATCACGACCTTTCAGTTTCGTCTATTCTGACGACCCCTCCTTTACAATCTGCGCTTTTCTGTCCCTCGCTGTTTCAACCAATCCCAGCGCGACACGGGTGACGTCAGTATTACTCCTGACTACTGACCCCTCCTTTACAAGAGTCGTTCCGCGTCCGCTGTTTCAACCAATCCCAGCGCGGCGTTTGTGACGTCAGCTTCCTCTCCGGCAGCTGACCCTCCCTTTACAAAATAGTACGCAAAATTTTATTTTCTCTATGCTTCTTATTAAAATTCAGTAACAACATTAATCATTCGCTCTTGTGCCAGTTTCTCTAAATTGGAAAAGAAAGTTTCGTTCACACTTAGTAAAACCTTTCCGTTTACTAAACATACACTACGAGTAAAACCCTTCCGTTTACTCTCCACATAAGCTTCAGAAATACCTGCTACTTCTTCAATGTTACCCTTTCTAGGTGATATAACATCAAATTTTTACCAGCGTATTCCTTTGCTATTACTCACACGCATTTAGGGCCTGATTCACAGAACTAACTTACATCAAAATCCTAAACTTACAACAATTTTGGTATTCACAGAATGAACTTACACATTTGGGAATTCACAGAATGAACTTACAACAATTTTGGTATTCACAGAATGAACTTACACATTTGGGTATTCACAGAATGAACTTACACCAATTTGGGTATTCACAGAATGAACTTACACATTTGGGTATTCACAGAATGAACTTACACATTTGGGTATTCACAGAATGAACTTACTCATCCTAACCTTATGTCCGCACTCGGGCCGGAATTTCCGGCCCAGTGGCGGACATAAAGTTAGGATGAGTAAGTTCATTCTGTGAATACCAAAATTGTTGTAAGTTCATTCTGTGAATACCGAAATGTGTAAGTTCATTCTATGAATACCAAAATTGTTGTAAGTTCATTCTGTGAATACCCAAATGTGTAAGTTCATTCTGTGAATACCAAAATTGTTGTAAATTCATTCTGTGAATACCCAAATGTGTAAGTTCATTCTGTGAATACCCAAATGTGTAAGTTCATTCTGTGAATACCAAAATTGTTGTAAGTTTAGGATTTTGACGTAAGTTAGTTCTGTGAATCAGGCCCAGAGTCCCTAACAAGTACTGATAGCCCTACTTAACTTTTCAGTACTATTTCTGCCTGACAGATAACCTACTGCAGTATGGCTTCCACTTACCATCCGCTATTCAATTTTCCCCGGGGAATTATGGACAACATAAAACAAACTTTGAACAAACGGATGTTAGTTTATAAAAATAATATTCTCATTACCCAATTAACAAAGTACAACCATCCTCTGATAACCAGAAAACTGATCCAGCGGGTTACTAGCAACAAGTATTCATACATCAAATACTCACCTGGGCCCATACATTCATACTACGCTAGCAATTTCCGCTGGGGGGTCAGTTGTACTCTTTATCAAGAATCCCTGCTACCATTTACTTTTCTGATTGAAGAGTAATGACTTACCAATGGACCCCTTGAAAATTGGGAAGTTTAAAATGAGTGACATTCATTACAATTCATAAATTCTAAAATAATCACTGAGTCAAGAAGTTTTAAAATGTTTATCTAAAGTTTTAGCAGAGTAAAGTACAGAACCACATGATACTTAATCGTATATCAAGGATGAAGCATATTAATAATCAATTATCGATCAATGACGGTTCCCCAGAAAGAAGAAGATAGAGACAGCAGCACAGCTAAAGGTTGCGTTTATATTTACCTAAAGGTGCGAGAACCAAACCCCTTGGCCAAGAAGTTAGAAAGATAGGTTCCAGGAAGGATGAAGAGCAAAGACCTCCGGACCAGGTTCAGGACAGAACAGGTGACCTCTCTATCAACGACACCTGCGTCGTTCCCCTCTCATATACTTCGCTTCTCCTCGATTTCTCCCGTATCTTCCTTCTAATGGAATCCGCCGCCCCCTCCTCAGGACCTCTCTGGACAGCAGTTCAGCCTGCAGGATCTCTTGTGTCTCAGCTCTCAAGACCTAAGCCTCAAGTCTAAACTAATTAACTAGTTCTATATCTATTATACCCTTCTATGCCCATGTACCTCCCCTTAATGTTGCAAAAGTATGGGCCCACTACTTCTGATTGGACGGGGATAGGGGGTTGATCCTCACACCATATCAATTTAGTTCAATTTCTTTAAGCCCATTGTTTTAAAATACCGCCCATCACAATTAATACATTTGCTTTATTTCCCACCCGTTTCCCATTGATTCAGCAATACATTTTATGTACATTTGTATCGAGTGCGGGTACATTTCGGATGAACTTGTGAACCAGGCTTCTCGACCTTGGAGGGCTTCCAAGTTGACTTCATCGCTTTCTCTGGTCAGCCTTTCAGGGCGCACGCGCAGAATCAATGTCTCTCGAGCTGCAGTTCAACCAACCCAGGCCCATTTATGAACTAACAAAAAGTCAAAGAAGAAAATATTAAAATCACAAATAAATGGTTTCACTGTATACCCACTCTTTCTACTCTATTCCCATTTAGTTATAAATCTGTCCCGCATTAATAGCATTAAAATACCACAGTTTTAATTGCAACATATGAGCAAGCTGTAGCACGTGAAAACATTAAGCAGCCATTTTAATACACACTGCGCAGAAGCAAGGATTTCCCTCCAAGCAAAGAAAGACGTCACACCATGTGATATGGTTGACACATGCGCAATAAGCTTCCTGCGCTTTAGCGGCCATTTTGGATTTAGACAAGCGTTATTTGTTAGTTTAAACACATAGGCAAGCTTCCTTCTACTTGTATTCGTGTGTGCATTTGTTATTACAGACATTACAAAGTTTAATAAATTAATACTGTGAGAAGATTGCTTACGAGCAAGTCTCATTGTGAGTTCTTGCTCCATCACTCTCAGGCGCCTGCAAACGAGTCGCAATTTTAGGAAGAAGATTAGAAACAAATCTGTCAACAAACAACCAAACTCCTCCCTCAACAGACATATCCTGCCCACTATAGTCTAAAAATGTATCTTCAAACAGGGTGAAGAAATCAGACACACTCTCATCCTTTTTCTGTCGACAAGCTGTCAATTTGTCCCAACTTACTTTCTTCGGCAGAATAAGAGAATGCATATACGTGATAATGCAACCTGGCAAGGCAAGTATCTCGGCTTGGTGCTTGTCACCTGGCTTTCGTTCCTGATCCCATCCTTTAATCTCATCCCAAGTACCACCCAGCTACGCAACATGGTCTTGAGTATAAACCTGTCTCCAAATATCAACCAGAACAAGAAGACCAAAGAACAGTTCAATGTCAGCAAGAGTCATTACGGTTGAAGAGGCAGCTTCAGTCTGTTCTTTATATTAAGCAGTAGGATTTTTCCTAGGATCAGGCAAATGAGTCTTAAGGGATAAAACCTCACTTCTTTTCCACGGAGTATAAACTCATTGCTCCTGGAAACGGGCCACTACACCCGCACGAGTAACATTACCTCGCTGATCCGTTAACTCTGGTATCTCTGGGTGATATATGGGATGAACGTCTCGCATCGGAAACTGAGATACCGGGGTGGGACTCTTCTCATGCAACCTACCCTTATAGGCAACTAATATTGTGATACTCCCAAAAACTTGGCCTGGATCCAAACCACTGGCATACACGCGATCTTATATCGAATAAAATTTGTGGCGCGTCGTTCCCAAAATGTTGCTGCCAAAGGTCAATCAACGTAGAGGACATATGTTTAAGAGCATGCTGCTCTATAAAAGGATCATAATCTTTCATCACACCCCAAACATCCTCCACACTGTAAATGGGATTACAACCTCACTCCACAGCCTGATTAGCTCCTACCTTCTTCTCCTCATCTCCCACCGCAGACTGTTCAAAAGGGCCCATACGCTCCTTAAATTTCATCAAATCTCTATCCTCAAATCCATGTGTTGGCGTCTCAGCACCCAATAATGCTGGGAAATGAACCATCAAAGATGGAGAAGCAACAGAAGCATCGGGTAGGATAGTCGCAGGTGGAGAGGGAGAGAGCTGGAGATAGGGATGCCGAAACAATAGGTGTGCTTTGTGTGCTAACAGTCGTAGTTGCCACAGATGGTAAAGGCAAAGAAGGAGGAGGAGGAGCCAAAGCCGCAGCCACAGCCGTCAAGATGACAGCAGTAGATACAGGGACGGTGGGAACAGCTGTAACAGGCGGCTGTGATGGCACAGGGACAGTGGGATATATCCTTTGCTGGGCATATGAGGGCGGGGGTTGGGTGTCTAACAATTCTTCCATAAAAGTATCAGTTTCCTCCTGAGCCAAATACGATTTATCAACATGCAATCAAAATCTCCTATCTTCACATTTAACTCCCTTCTCCTGTTTTTCTCTATCATATGCTACAGCTTTCTGAGTCAGTGTCTGCATCTTCTCTTTCCGTTCCTCCTTCTCCATCTTCAATCGTCTCTGCCTAAGCTGCTTTCTGCCACGTTCTGAGAGAATCAAACATAGACTGTCTACTTCGTCTCTTAAATAACTGTTCCTGTAAGAGCCCAATCATTTGTTCATCATATGTGCCTGTCAACGGCATCTGCAACTCGTCATTGTCCCTCGTATATTTGCGCCATAATGTACTAAACATAATAGGGCCAAGACCATGCGTCACATACATATCAAAATTAGGAGTGCCTTCTGGAGGTGCCGGCTGAGCTTCTTCCAATTGAGCATCTGCAGAACAACAGCGACAGAGTCTACTGATACCAGGCATTCTCAAAAGAAAACAAGTTCACTATTTATGCCTGGCAAAGCAATTGCAAATGCTTTTATTCCAAAGACGGTCCTCAGACCGTACCAAATTCAAACCAAAATGGTACCATATCCACAAAGAACCAAAACAAACTCACCTGATACATGCAGGTCAAACAAACTAATTCTCCACTGCCGACTCTTCAGACCAAGTGGTCAGATCCAAGCGTTTCGCCGTTTAGGATTCCAGTCGGGATGACCGCTGGGCGAGGCACCGTCTGGCAGGACGGAAGGGGCAGCTGCGAGCAATCAATGCTCCTCATATAGGGATCCCTGAATCGTCAGTCCGACCCGACGATGGCCTCGACCTCCCCACTGTCTGTGGAAGGGGATGGGTCACTCACCCGAAGGACTCCCTGTTTGGGCACCAACTGAAGGAAGTGGCCCGATTTGGGTCACTCGAGTCACTAATGACCACCTTTCAGCCTTCCATAAAAAGGAAGAGTCTGTCAGACAGTAGAGAATACAAACCAATAATTATTTATTCAAAGTACACTCAGAGCGGAGCCCAGTCTGCCCAGTCGCTAGGAGTGCTGCAGAGGGACTAACTTCAGCAAGCATAAAGATACATTATGTACATTTCAAAACCAATGAAGGCACGCCCACTATCTACTACTCAAGTTCACTCTGCCCGTGCCTGCCACTAGACAAGTGTGAGAAGGCCTCTATCTAGAGGGAAAGGTATGCGCTAATAAGAACAGTGTATTCATTAGTGAAGCGAAACTTAGCCTTGGAGAAACACAACTCAACAGAGGCCATTTCGCGGAAATAGCGAAGAATAAGTTTCGATTATATCTCAAAATGGCGCCGACATAGAAAATGGCGCCATGAATGCTAACATACATAGAACAATGCGCAAACATGAATTTTTCTATTCTAACACTCCGCCTGCTGCCTCTGACCATACGCATTGTAATAGCTTCCTACTTAATGGCAGCCTGGCCATGCTTGAGAGAGCTGCCAGCTGCCTCAGTAATCTAACCTGGTTGTAGTAGGAATTACTATTATTGGGGTGTTTTATGCTGTTTGTGTTTTCTTTTTAGGCTCCTAAGCACATGCACTTTCATCAGCAACGTTGACCATATAAATGTCATTGCTTGTAAACCACAGGTTGATGAGCCAGACCCAAGACTGTATCGCATATGTTTTTTGTCATTTTTTTGGGTATTTATGTACTATGTACTGATGCATTAATCCATTGTTTTTATCACTGAATGGCTGACAACTGAAATAATAAACAATGTTTAATGTATATTCTAATACTTATACAAACAGTAAACGGTATCTTGAACCACAGTCAGATGTCCATATAGAGTTATGTGTTACCGTTAGGATAGTAAACACAAGGTGAATATTAAAGAAAGTATTACGAATATTTTCTCTTTTCCTTTTCACCCCAAAAGAGTTAGATTCCAAGCAGGGCTCGGCAAGAAAGAATAGAGTAGTTTAAGTTTCTTAAATGCAAACTGGAATTGTATTTTCAGCAACCATTAAGTACTTATATAGGGAATGAAATGTATTATATTATACTTGCGTCTTTTTGCCAATTTTAGTATTATTTACCCCCAAAAAACATAACAGGATACGTATTTAAAAAACAGAGTTCTTCTTATGAAAGCCTGATAATTCTGAACATTAAATACCAAGTTTAGTTTGGCAGCATTGCTTTCTTCTATTAGTCACCTACCAAAACTCTTTCATTGTTCCCAAAAGCACTTACCAATAAAACAAAGTGTGCTCATTTGCATTTCTTGACAGACATTTACTGCAAGTTCTCAGTGAAGAATTCTGACAGCTCCTATGGCCTTTTAAACTATCTTCCATTAAGCTGAGTGCAGACGCTTTTTTATAGGTACGGTACTACCTTTTAAATTTCGTTACTAAGTAACCACATACAGCATCTGTGACCTACAATTGGTGTGACCTCCCCAATTTGGGAACTGGCAGCTTAATTTCTTGTTTTCTTTTTGGTAGAAGTTATGTTGCATTACAACGCTTTATACTTTAAACTCTGTCCAATTTTTGCAATTAGGTTCTGCTGTTTATATCCATGAAACTAAAGCGGGTTACGGGGAGAAATATTGTTTATATTATTTTACTTTTCTGTAGGGAAAAATCGGCAGACAGTTCATTATTTCGAGTCATTGATACATCAGTTTTTTTAGTAAGTAATATTTTTATTGATTGATTAATACAAATCTTAGCAAAACAGCTACATATTAAAACTTGTATGACATAAAATAGTGCTTCATCCAGTAAAATCACAATAATTTCTTAAAATACAAAAATATAAAACTTGCAATTTACTCAAAAAATTATAATGTGAATGTATCAAATTTAGCACACAATGACTGCTAGGCTACTGTCCCTCTTAAAATTCACCTCAGTTCAAGTGTCTATATTATTATATGAAAAAACCTTGCCAGGTTAGGGGTGAGTCTAGGGTTGATCCTTTCCAGGGAGCAGATACCAGGTTGATTAGCGACAGCCCAGAGTGCTAGCCGGTTTGCTGGGGGCTGCCAGATTTAATTTTGTTTGTACTATTTTCATGAAGCGTACAAAACTACAGACTAGCCGAACGTCGTCCCCATCGAAGCAGGCCTTCACCGCCTGTCTGCATGATCGTATTCGATTTTCATTCAGGCGCGGTTTTAAATGCTGCCTTCGTTCAAGATCTAAACTCTTACAGACACACAGTAGGTGTAAAACATCTTCTTTGGCGGTATCGCATAGTCTGCAGTTGGTGGTTGAATGTGTGCGCTTCCACAGAGGTAAATGCGGTTTTGCCGGTAGAATCCCCAGTCTCATGGCCAAAAGGCTTTCCTTCACGCTTCTTGAGAAGCTTGTGCCTAAATATGGCAGGGGAGTGCATCTCGTGTAGCTCTGAATCACGAACCAGCTGTGGGCCCTCTTATTTAGGTCTGTTTTATCTTTATCTATGGAAACAATCTTCACCGATTTGTTAACCAGGGCTTTAAAGCTGTTATAAGGAATGCCTGATTTCCACAAATCCTGTAAGGCAAGCAGCCTTATTCCTGATTGGAGATAAACCATAGCGGGACAGTCTTTTTTCCTGGTCATCTCGTTCCACAAGTACGAATTTAAGGTACCAGACTTTGCTCTCTTTATTTTGTACCAGCTTTTGGCGTAAACTCCCTTCCTTGCTATTTGCTGGTTTTGCAGGCCAAGCTCCAGCCTTATTTGTGCTGGAGAAGTGTATTGGGGAAGATTGAATATTATTCTAACTGCTTTGGAGACCACCTCGTCCAAAGTTGTTTCGTCGTTCCCTCTCATTACTTCACTCCCATAAGTGATTGTGGGTAGAAGCTTTGCCCGAAGTACTTCCAATAGAGGGATGAGGTTGGGACCGGTTATTTTATGCTTGATGCTCTTTAGCATGACTGCCAGAACAGTTCCTCGTCCTTGGATAGCCAATTTTTGTTTTTGGTATGTTCCCATACTGTCGAAGATGATTCCCAAGTATTTATAACTTTTGACCGACTCAAGCTGGCTGCCTCCCTGCCACCATCTAAACTCGTTCTTGGTGCTTCCTTGGTTAATGACCATTACTTTGGACTTCTCATGATTTATACTTAATCCGTTCTTTGTAGCGAAGTCACTCGTGACGTTTATCAAATGTTGCAGGCCAACTGGGGTTCGGCTAATCAATATCAGGTCATCGGCATATAATAAGTTCAAAAGTGACAGGCCACCCAAATTCGGGGCGTGATGATGACAGTTATCCAATTCCCTTGAGAGGTCTGACACGAAAAGGTTGAACAAGGTTGGGGCAAGGACACAGCCCTGTTTTAACCCCTTGGTGGTCAGAATCCTTCTCGACAGACTGTCACCGGACCCCAACTTTATTTGGACCCATGTCCTTGTGTGGAGCAGGATTAGCTGTTTCAGAAGAATTGGAGGTATTTTCCACCGGGCTAGTTTGGCCCATAATTTCCCTCTGTCGATGCTATCAAAAGCAGCTTTATAGTCAATAAAACAGACAAATAGTGGTTTACTAATTGCTTTTGTTGCATCAATTAGAAGTGAGAGAGCAAGGATGTTTGTAGTTGTCCCCAAATTTTTCTGAAAGCCTGTTTGGTTTATTGGGATTAGATCGTTTTCCCCTGCCCACTCAAGAAGGTCAGCAAGCAGTAGGCCGGCGTAGTATTTGGCCTCAATGTCGATTAGCGCTATGAGTCTATAGTTGTTTGGTTTGTTCTTGCTGCCTTTCTTGTGGATGGGTGAAATAATCGATCCTTTCCAAGAATCAGGGATTCTTCTGGCTTCCAAAATGTTGTTGAAGACAGGTAATAATGCTCCCGCCCAGTATGTTGAGTCCTGCTTGTATAGTATTGGGGGGAGCCCGTTGGGTCCGGGTGCTCCTTCGTTTCGGCTTTTTGAAATTCTATCCACAATCTTTTTGGTAGAAAAGAAGGGGGTAAGCTGGACGCCGTGGTGGTTTAAGGGTTGCCAGTCACTCTGACATGCCACGTTGACTTGTGCGTTTTCGCCGGCTTCCGTGTTAAAATGCCTCTGTAGGTGGTTTGCCCAGGCATCCTCTGTTATATGGGAGTTGATTCCTGGTGCTGTTGGGTTCTCTATGCTCTTAACTGTCTGCCAAAACCTAGAGCTGTTCTTTGATTGTGCATCATATAGCAGTTTCGCCCATGTTTTTTCAGTGGTTTCCTTTTTTGCTAACCAGATAATTTTATTTTTCCTGGCCTTAAGCATCCTTAATTCCGACTGAGTTTTATCGACAGAACAGTTCTGACGGAGGTTGCGCATTGCTCTGTTAATTTTACTCCTTATTTCCCTTAACTCTGCATGATTGGAGCCCGATAAGTGGATTCTTTGCTTGCTTGAGGTCCTGCTCCATGGATCCAGTATCATTTTTTGCTCTGTTTTTCTCAGATTCATTTTGCGGTTAGATAGCCTAAAGCTTTCGATGAAGCTTTCCCAAGCTGCTAAGGCATTGTCGTGTGATAGTTTATTGTCCTCCCACCATTTTTTTGACTCTGCCAGGAGTTTTCCAGGTTCTCGTGTGTTGCATTTTATTTTCCTGTGGCTAAACGAGGTGTTTGTACAGAAGTCTGCAATTGGGTAAGTGAGCGCTGTCCCTTGCGTTGCGAGTGTAAACTCTTGTGGTTGATGATCACTGTGATCTTGTATTCCAATCCTAAAGTGTTTTATCAGATGGTAAAGTGGTAAGGATGAAAAAGTATAGTCTATTGCAGTGTCAGCGAGTGCATTGTGGAAAGTTGCAGCTTGGGGACGATCCCCCGTGAATCGGCCATTTAGTGCCACCAAGGACAAGCTTTCTAGATCCTTCAATAGGTCTTTGGAGATTTTTGTTGGCTTGCCCCACTTACACTTGTCTTGAGGGGGGATCCCCCATGCTATTTGCGGATTTTCTGCTGGCCTATCTAGATCGCCGCTCCCTGAAAGAAACATGTTGAAATCGCCAGATACGATAAGGCTCGAAGTTGCCTGGTCGATAATTAATTTGGTTAATTCTGTTATCAGATGTTTTGCACCGTTTCTTTTATTCCGGGGTGAAGATAGATGTTAGCTAGTATTAACTGCTGTTTATTTTTGGGACCGGCTATATCCAGCACAATCGTTTTTATCTCATTTGTTATCGAGGTTATGCTTGGTAATTCCTTGACCGTTGTTATCGTTTTAATCGAGGCGTAGGTCGTAAGCCCTCCCTTTAAATGGCCAAAGTTTGAATTTCTGTTTGCTAGAAGGTGATATGATTTGAAACCTTGTAGGTGGAATGGATCTGACAGCCACGTTTCTTGGAGCAGAATTAGGTCAAATTGTTGAAAATATGTCAGCAGAGTGCTGTCTGCTATTTTGGATCCGAGGCCATTAATATTCCAGGAGCAGAATTTTAGGTTAAAGATATTTGTATCGTGTTCTAATCCCTGTCAGGGAGACTCCCTTTTTATGTTTATAGTTTTTGCTATCCAGGACCAGTCCTGTTCACTGGCGGGATCGCTTTGCCCCCGAATGTCCCAGTTAGTGGAACGATTTCTCACCAAGATGTCTGCGGAGGAGCTGCGTGCTCCTATGAGCACGGAGCTGGTGTGCCCAGAACCACTTCTTCTCCTTGCTCCGCTGCTGTTGAGCTCTTGATGGGGATGGAGTAGTGGGCCTGGGTACCCTACACCTTGGTGGAGATGCAGTCGGATCCCCCAAGTTTCTAGCTGGCCCTTTTCCTTGAGAATTTTGTCGACTATTTCTCCGGTTACCCAGACTGTCTTGGTT
Organism: Calotriton arnoldi; assembly: GCA_963921515.1. Classification (NCBI taxonomy): domain Eukaryota; kingdom Metazoa; phylum Chordata; class Amphibia; order Caudata; family Salamandridae; genus Calotriton; species Calotriton arnoldi. The sequence goes on from CAWUFW010007699.1 coordinate 163,057, forward strand.
ACTTCTTGATCTGAAAGATGTTTGATGGTTTCAAATTCTACTGATTCCAGATCTTGTGAACCAATCCCTGCCAGACTGCTAATAGCGGATAATATCAGAAGAATGTTCCCTCGATTTAGAGTGTCTCTGCGTCCTTTGGATTTGTACTCGGGGATAAACAAAATTGCCTTGGACTTCTCCTTTCGAAACTTGTTTGAGGTAAATTCCCTCCTTTAATTTTTCTCATATCCCCATATACTTGTGGCTTCCACATTTTGAAGTTCTGTCCTTTCTGGGGTATCTGGGCTTTGCTCTTGTACCGTTTGTTTTTCACTAACACTTTGCAGATTCACTGGCCTAGTTCTGTTTGCTGTTTCCACTTCTGGCTTGATGTGCCTTTGTTCGGTGTGTGCTGTAGAGGGTGTCAAGTTTTGCTGTTTTGCCCTTTTATCGGCATCCGGCGGTTGCTCTTTTCCATGCGCCTTCCGCTGATGCTTTGCTGTTATGCTGACCTTGTTCCTATCGATGTTTCTGTTTTTAATTTGATGTTCCTTGTTTTTGTTTGGTCATTACAAACCGTCGCTGCTCCTGTTGGCACTGGGGCGGCTGCCCTTGCTGCTGAGGACGTTGGTTGGCTTTCTGCCTGCTCACTTGGATCGGTGAGTCCGAGGCAGTGAGACTTGCTTATGTTCGCCCCTCCTGTTTGTTCCTTCCCAGATTCTGTGGGAGTGACGATGCTGTTTGTATCCGGCCGTTCGATTGTTGATGTGTCACTTACTCCTCGTTCTTGCTGCTGCCCCCTCGGATTTGCTTGTGCTGCCTGAAAGAAGTGTTTTATTGAAGAGTTCTTGTTCCTTCCTTTTCTCCTTTGTTTACGGCGCTGTTTTGATGTTTGCCAGTTGTTGGGCTGCGTTTCGCCGTTCTGGGGGGCCTGACTGCATGATGTCGCCACTGGAGATCTGCTCCAGTGATTCGTGTCGAGGGAGGGCGGAAGGTTCTAGGGCACCTGTGCTCATATTGTTTTGTTTTGGCTCTAAGGCCGCTCCTGTGACTGGGCCCAAATCATTCGTGGCAGGCTTGACAGCGGGGGCCTGAGTATTTCCCCATTTACCTTGCTTAGGACGATCTTTGTGCTCCTGGACAGGCGATGATGTTGCCCTGTGGCAGTCTTGTTCTTGTTTGGTTATGCTGGTGTTCAACTTGCCGGTATTTAAGTATGTGATTTTTAAGTCCGTGAGAAGATCACCCATCACAGTAGGTAAGGATACCAGTTTTTCTGCTATTAAGTGGCAGCTGCAACTTGGCGGGATTATTGCCATTTCGGATTGTGCTCTTTTTATAAAGTTGTTCATTTCCGACAGCTTACTGTCTATGCTTGTAACGTGCAGGGCTAGACAGTTAAGAAGGGTGAGTTGAATGTCCATCTTATCCGAATGGTATTCTAGCGCCTTGGTCGAAAGCTGCATGGTGTTTAAAAGGGAGGCCCATATTTTGTTTTCTCCTATTGGTGTATCCTCCGCGTACTCCTTCGTCCCCGTTCCTGAACCATGCGGGGTAGCGTCTCCTTTGGTCTTGGTTGAATATGTAGTGACCAAGTTTTCCCATTCTTCTATCGTAAGAAAAGACGTGTTGCTGACCGCGTGGTTCTGGGGGTCATGATGGTTCCCGGAATCTTCTTGTAAGCTCCCTGTCGTTGCTTCTCTGTCCCTGAATGTTGGGTGGATAGGATCTGGCTGTGGTCCGAACTGAAGACGAGTTGGGGGCTTGGCTTTTGTTCTGAAATCAGTGTGGATATTGTTTCCTGACTCTCTAGACTGTAGCTTTCCTGTAATCATGACTTTAGTTTCCCCGTTAGTGTCGTTAGTGTTTTCAGGATTTTCGGGGACGGGGTCTGTGAGGGCCAGGCTCAGTTGTGTGGGGTTCACACCCGCTAACTTAATCGATTGTTCATTTGTAATGGTGGAAACTGTGGTTGTTTTAAGCGTATCTGAAGATTCTGGGAATACTGCGACTTCTTGAACCATTATATTCTGGTGCGTCCGTATTTTGATTTCTGGCTCCAACGGTAGTCTTGAAGCCTCCTTTGTTGAAGACAAATGTTGATTTTTTATGCTTTGTGATTTTTCTTTGTTCTCTTTCCCAGTGTTTTTATCGGTATCAGTGTCTGTGCGTGTTGGGTTTTGCTTGACTTCGTGCCCTACCTTCGGGTCTACTGCCTCTTTGATCTCCCCATTGAATATCCAGCAGGGTTGAGCCGTGCTGCGTCTTCCCGGTTCCGCTGGTTTGGCTGTTGAACTGTCACCTGATAATCCTGTTGAGCCTTTGCCTATTGGTCCTTCCGAAAATAGTGGATGAAGTGGGGAGGGGAGGTCTAGTTGTTTGTTTATGCTAAGGTTTAGCACTGCACCAGCATCTCTTACAAATGAAAATTTGGAGTATATTTTAGGTTGAAAATATTGTTTTCCTTTATTTGTTTGTGCGTATCTATCTACTGATTCGCCCCCGTCTATGTCCACCAGCGTCATCGCTGGGAGTCCGCGACCCGTGTGAGCGGATAATTCTGCGTTTGCCGATGCTGTGGCCTGCGGAGTTGTTGGTGTGGGCGGGCAGCTAACTGTTGATTCGATTGTTTCCCTTAAGATTTTCTTTTTCTTTTTCCTATTGTTGATGACATTTGTTACTGACCGCCTCTCTTTGCCAGACCTCATAATGACTTGTGTCCGACGATTTCAGTGGCAATTTATTGTTGTTGGTGTTAGTATTTATGCTGCTGCTGTTGTTGTTGTTGCTAAATATAGTCTTGATATTCTGTTATTATTACTTTGCTAATTCTATTGGTTTCTATTATTTTTGCAGCTGTTGTGGTTTTAGTTATAAATATGCGGTTGGTAAAGAGATTATTTGGTTATCTTTGGTTATCTTTATTGGCGGTTCCTAGTTACAAAAGTTATGGTGAGTTGATTAGTACCTTAGTTGTTTAATTGCTGCTGGTCGCTCCTGGTCGCCTGCCAGGGGTGCTATTCACCCGGCCCCTTCTCTGGCTCTCTTCTCTCTCTCTGCTCTCACACCTCACAGCCACTGTAACCAGGGGACTGCCAAAGACAGAGCTCCTCCCGCACGATGTGCCTGCTCTCAGTTGCTGTTTGGAGCCTCGCAACCTCTCGCAGCCTCTCGGGCCGGAGCACCTGCCAAGAATCACCAGGTGCCGCTAGTCCGGTGCGGCGGCGTCGGTGGCAGCTTCACGCTGCTAAGGAGGGGCTGATGGAGGCTGATGGAAAACGGGAGTGGGAGCAATGCCAGAATCGGGGGCGGCCGGGTGGCCGGGCTGATGACCCACCCCCCGCCCAGAACTCGGCTCTAGCAGCTCAGGCTCAAGCGGCGAGCAGGCAGGCAGGCAGGTAAGCCGGGCGGGGCGAGGCGAGATGGTGGTGAAGTGGGGGTTGAGCGCTGGCTCAGGCGCTACAGATGTCCGGGGGCAAAGACAAGGAAAAGTGACGGCGGTTGAGCTCAGACGCAGGTCCCCGCTCCGTCCTGAGCCGTCCTGAGCCTTTCCAAGCTTTCCTTGGCCCGGCGGTTGATAGCGGGTGATAGCGAGTGATGGCGGCTCTAGCTCCGGTTCAGACTGCGACTGCGACTGCAACCGACTGCAACTGACGATCTGGAATCCTCTGTTTTTTTAGTATTTTTAACATTACTAACATGATTGTGTTATGCGTGGACCTCCTTACTACACCCTTCTTGTTGCCACCAGGGGACATAAGTGGCAGCAGATGGATTGCTGCTGCTCGGTCTCTGTCCTCAATGGGAGCTCCCTTCATGACCCTTGCCACATCTGCTATCACTCGTAAGATCCTTTTCTCCAAAAGTCTCCCTTTCTTTCTTGAAAAATCTGTATGTCAAGCCTCCTATACATTGTTTCCTAAGCTACAGCATCTTACAATGCCCGAGCCTCCACCTGCTGTCCTGTTCCCATCCCGCCATACAACTGATGGCTTTTTCCAGTAGTGGGATATGTTTCCTTCATGGGTGGGATGTCTTGCAGCTGGAAATTGGACCAATGTGCTCACCAAGGGCGACAGGGCTGGGCAAAGTTCTTAAAATGTTTCTCATAAACTTCCTGCCATTTTCCTAAATACTAATGGGATGATTCGCAAAAGCATTAATGAGCATTCAAAGTAGTACTACAAAAGCAGTGGCGGCTCCTCCGCTATAGCGGAGGAGCATCGCCGCACTGCTTTCAAGCAGTGCGAGAAGAGGAAACATAAAAAGATAATAACTTTCAGTCATTATCATTTTTATGTTTCTGCTACTTTGCGGGCGGGTGGGCGGGTGAGCCGGGCTGCTCTGCTCTCGGAGCAGGGCAGGGGAGGAGTGGTTTTCCCACTCCTAAGTGCACAATGACTGTTTGGCCGGCCCCCTGGGGCCGGCTAAACCAGTCATGCACACTTTCCCCGTTCTCCATGCAGGCTGCATTACAGCCTGCATAGAGAACGTGCCCAGGCCCCCATTCCCTGTTTTAGCATCAAACCAGGATGCTCAAAACCAATCACAACGCTGCATTGAAGCATTGTGATTGGTCAGTGGAGCCTGGGTGCCTACCAATCACAATGCTGCATTGCAGCACTGTGATTGGTCAGTGGGGCCTGGCTGTGCTTCCCGTTCCTCGAGGAGAGCAGGAGCAGAGATGCAGGACTCGGCGGGAAGGTAAGTTAATTTTTTTATGTTTTTATTATGCGTCTCCTCGCGCACCCCTTTCCTGCGCCCGTCTGACCACATGCAAGCCATGCCAGCCGCCACTGTACAAAAGTACTCTCAATCAATTAATCAATCAGGGAATTATAAGCCCGCTACTCACCCACGAGGGTCTCAAGGCGCTGGGGGGAGGGAGGGTCTTCAGCTCTATTTAGACGAAGAGCCAGGTCTTGAGGGCCTTACTGAAGGTGTTCAGGGAGGGGGCGCATCTGATGTCGATCGGGAGCTCGTTCCAGGTCTTGGCAGTGATGTAGGACAAGGCTCTTCCCCCTGTTCTGGTTCTGCGTATGCATGGGGTCTCGGTGAGGGCGAGGTTGGCGGATCAGAGGTTTTTCACGGTGTGTGGAAGGTGATTCTGTTGTTGAGGTATTGGGTGTTGTGGAGGGATTTGTAGGCGTGGTGAGTGGTTTAAAGGTGATTCTCTTCTCGACGGGGAGCCAGTGGAGGTTCCGCAGGTGTTGGATGATGTGTTCATGTCGGGGGAGGCCGAGGACGAGTCTGGCGGCGGTGTTCTGTATCGTCTGGAGCTTGCGGAGTAGAAACTTGTTGATGCCGGTGCAGAGAGCGTTCCCATAGTCGAGCCTGCTGGTTATGAGGGCATGGGTGACTGTCTTCCTTGACTCGGGGGGGATCCATTTGAAAATCTTGCAGAGGGTGTTGAAACAGCTGGAGGTGACGGCGTTGACCTGACGGTTCATGGAGAGGGAGGAGTCAAGTACAATGCCGAGGTTTCTGGCGTGGTCCGTGGGGGTGGGAGGGGTGCCGAGGGCTGTGGGCCACCAGGAGTCATTCCATGCTGCCAGGGTGGTTCTGAGGACGAGGACTTCTGTCTTCTCCGAGTTGAGCTTCAGGCAGCTGTTTCTCATCCAGGATGCAACGTCTTGCATTCCTTCCTGGAATCTGAGTCTGGTAGTGGTGGGGTCCTTGGTAAGGGAGAGGATGAGTTGGGTGTCGTCGGCATAGGACACTCTGTTGAGCCTGTGTTGTCTGATGATGGCGGCGAGGGGGGCCATGTAGATGTTGAAGAGGGTAGGGCTGAGTGAAGATCCCTGGGATACTCCGCAGTTGATTTCCGTGGGTTCGGAGAGGAAGGGTGGCAGTCTGATCCTCTGGCTCCTGCCAGTGAGGAATGAGCGGATCCAGTCGAGGGCTGTTCCTTGTATGCTGGGGGCGTGTAGTCTGGTGGCCAGTGTGCGGTGGGAGATGGTGTTGAATGCTGCTGATAGGTCGAGTACGATGAGGGCTGCGGTGTGGCCTTGGTCGAGGAGGGTGCAGATGTCGTCCGTGGCGGTGAGTAGGGCGGTCTCGGGTGCTGTGGTTGCTACAGAATCCGGATTGTGAGGGGTCGAGGAGGGCGTTGTCTTTGAGGAACCTGGTTAGTTGTGCGTTGACTGTCTTTTCGATGACTTTTGCTGTGAAGGGGAGGAGTGAGATGGGCCGGTAGTTCTTAAGGTCCATGGGATCTGCTGATGGTTTCTTGAGCAGGGGTCTGACTTCTGCATGTTGCCAGTCATCGGGGAAGGTGCAGGTCTTGAAGGTGGTGTTGATGGTGCAACTTAATTCTGTCGTGATGGCGGCGGCGGCCTTGAGATAGATCTGAGGAGGGCACGGGTCGGTGGGGATCCCTGAGTGGATGCCCTTCATAGTCGAGGTGGTCTCTTCCATTGTGACCTGGGTCCAGGAGGAGATGGTGGTCTGTCTGGTGCTGTCGGGGGCATGATGGTTGCTGGGTTGGGGGTCTGGTCGTTGAAATTGTTGTAGAGGTTTTTGATCTTGAGGTGGAAGTAGGATCCGAGCTTGTGGCAGAGATGTCCTGGGACGGGGTGATGTCCGTTGCTTCCCTGGGGGGTTTGGTGAATTCCTGCATGACGTTGAAGAGTTCCTTGGGGTTGCTGGCGTTGGCGAGGATTTTGTTGTGTATGAAGGTTCTTTTGGTAGTTCTGATGCGTTGGTGGTACCCCGTCATGGTGTTTTTGTAGGTGAAGTGGTTTTTGGGTGTCTTGCTATTTCTCCAGGTCTTCTCGAGAAGTCTGCAGGTGTGTCTGGCTTCTTGGAGATCAGTGGTGAACCAGGTGGCTTTGCTGTGGCAGTGTCTGTCGGCATTGCATAGTGGGGCAAGTTTGTTTGTGCAGTTGGAGATCCACGTGTGAAATTCGTTGGCTGCGAGGGTGGCGTCAGTTGCTGCCATGGGGGTGTTGCAGTTGAGGAAGGAGTTGAGCTGCTCCTCGGTGGCTGTGCTCCAGTTTCTTCATGGTGGACGTGGGGCAGGGCCGGGCGGTTTGGGTTTGTCGACGTGGAAGTGCATGCAGTGGTGGTCAGTCCAGGGGGGTTGCGTGGTGTGGCTGAAGTGAATGTTGTTGCCTCCTGCGAAGATGGGGTCGAGGGTGTGTCCTGCCTTGTGGGTCGGCGTGGTGATGAGTTGCTTTAGTCCGATGTTGGCGAGGTTGTCCAGGAGGTTGGTGGTGTTGGGGTCGCTGGGGTTGTCGAGGTGGAAGTTGAGGTCTCCGATGAGGGTGTAGTCTGTGGAAGCAATGGCGTGGGGGCGATGAAGTTGGTGATGGTGCCGGCAAAGAGGGCTCGGAGGTCCGGGGGTCTGTAGGTGAGGGTGACGCAGAGTGTGGAGTTGGGGCTGGTTCAGACCTGGAAGTGCAGGTGTTCAGCTGTGGGGAAGGAGTCACGCGAGGTGGAGGTTTTTTTTGTGTGCGATGGCGAGTCCCCCTCCCGGGTGGTTGGGGCGGTCCTTCCTCTGGATCTTGTATCCTTCTGGGATGGCGATGGCGATGTCTGGGGTGGAGGAAGCGTTGGTCCAGGTTTCTGTGAAAAAGGCGACGTCAGGTGAGAGGGTGTCCAGGAGGTTCCAGATCTCTACGGCGTGCTTGTGCATGGAGCGGACATTGAGGAGGATGTACTTTGGGCATCATTGGTGTTAGCTGCGGGGGCGGTGGTGAAGGATTTGCGGCAGTTGTGGCAGGAGAACTGGCCTTGTGTCGTGTTCGGCGTGGACTGCCAGCAGTTATTGTTTCTTCCGGGGTTGAGTGCGAGGAGGGTAACTGAGTCATACCGGTGGATGGCCAGAGAGCCAGGGTTTCTGGCGCTGGTCACAGTTGGGTCACGGACGGGCGCAGGCGGGCTTGCCTTTGGTGCACCAGCGGCGCGGCCGCCCAGCGGCCACCATTAAATAGGGGAGGGGGAGGGGGAGGGAAAGCACAGCTGGGAGGCGGGAAAGGCGGGAAGCAGCAAGTGGGAGGGGCCGCGGGGTCGGTCAGGCGCCGAGAAGGTCAGGGCACTCGCTTGATCCTCTGCACAGCGGCCACCATTAACTAGGGGAGGGGGGGGAAGCGCGGGAAGCGGCAAGCGGCAAGTGGGAGGGGCCGCGGGGTCGGACAGGCTCCAAGAAGCACAAGAGGAGAGAGGGCACAGAAAAGAATTGACAAAACTAAGGTTCAGAGAAGGCGATCACAAGTTTAAGAGATGGCAATATTGACAAAAGACAAAGTTAAGAGAAGGCAATAACAAAAATCAAAACACCAGGCAAGCAAACCAGGGCAGGCACAGAGAGCGGGTCGAGAGCGCTCTCGAACCCTGCTTTCACAGTCAGCGGTGGAGATGGCCAGGCGGAGCTGCGGGGAGGGAGAGCGGGTCCCAGGCCAGAAGGTCAGAGCACTCGCTCGATCCTCTGCACAGCGGCCGCCATTAAATAGGGGATGGGGAGGGAAAGCGCAGCTGGGAGGCGGGAAAGGTGGGAAGCAGCAAGTGGGAGGGGCGGGGTTATGTAGTCCAACATGCCTATTTGAATCAGCCCTGAAATGTCCAAATCTCCATTAGTAAAAGTGCAAAGATGGCACAGTCCTTTTTTCTACTAATTATATGTGAATATTCCCTGAATACTTCCATTTTTTGTGACTAATTCACAAAGGCATGTAAGAGTATGTAAAAGAGTACTACACGAGTATTACTTTACGCACTCCACAATACAGTGGTGTCTGCAGTTGGTTTGTCCCAGTCATCTCTTTTAAACTCCTGCTACAAAATAAGATCATGAACATGAATACAGTATTAAAGTTTAAAGGAAAGTTAAAGTGGGAGAAAACAGAACATCAATGTATAATACCAAACATTTCTAAGTCAGAAACTCTGTTAACTTAGGTTCCGCCATGTGAGGCAATGCTAAAGCAATTTCATACAAAAAGAGAGAACGTTTTTTCTACACCCTTCACACATCCTCCCAAATAAAACTATTTCCACACACCAATGTGCGAGGGCCCAGGGACAGGTAGTTCCTACTTTCACATCTACCACATATCCTACAGGGTTATTTAGAGAAAAGGAGAAGACACCTCACCCACTAAATTGTGGAATGCTTCATCATTGGTGTTCCCTCATCCGGGCAGGTAAATACCACCCAAATGGGTTCAACCAAAAAAGCGGGAGCTATTCTGGACAAATGCAGTGATAATGTAAAAGTAAAAATGATTATGGGTATACCCTGGATCAGGGACGGATTGGTAATGCGGTCACTCGGGCATTGTCCGAAGGGCCGGTGTCTCAGTGCCCTCTGTGGGCCGTTTTTCCCCCCTTTCCCAGCCCACACAGAGCACTGGACAGGGAGAGGAAAGCAGCCTCACTGTGCGGCCGTTCAGCGACGTTCAGCTGTGGCCTCTCCTTGACCCCCTGCCCTGCCAAGCAATCACGCTGATGGTGGACTGGGGAGGGGTGATTGTCTGCCAGAATCGGCCTCCCAGGGGGCCAGGTGTTGCTCAGGCCATTGAGACATTTTCACCTCGGCCCCCCTGGGGCCCACGCAGCCCTGAAACAGTGTTTGCATTAACACCTCGCCCACAGCCCTTCTCATTCAGGGCATAGTGGGCGAGGAAGAATGGGCCTTGCTGTGGGGGCCAGGTAATGTTGGGAACTGGCACCATCTTCACCTTAGCCTCCCTCCCACCCCAATGGATGGCCCAGCAGCTGTGTTTTTTGCTTTATCCCCTCTCCTGCCAGGCCATTGCCCCGAGGCAGTGAAGGGCTGGGGAGGGCTGAGTAATTTACAAATAGCTAGGGCCTCACTGTTTTTAAGGTGCTCCTTCGATGGAGGGCTGGGGAATAATTTTTTAATAGAAAGGGGCCTCGCTGCTTTTCAGGTGCTCCTGCCCTGGAGGGCTGAGGAATAATTTTTGAAGAGAAAGGGGCCTCGCTGCTTTTCAGGTGCTTCTGCCCTGGAGGGCTGGGGAATAATTTTGTAACAGAAAGGGGCCTCGCTGTTTTTCAGGTGCTCCTGCGCTGGAGGGCTGGGGAATAATTTTTGAAGAGAAAGGGGCCTCGCTGCTTTTCAGGTGCTCCTGCCCTGGAAGGCTGGGGAATAATTTTTTAATAGAAAGGGGCCTCGCTGCTTTTCAGGTGCTCCTGCCCTGGAGGGCTGAGGAATAATTTTTGAAGAGAAAGGGGCCTCGCTGCTTTTCAGGTGCTTCTGCCCTGGAGGGCTGGGGAATGATTTTGTAACAGAAAGGGGCCTCGCTGTTTTTCAGGTGCTCCTGAGCTGGAGGGGCTGGGGAATAATTTTTTAAGAGAAAGGGGCCTCGCTGCTTTTCAGGTGCTTCTGCCCTGGAGGGCTGGGGGATAATTTTTGAAGAGAAAGGGGCCTCGCTGCTTTTCAGGTGTTCCTGCCCTGGAGGGCTGGGGAATAATTTTTGAAGAGAAAGGGGCCTCGCTGCTTTTCATGTGCTTCTGCCCTGGAGGGCTGGGAATAATTTTTGAAGAGAAAGGGGCCTCGCTGCTTTTCAGGTGCTCCTGCACTGGAGGGCTGGGGAATCATTTTTTAATAGAAAGGGGCCTCACTGCTTTTCAGGTGCATCTGCGCTGGAGGGCTGGGAAATAATTTTGTAATAGAAAGGGGCCTCCTGTTTTTTAGGTGCTCCTGCCCTAGAGGGCTTGGGAATATTTTTTTAATAGAAAGGGGCCTTGCTGTTTTTCAGGTGCTCCTGCCCTGGAGGGCTGGGGAATAATTTTGTAATAGAAAGGGGCCTCGCTGTTTTTCAGTTGCTCAGCTTGTAGGACATTGTCACCTTGGCCCTGTGTCTTTCCCAAGAACAATATCCTCCCACTTACATTCCTTGTGTTTCATGAAAGGGCACGCCTGCGAACGTGGGCCACGCCCCGCGAATGTGGGCCACGCCCCGTGAATGTGGACCACGCCCCGCGAATGTGGGCCACTTTTTTCATCAGTGCCCGGGCCAAATTGTGATCCCAATCCGACCCTGCCCTGGATATTTCCTTTTATTTAATGAGTACCCATATCATGGATGAAAACCAAAGTTAATATGTTTAATGAAAGCACAATGGTTTCAACATACTATACTGCTGGCATGTTTGAGCTGGAAACGTTTTGCCTAATTGGGTCACTCAGCTTTCATTAGGGCTTCTTTACCACCCTGCCTATCCCTTCCTAATTGCAGAAGATTGTGTTAAAAAAGGAGGCATGAGGCTTGCTTACCTGACGGTATTATGATAGCAAATCCTACTTGAGTTTATTACAGACCTCATGAGCTGTGAGGGAGTGGGCACTTCCTCGCAGTCAAACTTGCTTAAAGGGTACACTGACACCAGTGCCACCTGTACTATACCTAAAAAACTCTCCTCATCCACGGTGATAACAATATCGTGTGGAGAACCAAGTCTCATATACCTGCATGAAATATGTTCACTCCTTTTTCACTCCCATCCTGAAAAGATACTATTTGACACTATTTTTTCCTGCTTTTCTATGATGGGAAACTACTTTTTTTTGTTTCTGAATATCCTCAAACTTCGGTTTTTCAGTGTTCCAATATTTTCTCTCTCAACACTACCTGTAGTCTTTGGACAATGGACAATCAATATGCTAGGGAAGTGTCTGCATACTCAGTTCAATCTGCATGTGTAAATGACTTCAATCGTTATTTAGTTAATGGCAATCACATTTTAGTTCTTTCAAATTCAGTCTGGGGAGGCCCAACATGTTTATTGCTTGAAACAAGCTCTCACTCATTAGGTGACACAGTTAATTACTTGCTTATATTTAATTTCAGGTGTTGCATTAGCTAAAGGGAGCACTGACTTTGTTTGCACCTTGGCCACCTTTAACAGAGTGTGCTAGGTGCAAACAGGGACAGTGCGCCCCATTACTGCAAACTTGCTTCAGTCCTAGGAGGAATGCATTAATGAAAGGTGGAGAGGCTGTTTGATTAAGTTGCACCATTTTTACTTTACAGGGGTCTACTTCAAAGGGGAAAAGACATTCCCCAGCAGGCAGGTGCATTGAATGAATACACACACAAGCAGTGGGATATATGGGAAGCGTCAATGGGTCTTCCTTTCAGCCCCATCTGAAACACCAAGTGTAGTCTTGCGATCTGCGTTCCCCCCAGAGTCACAGAGGCCAAATATCTTAATCCCTATTGCAAGGGCTTACTTCCATGCACCAATGTGAATTAGAAATCCAGTTGGACTATGACCTGTACACAACCCACTGAGTAGTACTGTGCAGGAATTATTTCTCATCACGATTAGTCCCATTCAATGAATTCAGGAACCCTGTTGTAAGAAAAACAGAGTGGTGGGTGCTCCCAGTATGCCTGATCCCAGCAGGCCATGGTAAGGCACAAAGGCCCATATGTACGAACCAATTTTGCATTTCTTAACAGGACAAATCACTATTTTGGGCCATTAAGAAATGCAAAAGTGCCTTTCGGTATGTACAAAGGGCATATGCGGTGTCACAAAATGAAATTTCTACCCAGTAGAAATTGCATTTCTACGGTTCATAAAATAGGAAGTCGCAAATAGTGATTTCCTGTTTGCGAATCGGTAACCACTTGTACATAGCGGGGCAGATTTACAAGCCCCTTGCGCCACTTTTGCGTCACTTTTAACATGGGAAAAGTGACGCAAAAGTGGCGCAAGGGGCTTGTAAATCTGCCCCAGCATTTCCTAATTGCAACCAGTCGCAAAATGGCCATTTAGGAAATGCTATTTCCATCAATTCTGATCTGATGGTAACCAGGTGCAAATCTGCAAATGCACCCAAAATGCATCAAATAACGTTACCCACTATTTAAACATTATGGGGCGGAATGTGAAATGTGTGATGTGTATGTTCCAAAGAAGATTTAACTGAGGACCTCAGAGGTATTCCAGGTGACTGAAGAGTGACACCTGTATGGAGCATTCATCATCATTTACAGAATCTACTATGGTGAGAATGATCCTCATCATGGTCTGAAATGTGTGTGGGATGCTTTTTCAATGTGAATTTGGCATTTGTGCAACCACTTCCCGCGTGAACGATGTCTTCAGCAACTGACACAATGATAATGCATTACGTCTCAAATATATGCAGAGAGTATGCTGTGCTAGGGTGCTGCCAAAGAGCATATTTTCCATTGACATGGCCATTAAAATTGCCATCAGACATGCAGCTTTACTGCTAAACATATATGGAACACATACAGTGTAAAGTATCTTGGTTTGTTTTTGTCCTGTTGAAACTGGTTTCCATCACACTTTAGAATTATAAAAAAACACAACGTCTCATTTGCACTTTCCTTGATGTTGATTTCTTTTTAAATATTTCTATAGCTCATTAACAGCTTTTTGAGTGTTGTTGTGGGATCCTACAACCTTTCCTTAAACGCTTCCCATGCCCCAGCAAGATTGCCACTTGGTTCACATTGCAGATGTCCCTCACTATGCAGATAGAGGAAGGAAATATAACCTTCACGAAGTTTAAAGAATAAGCAGCAATTTGTCAGGTACTTCATTTGACTTCTGCCTTTGACCTCCTGCAAGGTGGTTTGGGGGTGTGCTACAGCACCTCCCACACCCCTACTTCCACCGCCCCGTAATGCATCTTTATTGACAGAAATTTCGCGTCTGCCTATGCGATTTAAAACTCAAAGTCTCAGAAATTGGAACCAATTACCAACGTGTTCCTGACACTGTAGAGTAACAATGAACGGGTCTGACATTTTAAAATGGTTGTTTTAAAAGTGGCGGGCCTGCACATACATGAAAAACCATCACAAAAGTGCGTGCTCGTAACAGTCCGGAAGAATATGAAGGCAATATTAAATGTGCATTTTGTTCTGTAATGAGACCTGAGACTGTATTAAAGAGAGTGCCCCGGGAGCGCAATGGACATTTGCGTCCGCTTTGCTCGCCCCAGCTTTGCTCCCCCCAGCCCCCCCCACTCCCCCCCCGGAACTTTGGTATTACAGAAAAGACCGCAGATGCTTGTGCGTCCCCTTCTGTAATACCGATAGCACTGGCGCACATAGAGCGCCATCGGCAGGAGGCATTTCATCATTTGCATGGGGGCGTGCCACATTGGGGTGTGCCCCATGCAAATGAGGGAATCCCTTTGACTCTGCACCCGTGCCATATTACAGACATGGGTGCAGAGGCAAAGAAGCTGTCAGGCAGCGCACTGACAGTGCGCCACCTAAAAGGTGGAGCACTGTCAGTGTGCCCCCTGAGAGCAGCCCTCTGCAGGGGCAAAGGGGGTCCTATGGACCACCCATACAAAAGTGCAGCTGGGTAGCTGCCTGCACAGTGAAACATGGACCAGCTGCTTCAAAGCCGCTCCCTATTTCATTTGAATGTGTTGCCCCCAGGGCAGCACAATTTTGGGGCTGCCCTGGGGGCAGCACTTTCTATGTAATAGGGCGCACCTTCTCGGTTTGCGCTGGCGCACCTGTTTTACGGTGCACCAGGTGCAAACAGGGAAAGTGCGCCCTAATACATAATATGCCCGCTGCTGCTCTTCGCTCAACCATGTCAGCCCTCTCAAGTCTGGACCACTACATGTGCATTTGTGTTAACATGACTGTCTAAAAAGAGGCCTTATGCTTCAAGTATGGCATAACATCATTAAACCCTCTGCAGCCCTCTTTCAAAATGTAATTAAGGTAATCGGAGAACACTGTTCTCATCTGAGGGACATATTGCATTATCCACCACATGAACCCATCACGATCTCTTGAAGCAGTAATCAAAGCAAGTGCCTTTCAAAATAGTGTGTGTTGATTTTTTTTAGTCAACTATTACTAGTTTATTTTTTGAGATTTGTTCTGAATAGTGAGATCTAATTGTGTTTTCGTTATCCTATCCCAAGATCTATTCAGTTCAGCCCATATGTGTACATTTTGCGTGTTCTTGATAGGTAATCGCTCTTTTGCTATTTCCAGCCGTGGCCCGTGCAGGTAAGAGCGGTGGGGTAGTGGGGCTGGGTGGGGGGCGATTTTGACAGACTACGGAGAGGGAAAATTAATTATTTATTTAATTTTCCCTCGTCGTCGTATGTCGAAATTCCCCCCCCCCCAACCCGGCCCCACTGCTCTTACCTGCAAGGGCCGTGGCTGGTTATTTCTTAATTTACGATTTCCTAATAGCGAATGCGATAGGAATCGCTAATAGGAAATCACAGGTTACATACATTCCCTTTTGCGATTCCCAAATAGCGATTTCTATGGATTCACTATTTGGGAATCGCTATTTGGGAATTTCGTACATATGGGCCAAAGTCCCATAGGCAAAGCCCAACAATGTAAAATAACTTGTAAGCCTGGGCGTAGTTCGCGAAGTAGCGCTACGCGAAGCTACGCAAAGTGCAGTCCGCACTACGCGAGCTACGCGTAGCACTACGCGAACTGCGTAGTGCACTGTTCGCAATGATTGCACAATGCCGGATGCTTGTCCGCACTGTGCAATCATTGAAAACGGTATCTTGCACAGTGCGAGCTGTCTTTTACTGCCGCTCGAGTAGATTTTTACTCGAGCGGCAGCTTCTCAACGCGGACTGGTAGTTTCTCATCGCGAGCGGTCGCGAGCATACGCGACCACTGCAATGAGAAACCTGACCTCCCAGCGTTGAGAATCTCGCCGGAGGTTTATTTTTCCACGCTCGCGATCGGCAACTTGATGTTGCTGATCGCGAACGAGGAAAAAGTCTCGCCGGGATGTCATTTTGCTTGCTCGCGGTCGCCAACTTGACGTTGAGGACCGCGAGCAAGAAAAATGACCGCTGCACTACGCTACGCTATGCTACACATGTTTGCACTGTGCTACGTGCACTCGCGTTGTGCGAAGTAGCGCAAACTTCGCAAACTACGCGAGCGTAGCGTAGTGCTTTGCCCAGGGTTAAAAATAAGCACAATTCACCATGTGAACTGCCCAGGCACATGACCCATTTCATCCTGCAGATCATGACGTTTCTTTATTATCTGACCTATAGCTTTGGGCAGCAATGAAGTTTGCTGTCATCAGTGAAAGTATGCTGTGGCTATCAACATAGCTAGGTCTACCCTTTATCAGCTGGAGCATGAATTGCTCCAAATCAGATACTAATTCAACATTTATTAGTCCAGTCCTTTCTTGGTATTTGGAGGGTGCAGAGACAGAATATCGATGTGGAAATATCGAACTGCAGTAATATAGACTCAAGAATATCGATGGTTGAAAATATCGAGGTAAGTTTTCTCGTTGCCAAAAAATCGAATTTGATGTTATGCAAAAATATCGATTTTGTAAATGTTGATGTCAAAAATATAGTTGTAAAAAATATCGTTTTTTTTAATGCTAGTATTTTATTATTATTAAATTAGTATTAGTTATTATATGTTTAATAGATTGAAAAAATATATGTTAAAAACGTTGTTTTGTTTTTTAAATTAACTTTTAGGAGCGGGATGTTGGGTTTATAGGGGATAAGGGTGGGAAGTAATTAAAAAAATATGTATTAAAATTAAAATTTAAAAAAAAAATTGGTCAAATTTTAGGAGCGGGATGTTGGGTTTTTATGGGATAAGGGTGGGGAGTAATTTAAAAATGTTGTATTAAAATTTAAATGTTTAAAATTATTTTGTAAAATTTTAGG
This sequence comes from Calotriton arnoldi, assembly GCA_963921515.1. Lineage (NCBI taxonomy): Eukaryota > Metazoa > Chordata > Amphibia > Caudata > Salamandridae > Calotriton > Calotriton arnoldi. The sequence goes on from CAWUFW010007699.1 coordinate 179,693, forward strand.
AGTGGGATACTGGGGTATAGGGGATAAGGTTGTGGTGTAGTTTAAATTTTTAAAAAAAAATATTTGAAAAATGTTTGAAATACTTATTTGTGATATGTTGTATTTATAGTGGATATGTTTGTGGCGTATTTAAAGTTGTTTAATTAAATTTGAATTATTTAAAAAACAATTGTATGGTAAAATGAAATTTAATTAAAATTAGAAATGGAAAATTTTAATAATTGTTTTGTAAATATGAAAATTTTAATTTGAAAAAAAAGTTTGAGCTTATCTTATAATTGGGTACATTTTTTAAATATTTTTTGTAATTTATTTTGAAAATAAATAATTTGTAATCAAATATTATTAATTTTTGTAATTGCCAAATGTATTATAAAGATACATTTTGGAAAAATTATTATTTTATTTATGATAAATGTGAGGTTGTAGTAGTTAGTTATTATATTTTATTCTCTAGCACTTTGTTTGATTTTTTTACTTTTGGAGCTGTAATAGTAATTTATTATGATTTATTATCCAGCACTTTCCTTGAGTTTATTTTGTTTTGGAGTTGGAATAGTAATTTAATTAGGTTTATTATCCAGCACTTTCCCTGAGTTTTGTTGGTTTTAGAGTTGGAATATTAGGTTTATTATTCAGCATTTTCCCTGAGTGTAGTTTGTTTTGGAGTTGAAATAGTAATTTTTTTATATTTTATTATCCAGCACTTTCCCTGAGTTCATTCTGTTTTGGAGTTGGAATAGTAATTTAGGGGCCTATTACGATGGCGGTCGGAGGCACCACCGCGGTGCTGGTGGTGGCGGAAAAATGCTTTTTTCCGCACGCCAGCAGCGGACCTCACGCCCGCCATATTAGGATGGCCAAATATAGCCCATTTCCCGTCCGGCGCGGTGCGACGCTAACCGCCATCAAAGTGCGCCCCCCGCCACCGCGGCGGTGGGAGCCAATGGAGACTCACTGCCGTGTGGAATGACGTCCCGACCGCCGTACAAATCAGAATGCCCCAAACAGGCAGTCGCACCGCAGCGGAGAAACCGCCCAACCAGAGACGGCGGAAGCATCACAGCGGAGTGCTAAACCTGATCCCCGGTCCCAACCGCCCGGTCCCGAGCGCAATGGACCCAGCTTTGCATGTCTTCCCGGCGCTGTACCTGATACATCACCAGCAACTCATGGCCCGCCGCAGACGACGCCGCAGGTACGCAACAACACAACTCCGCACACAACCACAACACACAACGCATGGGCTGATCTAGGGTTCCTGTCCACACCAGACACCCTGGTGGGGACAGGACCACATCCACAAGTGTACCCACACATGTCCTACCTGTCACCAAATCACCCCTCCGCATCCAGGTCACCCACCCACCGCGATCATGAAGTAATGTCCCGGTCATGTCACCGCAGCGGTGAAAACGTGGGAAAACATGCGCACAATGCAGAAGGCAGGGCCAGCGCTAGGCATGGGTAGTGCACAAAGACCACAGGGCCACACCTCCACCCTCCACACACCAGGCCCCCCCCATGAAGGGACATCCAATGTGCCCCTCCTGTGCACCCCCATGCACAACAACAAGCCAGGTGAACCCACACCCTGCACCACACACCAAACAACTAGGGAGACAGCCACAGCAGCAGTGGCTGCAGAGGAACACACAGCACAGAAGCACAGGGCCAGGGCAACCCACACACCACAACAACACCACACACATGGCAAGAAAACTGAGTCCAAGCAGAAAATGCACACACACACAGATAATAAACAATCACTCCACTGGACACACAGCCTGCCAAGTCACACAGACATACCACACACTGACACACAGCCACATACACAGACCACATGCCAGCAGCAATGGAGTACAACATATAGGAAAGCTAAAGTGAGGTGCCCACAATTGGGAGGCCAAGGAGCTAACTGCCAAGCATGTGCACATCACATGCAAGACAAGGAATATATAAGAACACCCTCAGCCCATCAAATCACACATGGCTGGCACAGTGAGTGAAGTCAAACCACAGTCACCTCAGTGCAACAACTCAGGGAGACAGCAAGGCAACCCATGGATAGGCAAAGGGATGAAAGGAAGACCCTGAAGTAAAACAGTGAACAGCCACACATATGTATCCAACTATTTGACAGGAGCATGTCAGCAGCACAACACACAGGGCCCATTGACACACTCCATGACTGTCAAACACAAGTAGGAATCTTCACACAGATACACAGAAGGGTGTCAATAATTCCAGTCAATACACAGACAAACAATGACACTCCCTGGGGGCACCCACAAACATCACACACACACAGGGATGCCAGAACCAATGTCTGCACAAAAACAACAGCCAAACACAACTCAACTAAAACACACAGAGAAGCACAACAAGACCAGACATGAACTGTGCAGCTAAACTGTGGAAAGGCAATGGGAGCACAGACAGAACAGGAGTGCACAACCCCATCAGTCAGGAACAATGCACAGGCAACATACCACAACACAGACAAGAAGTGCACCATCACAAAACAATCATGGACACAAACTGGGAGAAATGGGCCTACAATGACACACAGACAGACATACCACACCACCCATCAAGTCAACATGATGTCACAGTGTACCACATGCCTGCACATGCACAAGACTGACAAGAGACAGCTCAGATATGAGAGGAGAAAACAAAAAGGATGCACCTAACACAAGCACAGGAACTAGAATAGACCTAAGTTCATGTGACAGACACACAAGTAAGGCACACCACACTGGCAACACACATTTGAAAGAAACACACCACACCAACAAAACACACACACTGACATGCAAATAGAACACCACACACAGAGCATCTGTCATCTGCAAGAGACAACACAGCCCAAACACTGCACACTGCACACAGCCACATCAAACACACAACAGAAGCACATGCCAATAAATCACATTGCAAACACAGCAGGACATCAAATCAAATCAAATCAAATCAGGGACATTTGTACAGCGCACATATCACTCGGAAGTCTCATGGCGCTTGCAGACGGCTCTGATAGAGTACTCGTTTAGTTGTCAAATAGCCATGATTTCAACTTTTTGCGAAAGCAATTGTGATCTGGGATAGTACGTAGATGCAAGGGAAGTTTGTTCCAGGAGACAGGCGCACGATAGGAAAAAGACCTTCCTCAGTTTCTCGCAGTGCAGATTCTGAGAGGGGTAAGAAGGGATCCATTGCTCGATCTTAGCGATCGACAAGGCTTGTACCAACGTAGTTTTCTGGACCAGTACCCCGGGCCTTTTCCGTACATGCTTTTGTGTGTGAGACAGAGAGTCTTAAATAGGATTCTCTGTCTGACTGGGAGCCAATGTAAGGATCTCAGACAGGGGGCAGACGAGGATCTTGGCGGGAGATTCAGAACCAGTCTGGCCACAGTGTTCTGCAAAATCTGGAGTTTTGTGAGAAGGCTTTCGTTGATTGAGGACAGCAGGGCATTTCCGTAGTCCATGCGATTTATTATCAGTCCCTGGACTAATGGTTTCCTGGCCTCTATCGGAATCCATTTGAAAACCTTTCGTAGAATACGCATCACTCCAAAACATGAGCCAATTATGTGATTGATCTGATTTTTCATTGACAGTTGGCTGTCCATATGAAAACCTAGATTCCGTACCGTCGGTTTGGGTGTTGGACAAGGGCCAAGGTTCGAAGGCCACCAGTCGTGAGACCAATGCTCGTGAGCATTGCCGAAGAGCATGATCATCAGGGGATGCACACCAGGCAAGGACAAGGCAACATACACCCACAGCACTGCATGCACACCAAGCAGTGTGTGCACACCAAACATACCAGTCCCACACAGACATGAGTGACACACCATGAACACCCACAACAACAATCAAAACAGCACACTGACAACATCACACTCAGGAAGTGAAGCAGTACCTCAGCAAACACACATACACCTAACCCAACACCCACAGATGCACAAGTCTGGGAAACCAAAGTGGAAACAACTTGACCAAAGGACTGTGCAGCACAAACAGTTGAACTGCATATGAGCAACCATGACTGCTAAACAGTACAAGAAAATAACATATAACCAATAGGGAAAATGTCCTGAGTGGCACATTGGTCCTGTGCAAAGATCTGCACCACAAAGCACAGTGTTACAAATGAAGTGATGGGGAGGCACACACACAGGCAAACCAAGGGGACAGCTGACATGAAAGTGAAGTGGTGTGTACATCAGTAGTGGACATGGCAGGAGTGTACCATACACAAATAGATGGAGTGCATACTCACAATGGGTAGGCATCTGAAGCACAGATAGGGGGTGGTATGACACCACACACCACATGCCATACTGGAGGCAATAAAGCCCCATGTGACAGCAATGCATGAGAAAACACACCCACAATGTCAGTGTGGCTGAGCAGGGATGCACAGTGAGTACAAACAGCATCAAGACACATGGATGATCAACAAAACACAACACTGACTTGCCAGTCACATACTCTGCATACTCACAATTGGCAAAAACAACAAGTAGGAGTCTGCCAGAACGGCAAGGACACACCAACACACTGCACAGTGCACAACATACAACACACACGTGCACACAATCACAATCACAGGGCTGAACAATTACACAAACAGGCACCCTACTCCTGGGTGACACATGTGTGTAGTTGACATTGCAGGTGCACACACACATCAACACTCACGACAAAGTCACCCCCTCCACACTGCACACTTCCTGACCACCCAAGTGCACACATGGAAAGTAACCCACGTGACTAGGATGACTGACCATCACAAGATGACTATACACCTACACTGCTAGGCACACATAAAGTAAGGTCACACATACATGATGACCCTGGCCAGCCTGCCTGCAATCCTGTGGATAGAATACCACTCTGTGCTGGTAGTGCATCCTAACATGACATGTGTACAATTTAGCAAACCTGAACATAGAATCATTAGGATAACAGTAGATCATCACAAACAACCATCAGTGCACCCCCAAGCCTCAGAGTCAAGTAGAACTGAAGTGCCTCTCACCTCAGCCAAACTCTGAAATAGTGAAACTAGCAACTGGCAACGTTAAAGTGGCATACAGAGCATGTGTCACATTAAACCATACCCACACAGAAAACCCTTTATTTAGCAAGGAGACTGACAAAGCAGACAACAGGAGCAACTATCTTTATTACAAATGTCACAGATAGGCATACAAAGTAGACAAGAGCAAGGCCAGTGGCCAGTCCAAACAGCAGAGTAGGTACATGAGAAGCTGCACAGGGAATGGGCAAACACAGCAATGTACAGTAAGGCCAGTGGCCAGTCCAAACAGCAGAGTAGGTACATGAGAAGCTGCACAGGGAATGTGCGAGACTGTACACAGTCATGGTCAGCAACACAGCTAGGGGGATAACAATGGACAGTACAGGCACCACTGTGGGAGAGACAGGTGTGTGAGGGGGATTTAGCCTCAGACTTGTCTGTCAGTCTGACTGGGAGCTGGCTGAGTGTCGGGGCCAGTTGGAGGACTGGACCAGGGAGAGACCGGACCAGCTGAGCTTGAAGCATCAGTGACTTTGGGAGCCGGAGGGCTGCTTGGACTGGGTGGTGTGGTGGCCCGTGGAGGCGGAGATATGCTGCCATGAGACACAGTGTGGGAGGGAGAATGTGGAGGGGTACCTTTCCACTTCTTGGGGATTCGATATGGAAGTGTGGTCTTGGTAGGAGTGGGAGGTTGGGCGGCCACAACAGGCACACTCACCACCAAAGCTGCATCAGGTGTAGACGGTGGCCCTCCCTCTGGGGACATGCTGGATCCAGCTGTTCGCCTGGCCTTGCCTTTGCCCCTCCATCCCCTGTTTACCAGGTTTTCCCCCTACAGTGCCCGCATTTCCCTGCTTCACAGGGCTTTGGATGGGAGTTGAGGTTGTGGGTGAATCTGCCTTGGAGCTCTTCTTATGTGTACTTTTAGCAGGCACCACCTTCTCAGCGGGCACGGAAACTGTCTGCTTGTGCTTGCGAGACGCTTTTGGGACAGGAGAGTCCTTGGCTGGGGATGCCTCTGAGGCATGTGACCCTGAGGTCTGCTTCTTGGCTTTGTGGCCCTTGGTGTCGCCTGATGGGCTTATGTCTTTGCGCTCTGGGGTGGCTTTAGTTTTCAGTGGGGATGGTGCCTGCACCCTGGAATGCTTGGGCTGTTGCTGCGTGTGCTGTATCTTGACCTTGAGGTCTGTTGTGCATGGTCACTATCGTCCGATGTGGCCACTGGCAGGGGAGTGGACAAAGGGACTGGAGCTGGACTCCGAGATTGTGCCAGTTGAAGGGCTGCCGTCACTGCGGAGGACAAAGACTGTACAGTCCGGTGTAGCCCACCCACGTCTGAATGTATGCCCTCCATGAAAGCAACCACCTGTGCCAACTTTTTGTCGTGGTCTATGAAGGCATTGAGGAGAGCTGTCTGGCCCACACACAGCTGGCGCAAAAGGTCCACAGACTCAGCACTGATGGCATCAGGGGGGACAGGGGCAGGGGCAGCGGTGCCTGTGGTGAAGGACACTCTTCCCTGCTTACTGGTGCGAACACGGGCAGCAACAGTGGAAGTAGCTGGGAGGGTGGGCACTGTACGCTGTGTGGTGGAAGAGGAGGCAGAGTCCCTGTTCCCTGTGCCCGCCAACATGGATGCGTCACCGCTGGCGTCAGATGACATTGAGCTTTGCGTCTCTGGCTGTGATTACGCCAGCAGACTCCTGTCCCCCTCCGAGGCGCTGGTCACATCTGTGTCACTGTGCCCGTGTGCAGCTGTTGTGCTTGATGCCTCACCACTGGTGTCTGTCCCCTGTCCTCCCATGCCCACGGGAGATGCTGCATGAGAGAGAGAGAGATGTAGGGTCAGTACATTGGCATCAACAGAACAAACATATGCAAGCAAAACATCACTGAAGATGAAGAAATCTACATGTTGCACACCACCCTGTTCTATGACATTGTGCACCCTCAATTTAGAACTCGAACAGTGCGTGTAAACAAGAAAACCAGGCATAAGTGAGCAATGTGATGACCACACAGCACAATATCCTGCCGGTGGCTCCGTTCAACCAGACACACAAATAGCTCTGAGCACACCTAGGGCCCTGATGTGGGCAAGGATGAACCCCACAACATGTTGCCACTGTCATATCTGGATGGAGCAGAAGGGGACAACACAGATACAGACTCCAACATAACAGTCCACAATGGCCATGAGCTCATGCCATCCACCATGTTGTACTGTGGGGCACAAGTACTGTAGCACATTGGCGTCAGATGTCTCAGCCTCACAAATCTGAGGTCAGGCAATGCACGCATTGATGAGAGCACACTCAGATTAGGCACACTGCCGTTCCCTTCCATGTGATTTCCCAGAATACCCCAATGCAGACGATACCTGAAGCCCACGACTCAGAATGCAATGTCAATGCTCAGTACTCAAACCACACTAGGAAGTACAGGTAGGGCAAATGCATTACAGCTGCACCCAGCACAGAGGCCACTTACAAGCCACTGCATCACACTACCAACATCACATAGCCCAGCGCTGTCCCAGGCTGTGAACACATGCAGCCACTGACAGCCAAAGTCACCTTTCCCAGAATACTCACCCCTAGCTTGCTGCTGATGCTCCTTCAAACGTGCATCCAGCTCAGGCTGTATCACGGCCAAGATGCGGGCCATCAGTGGTGTCATGCTGCGCCGCGCCAACTTGCCAGTCCGAGGGAACAGACCCAGCGTCATCTCCGCCACGTTCTTGCTCAGCCGGCAGATGTCATCCCACCTCTTGTGGCAGTGGGTGCGCCGTCAGTTTGAGACACCCAGAGCCCACACCTTGCATGCAATGGCCCTCCACACGGCCTCACGCTGGTGTACTTTGAGCTGCAGGCATGGGAGAGAAGAGGGGGAAAACATCAGTGACACAGTGTTATGTACCAATATCTCTCAGTGCAGTGGCATGATACTAACTCATACCAAATCCACAGATATGTCTCACAGAGACAAGAATGCATCTCACATGGTACATCAGCATGGGAGAACAACACGTAAATGCATGCAGGTGTGAGGGTGGACACAGTACCTGCCCATCTCATACACATGCAGGATGCCAGCACATGAAGCCATGTCTAGTCTGCCAACACCTTTCTTGCGCCGGCCGGCTGGGAAAGGGGCGCCATCTTGTTTCCATCTTTGATCGCCGGCTGGAGCGCAGGCTGTGCGGAGCGCTTGGCCTGTGGCTGAACCTTGTGAGTTGTCCCACATGTCCCCCGCGGACTGCTCGCTGAGCGCCGGCCCTCCGCGCTGTTTCCGTCCGTCTCAAACTCGAAGCGGCCTGCATCAGCGCTGGAATGCCTCCGGGTAGCCATGCGCTCTAGGAATGTCTTTCATTCATCTACTGTCCATTGTTAGGTAGAGCAAGACATACATTACATATCAACATATGTTGGGGGTTAGACTCACTGTGTCCAATACTGCGCAGCCCTCAATGTCCTTGCCCTGTGAATGGCTCACTGTGTCATGGAGGTCACATTGAGGGACATGATCTCACAAACCCACACCCTTCTCACAGGGCCTGTTGTGTGCAAGCTACAGGACTGAGATGGCTCATTGAAGGAGAGTAAAGAAAAAAAGACACATGTAACACTCTGTACATTCAGTGATGTGTCCTTGTCAGTTTGGGCGGTGACTGTGCAGGCCAGGTGGGCTCACACTGAAAAGGACAACAGGGACCCACAGAGCCATTCACACAAGGAACCACTGTCCTGACTCCTGCATTACCAACTTGCTGCGTCACTGTATGGCTGACAAGACAATACATGTCCCTCAAATCTTGATGTGCAGGCAGGGAAACGTGTGAAATAGGCTACACACCCCTTCCCCCTGGAGAAAGCGTGCTAGGCAGTGCATGACATAACCCCACACTCCCAGGCACATATTGCAGCAGCTCAACTTCATGTGTGCCCCCCCTGCACTCTCACTCACACTGTTGAAGACTTACCACGACATTTGGGGCACCAAATAACCTTGGATACTGTGTGAGCACCTCATCCATTAGGACCTCCAGCTCCTCGCTGGTGAAGGGACTGGCCCGGGTCTTCTCAGTCCTCGCCATCACTGTGGCCAGGTGACAGCAGCAGCAGCAGTTGGTGTTGAGGGGTGGCAGGCAGCAGTCCCTGGAGACAGCAGCAGCAGCAGGTGGTGTTGAGGGATGGCAGGCAGCAGTCCCTGGAGACAGCAACAGCAGCAGGTGGTGTTGAGGGGTGGCAGGCAGCAATCCCTGGAGACAGCAGCAGCAGCAAGTGGTGTTGAGGGGTGGCAGGCAGCAGTCCCTGGAGACAGCAGCAGCATGTGGTGTTGAGGGGTGGCAGGCAGCAGTCCCTGGAGACAGCAGCAGCAACAGGTGAGGGGTCTCAGGCAGCAGTCTCTGAAGGCTGTGGAAATGTGAGGCTCTCTCCCACATATATAGCCCCCTGGGGCAGTTTGAGTGGTTCCAAGCTCCTGCAATTGGTGTGCCAGGTCAGCCTTTTTCAAATGCCTCCAATGACCGGCCCCGCGGTGGCGGTGCACGCCTTCCGCGAATTTCAAAATTGCATTAGGCTACCGCGATTGCGGTTCCCACTGGCTGCAAGGGCATGGGCATTGGTGGTGACACACCGCTGGTGGCAGGCAGTTGCTTCCGCAATTTGGGTGCCATACATTGGTGCCTGTGACCGTGATTTGGATGGCGGAGCATGCCAACCGCCATTTGGCAATACATATATATCTCTCACTACCGCGATTGTGTTCTAGGGATTGGTGGTGACACACCGCTGGTGGCAGGCGGTTGCTTCTGCAATTTGGGTGCCATACATTGGTGCCTGTGACCGTGATTTGGGTGGCGGAGCATGCCAACCGCCATTTGACAATACATATATATCTCTCAATACCTCGATTGTGTTCTAGGGATTAATGGTGACACACCGCTGGTGGCAGGCGGTTGCTTCCGCAATTTGGGTGCCATACATTGGTGCCTGTGACCGTGATTTGGATGGCGGAGCATGCCAACCGCCATTTGGCAATACATATATATCTCTCACTACCGCGATTGTGTTCTAGGGATTGGTGGTGACACACCGCTGGTGGCAGGCGGTTGCTTCCGCAATTTGGGTGCCATACATTGGTGCCTGTGACCGTGATTTGGGTGGCAGAGCATGCCAACCGCCATTTGGCAATACATATATATCTCTCAATACCTCGATTGTGTTCTAGGGATTAATGGTGACACACCGCTGGTGGCAGGCGGTTGCTTCCGCAATTTGGGTGCCATACATTGGTGCCTGTGACCGTGATTTGGGTGGCGGAGCATGCCAACCGCCATTTGGCAATACATATATATCTCTCACTACCGCGATTGTGTTCTAGGGATTGGTGGTGACACACCGCTGGTGGCAGGTGGTTGCTTCCGCAATTTGGGTGCCATACATTGGTGCCTGTGACCGTGATTTGGGTGGCGGAGCATGCGAACCGCCATTTGGCAATACATATATATCTCTCACTACCGCGATTGTGTTCTAGGGATCGGTGGTGACACACCGCTGGTGGCAGGCGGTTGCTTCCGCAATTTGGGTGCCATACATTGGTGCCTGTGACCGTGATTTGGGTGGCAGAGCATGCCAACCGCCATTTGGCAATACATATATATCTCTCACTACCGCGATTGTGTTCTAGGGATTGGTGGTGACACACCGCTGGTGGCAGGCGGTTGCTTCCACAATTTGGGTGCCATACATTGGTGCCTGTGACCGTGATTTGGGTGGCGGAGCATGCCAACCGCCATTTGGCAATACATATATATCTCTCACTACAGCGATTGTGTTCTAGGGATTGGTGGTGACACACCGCTGGTGGCAGGCGGTAGCTTCCGCGATTTGGGTGCCATACATTGGTGCCTGTGACCATGATTTGCGTGGCGGAGCACTTTGTCAGCACCTATGGACACATCATGCTGTGTCAATGGCCAATGTGCAGTCATCAACAGTGCACAGTGGCCACATGATTAATGGCACATCATTGTGCACACAATGCCAGTGCAACATTTAACACACTGCTGACTACACATGCCATTTTTGTGTATGTCATGTAGTACATTGGCATGTACTCACTCACGTCGCTTGTGATATTGATGGGCATGTACACAGAACAGTGTTGTTATGGACTCTCAAATGTGTACACATGTCAATGTGTGAAAGTGCTGTGAAAATCACAGTGATGTATGTCTTAATGTAGAATGTGCAGATTTGACTGTCTTGTTTTCTTGGATCATGCACACACTTGTTGTTTACGCTCAGCCTGTGGTCATTGTGTTGTTGATGTGTGCCATGTTCAACTTATGCCTAAAGGTCTGTCAGGTACAGCAGCTAGGTATGAGACAGTGGTGTTGCAGTTTTACACATATGCTGTATGAAATACTCTCAGGCCTGCTCATGCTAGATGTGGCCATATCCCTACGTGCATTCACATAGTCAGATGTTGTTTTGGATGTACTTGCTGTGTGAAAGGGGACAAGTGTGCGAGTAGTGTAGCTGAAGGTGTCCCTACTTGTCAGCTGCTCTGTAACTCAATTGTGATGACAGTCATTGTTGGCGTTGTGTCAGTCAAAACGTAAGATGTTGTACACGTCTCATGGTGTATTGAATTGACATGTGTCCACTTTCATCTCAACTAGGAGGAGACCAAATCTGCATCGTCCCTACACAGTGCTGGCAGACATGGAGGATGAGGAGGTCATCCGGAAATTCCGTCTGGATAGAGCCACCCTATAAAACCTATGTGCTATGTTGGAGCCCCACCTGCAGCCTCGCAGAACATATCCAACAGCTTTCACCCCAACGTCTAAGATGATGGCAGCCTTGCATTTTTTTGCCTCTGGATCATTCCAGCACACGGTGTCCAGCGCAGGTGGGATGTCGCAACCCATGTTCAGCATGGTGCTGCGTGATGTCCTGTCCGCCATGATGATATACAAGGACAGGTATATCCATTTCCCCAGGGTGCCTGAATTGGCGGCTGTGAAGGGAGACTTTTATGCCCTTGGACACATCCCCCATGTTGTTGGGGCCATTGATTGCACCCATGTTGGGCTTGTTCCACCACAGGCACGGGAGCACATTTATTGGAATCGCAAACATTTCCACTCCATAAATGTGCAAGTGGTGTGCCAGGCGGACATGATCATCACACACATGTGTGCCAAATTTCCAGGCTCAGCCCATGACTCATACATCATGCGGATCAGCATTGTACCACAGCTCATGGCTAATCTGCTTCCTGAGCGTGCATGGATTGTGGGTGAGTACGAAGAGTCCAGTAGCGTGCTGTGTGTGTGACATGCTGTCCTTTGCCACAGTATAATTACAAGGTTTATCTGTGTTTCTCACACCTAGGTGACTCTGCATATCCCAACCGTCCGTGGTTGCTGAGCCCACTGTGGAATCCCAGCACACCAGCTGATGTATGCTACAATGATGCCCATGGGAGGACACGGCGTGTGATGGAGCGGACGTTTGGTCTCCTGAAGTCACGATTTCGCTGCCTTGACAAGACAGGAGGTGCACTCATGTACTCGCCCAGGAAGGTGTGTCAGATTGCAGTGGCATGCTGCATGCTCCACAACCTAGCCATTAGCAAGGATATCCCCCTGATCCTGGATGATGATGAGCAGCCAAGGCCCCCACCTGCAAACCAACCCGTGTCCAGTGATGAGGACAGTGGAGAGGAGGATGGTGTTGACCTGCGTCAACAGCTCATCAACCGCTACTTCACTTGAAGGTGAGGGACAATGTACAACGGACCCATTGTCTGATGATGTTGCTGTTGTTGTGAAGGTGTATGTGAGCTTTGTGACTGCAGCCGGTTGTTGACTCAGTGGTGGCTGACAATGTTTATGGGACAGGGTAATTTTGAACATCTACAGGATGTGTATGTTGGCACTTGTTGCTCATTGTGATGTGTGCATGTTGTATTAGCTTTATGGTATGTGTTGTGTGATGTCTGTTATGCCACACCCAGACTAGTGATTCTTGTTCTGTTGTGTCTTCCTAGGTCACTTCAGCCTCTCCTTGACTACATACATTCCATACTCGTGGTACATTTCAATCGTGGTGATGACTGCACATCCTGGAATAAAGACGGAGCAGAAACAACAACATGTGTGTGAGGTGTATTTATTTACAATGGTGACATATGAGGGGGGTGAACATTTACATTGAGGTGATTAGTGAAGCAGTGAGTTGACAGTTATGGTACATGGGAGAATCGAGTTGTCACCACATTGATGTGGTGACCCAGTCCAACAGACAGATGCCATTCACAAGGCAGTGTGGGGAAGGGCAGTCCAAAAAGTCAATGCAGTAGTGCAGAGTGTTGCCATCATGGCTGGCTCCGTGACTGACGTTTGGCAGGTGCTTTGCCACGGGATACTCCCAGGGATTTCTTGGGACGGCCCCTTTGTCGCTTGGCAGGGGGCCTCTGCTGTAGGGCCTGTGGGGTCTGAGGACTCACCCTCTCTGTGGCCGCAGGGGAGGATGTTGAACTGTCATCCTGCAGCCCAGCAGGGGGAGGTGGAGGTGTTGTTTGTGGCGCAGGCCTGTCCCTCATTGCCGCCACTATCTGGCCCAGGAGGTCCACAATTTGTCCCATGCGGGTGTCCATGGACCTCTTCAGCCAGAGGAGCTCGCGGGAATCTTCTTCTGACCGGGCCGTTCGTCCCTGGGCCCGTTCATATGCCCCAAGAACTCTGTTTATGCTATCCAGGGTTTCGGTACCAGGCTCTGGTTGTCTGTGAGTGACCCTGCCACTCCCACCTGCCCTGCTGCCACAGATCTGTTGCATCACCACTGTAGGCACCCGCCTCCTCTCCCTGCCCTCCTCAGTTGGTGGTGTGGGGTGGTCATCTTCTGGGACAGGGAGGGTGTTGCAGGCAGCACTGGTGGTGGTGGTGATGGTGTAGGACGCACAGGCCTTAACAGCAGTGGTCTGCCTTGCTGTTGGTGTTGCTGCAGATGTGGTGGGGGGACGATGGGGTCCTGGGACCGGTTGCACCCTGGCACACCATATGGGCCGGCTCCGAGCTCCTCGTCCTCTGAATACCGGTAGTCTACATCCAAGAGTCCATGTTCCGGGGGGGGGGAGACTGGCTCTGCAGGTTGCTGGTGTTGTCCTCTGCAGTCAGTTCTTGGTCACCTGTGGGACAGATGGGAAATGGTCATTGTAGTGCACCCCGCAAGCTTTGTGTTAGCTGTGTATTATTCACTGTTTGTACACCACACAGTTGACTAGTCATCACATTGTTTGTATGCGCACTACTGTGCCTCCTGAGATGATGTTGAGGTACATGCATTAGTTGTCCATGGTGTGAGGTGTCACAACATACCATGCGCCACGTGCATGTTTTGTGATTACAGGGACATGTTGCCATCTAGGGACTAGCGCAACAAACCATTTCTGTGACGCCTCTTTGTTGATCACTCTGCCCTGGCAGACGTGACAATGGCTTCCAAATGCTTCTGGGTGTAGAGTGCTCCATCCTGCTCAGGGGTGGGACATGTGGAATGGTGGGAGTTGTTGTGCAGGCCTCCCACCCCCAAACAGCCCTCCCAGGGAAGATGGCTACCTACCTGTTAGTTTGTTTGTAGAGAGACAATGGCTTCCAAATGCTTCTGGATGTGGAGTGTTCCATCCTGCTCAGGGGTGGGACAGGGGGCATGGTGGGAGTAGTACTGCAGTCTTCCCACCCCCAAACAGCCCTCCCAGGGAAGATGGCTACCTACCTGTTAGTTTGTTTGTAGTGAGACAATGGCTTCCACATGCTTCTGGGTGTGGAGTGCTCCATCCTGCTCAGGGGTGGGACAGGGGGCATGGTGGGAGTTGTCGTGCAGGCCTCCCACCCCCAAACAGCCCTCCCAGGGAAGATGGCTACCTACCTGTTAGTTTGTTTGTAGAGAGACAATGGCTTCCAAATGCTTCTGGGTGTGGAGTGCTCCATCCTGCTCAGGGGTGGGACAGGGGGCATGGTGGGAGTAGTACTGCAGTCTTCCCACCCCCAAACAGCCCTCCCAGGGAAGATGGCTACCTACCTGTTAGTTTGTTTGTAGTGAGACAATGGCTTCCACATGCTTCTGGGTGTGGAGTGCTCCATCCTGCTCAGGGGTGGGACAGGGGGCATGGTGGGAGTAGTACTGCAGTCTTCCCACCCCCAAACAGCCCTCCCAGGGAAGATGGCTACCTACCTGTTACATTGTTTGTAGTGAGACAATGGCTTCCAAATGCTTCTGGGTGTGGAGTGCTCCATCCTGCTCAGGGGTGGGACAGTGGGCATGGTGGGAGTTGTCGTGCAGTCCTCCCACCCCCAAACAGCCCTCCCTGTTAAGATGGCTACCTACCTGTTAGTTTGTTTGTAGTGAGACAATGGCTTCCAAATGCTTCTGGGTGTGGAGTGCTCCATCCTGCTCAGGGGTGGGACAGGGGGCATGGTGGGAGTTGTTGTGCAGGCCTCCCACCCCCAAACAGCCCTCCCTGTTAAGATGGCTACCTACCTGTTAGTTTGTTTGTAGTGAGACAACGGCTTCCAAATGCTTCTGGGTGTGGAGTGCTCCATCCTGCTCAGGGGTGGGACAGGGGGCATGGTGGAAGTTGTTGTGCAGGCCTCCCACCCCCAAACAGCCCTCCCTGTTAAGATGGCTACCTACCTGTTAGTTTGTTTGTAGTGAGACAATGGCTTCCAAATGCTTCTGGGTGTGGAGTGCTCCATCCTGCTCAGGGGTGGGACAGGGGGCATGGTGGGAGTAGTACTGCAGACTTCCCATCCCCAAACCCCCTCCCTGTTAAGATGGCTACCTACCTGTTAGTTTGTTTGTAGTGAGACAATGGCTTCCAAATGCTTCTGGGTGTGGACTGCTCCATCCTGCTCAGGGGTGGGACAGGGGGCGTGGTGGGAGTTGTAGTGCTATTTGCCTGGGCACATACAACCCTGTAAATGTTGGCTACCTTTTGGGGTGATTCATATGTAGTGGATGTTACATCTGTGGGACATGTGTTGGATATTGTGGTGCATATGGATATACTTGGGCCTCTGCGATGTAGCTTTGTAGTTGTGCTGGACAGTACATTGCTGTGTAGTGGTCTACATTTGTTTGTACTTACCAGCCTCCACTCCCCGGGTATTCCTGTGAGACTCTCTGGATGCAGTATGGCAAGCACCTTCTCCTCCCATGCAGTGAATGTTCTTGGTGTAATGGGAGGGCCACCGCCAGTCCTCTGAGCCAGCTCATGGTTCTTGCTCCTCTTCTTTTGACAACACTCTTCAGGTCATGCCACCGCTTGATGATTTCCTGTCTGTTGCGTGGGATGGTCCCTACTGCATTGACCTTATCGACTATCCTTGCCCACATTTGATTTCTTCTGGCTAATTGTGTCTGTTGGACCAGGTTACCAAACAGTTGTGGTTCAACTCTGACTATCTCATCTACCATGACTGTCAACTCACTCTCTGGGAATGTTGGCATTTTCTGTGGTGCCATGGTGTGTGATGTGCAGGTGTGTAAGTGGTGGGGTGATGTGTATGGTGTGTGATGTGCAGAGGGGTTAGAGGTGCAGGTGTGGAAGTGGTGGTGGTGCTGTGTGTGGTGTGAGTAGTGATGGTGTGCAGATTTGCCTCTCCTTTGTGCTCTGGTGTTGGGCCCTTCAGTTGTGGAGTATAGCAAAGGATTGTGGTCAGGGAAGGGGCTGGTTTTGTACTCAGCTATGTGGGTGTGTCCAAGTGGGGTATTGCTGTCAGGTGTGTTGTGTGGGTTGTCCTGGTGATTAGGATTTTTGTAGTTGCCATGTGGTTGTGTCATTGGGGTGTGTTATGTGTTTTTGGGTGCATGGCTAGTTTGCTGTGTGCCCTTTGTGGCCTTGTTGTGAGTTTTTTCTGTCGACCGCCATATTTGTCACGGAGCGTCCGCAGCGGTGGCAATGCTGCAGTTCTTCCGGCGGCTCTCCCATTCATCACTGTTGGCGTTTTCGGCAGTCGGATACAGCAGAACGTACCGCGGTCACATCGGGGATATCCTAATGTTCCGTGCGGTGTCTCCGCTGTCCTGGCTGCGGTTTGGTTTTTTTCCTCTGAGAATGTGACCGCCGCGGACGGGTTTTCGCCTTCTCCGCCCGCTACGGGCGGTTTTTAGGTGGCTCTTACCGGCGCTGTCGTTTTTTTTTTTGCGGGACATCCTAATCTGGCCGCCGGTTGTGCTGCGGTACCAGCGGGCGGTTGTTTTCCGCTACCATGGCGGTCGGGGTGGTTTTCCGACCGCCATCCTAATAGACCCCTTAATTAGCACTTTCCCTGAGTTTTGTTGGTTTTGGAGTTGGAATAGTAATTTAATTAGGTGTATTATCCAGCACTTTCCCTGAGTTTTGTTGGTTTTGGAGCTGGATTAGTAATTTTATTCAGTTTATTATTATTCAGCACTTTCCCTGAGTTTTGTTGATTTTGGAGTTGGAATAGTAATTTAATAAGGTTTATTATCCAGCACTTTCCCTGAGTTTTGTTGATTTTGGAGTTGGAATAGTAAATTAATTAGGTTTATTATCCAGCACTTTACCAGAGTTTATTTTGTTTTGGAGTTGGAATAGTAATTTAATTAGGTTTATTATCCAGCATTTTCCCTGAGTTTAGTTTGTTTTGGAGTTGGAATAGTAATTTATTATGTTTTATTATCCAGCACTTTCTCTGAGTTTTGTTGGTTTTGGATTTGGAATAGTTATTTAATTTTGTTTATTATCCAGCATTTTCCCTGAGTTTTGTTGGTTTTGGAGTTGGAATAGTAATTTAGGGGCCTATTATGATGGCGGGCGGATCGCCACCGCCAGCCCAGCGGTGGCGATCAACCCGCCATCTGTACCTGATTTACCTCCCGCCATATTAGTATGGCGGGGGGTACCGCGGCGGACGGAAAGACCGTCCGCCACTTTTCCGCCGGCAGGCAATCGTTACGATTGCCTTCCGTGCGGATCTGGGGCATAACATGGTGGCGGTGCCGAGCAGGCACCGCCATCCATATTATGATGTGCAAATTTAAAGGCCTTTCCACGGCGGCGATGCCGCCATGGAAAGGCCAGCGGAAATTGCTTTGGGGGCCCGTTACGGGCCCCCGGGGGGTTGTGGGGGTGGGAGGCTGCACTTGGGGGGTACCTATGGTACCTCCCTACATTGTCATACACAAGGTGGCAGACACCGCACGGTGCCTGTCACGTTGTGCATGGCAATGCAAACCATGCACTTTTAACATTGCGGACGGAGTTGCACCCAGCAGCACCGTCTGCAATGTTAAAGGCCAGAATGCGCCCGCCAGTGTGGTGGGCGCATCCTAATTTGCCTCGTGGGACCGCCGCACCTCTGGCGGTCGGTCCCATTTTCCGTTAGGGTGGCGGGCGGACAAAGTCCGCCCGCCATCATAATGGGGCCCTTAATTAGGTTTATTATCCAGCACTTTCCCTGAGTTTAGTTTGTTTTGGAGTTGGAATAGTAATTTAATTAGGTTTATTATGCAACATTTTCTCTGAGTTTTGTTAGTTTTGGAGTTAGGCATAGACATTTTTTATTGTTTATTAGTTATTTCATTTTGTATTTATATTTAAATAAGAAAAGATGTGTATGTTAGTTATTCTTGTAAACATTTGTTATGATTACACATGTTTTTTTTATTTTACAGTTTATTTGTTCTTATTTGCGTTTGTTATACCTTTTCTAACAATATTAAAACCATTATCCAGGTATTTTGATGTAGTTCAAAATGTATTACAAAATATAATATATTTTTAATATACATTTCTTTGTAGAGTTGGAAAATTAAAAATATTTATTAATGTGCATTTTTAATGTAGAATTGTAAAATTAACAATATTTTTCAACATGCATTTTTCATGTAGAATTGTGAAATTAACAATTTTGTTAACATACATTTTTAATGTAGAATAGGAAAATTAACAATATTTTTAATATATACATATTTTTACAACATAATCGAAATGTACTTTTTTTGAAGTATAGTCATGTAATAGGAAAGTAAATATATTAATATTTTATTTTAAACAATTTAATTTTCATTGTTTATTATTTTTTAGGATAAAAAGTAAACATTTGTATTTCTTTTTGTAAGCAATTTTTTAATAGATTTTATATAATTTTATTTTTTAATACAATTACATAAAATGTATTTTACATTTTTTTTGATATTTTAATATATAGGGGTCGATTCCGATCTCGGCCGGTAGGGCTCCGAATCGGATTCGGCTTTACCGGATCCGATTCGGAGCCCTGTTTCCCGACCGAACCGTACGCGGGTCCGGCCGAGCGAGTACGATGCGAAATCGCCGACCGACTCGTCCGGGCGTCCCGACCGCTCCGACCGACTCGCTCCCGGCTCAAACCGCTCCGACCGACTCGCTCGGACTCGACTCGCACCGCGCAATGGAGACGCTTCCCGGCCGGGTAAGTATGATGCGCGCCGCGAGCAGTCCGACCGAGCCGCGCACTCCGGCTCGTAAGAGCTGTCGGAGCCGTACTTTGGGGGTCCGTGTCGGACTCCCTGTACGCGTAGCCGCGCGAGTCGCACACAGGGGGACCCATGGGTCCCCCTACCTGTGCATGTACGGCGCGAATCGCCTCGCCGCGTACCCGCTGTAGGGGGCGCCCTTGTCCGACTCGCACCCATTGAGTCAATGGGAGCCCGCGTACGCGTTGTACGACCGGCTCCCATTGACTTCAATGGGAGTCCGACCGACTCGAGTCCGATAACATACGGACGCATCGTACTCGTTCGGTCGGACTGCACGGGTCCGATTCGGTCGGAAATCTCTCCGGGTCCGGCTCGGTCAGAGAAATTTCCGGCCCGAATCGGAATCGACCCCTTAGTATATTGAATATTATTTTTATTCAAATAATATTTAATATATTAAATAATTTACAAATATATATTTTCACATATGTTTTTTCAGTATATATTGTAATATTTTGGGTAAATTTACTTTACATGAAATATACATGCATTTTGATATATAGTAAATATTATATTTTTTGTTTTTTGATAATATAATATTTAATATATATTTGTCAATTCTTTGCATATTTTTGGAACATTTGTACATTTTTTTACAATGTATAAAAATATACATTTATTTTTTTGTATTTTAATATTATTTCTACATTGTTTTCTATGGGGAGTAAGTCTTTTTTAATTTTTATTATGCTGCCATTTTTTTCTAGTTTCCTCACTTTTCTATCTATTTGTTTCGTTCTTAGGTCATTTTGGAAGACGGAAACTCGCATTTGGGAGCTGCATTTTGTCACTTGAGGTAAGTTTGTTTTAATTAACCTTTATGGTAGTTTTAGGGTTGGGGTGAGGTAGTAGGGGCGTGGTTAGGTTTGTGAGAACCGTGTAGTTAGGTGTTGTTTTGGAAGTTTAATGTTTTATGTGTTTGCCATAGTGTTGGATTAGAGTAGGGTGTTATGTAGTGTTAGTTATGTGTTGCTTAATTGTGTTATGTTGTGTTTATTGTTAATGTTTGTGGGTTTGTACGTGCTATTGTGGGTGGGTGTCGTTTTTTTTTTTTTGCAGGTTTTCCCGATCGTGAACGGATGGTGGTCTCGACCCTTTCTTTTTTTACAAAAAAGGAAACGTTACTTTATTTTTCGGGCTTGTTGGAGTGTTTTTTTATTTAAAACTATTTTTCGGGTTTTCGAGGGTTTCATAATTGAGAGGATTGCGTCGTTGGATCATTTTGTCAGCAGTTGTATTTTTGCATTTTTTTTGGGTTCCCTATTCTAATGGATTTTGTTTTCGATTTATCGTCTATGGATTTATTGGATTTCCCGGGTCGACTACTGCTACATTACATGCAAGTTATTTTTAATTATTATGGGTGGGAAATGTTTTGGTTACGTTGATTTATTTGTATTTTTTTTATTTCATAATTATAGTATGTCATATATATTTGTGTTATTTTTTAAATTATACATGACATAGTTATAATTATAAACAAATTGTAGAATTATGTTGTTTAAATGTTTTGAAGTTTTAAATGTTTATGGTGTTTATCATTGTTGTTTTTTAGAGTATAGATTTAGCTATCATATTTAAGTATTCAAGACCTTTGGTGTTTGCAAATAGTCTAGTTTTATGTTGCAGGTATTCATACATATACTGGCTGCACTTTGGCTGCATTATCTCATCGCCTTACGTCGTGTGTGGTTCGAGTATCCATTAAAGGATCAGATATAACATCACTGAAGAGTCCGGATTGATACTCTGGTTTTGCATTTGTGCATTTTAAAACACTTATGTTGCCTCTCTGTGCTTTGTGTTGTATATTATAGTGGTGTGGTCCTTTGGCAGTGGACCAGGGAGGTGGGCAACAGTGACTCTGTGCAACTTTGGAAACGTTGTATAGCTAGGTAGTGCGGCTTTAATTATCCCTTACTGCCATCTTTTCCATTTTTTGAATACATATACTTTTAGTTTGCTTACTTAGTTTAGGGCAGATGTTTGTTAGGGATTGCTCTAGTCTTAGCTCTTGATAGCTTTGTCCTTTTTTAATAGCTTCTATAAGTTTATGTAGGGTTGGTTCTCCTCTTCCAATTGTGGCTTGGAAGGCATTGTGCCATCCTTCCACTGCATTGTTTGTTTTTGCCTTTTGAGCTAGAGCACTATCAATATACGTTCCACCAAGGTATTTGGAATTTGGGTTGCCTACGGTGCCCTGACCTATGTAACCTTCCCACCCAAGTATCTTCGAAGTAGTCTAGGAAGGGAGTTAGGGGCCTCTTACGATGGCGGTCGGGAAACCTCCCCGACCGCCATGGTAGCGGGAAAAGACCGCCCGCATGTACCGCGACATCACCGCCGGTCGAATTACAATGACCGCGGTCAAAATCCGACCGCGGCGTCTGATCGCAGGCCTTAACATTGTGGCGGTTGCTGCAGCCCGCAGCACCGCCTCGATGCCGAAAGGAGCATGTCCTGCATTTCCCTGCATTGCGTGGCAGGCACTGCACAGTGCCTGCCACCTGGTACAGGGAAATGTAGGGGGGGACCATGGGTACCCCCCCAATGCACCCCCCAACACATTGGGGGCCCGCAACGGGCCCCGGAAGGCATTCACTGCATGCCTTTCCATGGCGGTTTGACCGCCGGCATCATAATCCTGCCCGCGGTGCCTGCTCTGCACCGCCACCATTATCCCGGTCCTGCTCCGTCCGCCAGGCAGGAGTGCGGATGGCAACCGGCGGAATGGCAGCGGTCGGAATTTCCCACCGCCGGGGTCACCACCACCATCCTAATATGACCTGCGGTTTTCTTGGTTGCAATGGCGGGCGGACGTCCACCACCGGTACGGCGGGCGCCACAGCCGACCCGGCGGTGGACATCCGACCGCCATCGTAATAGACCCCTTAGTTTGGTTTCATTTGCCTGATAGATGGGGCTTTCAAGAAGTAGGTTGTAATGGTTTGCTACTTCAGTTGTTGGTACATCGGCCAGGGCTATTAATATCTTAATTTGATAGGCGAAGTTGCTGTTAGTGGCGTACTCTATACTTAAAGTAAATTTTTGTAGGTGCCTCCAGATACTTTGATTAAAGTGGTAGTAACAACCTTGTATTGCAGTGTGTGGGTATCATTTTAAAATTGATTGAATCATTGATTGTTCAAAAACAATGATGATTTTTTGCGGAAAGTAGTTGTTGGTGTATTGTTTTATTATTGTTAGGAGCTCTATGTATGTGGTGTTCCTTTTATTAGGGAGTAGTGCATATAGGAAGGGTATGTTAGTATTTTCATATTCACCGTGGATCGTGAATAATTGTTAAAAATGCTTGGGACAAACTTTGAATGTGCCATCCACTTGTCGCAGTTTTTAGGTTTTTGTAAGTTGGTATTTGTTGCAGAGATGAGAATTCGTTTTTCTTGACTTTTGTTATCATCTTTGTGAGTGATGGTATATTCAGGTCATATTTTTATTTCAGCAAAAGTTGAGGGGTAGATGGTGTTTGAGTTGTAGTTCTTTTAGTTTGGGAAATTAATCTTTTCAGAGTGGGGATACACAGTAGTTGTCCTGTAACATGCTAAGGTACCCTAGCGAACACATTTTTGAGTATTTGGGTACTTGTTTGTTGTGAGCTGGTACTTGCTTCTCTTATTGTCTCAAGAGCATCTCTAACTTTAATTTCAGTTACATTTGGGGGATGGTTATGTTCTTTGACATTTACTACATTGGTTTCTATTGTAGTGACTCTACCATAACAAGAGTTAGAATAATATTTACTGCATTTCCAATGTGTTTTGTTTCCACTCATTTTCTCTTGGGTATAAGTGTACCCATGTAGCAGAGAAGTAGTTTCCCTTTTTGTGAAGTAATGAATTTTGCTCCCTCTGCCATTTCTTGGTTAATCTGTGAATATATTTATATATATAATTATTAATTATACTAATTGAACAATAAACATTGTGTATAATTAATATGTTAGTATGTATTTTGATTTTATTTTCTTGATGGATTTTCTTGTTGTTGTTGATGTTCATCCACTTGGGTTTTTTTCTGTTGGTATGAGAGCAAAATGTTATTGTTATTAAAGTGTTCCATTTTATTGTGTTATTTTATTTATTTACCTTCTATTTTTATTTTGTTGATAAAAAAATATTTACTATTTTTCCTTGATGATGTTGTTTTCAATAATTTTGTTGTAGGTTGTAATTTGTAGAAGCTGGCAAGAGAAAAATATTTGTTAGTTATATTTGCATTTTAATTTATTTTAATTTTGTTAATTAGTTTGTTGTATTTGTTGGTTAATTTATATGCTTATTTAATTTTATCTTTTTTCTGTAATGTTGCTTTTGTTTCTGTTTTCGAAGTGAATTCTTGCTTTGTTGCTTTAAGGTGGACTTTTATTGAAGTGTAATCAGTGAAATGTAAAATAGATTATAGTTTTAGTTTCTTTGTTTATTGGAGAAATAAAAATACTTACTGAATGCGGTTGGTGAATTTTCTTTAGTTGATTTTATTTTTTGTTGAATTTTGTAGAAGCTGTTAAGAGAAAAGTATTTGTTAGTAGTAATTCGTTATTTAATAATAAAAAAAATGTAATAGTTAGGTCTAATTGTTGGTTATTTTATATACTTACTTTGTATTATAAATTTCTATTATTTTGATTTTGGTTTTCTTTTCAAACGTAATGTGTGTTTTGGGGTTTTTAGGTGGAGTTGTTGTGAATTTAAATCTGTAAAAAACAAAACATTACGTTGTAATTTTAGTTAATTTTATTATTTATATTGTTATTTGGCTGATTACGATAGCGGGTGGACGCACATCTGCGGTGCTGGCGGTAAATGCCCTTTTCCGCACTCCATCGGCGGGCTTTGCGTCCACCGTATTACAATGGGCAAAGATAGCCCATTTCCCGTCCTCTGCGGTGTTTCGGGAACCGCCAGGAATCCCCTTCTGCAGCGGTGGCGGACGGAGCCAAAAGGGAGGGACCGCTGTGCAGAAGGCGGTTATGACCGCCGGTTGTATTACGATGCCACAAAAAGCCCCCACACCGCTGTGGAGAATCCGGCCAATCGAGGATGGCGGTGGCAATACTGTGGATAGCTCCATGTGTTCCTGTCCGCTGGGGAAACGGCGGTCTTTGGCCTTACCGCAGCAAATCCAACCCCCGCGGACGGATTTTCAGCTTTTCTGCCGCTGAATCCTGGAATCCGACCGCCGCGGTAGGGTGTTTCTGGCAGTGCATCCTAATCTGGCCGGCGGTTTTGCCGTGGTACCTGCGGGCGGAACTTTCCCGCTAGCACGGCGGTCAGAATGCTTTTCCGTCCGCCATCGTAATGAGCCCCTAAGTGTTTATTATTAGTTATTTGTAATTAAATATATTTACTCTTTTTAGTTGATGGAGTGACATTAGTAGATGTTCTAGTTTTGTCGATTATTGTAGAAGCTGTTAAAAATAAAAGAACATTTGTTAGCTATATTTTATTTTATTCAGTTTTTTTTTTTTAAATAATTTCTGTTAGTTGTTGGTGAAGTCATATACTTACTTTGTGTTATATTTTATTGTTGTTGTGTCCCTCAATCTTTGTGTAGAAATCTCTAGATGCACTTTTAGTGATGTTGAATCTGTTATATATTAGGGAAATTATAATATAATGTTTTACAAGTTATTTTAATTTATTTAGGGCCCGATTACGATGGCGGACGGAAAAGGCCTCCGACCGCCATGCATGCGGAAAAAGACCGTCCGCATGTCCCGCGGCAATACCGCCGGTCAGATTACGATGCTACTCAGGTAAAGTCCCACCGCGGTGGCCGGAATACTGAAAAAAACGTCCATAACGGTGGCAATAGCCGAAAATGCTACCTCGGTGGACGGGGAAAGCTGGTCTATGGACCAAAACGTCCGCACCACATGCGGAATGACCGCACGGCTAATTACGATGAGTAAGCGGAGCTGGTGTAAGGATCATGGCAGTACCCACCGCAGCGGTGGCGCCCAGGTCAAAAGAATGGCGGAAGTAACAAAATTCACTACAAGTCACTAAGTGTGCCTGTATCATCATCAGCCCTCAATTACATCAGACACGCAAGAATGACACACCACAAATGCATACCGGAGATGAAAGCCATGGACAGCATGGAATACACACCAGGTGGACACCACTCATGTGGACACACCCACACACCACAGTATATAACCCAACCCCTTCCTGGACCAGCATCCTTAACAAATTAGGAACAGAGAGGGACATCCACAGAGAGAGAGAGAGAGAGGGACGCCAGAACTAATTGCATAGAGAGGACACAGCACACCATCACACCCCCACAACTCCACACACTATCCCCTTCATAACCACACACCGAACACACCTCACTCATCCACATATTCACCCTGCACCTCACATCCATTAGCACCATGCCGAACAGCAAAATGCCTAAATTCACTGACCGAGTTGAAAGTGCTGGTAGATGAGATCATCAGGGTAGAACCACATTTGTATGGAAACCTGGTCCAACAGACACCCAATGTGTGCAAAAATCAGATGTGGGCTAGGATCTACAACACAGTCAATGCAGTGGGGAACATCCCACGCACACTGCGTGACATCAAAAGGCGGTGGAACGACCTCAAGCTCCGGGTCAAGGCATGGGCACAGAGGAACCACCAGTTGGCTCAAAGAACGGGCGGAGGGCTACTACTCAGATTCACAGAATGGGAGGAGACTGTGCTTGCCATACTGCATCCCGAGAGTCTCACCGAATCGAGGGGGGAGAGGAGGCTGTTAAGTACAAAGTAAATGTTCAAATACCACTGTAACGTACTGTTGTGCACAACAAGTGAGCCTCGCTTGCCAGACTCAAGCGAACACATGGAGAATGCACGTGAAAAAAATTATTGTCTCACAAGACCTCCATTTCCTCACTCTGCCTCACAGAACAGATAGGTAGCCATCTTACTGTGGAGGGAGTCGTTGAGACCTGACAGCAAGACCACCACTCCCACAAGGCCCCCTACCCACCCTCCCAAACAGCATGGAGCACCCTCCCCACCCCTGAGACACGAGGCAGCCATTACCCCCGACAGTGCCTCATAACAGGTAGGTAGCCATCTTACTGGGGAGGGAGTCGTTGAGACCTGACAGCAAGACCACCACTGCCATAAGGCCCCCTGCCCACCCTCCCCACCCAGGGACATGTAGCAGCCATTACCCTCGACAGTGCCTCATAACAGGTAGGCAGCCATCTTACTGTGGAGGGAGTCGTTGAGACCTGACAGCAAGACCACCACTCCCACAAGGCCCCCTGCACACCCTCCCCACCCCAGGGACACGTGGTAGCCATTACCCTCGACAGTGCCTCATAACAGGTAGGTAGCAATCTTACTGTGGAGGGAGTCGTTGAGACCTGACAGCAAGACCACCACTCCCACAAGGCCCCCTGCCCACCCTCCCCACCCCAGGGACACGTGGCAGCCATTACCCTTGACAGTTCCTCATAACAGGTAGGTAGCCATCTTACTGTGGAGGGAGTTGTTGAGACCTGACAGCAAGACCACCACTCCCACAAGGCCCGCTGCCCACCCTCCCCACCCCAGGGACACGTGGCAGCCATTACCCTTGACAGTGCCTCATAACAGGTAGGTAGCCATCTTACTGTGGAGGGAGTCGTTGAGACCTGACAGCAAGACCACCACTCCCACAAGGACCCCTGCCCACCCTCCCAAACACCATGGAGCACCCTCCCCACACACATGGCAGCCATCACCCACCTCTGCAGCACTACACATGTAGATTGTCAGCTCATGCACCCTGGCCTTCCTCTCAAATAGCATGGTGCCATGTTCCCAGCACATCACGCACATGTTTGCCAAGTCTGCAAAGCAACATAAGTTGTAGCCAGTGCACACACAGATTAATGCCATTAAGAGGTCACATTCAACACACTGTCATCCAAGGAGTCACATGTAACTGCATAGTCAATCCAAGATTTGCAAAGAACCACATTCAAATGTCGATGTCACATTGTCCATAAGCATAAAGGCACACATCAACTCCACACATACATGGAGACTCAGCCACACATCACCATACAGAGGAGGCCACTACAAAACAGCACAACAGAAATATTGCACCTGAGGCATACTGGCAATTACATGTCATGTGAATTTTAAACCGAAGTAGAAAACAATATCATCCAAAGCGCACAATGCCTGGCACCATAGTGGGCGAGCATGTACACTTTGCGTTTCAAAAAATCGAAACCGCTGCCGGTTCCCATTGGCTGATGGCTATTCCTCATAGGCGGTGACGCACCGCGGAGGTCAGGAAGCGACCATCGCAAGGCTGCACAAATCAATTGGTGTAAATTCCTGGCACCGCAGTGGTGGAGCACGTCCACCGCAAGAGTCAGTCAAAAACCTAACAACATCAATCATGAAGTGGCGGTACAGTAGACAGCTAGTCAGATAAATGTCAGAAAGGTCCAAGCATAAACTGCAGTGGATGTGCATCAAGTTGATACCCGAGGAAATGTCCATTGAAAAACAAGATCAACACATATGAAATTGTTGCCCACGCAATGTCACATCGCTAACTGACAAATCATGTACCTCAACATCATGTTAGACTGATGCAAAACTGTGGACAATGCAAAGTAATGTCAGTGTCAAAAGTCTGGTCATCTCAATTGAAATGTGCAATACATTAACATATAAGTTGTGCTGTCTACTGAACATGCTGACATAATGACCTCTATTCAACAGGTGATCCGATTACAAAACCTGTCGGAAGTGTGACCAACGAGCCCAGCCAGTCTCCCCCCATGAAGGTGAACTCACGGATGCAGATTTGCTCCCTTCCTCGGACGAGGAGGACCGACCTGGCCCTTCAGGTGTGGCCAGGCAACCCCAGTCTCCGGGCCTCACTGTCCCCAACACCACCTCGACTCCCATAACAGCAGCAACAATGCTGATCCCTGCGACTATGACCTGTGTGCCAGCCAGCACCAACACCAGTACCACTGCCTCCAACACGGTCCACGTGGCAGTTGCACCCAATCCCACCAGCCACACCCAGGATGCTGGGGACAGTGTGCGGGGGCAGCGACAGGCTCCGCCACAGGTCCGTGTATGCAGGGCAGGTGGGAGGGCCCCCCGGGGACAGTCCAAGGATGACACCGAGACTGAGGCCCTGGCCACGGTCAACACTGTCCTGGGTGCATACCAACAGACCGAGGGACAGATGGGCCAGGTCGAAGAACTGCGCGAACTCCGCCTGCTGCAACGGTCCATGGACACCCGCTTGGGTGTCATTGCTGATTACATGGGCTAGCTAGTAGGTGTTCTGAGGGACATCCATGCTGCTCAACTAGCCAACCGCCCACCACGTGGCCAGCCGGATGATACTGAGAACACCACCACAGCAGCCACAGGGAGGGGTGAGGCAGCAGGCACAGACTCCTCAGACACCTCATAGCATGCAGCAGGTGCCCCCCCGGCCAAACGGTCGAGGGGACGTCCGAAGAAGACAAACGGAGGATAACGTGGCAAAGCACCTCCCAAAACTCGTTCCATGCGCCAACTATGATGTCAGCAGTGTTGCATCCAGCATTGACTTTGTTGCAGATCAGAGCCCACATTTCCACAATGTTGGCAGTGTACTGTTGGACTGTGTCATACCAGCATTGTGTGTTCTACCCCGATGACTCTTGTGCCAGCACTTTCAACTTCACCCCTCACCTGTCACTCATGTACAAATAAACACTATTCACAACACTGAGCGTTTGCGTCAGTACCATTTTTTCAGAGTAAATAGCATGTTAACTCACATTGCAATGTCTCTCCATATTTGAATGCCACAATCCATTGTGTGAGCGGAGTTACCTAGAAATACACAAGAACATGACATGTGGTTGACATATGATGGCATGACAGCCAAAGCACAGCACCAGGCAACACTGTACACATGCAATCCAGATTACACTGGTCAACTACATCAACATGGACAGAAGGGGGATGGGAGCACATCACTACAACTTCCAGCACAGTACACACTTAGCAACCTGGGAAATGCACCTCAGCTTAAATGCCAACTAGATTCCCGTGCGTGGTGATACACCAAGGTATTAGCGGGTTAGTGTGGTCAGTATCAAGTCACATGTGTACATGGATATCATCCTTCATCAGTAGGAAACAGATTCAGCAAATAGGTGTAAGGTGAGTAAGCAGCCGCCATTGTCTCAGCTCCCTGTACCTCTCCCTGTCAAACTGAAGTCAAACCCTTCTGCTTCATCACAAGTATGCACATTTGACGTAAGTGCACGTTCATGGATGCTAAGGGATGTACTGTGCTGGTAGGTGAATCAGTGTCCTCCCACCCCCCTACAACCATCCACATGGGAATGACTGCAGTGTCAATGACTCACACAGCGCATCACAATGCAGCACTCAGAAGTGTCCCAAAAACAGGCACAAACCAAACGAATCATGTAAAAGCTAGATTGAGGAAATTATTGCGTTCAGCAAGACAAGTACAGTCACAAGTGTATTGTAACCTATCTAAGTTGATTGTCGGCAAAATACATCAATGTACACCAGTCCCAGCCACCAGGCTCACACTCCCTCATATGTACCAGAAGGAACTGATCGAGTCATGTACATCACAAACAGAGGTATTTCCGTGCAGGGCTCACGTACACAGAAAGAGTTTCTCAACGTCTCCATTGCCGTAGGGATGAACACATCACTCCCCCATATGTGAATGTCAACAGTAATTTGTGGGCTCACATTCCAACAATGTAAGCAGACTTCAAAGTATCAACAGGGCTGAAAGCTCATTTGTATTAACAAGAAGGCGGACTCACATCTGCCCCTCTGACCTTCGAATACCAGGTGGCTGTTACCTCCTGTGAGATACTGTAACAGCTGAATACGAGTCTCCCACTAGGTTCAGTGCAACTGATACACCAAGGTTCATACACTCCACACACAGAAGTCCTTGCTCATATCACAATTTCCCTTGTGGGGAATGGCCGTGTCACTCCCGTTCAGACCATTTCAGGAGTACAACAGGTGCTCACTCAAACAACTTTTTGTCAGACTTGTGGCATTTCAGCAACATTCCTCCCGCTGTTCTGAAGAGTGCAGGTTCAACGACAGCTACAACGCAATGGCTGCACATCCTGTGGTCCTGCACATCCCCGGTCATGTGCAACTGTACCGTGAACGAATGCTGAATATATTGGGAGCGTTGCCATTGGCTGTGCTGCGCATCAGTTATAGGCTAAGCTTCCGCTATGCCTATTTCACCTGTGTGCAACCTGTGTTCCACTGTCGCAGCTGCCCCTTTCAATGGGCCATGGATGTCTGCCTATCCAACACATCAATTGCTGAACTGGATTATGACATGTGGTTGAGTCCTTTGTTGGTCCACGGCCGGGACTGTGCCCGGGATACCCGTCTATGGGTTGCCTTACAACTTGGCACAAGTGCTGGCAGCTGGTCATGTGCGATTGCACAACTTCTCGTGTGCAATGACTACATTGAACCGCTCCCCTATTGGCCTGAAATGCTCCTTATGGACACAGGGTGTGAGGAGCACATCTGTTCATTCATATTACTGGATTGGGTGGCCGTCCTGTTTGCTGAAGCTGATCACGATCTACTCTTGGAACTGATTGAATATGAAGCAGCAATAGCTTTATTGGATGAGTAACTACTTACCTGCATCCACAACTGATTGGGACTAATTACAGATGTATCAACATACAATTGCATCTTTCGGAACTGATTACAGATTTAGCACTGACAATGGACATGTCTGCATTCGCTTGGACTCTGATTACCTCTGCGGCCTGCATCGCTTGTTGGCACACACCTGTGCAAGGTGAGGCTATCTCCTGCCCGTAGTGGACATTGTCGCCTAGTACCAGTCTTGCTGCCATCATGCAGCTGTTGAGCTAGTTCTTACATGCCTTTGTTGTACTGCAAGTATCTTAGTTAGAGTCTTTCACCTGATGACTGTCAGCAGAACATTCAGTCAGCGATGTCCTGGAGTACAGTACATGTCAAATCATATGGGCTGAGGAGTGGGCTCCTCTGACAAAGGGCATTGAGCTAATGTGATCCATCACATGACTTGTCCAGCAAGGGAGGGGGGATCAGATTGGAGTACTCCCTCCTGAGTGCTCATTAATGTGACATTTCCCTCCATGACATCTGAACACGTTCCTATGCTGCCTGTTTTGGTCTGCTGCATTGTTCTGCATGTTGTGGCACGTATCTTGCACGTTAGGACACGGTAATAGTAATAAATATTTTGCACATTAACTTGTATTGTACTGTGATCAGTGTTGAGAAGTATAAGAGTGAGGATGAGAGTGTGTGGCCTGTTACCTGGATTACAGAGGGATCAGGCAGTGTTGGGTCATGTGGTGTCTTGGCGCTTGTTACACTGTCGGTGAGTGACAGAGCTACTGTGGCAGGACACACAATGTTGCCAGTGCTAATGCTTACCCAGTTGCTTGTTTGACTCTTCCACTGCCTGCCCAAATCCCATATTCATGTTCTTTTTAATGTGTATGTGTCCAGATTCACAGCTACAATCCACCAAGTTTGGGAAACAACAGCAATGCGCACAGACACAGTCATAGTTGCATGATGATAACTTACACTCATTGGAAGTAGTTGGCTATGAGCTGGTCACGCAGGTAAAGACCTTCTTCCTCACCACTGTCATCATCCCTGGGCATGTGTAGGTTTGCAGCGGGGGGCTGTTGCTGGTCATCATCGTCCTGAATCCAGGGTATCCTCTTGCGCAAGGCCAGGTTGTGCAGCATGCAGCATGCAACTACTATCTGGCACACCTTCTTGGATGAGTAGAGAAGTGCCCCTCCAGTCTAGGCATGATACCTAAATCTCGTCTTCAGAAGTGCAAAAGTGCTCTCCACCACACGACGTGTTCTCCCATGGGCATCATTGTAGTGGTCCTCCCCTGGCGTAGTTGGATTCTGCAGTGGGCTCAGCACCCAGGGACGATTGGGATAGCCAGAGTCACCTATCCTGGATAAACACATTTATAAAAATGTAACTGTGACATGTGAGGGGAGCAGCATGTCACACATACGTCACAATCATTGACACAGCCCACTCACCAACAAGCCAGGCCCAATCTGGGTGTAGATTAGCCATCAATTATGGTATGCTGCTATGGCGCAGAATGACTGTGTCATGTACCGACATAGGATACTTGGCACACACGTGTGAAATGGTCTGGTCCGCTTGGCATACCACTTGCACATTTATGGGGTGTTATTTTTTCGGTTAGTATGAATGCCTTCACGTGCCTGTGGTGGAACTAGGCCAATGTGGGTTCCGTTAATGTCGCACACTACATGTGGAATGCGTCCAAGTTCATAGGAATCCCCCTTCACACCTGCCAAATCATTGCGCCTTGGGAACTGTATGTAGTAAATCTTGTATGTCATTAATGCAGACAGGACATCACGCAACACCATGCAGGACATAGGCTGTGACATCCCTCCAGCACTGGACACGGTGTACTGGAAAGACCCAGTTGCCAAAAAATGCAGTGCAGCCATCACTTTGACTTTTGCTGACAATGCCGAAGGATATGTTCACCTGGACTTCAAGTGGGGCTCCAACTGAACACATAGCTCTCGCAATGTGAGGCGATCCTGACGGAATTCCATGCTGATTGTAATGACCTCCATGGTTTCCAGGACTGGGACAAGGCGATAGATAGGTGTGCTCCTCCTACGTACTCTGGCCAGGGACACATGCAGAAGTAGGTAATAATTGATGAGATGTGTGTGACAGTTTCATCAGAGACTCACACGGCCACAACATTGACATGACTCTTGAGCACGTGAAAAGACACAAGTGACATGCATTAAGACCTTGGTTCACTCCACCCACTCCTCATACAGAGCACTAGTACATCAACAATATGACATTGTGTATGACATGTCGTACCCTGCTACATCAGGGTGTGATCAGCCCTGTGTGTTAGGCACAGCACATGTGGTTACCAGCATCAATGCTGACTTGCATGTATCTTCTGCCATTTCACGTCCTCAATCTCAAGTCCGACAATACACAGCAACACAACGGGATGAGGGCAGTCTGTGTCACCTGGACAACATCACATGAGTATTCAGCACAGTAGACATGTTCATATGTGCATTATGTGGTCAGTCCATCAGGACTGTGTGATGAATCTGCATGACACACATTGCCACGTTCAAAGTGTATTCAAACAGATACACGTGTCTAATGTATACATGCACACATAGCTTGACAGCACAACTTATGTTGGATCCAGCAATGTATGTGGAGACACATGTGCATTGCCCTGACGTGTGTACACACATGGAGGCAATAGCAGGTGAGCACACAGCATGGCACAGCAGTACGTGTGTAGAAAGTGTGGAGCTGAAAAGTATGTCTGATTTCATGACAATGGCCAGCTAGGGATGTCAGCCGACATCACTGGCATTTCATGAGACAAAACATGGACAAGTGTCCGACCGTCAAGTAGCAAGTGTTACTCCAGACATGTTAACATCTTTTATGTCTCAGTACACAACGTGAGTACAGTGATAGCGGCCTTTGTCCTTTTGGACTCATTTACTCTTTTCATGTCATGCTGGCCACCACACAATAAGAGTGATGTCTTCCCACTCTCCTTTTCATGGACATTCCATGTGTGTCAGGACGTAGGCATAGGTCACACGCCATGAAACCTTAACAGTTTGCACATTTGACCTTATGCAAATGTTGTGTGATGAATGATGCAGTTAGCAAAGCGTGCATGCTAAAGCTAAATTGTGTTTACAGGTGCTAGAGCTGGCATCCACAGAGGTAACAAGCATTGGCCCCAATCGAATGGTGCCGGATAGCGGTGGCCGCTGCGTGACCTCCGCGGGGCGTGATCGCCAATGAGGTATAGCCATCAGGCAATGGGAACCGGCAGCGGTAGTGATTTTGGAATGTCACGGTAGGTGTGCTAGGCCCCTGCGGGGCCAAACAATGGCCCCAAACGAAGGATGCTAAGCCGGCTGGCCAATGGTAACAGCAGACCAACATTTGAACGAGCCTAGGGCACTATATATATGCCTGTGATATGTACACACTCTGTCACTCGCCTTAGAGACACTGCTGCCTGCCATTCCTCAGCTCGAACAGCGGCTGTACGTCATCTCTGGAACAAGGCATGTCTCGTAGAGAAAACCCGAGGGCCCGTCCCTTCACCACAGAGGAGCTGGGGGTCCTGGTAGGAGAGGTCCTTGGACAGTACGGGAGGCCATATGGTGCTCCAGAGGTACTGGAAAGTGTATGCCACACTTACTTATGTTGGTCACGAGGGTCAAAACATGTGGCTGTACAATGCTGTGTGCCTCGGACTGCTTGCCAAAAGGGCAGCATTCTGATTTTGTTGTCTGCATTTCACATTCATTACGCACTACTTGATGCACTTGAGTGTGTGGGGAGGATGGCACACTGTTCAATGTTGCTGCTCAACATGTCTGACACATCACACATGTTACTTTCAGAAAGGATGATGAATACGTGTTTGTTAGAACTGGGGGTCTCTAGTTGGCAGTTTGTCCAAATAGGGACCCTTGCTTCTAGTCAGGGTAAGGGGGATACACTACTAAAATATCCCCTGCTCACCCCCTTGGTAGCTTGGCACGAGCAGGCAGGCTTATCTCAGAGGCAGTGTGTAAAGCATTTGTGAACACATACAGTAACCCAGTGACAACACTACAGATGGACACCACACAGGTTGTAATATAAAAATAAGTATTTTTATATAGACTTAACACAAGACCCAAAACGACAAAAATCCACAATACAATACGAAAAATATGACTGTCAAATGGTAGACAATAGCTCAGTTCAATAAAGATGATAAATGCGACACTTTACTCTCAATGTACCTTTGGATGCGTAACGCAAAACAAACAAAAGGGTCGCAGGGAAGGTGATGCTTCGATTCCTTACACGCAGAAAGGAGGATGCGTTGGTTTCTTACTGCGGCCCGGTTCCGATGCGGTGATGATCCGGTGCGATGCGAGAAAATGGCGTCTTGCTCACAGTGCGACAACGTTGACGGGATGCGTGCACGCCCGACGGGCGTGCGGCGACTCGGCGATCTACTGAGCCGCGACAGGCCCTGCGACACGCTTCTCCGGTGATGCGCCGGCGTCCTCTGTGGCTGCGGCCCGCTTCTCCGGTGATGCGAGGTGCTTCGGTGATGTGATGGCAACAGCGGCAGCGGCGGCATGCTTACTCCGCGATGCGACGACAACTGCTGCGGCGGCACGCTTCTCCGGTGATGCGGGGCGCTTCGGTGATGCGACAGCGGCAGCGGCGGCATGCTTACTCTGCGATGCGACGACAGCTGCTGCGGTGGCGACATGCTTCCTCTTTGTTGCATCATGCTTCCAGCTCCCAGCGACACGCAGTCTCTCAGAAGGCCCAACAGCAGTAGGCACTTCAATTCCCAGCAAGGGAATTCAGGAGGGGAGCTGGGGGTGAAGTCTTGTATCCCTGAGACTTCAGGCAGGAGGCAAGCTCAATGTTCAAGCCCTTGGAGATCTTCTTCATGATGATGAAAGCACACTCAGTCCTTTTCTCCTTTCTTTGGCAATAAAGTAACCACTGCAGGCCAACCCCAACAACACGCAGCATAGGGGTAGTCTCCTCCTTCAGCTTCCTGGTTCTTCTCCTCAGCAAAGGTTCGTCTTGATTCCCAGAAGTGATCTAAAATCTTGGGGTCTGGGTCCCAATATTTATACTAGCATATCCTTTGTCCTCTGAAGGCAGAGGGTCCTGTACCTAGTCCAAACCAGTTCTGGGTGCATTCTGACAGTGCACACCTTCTTCCTTTGTCAATGTGGGCCAGGGACATCAGACGCACCACAGGAGGTGGAGCCAGCATTGTGGAAGGCAGGCACAGCCCTATTCAGGCCCAGGTGCTACTCCTCCCACCACTCTACATGCAGGTAGGTCTATTCAGCCTTGTGCTGACTCACCCTGTCTCCTGGATTCCCCCAGCCCGTCACTCACAAACCCAGACATACAATACACAAGCTAGCAGAGGCAGGCTGGATGGTTTAGGCAAGAAAATACCTACTTTCTAAAAGTGGTATTTTCAAACACAGAATGTTAAAACCAACTTCACTAAAAGATGTATTTTATCATTCTGAGTTCAGGCACACTAAATTCGTTTTTGATTATAAGGTGTTATAATCAAACTGCCCATTTTGGCCGGTGGGGACAGGTAGCCTTGCAATAGTGAAAAACGAAATTGGCTGTAATTCACTATAAGGACATGCCACACACATCAGGGCAATTCCTACCTCTTACATACAATGCACCCTGCCCGCAGGCCTACTTTAGGGGTGACTAACATGCAGAAAAGGGAAGGTTTGGGGACTGGTAAGTGGGTGCACTTACCAAGTCGACATGGCAGTACCAGACTGCACACAGGCTCTGCAATGGCAAGCTTGAGACACGCTTTCCAAGCTGCTCCGGTGGGTGGCACAACCAGTGCTGCAAGCCCACCAGCAGCATTTGATTTACAGGCCCTGGGCACATGCGTTGCACTGTACTAGGGTCTGACAGTAAATCAAATAAGCCATTCATGGAGTCACTAATCCATACATCAATTTATCATAGGGAGCACTTGCACTTTGGCACTGATTAGCAGTGGCAAAGTGCCCAAAGCATCTAAACCAGCAAAAACATGTCAACAACAGAGGAGGCATAGCGAAAAAATGGAAGGGAGACCCACGCCAATGGTACCAGAGCTAACACGTGTCCCCTCCAGCTGAAATGTGGGGAGAACTACCCTACCTCCTGGGAGTTCTCATCACTAAGGCGGAAAAATCTGGACAGACCATCAGCATTGGCGTGTTCTGTACCAGGGTGATGTTCCACCATAAAGTCCATCCCCTCTAGGGAAATGGACCACCTCAACAGCTTTGGATTCTCACCCCTCATCTGCATCAACTATCTGAGGGGCCTGTGGTCTGTCTGAACCCGGAAGTGAGTCCCAAACAGGTATGGTCTCAACTTCTTCAGCACCCAGACCACAGCAAATGCCTCACGCTCAATAGCACTCCACCTCTGTTCCCGTGGAAGTAACCTCCTACTAATGAAGGCTACAGGTTGGTCTAGGCCCTCCTCATTTAACTGTGCTAGAACAGCCCCTACACCATGCTATGAAGCGTCTGTTTGAACAACAAATTCTTTTGAGAAGTTGGGCGCCTGAAGCACGGGGGCCGTGCACATGGCAGTCTTCAAGGCTTCAAAAGCTCTCTGACAGGTGTCAGTCCAAATCACTCTCTTGGGCTGCTTCCTGGAAGTCAGCTCTGTCAAGGGTGCAACGATGCTGCCATACCCCTTGACAAATCTCCTGTAATACCGGTGAGTCCTAGAAAGGCTCTCACCTCTGTCTGGGTCTTGGGGGGTTCCCAAGCCAGAATGGTATCAATCTTGGGCTGTAGGGGCGCCACCTGGCCGCTCCCAACCTGGTGTCCCAAGTACACTTACTCGCCTTGATCGTGAGGCCTGCCCTCCGCAGCGCCATCAACACTTCCCAGAGGTGGCGCAGATGTTCTTCCCAACTGGCACTGAACACTGCGATGTCATCCAGGTAGGCGGCACTGAAATCTTCCAGTCCAACCAACACCTGGTTGACCAACCTCTGAAAGGTGGCAGTGGCATTCTTCATCCCAAAGGGCATAACCCGGAATTGGTAGTGCCCATCTGGTGTGGAGAATGCTGACCTCTCTTTGGCCCCATCAGTCAAGGCGATCTGCCAGTACCCAGACGTTAAGTCAAACGTGCCGAGGTACCGGGCAGCCCCTAACCGATCAATGAGCTCATCAGCTCTGGGGATAGGGTGCGCGTCAGTCCTGGTGACTGAATTGAGTCCTCGGTAGTCCACACAGAACTGGAGTTCGGGCGTGGCACCAGGCACGGCAGCCTTTGGGACCAAGACCACTGGGCTGGCCCAAGGGCTGTGAGAGGACTCAATCACCCCCAATGCAAACATTTTGGAGACCTCCTCCTTGATGCAAGCTCTCACCCTGTCAGTCACTCTGTAAGCCTTGTGCTTGACAGGAGGACTGTCCCCAGTGTCCACATCATGGACGCACCAATCAGTGACACTAGGAGTCAGGGAAAACAGGTCAGGAAACTGTCCCAACAGTTGGCGACAGTCTTCCCGCTGCTCAGGTGTCAGGGAGTTAGAGAGGTTCAGACCCTCCACTGACCAATCTTGCTCTGTTGCAGACAGGAGGTCAGGAAGAGGTTCTGTCTCCTCTTCCATTCCATCATCTGTTGCTAGGAGCATGCCCACTTCGGACCACTCAAAATGGGGCTTTAGATGGTTGACATGTAGGACCCGCAAAGCACTTGCACTTTGGCACTGATTAGCAGTGGCAAAGTGCCCAAAGCATCTAAACCAGCAAAAACATGTCAACAACAGAGGAGGCATAGCGAAAAAATGGAAGGGAGACCCACGCCAATGGTACCAGGTCTAACAGTGTTGGAGTCTGTGTAGCTAAACGAGTTTAAGTGTATACTGATGTGTAGCTCTATTAGCTGAGGGCATGTGGATGTGCATACAGACAATAGGATGTGATGTTGATATGGCACCACATGACGAGCAATTTTGCTGTATGATGGCTACTTGGAGCATGACTGCCAGTTTGCATGTTAACATCCATGGGCTGAGCATGGAAAAATTGTAGACTAATGCAGACTGTGCATGGACAGTCATATGTGTGCATTGGGTACATGCTTTTATTTTTATCTTGCCTATCATGTTTGTTGTCAGGCCACTTCACTGAACAGTGTCTCTGTCTCCTGCTGAATCTACAGAGATCAGAGAAGGTGATGGGCATGTGACAGTTGGTGTACCTACTGGCATCACTGCTCCCCTGGAGTACAGCGACACTGATGGTACCAGCGCATCGTAGGGGACCGGAGTGCCCTGGATTAGTCAGCTCCTGAAACGCCTACCTCCACTTCCTCAGTGACTCCTCGGTGTGGTCGGGCAGAGGAGAATCGAGCTGTGCTTCTTCGTCCAACACACCCCGTCCTGTGTCCACAGTCCCTGATGCTCCCCCAAATGTCATCCATGCACGATGCCCTAAGAAGGGTAGGGTATCTTTTCCCCCAGGCACAGCTGCCCCAGCCCCTGTGTCCTCTGCTGCCCTCAGTGTGGAGGCCATTGACATCTTGCGTCAGGTGTCTGTGGGTTAGACTTTGCTATTGAATGCCCTACAGGATCATGGCAACAAGTTTTCACAGGTAATAGCATTCATGGAGGGCATCCATTCTGACGTAGGTGGCCTGCTCTGGAGTGTCCAGTGTCTGGCCTCCACACTGACGGCTGCAATAGTGCAGTCACAGGCTCTAAGTCTGGCTCCTGTCCCTTCATCAACCACTCTGCCAGTGTCCCCACATGATCAGAGGAGCCACACACCTGTACACTCAGGCACCAGGTCATCCCCACGGAGCACACGACAACAGGAGTCCAAGCGACAGAGACACGAGACATCATCCACAAGGAGCACAAGGAGCACAGATGCCAGCACCACCAAAATAACGTCACATGAGAGTGCGGAGCCGAAACACAAAAGACATGCCTCAAAATTGCAGACGTCAAAGTCCCAGCACTCCAAGACCCCTCCAGGGTCCACTACTGATCCAGGCTCAGCACAAGAATTTGCCCTGGCTGCCGTGGGGCTGTTGCGTTCCACAACTGCCCCCCCCCAGTTCAGAGGGATGTTGTGCCTAGAACTTCCACTCCCACCAAAACCCCCCCTAGTAAGCATGGACAGAGAAGCAGTGAGGTAGTGATTGTTCCACAACAGGGGAGGCAGGGTAGCAGCCCCCCCAGCGTAGAACTAGGTCTGACAGTTTTGCAAGAACGGATCCACGGTCACCTGCTCCACTTTCTGGGGGGAAGGGAGCAGCTGTGGGCACCTCACCTATCCCTTGTTCAAAGACACTTGTGGGCTATCGTATCCCCAAACAAGTGAAGCCCAGCCCTCCACATGCAACATCAGCCACTGAGCATCACCAGTGCATGTCACCACCTCCCCGTGCAACGACTCCACCGGTTCCTGCCAGCCCTCAGGCTCCCACATCCAAGGATCCCTCTGCCTGTGCCACTTCTCCCCCTCCCAGGTCCAGTCCTCAGACTACCCCAGACAGTCATCTCCCACACAGTTCCAGTTCTCCACATATTTTATGGCTGGTCCCTCTTCCCAGCCCATTCCTCCCTGAGCGGTGCCTGAGCTGACCATTTGCTAGCCCTGTACTGGTGATGTTTACATGGCTGTGGACTGTTTTACATTGATCTGGGTGTATTTCCAAAGCACACATGTGCGGACTTGAGTTTTGACTGGCAGTTGCCCTTCATGTTCTGCACTTTACATGCTGATACCGAGTTTGTGTTTGAATGAAGTTATTAATGTTCTTGACGTTGTCGCTGGCCTTACAAATGTTGCTGTACAATGTATGTGCATGTGTTCATGGGTTCCATGCTCTGAAGTCTCACTTTGCCATTCTCATGTACTGTACTAGATCTTACAGGGGTTACCAGGGGTTCCGCAGAATGCTGTCATGTTTTGACTCAGAGTATTGATGGGGCGGGCTACTTGTCAGTGATGGTCCACTCTGGTCCTGTTCATTGTGTTGGCTGTGCTCTCCTTCTTTACACATGTCAGATGGGTTGGATCTCCATCATGCGAATGTCTTCCAATTTACATGATGACTTGAGGGGTGGGTAGGGTACTACGTATCTGTGTGGTTTATCGTGATGTGTACACACCAGTGTGGGTATGTTGTCATCTTGGATGGGTATGGCTTCATAGTCAGATGGATGGAGGTACATGTTCTTATTGGAGTCATCGTACAGTGTGAGTGTGCTGTAATTCTCTGAGATGTTGATGTGTGTGTGCCCTTGGGCATTGCCCTTTCAATCATGTATGATCCATGTGATGTGTGCCTGTTTGTTTCCATGGTCAGACACCTTGTGGGGTGTTGGTGGACATGTTGGGGTTGTTGCAGGAGCTGTGTGCTGTGTGTCATTGTGACCTCGCAGGCCTAGGGTGCACCTGCATGTTCGACTCATCATTGGTGAGTATGCAGAGTGTGTCAGTGCAATGTCTGTGTTGTGTGTCTTGGGATATGGCCTTAGCCTTGCTTACCTTTGTTTGCACTAAGCTGCCTGTCTGTGGGTTGCAAACATGATATGTGATTTCTCACAGGCATACCTGTCACTTGACACTTTCTGTGCCCAAATTGGAGTTGTTCGGATTCATAGCTGTGACAGTAATTGCATTTGGCCATGCACATTGAGTCAGACTTAAACATGGATTTTTGCTCGGGACACTCCTCAACTTTACAGATCTGGTGTATACACCACTTCATTCGTGACCTGTGCCAGTGGCTGCCATGCACATGTTTGACCCTCCACTCCCCTCCATGTTCTGGCACTGTACTGTGTGCTGATGATCTGTTTCCATTGGCATGCTGGCCAGTGGCACTATTTCAGTGGGTGAAGTGTGATATCTGTACCTACTTGCTTTCAGTAATGGTTGCTGTGGTACAGTACAGATGGATTGGCAGCACAGTCCTCTTGTCTTGTTCCTGCATGGATGTTTGCCAAGGTTGTGTGGCAGTGGATATTTGCAAAATTTGTAGCTGTTTCCCTTGCGCCTGCTAGCCATCCTGGGCAGGCATCTTGGTCACTTTGCAGTCTGCAGTGTATGCACTCCCATCACCGATGCTAATCTGTCACCTTGATCAGGTTTGAAGCTGTGTCAGTGGTGCTGGTGGGTGGGTGGGAGGGGAGGTGAGTGGCAGGAGGTGTCAGCACAGGGCAACCTTCTGGCCCCTGAGAGTCTCACTGATGTGAATAGGGGAGGCATCTTTCCCCAGACGCGGTTGTGCAGGCCCTGCCTGCAAGCTTGAAGTGAGTTGTTGTTGTACCGTGGTTGCATGCATGTATGGGTGTTGGACGCACCTCTGCTGTTGTGCGCGGCGGCGTCTGATCTGCTGGTAATGCATCCGGTACAGTAGCGGTAAGGCCTGTAGGGCTGGATCCATTGCGGCTCTGGTGGTGTACGTGTATAGGGCTGGGATATTCCCTCGCTGTTATTGTGCTTCCGCCATCTGCGATGAGGTAGGGTTTCCGCAGCGGTGGGATTGGCTGTTTGGTACATCGTAATGTGGTTGGCGGTGGAGATGTGATTCCGCACGCTGTTCTTGCTCTATTGGCTCCGTCCACCACCATTACGTGAGGTCAACACGTGCGGACGCAGAAACACCGCGGAGGTACGTAAAAGGCCTATGTTGGCCCATTGTAATGTGGCGGTCGCAATAACCGCATGGGGTGTAGAGAATTCTCAGTTTTCCGCCACCACCAGCACTACGGATGCCCTTCCGTCTGACATTTTAATGACCCCTTAAGTTATCAAGTTTTGTGCTTACATTTATTGCGGGATGTTTGCAATAGTTTTTTGGGTAGTTGATTTTCATTTTGTCTTCTCTCTCTCAAACATTCAATCTTCCTCCGTGGTCATCCGTTATACGGTAAATTTGATGTTAATTATTTCATTGTTTATATAGTGTTTCTTTAATTAGTTAGAGTTTTCTATTGGTTTGTGTTAGTGTGTTTTAAATTTATTGGTTGAGATAGCTTTTTTGAATTTTTTAGCTGTTACCTTGTTATTTATTTAATGTTTATTATGTTTATTTATTGTTTGATTTTATTTTGTTTATTGTTGTTATTTAATTTTATATGCAGATAAATGTTTTATATTTTTTTCTTTATTATATATAATTATGTTTGTTTAAGTTTGTTCCTTTTAATTTATTTTATATATAATATTGTTTGTTTATTAATTTGTTTTTGTATATTTAATTTATTTGTTTAAATTAATGTGGTTAATTTGTTATTGATCGTATTGTTTATTTACATTAATTGGTATGTGTTATTTTATTTTATTATCGTAAATAGTATTTTTTTAAGCTTAAATTTTATTTTCGATATAATTAAATGTATTTTATCGATGTTTGTGTTGTTGATATTGTTTGTATCGATATTTTTGATGTGTTTCATTTTAATTTAATGTTATCGATATTTTTGTGTTCTATATTTTTGTCATCAATATTTTTGTCATCAAGATTTATCTCAACAATATTTTTTATTCGATTTTAGTGATATTTCTATTTTGTGTGTCGATATTTTTGTTTACGATATTGTTGACTCGATAATTATGTAGTTGGATGTTATGAGAGTCGATGTTGTATCAGTGATCCATCTGGAGACAAAGAATATGGCAGTATGACTCTTTCATGCAACAACAGAGGACTGATCACTCTCCAATATGTATATCATGCCCTATGTAGTGATTCTTAATTCAGTTGCACTTTGCTATTTGTATGAAGAATTGAGCAATAGGATGGTGCATTCAATGCTAAACACTAGACTTTTATCTGCTGAAGTCAAATATTATTGAGGTACAAACATATCCCCTCCCATGCACATCCTGGACATGGAGCGGATCTGGAATGTTGAAAGAAGAGGGAAATAAAGAAAGGTAATTTGTAAGAGCAAATTCCGGGTGAAAGGACAGAAAAGAGAATTAGGAGCAGGAAAAAAGGAAGAAAGTTGACAATAGGATTGAATGAGGGAAATAAAGGAACAAAAGTATTCCTTTACAGGCATTGGAAAGGCTCTATCCCTGTGATTATTCTTTTACAAAAGTGACGCAACCCAGACGCAAAATCTGTGTATAT
Organism: Calotriton arnoldi; assembly: GCA_963921515.1. Lineage (NCBI taxonomy): Eukaryota > Metazoa > Chordata > Amphibia > Caudata > Salamandridae > Calotriton > Calotriton arnoldi. The sequence goes on from CAWUFW010007699.1 coordinate 224,141, forward strand.
CCAGGCCAATATATATGTGGGCTTGTATCAAAATCCATTAACTGACATTTTACCTGATGCGACCTAACGCAAGGCAGCGTAATGCACTGCATCCCATTACTTTTTCTTACAAAGCCACTCGAATTGACATTACCGTGGCTTTGTAAATACCAAAAAGGATATTACACCACGGTTACTTCGAAAACATGATGCAACCCAGATTGGGCCTAAGTATATTTAAGTTCCAATCTAAAAAAATTAACAACTTAAAACCTGTGAAGCTAATGAAATCAGTACGACAAGAAAACTGACACAGACATAGAAGACCCGACTCAGGCACCCAAAACCAACCACCAAGGCAAGAATATTTTTATTTGGGGAGGGTGTTGCAACTCAACATCACCCCTAAAGTTACGCCCCTGCTGAGCGATCACTGCATTTATCCTGGTTACACAGCTATCCAAGCAGCAGTTCACTGCTTATCTTTCCTGCTGGAGAGCTGAACAGGGGAGCAGACTCAAATAGTCTGATATGTGCAAAAAGAGTCAACAATGATAACTACTGAGTTTCATAACTTTCTAAAACATTGAAAAGCACTGAAAAAATCTGTGATTCATTACAGATAGAAACTGAAAGTAGGAAACCCTAAGTAATAAAAAGTCTTCTACTGCAAGGGAGATTGCAGGTCATCTCAGAGTTGCATGACCTTATAACGGAACTCAGCCTTCAGCGTTGTTCCTCTTTCAATTTCTCTATGACGTGAAGGTCCTCAGAAAGTATGGCAGAAGGTGGTTTATCCCATGTATTGTCTAGACAGAACCTTCTTTAAGTGAAAGCCCAGACTACATAACGAGGTAGACTCCTCAGCATCCTTGGAATGTTGCTCTGATACTCACTTCTACTGTGAATCCATAGATCCCTACACATTTAGAAACAATCTCAAGATCTTCTCTTTTAAGAAACCTACCGCCCCCTCTATCCATGACCAGTGACTAGAGATATCTTATTTGTAATACTGCACTAACCAATATACTTGCTCATTATTTATGGAATACTTCTTGAAAGTAGAGACTTACTGTAGCGATTGTAGTAGGCATGATACACCCTAATCTAAGTGAACCCTTCCCTTGTCAGGAATCGAATTAGGACCATGCACATCTTTGCAGCAGGTGCAGACGGATTACACTATTTACTACTCTTTTTCCATACTAGGATATTCCAATCAACACCATTCCAAACAGGTAAATCCATGCACTGTAACATACCTTATAAACACAACTTTATATTTATTGAGGCAGGCTTTCAAAGTCTTGAGCATTTCTAGACATTGAAAAATAAAATTGCAGTGCTGCAAGGTCTCAATATATTGCCGATTGAAGATTAGGTCTCTGAAATATAAGGTTCGTTGTACTACAGAGATTTCTATTTGAAATCCTAGACACTTTTGATTTGTTGCAGAGCCCACGGCAACATTTTAAACTCTATTTACATAATTACTTTTCACCCTTCATTGTCATAATCAATATTACTATTTTTAGACTCATGAAATGTAGAATGTTAGGCCTGCATTTGCATATGGTTCACAGTTTCAAAATAAATGCAGTTCTCTACTTGGATGTTAAAGCACATAAAACTGTGGGGCATATTAGCAAGGGCACTATCGCCGCTTTAGCGGCACTTCTGCCGCTAAAGCGGCGATATTTTTATCGCCCTATCAGCAAACTGTCTCTAACAGCAGTTAGCGACAGTTTGCGGGCATTAGCGCCCGTTTTTACCGCTTTGCATGTCAGCGATATTTATCGCTAATGACATGCAAAGTGGGCGTTCCTCACTAAAAATACACGCAGACAGTCGCAAACACAACTTCACACTATTAGCAAGGCCCGCGAGCGATAAAAAATGTGCGTTAACCCCGATTAGCGCTGGATTTTAACACCTGCTAGAAACCTGACTTAGCCATTATAGTCTCATGGGAGGTGGATTCTACGGTTAAGTCCCCACCTGCCTATTAGCGAGTTTTTCCTTAGCGATAGGAATTTATCGCAAGGAATTCTCGTGCTAATGCTGGGAATCGCCGCCATCGCTGGATTTGTTTCGCATTGGAGATAAAACGTTGCTAATAACGCGTTATCTCCGCAAACGAATCCAGCGATAAAAAAAACGACGCTAACTGTGGTTTGCGTTAATTAACGCACGCTGTTGGTAATAGGCCCCTGTGTCTTAATGCAGTCTCATGAATTTCGTAGTTTAAGACAGTTTCGGACCAAACCAATCACACAGACAGCTCCAGTATCCACAGTCACATTGAAATCAATATTAGCATGTAGGCTCCCCACATAACAAGATATGGTTAAAGAGATCTTTAATACATCTGTTTAAACTTATTTCAGGTATCCAAGAATAAATAGTCTTTTAAAATTTAGCATGAGCAAAAATGGAGAACAATATCATCACCCATGTTTAAAACATATGCCAGTACACTTTTAATATTTTGGTTTGCTATAGTTCACAATTTTACAGTATTAAATAATCATAGTTACAATGTGTTCAAGTTAAGTTAGCCACAGTCACTGTAGACCTCAATTTTGAAGGCCCATGTTAAATGAAATGCTGTGTTTCTGCTTGCTGTACATATTATTTTCTTTCAATTCAAGAACCAAGTTTCAACAGTGTGTTCATTAAACTGTTCTGTTATTGTCTGATTTTGTGTGCCATTGAATGTATCTTTTAATGAGCTGAACAATAAATCTTAATGCATATGCGTGAGACAAACCGGTCGAGATGTTCACCCCCTTCGCACAATATCTAAGAAGGGCCATGAAGTTAAAATCTTCCATTGAATGAGTCATGAGAAGAGGGCAGACAATGGGTGCTTCATGAAGGTTTAGGTGTGTCTATCTTGTTGAATTTCATGATTTAATAGTGCATTTTTGTGGTAGGCAGTTAGACTTGCTCCTGTCTACCTTGGAAGGCAGATGACCCTCTACCACTCTCAGGACCATATGCTTATTTTATTTCTGCTCATAGGGTTAATCTCTTGAGCAAGCACAATTCTTATTTGTCTGATGAGAACCTTCATTTGGTTCTGCCTTAGTGGCTATATTTGCTGGTACCTGCTGCTACCGCGAACCACTTCTGAACCCTTAGCTTAGCATTAGGAAGTATACCCTTCAGGGTAAAGGGAGCTTATATGATTTTCCTACAATAATGCTTAAATAACTTGGCTTTGTATTTGCTGTTCTGACTTGCTCGGATTATATTGCCTCTTGCTGTAACCAGATGATTATTTATTATAGACTAAACGGATGTTGACTGATTTGTGGTTGTAACTTTTTCTTATCTGCAAATAAACATTCATGGTTTGCAACTTTTCACTTTCTGTCATTCTTGTGGGGGCAAAATGAGCTTCACTTCACTGTTATTGATATGTTGTTGAATTGCTGATGAGAATCCTCCATTTGAGACAAAGATCCAGCCACCAGAGTATAGTTGGGATTCTGAATTTGTACCAAGCCTTTGCCTGGTGCAAAAACTATCCTTATTCGCTCTATCAATCTCAACTGGAAGGCCCATGTTGACTTTAAGCTTGGGAAACAATAAGAGCTTAGAGACAATGAAGTGCAAGTTATTAGCAGGGCAGAAGCTAGCAGAATTAAGGAATAACTGAGGGGGACCTAGTGATTCTTGATAATAACTTTTTTCTCATATTCTTCGTTTTGCATTTCTGTCTTTTCCAAGTACTGTGGATAACAGGCCATATTATTAGCCAATTTAAAGCTACTCAAATTACTTAAAGTGGAATGGTATATGGCTAATATTCGGAGACATGACTGCGATACGGGGGCACAGATTAGCCAGTGAGATTTGGGGGGTGTGAATCTCAAATTTTCTAACTAAAAAAAGTAGTGGGCTATATGGTGAATATGTGAGGTGACCAAGGATTGGGTGGATTGTACCCATTAGGAGCAGGGTCAGTATTGATTTAAATTAGATGGGCCTCTGGGCCAGATTTACAGTTTGGTAGACAGGTGACAGAGTACTCTGTCTTCCAAAGTCTAGGTCTGCACATCCAATATGAGTTGAGTGCACTGCAAGTTTTAAGCTGACAGAGTAAGATTTATGCTGTAAAACTTGCATGAGAGCCTCAGGACTAAAGTGGACTTCTACCCCCTAGCAGAAGTGCACCAGGAGGTGCATTTGCAGAGTGGTGGAGAAAGGGGTCATGGCATCTGATAACCTCTCAGCAGTCCAGCTGTGTGGGTCTTGCTTGACGTAACAGGAGGGCTAGTTGGCCCCCAAGGACCCTCAAGAGCCAAGTGGACTTCATCCATCGGAAGTAAGCCATTTGACTGCCCGTCCTATTTAGAGTGGACAGTCAGATGGTGTTTTGTTTACTGATCATCACCGCATGTATATCTGGTGGTGAGGAACAGTAGAAAAAGAGAAATCACCACCACACCATGGGAGAAAACTGGTGTGTGCTTATTTAGATTTTTTTTTCTCCCAAAAACAAACACCCGCTTTGGGAACTTGTTTTTTGGGAAAAAAAAGCCATTTGAAAAGTTTGAAGGTCAGCCGTCATATTTGAAGGGGCCGTCCATCATTGATATTGTCAGGAAGCACCATGGCAGAAGTTCCTGCCAGTGTATAGAGGTGTCCACCAGACATATCTATGTTTGGGAGGCAGAGTAAAGTGTCTATGTTATGGCCTGGATAGTTTTGGTGCTTGATGGGGTAGCTTTCTGTATAAACCTATCCTTGGAGGCTTTTTCCTCTTTGTATGTGTGCAGCAGATGCAGCACACATGCAAAGAGTAAACAACAAGGAGAAATTGAGATATTTCTCCACGTTATGCCAGCCTCAGACAGTCATACCCATATCCACAACGTTTTGTAAATATAGGTTTGCATAAAAATCCATGGGTGGATGCACAGAAACACCCATGCACCACATGGAAAGCCTACATGATGCAAATTAACAAAAGACAGTAAAATGTGTGTGTTGCATTGCTTTTTGTAACAAAACCACTCAATTTAACATTTGCGTAGCTTTACAAATATCAAAAGTTTTGCATCAGGCTACATAACAACATTGGCGCAAACCAGATGCAAAATCTGTGTATATCTCGGCCTATGTATATGTGGGTTTGTATCAAAATCCATGGGTCGGTGCACGCCGATGCACCATCCATGGACACCTCACCTGATGCAAAGTAACGCAAGGCAGCGCAATGCACTGCATCACATGACTTTTTCCACCAAAGCCACTCGAATTGACATTAACGGGGCTTTGTAAATACCGAAAAGGATATTACACCACTGTTACTTCAAAAAAGTGACGCAACCCAAATTGGGCCTAAGTATATTTAAGTTCTGATCTAAAAACAATTATCAACTTAAAACCTGCGAAGCTAATGAAATCAGTATAACAAGAAATCTGACACAGACCTAGCAGACCTGACTCAGGCACCAAAAATCAACCATCAAGACAAGAATATTTTTATTTCGGGGGTGCTGCAACTCAAAATCACCCCTGAAGTTATGCTCCTGCTGAGATATCACTGCATTTATCCTGGTTACAGAGCTATCCACGCAGTGGTTCACTGCTTATCTTTCCTGCTGGAGAGCAGAAGAGGAGAGCATCCTCAAATACTCTGATATGTGCAAAAAGGAGCACAACGGATGCTGGAGAACATAGCGGGGGACAATGACAGAATTGATAGTTCCAGACCTTCCTTGTTTTTTACAGAGGAGTCTCTGCCTAAAAACTATTTTGGACCTCACTCTTCACAATGATCTATTCATGGTGGTGCCATTTCAGATCCTATATTTCAGGTCAATACTCTCTATCTCTGACCACCTCACTAGGTCAAAACTGTCCTGGGTTGCTTGTATTCTGGCTCAGGGAGAACATGGCCTGGGAGTTCGTCCTGGACTATTGCCATAGGAGCAGGGTCAAGACTGATTTGCATGTGGTTGGGTCGAAACTGAGGTGCCAAGGTGTGCTAAATAATGATGGACTGGGAGGTGGTCCTGAGTAATAACCAGTTGCTGAGATTAATTCAAGCATTCCACCAATCACTTTTTGTACACGTTAGTGTGTTGCCCTAAGTCAGAGGGTATGCCCAGATATGGGTCCTGTGCCTGCTGTGTCACTGGTATCAAACTACACCTGGCTGATGAACCCTAACTAGGACCAATCTGGTCCTGGGTTGCTTGTATTTGGGTTCAGGGAGGAGATGGCCTGGCAGTTCTGACTGGACTGTTCCCATTGGAGCATGGTCAAGACTGATTTGTATATTGTTGGGTCCAAACTGTGGTGGCATGTTGTGCAAAATAATGATGGACTGGGATGTGGCCCCAAGTAATTACCAGTGGCTGAAATTAATTCAAGCATTTCATCTATTACTTTTTCTATACTTTAATATGTGGACCTAAGTGGGACTGATATGCCCAGGCATGGGTCCTGTACACACTATGTCACTGACATTATGCTATACTGGACTGATGAGCCCTAACTAGGACAACACCAGTCCTGGGTTCCTTATATTTTGGTTCAAGGAGGACCTGGCCTGGCGGTTCGGCCTGGACTGTTCCCATTAGAGCAGGGTCAAGACTGATTTGCATGTGGCTGGGTCCAAACCAAGGTGGCATGGTGTGCAAAATAACAATAGACTGGGAAGCTGCCTAAATAATTACCAGTGACTGAGATTAATTCAAGCATTCCATCCATCACTTTTTGTACACTTAGTGTGTCACTGTTGCGTCTCACGCAAAGGGGAGCAGAAGAACACTGCAGCTACATCCTAGAAAGCGACATTAGGATTGGGAACTACAAAACCCATGAGCCTCCGCGGTTCTGACGTCAATGACGTCAGCGCGTGTCTGAGGCGTTCCCTTCAAAGGACGCGCTGAGCCTCGGTGAGACGCTGATTACTTTATTCTTCGAGCTGCTGTGAAGAAGGAGGCGAGTAAGGGTGCTTCGAGCACCAAACAACCTTGACTTATTCTCCTCAAAACAGTGGGCTCCTTTCCTTGTGGTGGCGACTGTGGGGGTAATCACGCTGCTTCGGTCAGTTGCTCCGTTGGTGGAACTCACTTCAAGTTCCTTGCAGAGCAACCTTGCAGCCAAGCCCTCCCTCTTGTCGGGTGTTGTACTTTCTGGAAATATTCCCGTTGGGGAAAAAACTAAAACAGGAGGTTTTCTCACGTTGGCGAACCATTCGGTTCATGCGGGGAAAACCAACCTAGTTCCTAGCCCTGAACTGGCCATTGATTTACAAATCGCATTACTTTAACTTTGGTTTCCTGCCCGGAGCTGTGGGCTTTGCATTGTTTGTTGTTCAGGTCGTTTCTTCTAAGTTGGGGTCACGCTTTCCTGGAAGAGGGTGCATGTTCTCGAGTGTGAGTGTGTGACGATGCAGTGCCCTTCCGGTATCTGGTGATTTACCGACGACCTTACTCCTCTGCTCAAGACGTATTGATCAGAGGACAAGTCTTCAAGCCCTGAACAATTATGGTGTGCTTCCTACTATGTCTTATTAGTTACGCCTGTTTCTTTATGTGTCTAAAAACAGGGGTATAGAGAGTGAGCAGGAGGACGGCTCTTCCACACCCCTGTCTCAGCGAAAAGGAGTAACTAAGGGGTATGTCGTTTTAGGTTCTGTGAGCCCTCAGTAGCGATGCATTTGTTGTCGACTAAAGGTATAACGTTGATCATTATGTGTCACCTCCAGATTTAGCTGAAATCCAATGTCTGAACTTATTGAATCGCAGAATTGAAGAGGAGGCTTTATCTTTCTTTACAGGTATACTCTTCAGGTTCATCACTACTATTTCTGAGAGTTAGTCTAAGACGGAAGCTGCTATAGGTTATATCACTAGTTACACCTATTGTTGTTTTCTTCACAGGTCTCCCTCCACACTGTCCCCTTCCTTCCCTTCCCCCGCTTGACCACTCCATGGAGTCTGTGTACACATAGTCAGACCGTGGTGGTGTCGAGAGGTGGACCAAATTTTGCAACGTGCGATCCTGAGGAGTTTCGGCCACGACAGACTAATCGGCCCAAGGATTGTATTCCTCCCGGTCGTACGTTCATGATGGCCACCCTAGACGATGTGATTGTGGCATTACACGCAGTACAAGTCGAACTAGCAACCTCCAGGGCAGAAACCGCTACCCTACAGGCCACGGTTGACAAACTGCAGAGAAATCCCTTTAGTGCAGGCACATCTTTAGCATCTCCTTCCCCCCCTCTGGTGGTAGAGATACCTATCCCTGTTCCTTTAGCCACCCCCGAGAGGTTCCATGGGAAGAGCAGTAAGGTACAGGTCTTTCTCACACAAGTACTCCTGCATTTCTCGTGTAAACCTAAAGCCTTTACCACTAACCATGCAAGGGTAGCCTTCCTGATTTCTTATTTAGCTGGGACGCAGCTCAATGGGCGGTACCCCTCATAAAGAAGAACGATCCAATGCTTCACGATTGGGATTCCTTCCTCCATGATTTCGAGAGAACATTCAATCGGAGGATGGCTACCCTCTCGGCCGACAAAGACCTGTTGGAGCTACGACAGGGGAACAGGGATCTCATAGCGTACCTCAATGACTTCCGCCGGCTAGTCACCGAGACCGAATGGCCTGAGGCTAAACAGGCCGCCATCTTTCATAGGGGCCTTCGAGAAGAAATGAAAGATGTTCTGGCTCAAATAGAACCACAACCTGTGACCTGCGAAGATCTGATCAGATTGGTTCTTCGTTTGGATCATCGCCTCGGTGAGAGACGAGGGGAAAACAAACGAAGGGATCGAACCACCTGGCGAATGGACCAACCTAAAACTTATGACACCCCGCCTGCACACAAATCCGAACCAATGGAAATAGGAGCAGTCCGTTCCACTCTTACCCATGAAGAAAGGGAATACAGGCGTAAGAAGGGCCTGTGTATTTACTGTGGTAAGAAAGGTCACTTCATCAAGGAGTGTTCCCTGAGAACAAGGTACCCACGCACGGAACCCCGCAAACAATTGGCAGCCACTTCTGAGGGTGCAGCGGGAAATGACTGGGCTTGAGGACAAAGGAAGGGAATCCCTCAAGCAAAACCTACATCCCTTCTTTGACGGAAGGCACCCCGTGTACTAACCACTTCTTTATAGAACTTTCCCTGTTGGTAAGAGGAGAATGGTGTCCAGTCTCAGCCATGTTGGACTCTGGCGCCACTGGGTGCTTTATGGACAAGGAACAGGCCATATCCCTAGGGTTAGTTCTACAAGAAAAAGACACACCGGAAATCGTGTTTGCTGTGGATGGGAGATGCTTAGAAGCTGGTCCTATTCGGCTCCAAACCGAGGCCATGGAAGTATGTCAAGGCAGGAAGCACGAAGAAAGGCTCGTCTTCAACGTCATACAAGCGCCCCAATACAGGATCATCTTGGGGTTACCCTGGTTGAAGTTACACAACCCTCACGTGGATTGGGTGGAAAAGACAATACAATTCACCTCTGTTTACTGTTCTACCCATTGCGTTCCTCAGGAAATCAACCCGGCTCGGGTGTTGGCAGAACGTCACCACATCGCCACTGCAGCTGAACATCCGGTCACGCTACCCCGTGAATATCTGGAGTTTGCCGATGTATTCAACGACGTCAAGGCCGAGGTACTCCCGCCTCATAGGCAGTACGACTGCCAGATTGAGCTGGTACCAGGGGCGGTTATTCCCACAGGACGGGTATACGCCTTAACTGAACCAGAGAACATACACTTGCGGGCATATCTAGATAAATATTTAGCGTTGGGGTTCATCCGTAATTCCATGTCTCCCGCAGCTTCCCCACTGTTTTTTATTCCCAAAGCCAACGGCGACTTGCGTGCCTGCATAGACTTCAGGGCCTTGAATGCCATCACGATAAAGAACCGGTATCCCTTACCTCTGATACCGGTCTTACTGGAACAGGTGAAAAAGGCTGTCATATACACACGGTTGGATTTAAAAGGGGCCTACCATCTGGTGCGAATGCGCAAGGGAGATGAGTGGAAGACGGCTTTCAAGACGCGTGACGGCTTATACGAATATCTTGTCATGCCTTTTGGGTTGTGTAACGCGCCTGCCGCCTTCCAGTTTTTGCTGAACGACGTCCTGCGCGAATATCTGGACCATTTCGTCGTGGTGTATATCGATGACATTCTTATCTATTCACCTACCATTGAGAGCCACACCGATCACGTACGAACTATTCTACGTACCCTACAGGAACACCAGCTTTACTGTAAGATCAGTAAATGCGAGTTTGGAGTTACCACAGTGGAATTTCTAGGTGTGATGCTAACTTCTAGGGGACAAGAAATGGCTGAAAGGAAAATAACAGCAGTAAAAGAATGGCCCACTCCAGCAAATGTCAGAGACATTCAGTGTTTTCTTGGCTTTGCCAATTTCTATCGCCGCTTCATCAGCCACTTTTCATCCCTGGCATCTCCGTTAACACGTCTGTTACAGAAGAAGGTTCCCTTTGTGTGGACTAAGGAGACACAAAAGGGGTTTGAGGCTTTGAAGGAGGCGTTTGTTTCCGCTCCAGTCCTGGTGCACGCTGATCCTGATCATCCTTATATCGTGGAAGCGGATGCGTCTGATCACGCAGTGGGAGTGGTGTTATCCCAACGCCATTCCGATACGGGACAATTACATCCAGTGGCTTATCGGTCACGAAAGCTCAACGCTGCAGAGCGCAATTATACCATAGCCGAAAAAGAACTCCTGGCTATTAAAGACGCCTTCCAAGAGTGGCGGCATTTTCTCAAAGGAGCTAAACACGTCATCACGGTTTATACGGACCATCGGAACCTACAGTTCATGACGGCAGCACGTCATCTCTCCCCCAGGCAACTAAGATGGACGCTGTTCTTCGCCGAATACAACTTTCTGGTCACCTATCGACCTGGAAAAGACAACAAGAAAGCCGACGCCTTAACTCGTCAAACATACGCTCAACCATTGGAGGAACAGGCAGAGAAGGCCATTATCGATCCTCAACATGTTCTATGCGCTACTGTAACGGAGCCCTTTCTCAAAAGCATTGCGCAGAAGGTCCGTACCAAAGAATGGAAGACGTGGCTGGCAAAACACCCAGAGTGGGAACTAAGAGAGGGCCTACCAATATGAGGAAAACAGCTGTTGGTCCCAATCCCTTCACTTCGAAAACAGGTTTTCGCCTGGTGTCATACTCTTCCCAGTGCTGGACACAACGGCATGGAAAAGACCGCTGAGAGACTGTTGCGTCAGTTTTGGTGGCCCTCCCTAAAAGCTGACGTCCGTACATGGGTCACGGAGTGTGTGACATGTAACCAGATGAAGACCTCGCATGCCAGACAGGCAGGACTGCTAAAACCGTTACCCACCCCAGACCAACCGTGGGAAAGTATATCCATGGATTTCATCGTGGGGATGCCAGCAGATAAAGGATACACGACAATCCTGGTTGTGGTGGACTACCTTACTAAACTGGTCCATTTCATCGCCTGCAAATCTTTGCCCACTGCAGGTCAGTTAGCGCAACTGTTGTTGGTACATGTGGTACGGCTGCATGGGCTTCCGCAAGTGGTGGTTTCGGACCGTGGATCTCAGTTCACTGCCAAGTTCTGGAAGGCTTGGTGTGCAGCCCTCAAGATAACGCCCAGTTTGTCTACAAGTTTTCACCCTCAAACGGACGGCCAAACAGAAAGGGTGAATCAGTCCTTAAAGCAGTACCTACGGTGTTATGTGGACAACACCACGGAAGCCTGGGTAGACATGCTATGGTTGGCTGAGATTGCCTATAACAGTGCTGTACACAGTTCTACGAAAAACTCACTGTTCTTTTGCACTTATGGGTTCCACCCTAGGTTTAGTCCCCTTGTACATCCAGTGAAGTCCGAGGCCCTACCGGGGTTAGGGAGAGAGTGCTTCACATACAGAACACACTGAAAGACACACAGAAATGGGTAGGGGAGGCCAAGGAAAGATACAAGGCTTATGCAGACAAACACAGGCGTTTGGGTCCCGTCTATAGAGTGGGGGATTATGTGTGGCTTTCCACAAGGAATATTAGGTTCAAGAGACGCAGCATGTTTAACCCCAAATACATCGGTCCCTATAAGGTGGTGAAGCTCATCAATCCAGTCGCGGTCAGGCTGGCGTTGCCCTCCTCCCTGAGAATACACCCGTCCTTTCATGTTTCTCTTCTTAAACCCTCTCGTTCAGCTGCCAGTCAGGGTCCGTCTCCGGTGCTGGTAGACGAGGATCTGGAACATGAGGTGAGGGGTATCCTAGATTCCAAAATGCACAGAACCAGGTTATGGTACTTGCTTGCCTGGAAAGGATATGGGGACGAGGAGAACACCTGGGAGCCAGCATCAGGGGTGCGTGCTCCACGCTACGTCGCTTCATTTCATAAGCGCTTCCCGAAGAAACCATGTCTCTGTCAGTGTTCTTCGGGAGAGGGATGTTCTGTTGCGTCTCACGCAAAGGGGAGCAGAAGAACACTGCAGCTACATCCTAGAAAGCGACATTAGGATTGGGAACTACAAATCCCATGAGCCTCCGCGGTTCTGACGTCAATGACGTCAGCGCGTGTCTGAGGCGTTCCCTTCAAAGGACGCGCTGAGCCTCGGTGAGACGCCGATTACTTTATTCTTCGAGCTGCTGTGAAGAAGGAGGCGGGTAAGGGTGCTTCGAGCACCAAACAACCTTGACTTATTCTCCTCATAACAGTGGGCTCCTTTCCTTGTGGTGGCGACTGTGGGGGTAATCACGCTGCTTCGGTCAGTTGCTCTGTTGGTGGAACTCACTTCAAGTTCCTTGCAGAGCAACCTTGCAGCCAAGCCCTCCCTCTTGTCGAGTGTTGTACTTTCTGGAAATATTCTCGTTGGGGAAAAACTAAAACAGGAGGTTTTCTCACGTTGGCGAACCATTCGGTTCATGCGGGAAAACCAACCTAGTTCCTAGCCCTGAACTGGCCATTGATTTACAAATCGCATTACTTTAAACTTTGGTTTCCTGCCCGGAGCTGTGGGCTTTGCATTGTTTATTGTTCAGGTCGTTTCTTCCAAGTTGGGGTCACGCTTTACTGGAAGAGGGTGCATGTTCTCGAGTGTGAGTGTGTGACGGTGCAGTGGCCTTCCGGTATCTGGTGATTTACCGACAACCTTACTCCTCTGCTCAAGACGTATTGATCAGAGGACAAGTCTTCAAGCCCTGAACAATTATGGTGTGCTTCCTACTATGTCTTATTAGTTACGCCTGTTTCTTTATGTGTCTAAAAACAGGGGTATAGAGAGTGAGCAGGAGGACGGCTCTTCCACACCCCTGTCTCTGCGAAAAGGAGTAACTAAGGGGTATGTCGTTTTAGGTTCTGTGAGCCCTCAGTAGCGATGCATTTGTTGTCGACTAAAGGTATAATGTTGATCATTATGTGTCACCTCCAGATTTAGCTGAAATCCAATGTCTGAACTTATTGAATCGCAGAATTGAAGAGGAGGCTTTATCTTTCTTTACAGGTATACACTTCAGGTACATCACTACTATTTCTGAGAGTTAGTCTAAGACGGAAGCTGCTATAGGTTATATCACTAGTTACACCTATTGTTGTTTTCTTCACAGGTCTCCCTCCACGCTGTCCCCTTCCTTCCCTTCCCCCGCTTGACCATTCCATGGAGTCTGTGTACACATAGTCAGACCGTGGTGGTGTCGAGAGGTGGACCAAATTTTGCAACGTGCGATCCTGAGGAGTTTCGGCCACGACAGTCACCCTCAGTGGGACAGGTATGCCCAGACATGGGTCCCATGCACACTGTGTCACTAGTGTCAGACTATAACTGGCTAATGAGCCCCAACAAGGGCGAAACTGGTCCTGGGGTGCTTGTGTTCTGCTTCAGGGTGGACCTGGACTGGCAGTTAAGGCTGAACTGCTTCCAAAGGAGCACGATCTAGACTGCTTTGCTTTGGGCTATTTGGTGAATAAGTGAGGCGACCAAGGATTGGGATGGACTGTGCCCATGAGGAGCAGGGTCAGTACTGATTTACATTACATGGGCTTCTGGGACGGATTTACAGTTTGGCAGACAGGTACTCTGTTGCAACAGTGACAAAGCACTCTGTCTGCCAAACTCTAGGTCTGCCCACCCAATAGGAGTTGAGTGCACTGTAAATTTTAAGCTGACGGAGTATTATTTACGCTGTCACTGTAAAATTTCCTTTGAGGGCCCAAAGGAATAGGTGCCATTGGAAGTAAGCCATCCAACTGTCTGCCTTATTTAGAGTGGACAGTCAGATGGCTTTTTTTTACTGACCATCAGCGCTAGGTATATCTAGTGGTGAGGAACAGTACGAAAAGAAAAATCACCACCACACCATGTGAGAAAACTGGTGTGTGGTTCAATAATTAGATTTTTTTTCCAAAAACAAACTCCCACTTTGGTAATTTGTTTTTGAAGAAAAAAACGTTTGAAAAGTTTGATGGCTAGCCATCATATTTGAAGGGGCTGTCCATTAAACGTTTCCTACCTTGTCAGGAAGTGTCATGACAGCAGCTCCTGCCAATGTATAGAGGTGTTCACCAGACATCTCTAAGTTTGGCAGGAAGAGCAAAGCATGCAGTAAAATGTCTGTGCTAGGGCCAGGATAGTTTTTGTGCAGGAAGGGGTACCTTCTTGCATAAAACTGTCCTTGAAGGTTTTTTCCTCTTTGTATCTGTGCAGCAGATGCAGATGAACGGGGATGTGGCCCGAGTAATTACCATGGGTTGAGATTAATTCAAGTATTCCATCCATCACTTTTTGCTTAATTTAAAAAAAAGTCAGGACCATTGACTTAGTCAGATTGTCACCATATTAATCAAATCCCAAAAATTATGCCCTTTCACCATAATGAATTGAATCTTAGGAAATCATTTCAGATACTACTAACAATATGTACTGTAATTAAGTTTAATTGAACTCAGCTAAATACTTTGACTTTCTTTTCTGTGTATAGCATTACAAATGCAATAAAACATAATACCATGGTTAGTAACAAGCTCAAAGCACTAAACAAATGGTTTAATTAAAGAGCTACCTGCAGGAATGTTTGCAAATTCAACGCAAATCTCCTAAGGTCACTCTTACTGTGCCATAGGAGACTGAGGGTGGCCCACAAGAAGCAATGGTGGGCTCCAATTAAGTGTCTGCTACTCTCTTGTCTCCCCCGCCCCATACACAGTGGTACTCTTCTGGTGGTGCTCCTGCCCTTCTAGGACACTACCACAACAAAATGAAAATTTTGATAAGTGGCCCGGAAGCTTCTGGGCACTCTTTTTGATGACATTTATTTTCCTGAAGCTGCAGCAAAACGTTTTACTTCTCCCTTTTTTCTTTTTAGAATGAAGCGCACAGAGAGCCTCTCCTTTTCAGGTCGAGCCTATAGCGGCAGCGCGCATGCGCTGATCGCTTTGCGAGGCATGCAGTATTGAGTACGGAGTGGAAGCTTCGTGGAAGCTCTACCCATTCTCCACCCATTGGCTTGTGTCTTTGCCCTCCGTAAATGCTTTCTGATTCATTTTGAGGCTTGTTAGTCCCTCCTTATGACGGCTATGTCGTCATTTGTCACCTCCCATGGCTACTGGCCTCTTTACTTCGAGTGTTACACCGTATGTGGACTGTAAGCACTCCTTTGTGCCCCCTTCTCCCCCCGCTGGCACTCTGGTTGTCCGTGGCAGTGCCCCCACCCTCCAGCCCATTGTCTGTGATGCAATATGCAATAGGACTCGCGTAAATGCGAGTCCTATTGCATTGCAAATGCTTGTTTTAAGGTGTGCTGTTCGTCCCGTTGTTTTAGTTGACGTGAACAAGAAATACAAATTCCATGATGCTGTCGGTCAGCAATGGACAGCCCAGACTGGAAAATCATGCCCCTGATTCCATGGAGTCATTTGGTAATCTTACTCTTGGGTGAGACAGTCAGGAATGGGGTCACTAACAGGGCAATCTCAAACATTTGCTAAGATTACTTTACTGTCCCATCAAAACTAGATAGCCTGACAAAACGTCTGCTGTGCTAGTGCTTGTGAAGAATGCAAAGGGCTGCTGGGAAACGAATGTTGCCTCGTCAGCGAGCCATCTTTTATTTTGATTTATGTGGCGAGAGGAATGGCCGCTATTCGGAGAGTCCCTGCTCTATTCAAGGCTGTGAGACACGGCGTGGTCTGTAGAATGAGTGAGGGGAGCACATGGCATGACGCACCTGGCATGTGCATCTCTTGCTAATTATTAACCCCTTTGCTGCTAGGCCTTTTCCCCCCCTGTGCTAAGCCTTTTTTTGGCTATTTGGGGTAGTTCGCGCTTAGGCTCCTGTAACTTTTTGACAACATAAGGTATTCACGCCAAATTTGCGTCCTTTTCTTCCAACATCATGGGGATTTTAAAGGTACCCAGGGTTTGTTGATTCCCCAGGAGGGGACCCAGAAATTAGCCAAAATACAGCTACATTTTGTTCTTTTTGGAAAAATGGTAAAAAAGGGCTACAGATGTAAGCGTCTGTTTTTTTTCCTGGAAATGGTATCAACAAAGGGGTTGTGGTGCTGAAATCACCATCTTCCCAGATTTCGGGGACAAGCAGACACTTGTCAGAAAAAAAACATTTTTTACACAGTTTTGTCATTTTTCTGGGACATAGCCTATTCTTGCTATTTTTTGTGCTTTCAACCTCCTTCCAGTTAATGGTAAAAATAGGTATGAAAGCAATGATGGATCCTGGAAAGCTATACATTTCTGAAAAGTAGACAAAATTGTGAATTCAGCAAGGGGTCATTTGTGTAGATCGTTCAAGGTTTTTGTATAGAAACTAACAGTTGAAAATAGAAAAAATTGAAAATGAGTTAAAAAAAACAGCCATTTGTGCCACCGTTATCACCTGTAACTTCTACTAAGTATGACAGATATTTTTAAAGCAGTATACTTTTACATCTGCTGGACCCTTCTGGTTATGGGGATATATAGGACTTGTAGGTTCACCAAGAACTCGAGGAACCCAGAGCCAATAACTGAGCAGCGTCTTGCAATGGTTTTTTATTGTATACTGGGTATATAGCAATTCATTAGGGAAAATATAAACAGGGAAAAATCGGTATGAAAGTCACCTATATATTTCTGAAATGGGAACAAAATATAGAGTTTAGAAACAGTAGCTATTTGCACATCTCCGAAATTGTGGGTACCCATAGCAGCATGTGAATTATAGGTCATTTTTCAAAGTGACTTCTTTTTACACATTGTCTTACATTTGGAAGGCAGAAATGCATTGAAAGTCAATAGGTAATAACAGTTGATCTACAGTTTTGTGTTCCCCTATGTCTCCCGATAAGAATGGTACCTCACTTGTGTGGGTAGATGTAGTGCCCGCGACAGGAAACTGCCCAAAACGCAACGTGGACACACCACATTTTCACAGTGAAAATGGACCCTTTTTTTTGCAAAGTGCCTAGCTGTAGATTTTGAACCCTAGCTCTGCCAGCACCTAGGGAAACCTAGCAAACCTATACATTTTTTAAAACTAGACACCCAGGGGAATCCAAGGTGGGGTGACTTGTCTGGCTCTCACCTGATTCTGTTACCCAGAATCCCTTGCAAACCTCAAAATTTGTCAAAAAAACACATTTTTCTCACATTTCTGTGGTGGAAATACTGGAATCTGCGTGGATCCACAAAATTCCATGCACCCCGCATTCCCCAAAGTCTTCCAAAAAAAATGGTACCTCACTTGTGTGGGTAGGCCTAGTGCCTGCGACAGGAAACGGCCCAAAACGCAACGTGGACACCCCACATTTTCACAGTGAAAGCAGACCCTTTTTTTGCAAAGTGCCTAGGTGTAGATTTTGAACCCTAGCTCTGCCGGAACCAAGGGAAACCTAGCAAACCTATACATTTTTGAAAACTAGACACCAAGGGGAATCGAAGATGGGGTGACTTGTCTGGCTCTCACCCGGTTCTGTTACCCAGAATCCCTTGCAAACCTCAAAATTTGTCAAAAAAACACATTTTCCTCACATTTCTGTGGTGGAAAGTTCTGGAATCTGCATGAATCCACAAAATTCCACCAACCCCGCATTTCCCAAAGTCTTCTGAGAAGAATGGTACATCACTTGTGTGGGTAGGCCTAGTGCCTGCGACAGGAAACGGCCCAAAATGCAACGTGGACACACCACATTTTCACAGTGAAAACGGACCCTTTTTTTACAAAGTGCCTAGCTGTAGATTTTGAACCCTAGCTCTGCCAGCACCTAGGGAAACCTAGCAAAGCTATACATTTTTTAAAACTATGCAAGCAGGGGAATCCAGGATGGGGTGACTTGTCTGGCTCTCACCAGGTTCTGTTACCCAGAATCCCTTGCAAACCTCAAAATTTGTCCAAAAAACCACATTTTCCTCACATTTCTGCGATGGAAAGTCCTGGAATCTGCGTGGATTCGAAAAATTCCACCCACCCCGCATTTCCCAAAGTCTTACAAGAAAAATGGTACCTCACTTGTGTGGGTAGGCCTAGGGCCCGTGACAGGAAACGGCCCAAAACGCAACCTGGACACATCACATTTTAACAATGAAAACGGACCCTTTTTTTGCAAAGTGCCTAGCTGAAGATTTTGAACCCTATCTCTGCTGGCACCTAGGGAAACCTAGCAAACCTACACATTTTTGAAAACTAGAAACCCAGGGGAATCTAGGATGGGGTGACTTGTCTGGCTCTCACCAGGTTCTGTTACCCAGAATCCCTTGCAAACCTCAAAATTTGCCAAAAAAAACACATTTTCCTCACATTTCTGTGGTGGAAAGTTCTGGAATCTGCGTGGATCCACAAAATTCCACACACCCCGCATTCCCCAAAGACTTCTGAGAAAAATCGTACCTCACTTGTGTGGGTAGGCCTAGTGCCCGCGACAGGAAACGCCACAAAACGCAACGTGGACACATCACATTTTCACAGTGAAAACTGACCCTTTTTTTGCAAAGTGCCTAGCTGAAGATTTTGAACCCTAGCTTTGCCGGCACCTAGGGAAACCTAGCAAACCTACACATTTTTGAAAACTAGACACCCAGGGGAATCCAGTATGGGGTGACTTGTCTGGCTCGCACCAGGTTCTGTTACCCAGAATCCCTTGCAAACCTTAACATTTGTCAAAACAAATACATTTTCCTCACATATCTGTGGAGGAAAGTCCTGGAATCTGCGTGGATCCACAAAATTCCACCCACCACGCATTCCCCAAAGTCTTCCAAGACAAAAATGGTACCTCACTTGTGTGGGTAGGCCTAGCGCCCGCAACAGGAAACGGCACAAAACGCAACGTGGACACATCACATTTTCACAGTGAAAACTGACCCTTTTTTTTTACAAAGTGCCTAGCTGTAGATTTTGAACCCTAGCTCTACCGTCACCTAGGGAAACCTAGCAAACCTATACATTTTTGAAAACTAGACACCCAGGGGAATCTAGGATGGGGTGACTTGTCTGGCCCTCACCCGGTTCTGTTACCCAGAATCCCTTGCCAACCTCAAAATGCATTAAAAAAAACAAATTTTCCTCACATTTCTGTGGTGGAAAGTTCTGGAATCTACGTGGATCCATAAAATTCCACCCACCCCGCATTCCCCAAAGTCTTCCGAGAAAAATGGTACCTCATTTGTGTGGGTGGGTCAAGTACCCGCAACAGGCAAGGGCCCAAAACGTATTGAGGAGACATCAAAATTACCTATCACAAAAACAACCTGGTTTTGCAAGGGGGATCCCATGAGTTTTTGGCACCAGGCTCGGCGACCATCCTGGGCAACCTACCAAACCAACACATTTCTGAAAACTAGACACTCGGGGGAGTGTAGTGAGGTATGGCTTGTGTGGACCCCCAACGTTTTCCTACCCAGAATCCCCTGCAAACCTCAAATTTTGCTGAAAAAATCAAATTTTTCTCAAATTTATGTGTGGGAAAGTTGTAGGATCACCGGGCTGAGACAAATTTCCTACCACCCAGCGTTTCCCCAGGTCTCCCGATAAAATGGTACCTCACTTGTGTGGGTAGGCATAGTGGCTGCAACAGGAAATGGCCCAAATCGTACTGTGGAGACTTCAACATTACCTATCACCAAACTATCTGCTTTAGCAAGGGGGGCCCATGAGTTTTTGGCCCCGGGCTTGGCGACCATCTAGGGTAACCTACCAAACCCACACATTTCTAAAAACTAGACACCCTGGGGAGTCCAATGAGGTATGGCTTGCGTGGATCCCCCAACGTTTTCCTACCCAGAATCCCCTGCAAACCTCAAAATTAACTGAAAAAAACACATTTTCCACATATTTATTTATGGAATGACCGTGCCGGCACAAATGTCCCACCCCACAGCGTTCCGCTCAGTCTCCCGAGTAAAATGATACCTCACTTGTGTGGCTGTCCAATGCAGAATCAGCTAAAAAGTATTTTTTTTTAAATGTAGCGCTCAGAATTCTTGGTGCTATACCCTTAATCCCTATGTTTTGGGCTCTTCCCAGTTACAGGCCTTTGGCCCACCCACACAAGTGAGGAATAATTTTACTCGGGAGAACAAGGGGAACGTTGGGTAGTAGGACATTTGTGCCGGCACGGTGATCCCACGCAAAAATGTATGGAAAAAGTGATTTTTTCAGCTAAATCTGAAGTTTGCAGGGGATTCTGGATAAGAAAACGTTGGGGGATCCACGCAAGCCGTACCTCATTGGACTCCCCTGGGTGTATAGTTTTCAGACATGTGTGGGTTTGGTAGGTTTCACTAGATGGCCGTGAGCCAGGGGCCAAAAAACCAGGTGCCCACCGCAAAACCAGGTAGTTTTGTGATAGGTCATTTTGAAGTCTCCACAGTCTGATTTGGGCCATTTCCTGTTGCAGCCCCTATGCCTACCCACACAAGTGAGGTACCATTTTTATCGGGAGACCTGGGGGTACGCTGGGTGGTAGGAAATTTGTGTCAGCCCGGTGATCCTACAACTTTCCCACACAGAAATTTGAGAATTCTTTTATTTATTCAGCAAAATTTGAGGTTTGCAGGGGATTCTGGGTAGGGAAACGTTGGGGGATCCACGCAAGCCATACCTCATTGGACTCCCCATGGTGTCTAGTTTCAGAAATGTGTGGGATTGGTAGTTTCCCAAGATGGCCGCCGAGCCCGGGGCCAAAAACCCAAGTGACCCCCTGTGCAAAACCAGGTTGTTTTGTGATAGGTAATTTTGATGTCTCCACAGTCTGATTTGGGCCATTTCCTGTTGCAGTCACTATGCCTACCCACACAAGTGAGGTACCGTTTTTATCGGGAGACCTGGGGAAACGCTGGGTGGGAGGAAATTTGCGTCAGCCCAGTGATCCTACAACTTTCGACCACAGAAATTTGAGAAAAACTTGATTTTGTGAGCAAAATGTGAGGTTTGCAGGGGATTCTGGGTAGTGAAATGTTGGGGGATCCACACAAGCCATACCTCATTGGACTCCCCAGAGTGTCTACTTTTCATAAATGTGTAGGTTTGGTAGGTTTACCAAGATGGCCACCGAGCCCGGGGCCAAAAACTCAGGTGACCTCCCCCTCTTGCAAAACCAGGTCCTTTCAAAATAGGTAATTTTGATGTCTCCACAATACGTTTTGGGCCCTTCCCTGCCGCGGGTACTTGGCCCACCCACACAAGTGAGGTACCATTTCTATCGGGATACTTGGAGAAATGCTGGGTGGTAGAATATTTGCTTTTAAAGTCCAAAAAAAACATTGAACGACCAATCGTATGATTTTATTCTTAAAGTAATTAAAGCCGAATTACAACCAACCCTCATATATGGTTCTCCCATTATTAGAGGAAAAGCTGTGAAGGTGCTTGACCTACTGGTTGTCAAGGTCTTCAAAGCAACTTTTGGGATTGCCAAATCAGTGTGTCAAGCAGGAATAAGACCGGAGTTTGGTCTCCAGAGACAGAGCCTGGTATCAAAAGGAGCTTTTTTTAAATGTATGGTCGCATTGTCAACATCAGCCCCAGCATCCTTAGGGAACATTTGTTGGCAAGAAATAGACAAGTCTGTCTATGCGGCTAAATGGAGATCTTATATTTTAACTTCCTTAAGAGATATCGGCCTGCAAATTGCACTACAAGATCTGAAAATGCACAATTACAAGTTAATTTTAAAAAGCTTATCAAAACTGAATCGCTTAAATTGGATAAAATTGAATTAGCAGAGAAAAATTATGCATGGTATGTGATTAACTCATACCAATCCCTGCGTATTCAGCCGTATTTGAATGTTTTTTTCTCAGCGAAGTTTAAAAATAAGTTTTTAAGGTTACGTATGGGATTAAACCCAACAAAGGAGGGCACGCAATCGTGGATCAAGCAGTGGCCGGACTCTAACTGTAGACTTTGTGGTTGGCCACAGGAAACACTAGTCCATATTGTGTGCGTGTGCCCCAAGTTGATTAAGCTTGGACGTACAGTTTTGAGACCACATTTTTTGAAGAGCGGGGTGAGATCTGCTCGTCAGGCTTTAATCATGTCACTATCTGGCGAATCGATTCCATTATTGTGTCATTTGGTCAAATGTTTATTGGCAGTTGAAAAATGTTTCATACAATAAGGTAGATCTCCAGTATTTCTGTGGCTCTGTTGACTAATAGTATTATCTGGCTTAAAATCTTTACTACTTTAATAATCATGTTGCGAGGGTGACAATTTGAAATGTCAAAACAGACGTACCACTATTACCATAAATTGATGCACTTTATTATTGTTTTAATATGATGGTCGTTGTAATAATTGCATATTAGCACTTTACAGTTAATTGATGGACTTTATTATTGCTTTGATATGATGGTCACTGCAATAATTGCACATTAGTACCTTGAAATGTAATTTGTGCATGAAATGTACATTAGAAACTTTTCGTTTCAGTTAATTTTGCACCTTAGCATTAATACTTTGAATTACAACATGTGTAAAGTTTTTCAGCTGAAATTAATGGTTATTCGTTAGAATATCTTTCCATTATGTATAAGGAAATAGTATGCTGTGCACGCTGTCACCTTAAAATATAAAATGAGCAATATTACTCTGTGATTATTGATGTTATGTGATTGGATTTGATTTTATTGATACGTTTTAAATTGTATATATGGAACAGTTTCTTACTTTATGTGTTGGGAAGATGTTTTGTTTGTAATGAATTTTTTAATGATTAATCTAGTTTTTAAGATTGAGATGTGAAGTTGTTGTGATTGCAACGATTTAGGTAATCAAGCAAAAAAGATTATTTCTTTCTTTCTTTGTTGTTTCTTTCTGAAGCGTGAACATTTTGGCACAGTAATGCAAGGAAAATGTGACAGTCACATTTTGAGGTTTGCAGGACATTGTGGGTAAGACAACTTGTTGGGATCCACAAGAGAGACATCACCATGTACTCCCATGGGTGTTTAGTTTACAACAATATCTACAGTTGGTAGGTTTTTCTTAGATGGAATGTACACAAAATTTCACAAAAATGAAATGCACTGTTAATAATTGAAAGGACGAGAAACTGAACCAGTGACTCACAGCTCGTGA
Source organism: Calotriton arnoldi (assembly GCA_963921515.1). Taxonomy (NCBI): domain Eukaryota; kingdom Metazoa; phylum Chordata; class Amphibia; order Caudata; family Salamandridae; genus Calotriton; species Calotriton arnoldi. Next base: position 247,715 of record CAWUFW010007699.1, read on the forward strand.
GCTGTAAAGCCACGACAAGGCACCAACCTCTTTACAGGCCATTCAGACACCTTTCATACGTGTGACACATACAAAACCATTCACACTGCCAGCCGCGGGTCCATCACATTACAACACTCACACCAGCAGACAGCGCCATTCAAGGGCCCATCACTTTCACACGCCCACATGCCTGACACAGCAACCACACCAGCTGACGGATTGTGTGGACTGGCGTTTGGCTAGCAGTGTGTGTAGTGACCAGCAGCAAGTCACTACTTGCACACCGCCAGCCAAGTGCCAGTCCACGTACACCACCAGCCAAACGCCAGTCCATGCACACCGCCAGACAAGCGCCAGTCCACGCACACCGCCAGCCAAGCACCAGCGTACACACACTGGCCGCCAAGTGCCAGTCCATTCACACCACCATCCGAGCACCAGTCCATGCACACCGCCAGCCAAGCGCCAGTCCACGCACACCACCAGCCAAGCGCCAGTCCACGCACCCCACCAGCCAAGCGCCAGCCTACACACACCGCCATCACATTTAGGGTTTTTTTTATACAAAAAAGAAAACACAAACAAATTGTAAATAGATACAAATCTACTAACACAAAATCTGAAACCAAATACATTGCACAAATGCCAACCTAGAAACTGAACAAAAAATCTAAAACAATACAAACCAGGCAGTTCACTTTACCACTCATGGATGCTCCCAAAAATTCTTATGCGTGTGGTACATTCTAAAACAAGCAGGCACACACAGCGCAGGGTTAGAAGGACACTCGGGGCAGTACATACGAGTCTCCTTCCACGTACCTCTTCACCAACAGACTCTACATCTCCTACTGGGAAAGTCTTTTGAGAGCGTGGGTGGAATGTGATCAGGAAAGTGGCGATCTTTCAATCTAGCCACATCCCCCACCACTCCAACTCTAGGAACACTTGCCTGTTCCACTACAACAAGGCTGCCTATTACAGACTCCTGAAACTTAGCAAAAGTCAACTTTGACTCAGGACAACAATCCTTTTAAATACAACAAAAGCATTAAAGGTTGCCAAGTGGAAAAGATGGATAGCCAACTTCTTATACCAAATGTAAACCTTACGAAGAACAGTGTAAGGTTCCACTCTATCAACACCACCCATGTGCCTATTATAGTCTAAAATGCACACAGGTTTGGGCGCTTCAGCAACCTGACCCCAAACAGTCACAGGTAAAGTGCTTTCATCATGGATGGTAGTCAGCATGTAGACATCTCTCCTGTCCGAAAACTTCACAGCTAGACGTTCCTCACTAAGCAACGCACTGCACTGTCCCCGGACAAGCTTTTGACAAACAAGTTATTTTGGGAAACCTTTACGGTTAGATCGGATTGTGCCACAAGCAACAGTGTCCACTTTGGCCAATTCCAAGAACAACTGCACACCAGTGTAGAAGTTATCTACATATAAATGGTGACCTTTGTTAAAAAGTCCTCTACCAAGTTCCCACACAATTTTCTCAGTCACTTCAAAAGTGGACAGACAACCAGGGGGGTCAATCCTGGAATCCCTACTAGTGTACACCCTGAAATTAGAGACATATCCAGACCTACTATATATATACATCCTAATTCCATAGTGTGCCCTTTTACTAGGAATGTATTGCCTAAAAATCAAGCGGCCCTTGAACAAGACCAAAGACTCATCCACTGCTATTTCTTTCCCTGGAGCATTGATCTCAGAAAATCGATCAACAAAGGGATCAATGACAGGCCGAATCTTAAAAAGACGGTCACAATCAGGGTGATCTCGTGGCAACGCTAAACCATTATCGACAAAATGCAGCATCCGAAGCAGAAGCAAATACCTATCACGACTCATGACTGCCGGAAATATAGCCGTTGCCATCAAGGGACTAGTAGACCAATATGAAGACATTGATGGCTTCCTTAGCAAGCCCATCAAAAAAGTTAAACCCAAGAACTTCTTCAACTCATCCAGATTTGTGGGAGTCCACCGGGTAGCTCTAGAGTGGGGCCTAAGGCTGGCACTATTGTCTCTAAAATACTGTTCAGCATACAAATTAGTCTACTCAACAATCTCTGCCAAAAATACATCGTCCATAAACAGCTAAAAAACATTTATCGGCAAAATGTTTTCAGTATTCACTCTACACCCTGGAACACCAGTAAAGTCTGGCAATGCCGGCTGCACCATGCCTGGGGCAACCTAGAGGTCAGAACTTCCAACGGGAAGCCTTGCAGCCCCAAGCTGCAGCCCAGATGCCTCTTGCTGCACTATCGGCACATCAATGTCCTCCTCTAAAACAGGCACTTCATCCGCACTAAGAGTAGCTACATCCACACTGAGAGTAGCTTCATCATCCGATAATTCCTCGTGGACAAAAAACTCACTGCCTGAATCTTCCACTCCCTCCTCTGCCTCAGATGCAGAGTCAGTTTCTGAACCATGGTCAGAGGAAGACTCAAAAAGCATACCAACAACCTGCTGAGCAGTAATCCTGCGGCTAGCCATAATCCTCACTAAGAAAGGAGATTGCACAAACAAGTCAACAATAACCAACACTGTGCAAAATAAGTAAGTAAAAAAAATGTGTTCCTTTATCACAAAGATCTATATACTCAAAAACTATACGATACACTTGCAAGAGACAGCTACACTCACCAGCACCTACTCTGCAGAGACACAGCAAAAACCAACGATATCCCACTAGAAATTACTCACAAAACAACAAAATACACATCAAGCACAAATGCAAAAAGTTTTTCACACTCAATAAAACAGAAGCTAAACATTCATCTATTATTACACCATTTACAAAAAGACATTCATGCAGGGAAATGAAACTCATTTAGAGTAAATAGTACAAAAAACATTTTCTTACCAAACACATGCAACTACACAAACTGCAGAACCACCAGTGACGAAACCGCAACCTGGAACATCAGTCTAAAGAGCAAAAGAGCAAAAGCCTTGAACTAGAATAAAAAGGAAAAATAAATAGTTACAATTGCAATTCAGAAGAAATAAAACAATTAACATTATAACACGCTATGTCACTACTTAAATGGTCAATCTGCCAGATGGGCCTTCAAATAGGGCCGAGAAAAATGGGGGTGATCTTGCCCAATGGATCTGGTGGAGTTTTCTTCCAGGCTGATCTGTCCCCAGGTGGGGCAGAAAACAGCAGGCGGAAATTTGCCCCCTTGCAAAAGAAATAGATCCCTGGTGCCTAGTAGGGTTTTCTGCCCCCCATCCCCCGGGGGGGGGTTCTGGGGTGGCAGCGGAAACTCTTCTGCTGCCATCCTCCTTTGTGTGGGCTAGATGGGCTGCCCTTGGGGTGAGCGCCAGCTGGAGTTCATGGGCACCCAATCCTTGGATGACTTCTATGTAGGAACGAAGGTAAACATGAACACGTGCCTGGGAGCCTCGCTCGCGCCCTCTCTCATCCCTCCTTATCCTGTTTTGCATGAACATAGTGGACACATTGTTTTGTTTTGTTATTGGTTGTTGATTAACACCACAGGCCTCTTTTGATTTCCATGAAACGACAAACAGCATGATGGCGCGGTGCATTCTACGGCATCTGCTTTCATATGTGGTGACAGATTAATCAACACTTTACCCCAGTTCAGAGTCACAAAAAGTGACACAAACCGAAGCACAATGTTGTTAAACTGTTCACAAAACGTTATTTGCCCCGGAAACTAGCCTGTAAAGTAACACAAATAGCTCTTATCACTACTTTGCGCTAAGGGGGCACCCCACATGATGTTCCCACTCTACCGCTTATGATTCTTGATGCAAAGCCTTATCTACGAACATTAGTTGACATGGCTTGGCACCAAACAAAATAATGGCTCCTTAAATCAGGCATAACAAAAAGAGATGTTTGAATTTCTTTTTTTCTCTCATTGCATGTCTGCTGAACTGTACAGCACACATCCAACATGCAGGGCAGTCCCCCGGGGGGCCCGGTCGGAGCCCTAGGAGGCTGTCTCTTCCAGCTCCTGGGGGGTAACTGAAGCAGGCGGGGGGGCTTCAGGGGGGGAGAGGGAGGAGAGAAGGGGAGAGAGAGATGGTGGAAAGAGAGAGAAGGAGGAGGGGGATGGTAGTGAGAGATGAGAGAGGTAGGAGGGGAGGTAGGGAGGGGAGAGAGATGGAGGGACGGACGGATAGATGAATGGACGTATGGATGAATAGATGGATGGACGTATAGATGGATGGAGGGACGGACGGATGGAGGGAAGGACGGATAGATGAATGGATGTATGGATAGATGGATATATGGATGGACTGACGGTTGGATGGATCGATGGATGCATGGAAAAAGAAAGATTGCACGAGGTAGTGAAGGGAACTGGGCTGGTTTGGACATTTTTTCCAGCGCTGCTTTTGATTCCCCCAGTCCGGCCCTGCCAATATGTGAAAAGTTTTAACCTTGGTCTCCGCATATTATTTTTCATTGCAAGGCGGGCCGTAAAATAGTATAAAATGAGAGACCTATAGACTTTGACAATTCTTGTTTTGTAAATGTGCCCATGGTCTTTGGAGGTCATGAGTTCGAATTTCAGCACAACAAACTCAGCCATCTATTCTTGTGAGTTTTTTAAATCGAGTACCATCCTTTAGATAATAGTGACATATGGTATTTTCCATACTTAGAAACGGAAGGAATGTGAAATGAAGCGCTATATTAAAAACAATTAAAAAAAACATTTTTTACGAGCATAGCAGACCAACCATGCTATCCAGGATTTGACGAGTCTTGTTCCAAGTCACATTTTGCTGCTGTGCCAGGCTTGTTTAATAGTCCTGCCTCGTACCACACTGTAGTAAAGTCAGGCGAGATAGGAATACAAGCCCTGGCATTTAGGAAGAGCGGCACTGCATGTTAGACACGTCACACGCCTCTGTCAGCGCTTTCTGTTTCCTAAGCTGAGGAGATGCACGCATTCTCACAACTTTATGCCACAGCACTTTAATGGTTAATGTGAAGTGTAACACATGTCTATTTAATCCCCAAAACTGCATGGACTGGTGTCCAATCGAGTCCTCAAGCCAATGTTCTGCTGTGGACACTACTGGGTTAAATCCAGTTTGCTTTCTGAAACAGAGCTACACAAACCTGGTGACAGGGCATTCTAGGGTCTAATTTGGTCAATCAGACAGCTCTAATTATGCCCACATTGCCATGAATGTAAAAAGAACAATTGATGGACAGAATGCAGAACAATGTCATACATTCACCCCAGTACAGAGATCTGGGCCTAAATCCATCGTTTTTTTGCTCACCATGCCATTCCAGTTTGGTCAATTGTTTCTTTTGCATATGTCGCCCTAAGTGGGAAGGGTATGCCCAGACGTGGGTCCCGTGCTCACTACACCACTGGATTCAAGCTAGCCTGGCTGAAGAAGGCTGATGCCCTGAAACCGGTCCCAGCATGCTTGTTTTCGGTCCAGGGAGGACCTGGCTTGGCAGTTCGGGCTGGACTGTTCCCACAAGGAACAGGGTCAAGACTGATTTGCATATGGCTGGGTCCAAACTGGGGTGGTGTGGTGAGCAAAAGAATGATGGATTAAACCCAGATCCTTGTGACTGGGGGTGAATGTTTGCATTGTCCAGCATTCCATCCGTCAATTGTTTCTTTTGCATATGTCGCCCTAAGTGGGAAGGGTATGTACAGACGTGGGTCCCGGGCTCACTACACCACTGGATTCAAGCTAGCCTGGCTGATGAAGGGCGATGCCCTGAAACCGGTCCCAGGATGCTTGTTTCCGGTCCAGGGAGGACCTGGCTTGGCAGTTCGGGCTGGACTGTTCCCACAAGGAACAGGGTCAAGACTGATTTGCATATGGCTGGGTCCAAACTGGGGTGGTGTGGTGAGCAAAAGAATGATGGATTAAACCCAGATCCTTGTGACTGGGGGTGAATGCTTGCATTGTCCAGCATTCCGCCCATCAATTGTTTCTTTTTCTTGTTTCTTTTGCACATTGCCATGAAAACATTTGTTGAAGTGAAGGGTCTTTAATATTTTAGTTGGTGGCAAACTTTTTATTCCTTTCATAATTCAATTTGTCAGCAAGAAACGAATGCCCTAAAACTATCAAGATCACTGTATCTGTTCTTCTACCAGGATGGCAATTTGTATTTATATTTTGAATATTCAGAAAAAACAGATGAGGTATAACTTCACATATCGCCTACCTTCACAATTTTCGCTATGCCCCAACTTTTTAAGAGGTGCATGGAATTCTTCATCTTCAAAGCAAGATTTCCAATAGAGTCAATCCTCCTTACACGCAGTTAAAGAGTCTTTGCTACATTTCAACCATTTATGATATGTTGTGCCGGTAACAGCTACTGTAGAAGGAACCGTTGTACTTTTTTTCTCTCTCTCGATTTTTTCCACTAAAATAAACGATTTTAGAGTGTTTGTTGCTGCAGCTTTTTAGGTCGAGCCTTGCGGCAGTGAGCATGCGCTGCTCGCTCTGCGAGACTGCTGTAGTAGAGTATGGGAGAGAAGCCGCACCCACTTTCCTCCCATATTTGTCATTAGCTTGTGTCATTGTCTTTCGTAAATGCTGCCTTCGGATCCGTTAATAGGCTTGTTAGTCCCTCCTTAGTACGGCCTTGTCTTCATTTGTACCTTCCCATGGCGACTGGCCCTTTTACTTCAGTTGTTACACTGGACCTATTATTTAGTATGTAAGCAATTGCCTAGAGGCGGTAGCCGAATGGATGGACCTATCTCACCTTAAGTTAAACGGGGACAAAACGGAATTGATGTTCCTGGGCAAAGCTCCATCACCTTCCCCAGCATTCTCATGGCCCATTTGTCTCGGCACTATGCCTGCCCCAAAGCACCAGATTAAGAGCTTAGGCATGTGGCTTGATAGCTCCTTAAATTTTAATCATCAAGCCACTATGCTCTCAGCTACATGTTTCGGCCTGATGAGGATGTTAAGGAAAATTCTCCCTTTGCTCCCTTTCCAGGCGCGAAGGATTATGGTGCAAGCCCTCATTTTGTCCCGCCTGGACTATGAGAACGCCTTGTATTTGGGCGCCCCCCAGGCTACCACTCAAAAATTACAAGTGATCCAGAACTGCGCGGCTCGTTTACTTCTCCAGATTCCTCGGAGACAATCAGCAAAACCCGCAATAAGGAAACTTCATTGGCTCCCAATCAAGTCCCGAATACAATTTAAGGCTATGTGTCTGGCTCACAAAGCCATCTGGAAGACCGGCCCTGCCATTATCCACCCCCTCGTCACTCCTTACCAACCTCCAAGGAGTCTTCGCTCCAGCTCCGCTTTCCTTGCTACTACAAGGAAAGTACGTAGATCCAGATGGGGCGGTCGCTCCTTTTCGCTCAATGCTGCTAATCTTTGGAATTCTCTTCCTTCTACTCTTCGCAGGGAATCCAACATGCAGTCCTTCCGTAAACTCCTTAAGACCTATCTCTTTGGTACCACTTACTAACCTGTCATGACACTGTCTGCCCTGTCCTAAGCGCTACGAGGCCTCAGGGTAGTAACGCGCTATAGTTATTTAATTTCATTCATTCATTCATTCAAGCACTATTTCCTTTATTGAGTTTCTCTTACTATAGGCCGGACATGAAACCGCTTGTGTTTTTTTGTGCAGCACGGCCGCCCCCGTAACTGGGGCGCCTGCTATCAATCACTTTAAGCCGGCATTATCTGGTGTCGGTTTCAACCCCTCAAGTAAAATGGATTTAGAAATGATAAGCGAATTAAGTCATGTGAATTCCAGGTAGCACATAATCCTGTGTTAATGGGCTGAAGCTGTGTTACACATCATCTGTACTAAAGCCACCTGACGGGTTGTTTTCAAAAGCCTGTTTTATTAACAACAACACCACCACCACCACAAATACCACCACCACCACCAATACCACCACCTCCACCAATACCACCACCACCACCGTCGACACCAGCAATACCAATACCACCACCACCACCAATACCACCACCAATACCACCACCACCATCACCATCAATACCATCACCTCCACCACCACCAATAACACCAATACCACCACAGCCAATACCACCACAACCAATACCATCAATACCACCACCACCACCAATACCACCACCACCAACACCACCAATACCACTGTCACCACCAATACTACCATCACCAATACCACCACCAATACCACCAGTAATACACCACCACCAATACCACCACCACCACCAATACCAATACCACCACCACCAATAGAACCACCACCACCAATACCACTGCAACCAATACCACCACCACCAATACCACCACCACCAATGCCACCACCAATACCACCACCACTGCCAATACCACCACCAATACCACCACCACCGCCAATACCACCTCTACCACCACTACCACCACCACCAATACCACCACCACCAATACCACCACCACTTCCACCACCACTACCACCACCAATACCACCACCACCACCAATACCACCACCACCACCAATACCACCACCACCAATACCAATGCCACCGCCACCAATACCAATACCAATACCACAACCACCAATCCACCACCACCAATAACACCACCACCAATACCACCACCACCAATGACAGTACCACTAATACCACCACCAACACCAATACCACTACCACCACCAATACTACCACTAATACCACCACCAATACCAATAGCACCACTACCGATACCACTACCACCAATACCACCACCAATACCACCACCAATACCAATACCACCACCACCAATACACCACCACCAATAACACCACCACCAATACCACCACCACCAATGACACTACCACTAATACCACCACCAACGCCAATACCACCACCAATACCACTACCACCACCAATACTACCACTAATACCACCACCAATACCAATAGCACCACTACCGATACCACTACCACCAATACCACCACCAATACCACCACCAATACCAATACCACCACCACCAATATCACCACCACGACTACCACCACCAATATCACCACCACGACTACCACCACCAATACCACCACCACCAGTACCAAAACCACCACCAATACCACCACCACCAATACCACCACCAATGCCACCAATACCACCACCAATGCCACCACCAATACCACCACCACCAATACCACCACCAATACCACCACCACCAATACCACCACCACCAGTACCAATACCAATACCAATACCACCACCAATACCAATACCACCACCAATAGAATACCAATACCACCACCAATAGAATACCAATACCAGCACCAATACCACCACAACCAATACCACCACCACCAATAACAATACCGTCACCATCAATACCACCAATATCAGTACCACCACCACCAATACCAATACCACCACCAATACCACCACCACCAATACCAATACCGCCACCACCAATACCACCACCAATACCACCACCACGACCAATACCAGCACCACCAATACCAGCACCACCAATACCACCACCACCAATACCACCACCACCACCAATACCACCACCTCAGCGCCTCAGCACCTCACGCTCACTAGTAATAGCAGGGGCACTGTAACATGCCAGAGCTGCAACCGAGACCATCCCTCCCTCCCAACATGCCTGCCAGAAAGCACAGCCCGCCCTGCACCAGGAGGTGAAGCCAGGGCCCTACTACAGCTGGAGTTTTTTTTATTAGGCAAAAGATAGCAATGACATTACGCAATGCCACACTGCACACTAAAAACATGGAGAGAGCAGGAAATAGCCCCCCTCCCGCTCTTCCTCATGAGCCGCGACAGTGTAATCACAGAGCAAAAGGTGTTGGAGCGCTTTGTTAGTGTTTATAGCTCAGATCATATGTAACTCTCACTTCACACTTTGTGTCGGTGTAGTCTACAACACTTACACATCTTCTTCACTGCACTATTTATCACTGCTTTGAAGATGTCGCAGGCCGGTCTCTTCCTCTGATATTTACAATCTAACAAGCTAACAAGCGGTCGAGAAGGCCCTTTATTGCAATGCAATAGGTCTCGCATTTGCGAGAGTTTAAGCTATTAGTATTGTAAATGACAATGCCACTTATTTATGTTTTAAAACCCAAAACATAACTAAAAGGCATTGCCATTTACAATGCCAATAGCTCAAACTCGCGTGAATGCGAGACCTATTGCATTGCAAATGCTTGTTCAACTGGGTGCCCCTCCCCACTGTTGGGTCTCTCTGCACAGATGTTCAAGACCGCGTGAGAGCTCAAGCCTGCTTGGTCATGCCAGATTTACACCTCTGGGGTTTTTCATTTCTTTGCCTATGATGAGGCTGCCACTTCAGTTCTGAAGTTGAACAGGTCCATGCCAGTTTCAGGTTGGCAGTCTCCCACCTCCAATGGGGAAAGAAATAAAGCATACTGCATGTGAACGCTGGGATGGTTACATGAGGATTTAGTCCTTACAGAGTTATCATTCAAAGATGGAAAGAGTGAACCTAGAGCTACCATGACCTCAAATTAGCAAGCGAAATGAAGGAAGGGTAATTTTTACAGCGTAAAAGAGCTACAGGAATGCAAAAGCAAAGGATGAATATTGGTCCCTAATGGTTATGGACGACGGGCCAGGAGTGGCTAAGGGTTGAGACACAAGTGGAGGGCCTTACGGGTAAGGCAATATGTATATATATATATATATTTTTTTTAGCAGTTTTATATACCAAACTCGGCCCGAAGGTATTGGAGCGCTTTACCGGCCTTGGCTATTTGAGGAGAACGAGATTGTCTCACATTGTGTGTGGGCCAACCCCATAGCACCGTACCTCACAGGCCTCAGACTCTGTCCCAACTGCTAGAAGCTGAACTTTCCAAAGTCCTCCCCTTAGCCACTCTCACCCACCACTGCCATCATGCTGGGCGCCCTGCTGTTCCTTAGCCTTTCAGTCCTGCATGCACTGGGAGACCCCGGGCCCCTAGACGACGTGATTATTGACTGCTACCAGGTCTGCCCACGGGAGGTCATCTGCTATAACAGTACCATTACAGCGGCACCTTTAAGGACAGCAAGAAGTTCGACCCCAGGTAGGAACATAAGAGAATGTTTAGTGTGCTGCTGCAAAACACTTCATAGTATAGGCGAGTGACCAAAGCTGTTTAAGAAAAAAGCAAATGGCGCACGGCTGCAAAGCTTGCAGAAGTAATAGATAAAAGTGGTGGGCAGTAGTGGGTTAGTAGTGTTACTGCAACGTTGTCAGGTTGCATGAGGCTGTTGCAGGTGTTTGCGCCATCATTGAGGTGGCGGCAGCGCTACAGGAAAGGTTTGTATGTTGGAGATCGGGGGGACAGCATAAAGGGTTTTTGCTTTTTACCAGAGGGTGGGGAACTTTTAAAAGGGACAGATTTTGCCAGAGGGAGTTGTTAAACCCACCCCACAGATAAAATTATTGAAGCCTGGTAAAGTGTATTCTCAGTTCCGTTAGGGGTCTTCTTCACGTGTCCACTCTGAGACTGGTATCAGAGGACTGATTATTTTCACTGTGTAGTGTGTGTATGCTCGGGCGCTGCCAAGAATGTTGTAGAATATCGACTGCAGCTCACACCATTTGTGATACAGTATCCTACTCACATGACAGGAGACGTCAGTAACTCGGCCCGCTCACAGAACTCCGCGGAATTTGGCGGAGTGTTTTTTTAACTATGCGGAATTCCATGGAGTGCAACTCCGCGAGCTCCGCCCAAGGTTACCCAAAACGTGTTTTCCCCATTCATTTTTCCCTAGGAAAATTTGCAGCAATACCGCAAAAACTGCTGACTGGAAGTACACCAAACTTGACAGAAAGCTAGATCTTGGTCCAGAAAGCATGTTTTTGTGTTCTGAGAAACTAAGACTCAAAACATTGTATATTTCACACTGTGGAGGGTCCGCGGAGCCGACAGATTTTAAGGTACGATCTGATTGGCTGCTACCACATTAACAAAGGTGTGAAGGGAACCATATTAAGACTCAAGAACAGATTCTGCTGTCCTGGAAATACATTTTAAAAATAAATAAGGGGGAAAGGTAGGGGTACCCTGCCTATCTAGATAGGATGGGAGTTTTCCATTGGTAGCCCACCGAGCAAAACATTTTTGTTTAATTTTACTGTGGATCTGTGGTAAAATGTAAAGAAATAATAAGCACACTCTTGCCATGTAATGCTAATACCTTCCTCTATTACATCACTCATGATGAGTTCTATGACGTCATTGAAAACATCACTACAACATATGACATTACATCATTGATGACAACATTGTACATGGTGGGGGCACGAGTGTGTGAGAAATTGGATTGTTGTTTGAGTGGGGTGTTCACCCTGCTCAAGCAACAGTCACCGTCCCTGTCAGGGTAAACCACAAAAGTCACTAAATTAACCTGTGCTTAGCTCTCTGGTTAGTTGGTACAAAGCAGTCAGGCTTAACTTAGAGACAATGTGTAAGGTATTTCTGCAGCACTTTAAACATTGATAAAGTGAAAACACTCCACAAGAAAAATCCTAATCTAATTTAGAAAATGAGTCAGTTTCAATAAATTAGTTGACACCCAAATGACAAAAATCCAATTAGTGGAACTGGAATTATGAAATTTTAAAGTTTAAGGTAGAAGCTAGCACGAGAAAGATCAAAGCACCAACCACAGCCATCTAGTTGAGTGAGACCAGGTTACAGTCGAAAAATATGGCCGATCGCGATGGAGCGTGGGTCTGATACAAAAAGTGGATTGGGGATGGTCAGTACTTACTTTCAGAGTTAGAACAAATTTTAAGAAAAAGTGTTCGGAGAAGGTAAAGTTCCGCCGGGCAAGGCTGCTGGTGGTGCCCGGGGATGAGGCCTAGTTGTAGTGGAGCCACTGGCCGAAGTCGCAGTGAAGATTCATGCGTTCGGACTTAGGCCCTGATTACATGTATAGGTGCTATTTAGTGCACCTGATAAATAATGATACCACAGAGTATGTTATTTATCCGGTGTGATACATAGCACCTATTTCGAGTCATTAGAGAATAAAATGTAGATTTTGGTGTTTAAAGTAACAAAATTAACATGGAACGGTAAATACAGTACACATTTCCACTGTTGAATTCCAGTAGGTCTGAACTGCTGAAATGTAATGAAGCTTGCAGTATTTAACACATCTGCTAACTATTGTATACTTTAAATACCTTTTAACTAGTAATTTCGACCCATGCGTAAACTGGGGATTATGCACGGGGTGGAACATATGCAGCAGCTAATAATCAGACCTTTAGTCTCTTTTTTGGAAGTCAAAAATCTCCAGTGGGACAAGACTGGAGGCTGTAGCTGACAAGAGTTACACAAGGGCAGATACTTCTTTGGTGAATGACCACTGAACAGCGGAAGATGCCACAAAGTTAACCCGACCAGTGAGGCACTTTGGGCAGACAAACAGGTAGGTCACGGTCTCCTCTCTGTTCTCAAGTTTTGGATTTTGACTACTTGGGCACCTTTGCCACCACCACCAAGTGTCCAGGACTGGAGGGGTACCATTTGGTGGGTTAGGACTCACTCAGGCTGAATCCAGGTGCGGGTTTAAGATGATTGGTGCATTTTCTGTCACTGAGGCTCTGATCAGGAGTCTAGCCCTTAGAGTCACTCTGGTAGTTCTGGGTTTGAGAAGTGGGTCATAGGTCAAGCAGCAGGGCAGCCTCTGAGGGTTCAAAGCAGGATCCAGGCAACAAAGCAGTCCTTCCAGGTACAGCACAGCAGTCATGTGGAGTATACAGCAAGCCACAGCTGCAGGCAGTCAACTGAGAGTGATTCTGCAGGTCCAAAACGTGAACTTAAGAGTGGGTCTGATGGTCCTCTTTTCATACCTGGTGCCTTCTTTGAAGTAGGAGAAGTTTCTAGAGAATTCCCTTTGAAGTGCTTGGCATTTCCTGCTTTCCCTGCCCTGGCTCCTGGCTGGTTGCCTGAACAATTCAAGGGGAAAAGGTCCTTTGTGTGGAGGCAGAGTACAGCCGATTCAGTTACAAGTGGGGCTGTACACAGCTCTGCCCCCCATTCTGACCGTTGATGTTCTATCCAGGCAGGCCTAATCCCTCTATTTTGTGGCTGGCTGGGAAGAATAAACAAAGTCCAACTGTAAACTACACCCAGTCATGTGACCCAGGAACAGGCTGCAGGAACCAAATAGTTAGGGCAGGAAAATGAAAAGTTTCTATAACTGGTGTTTTCAAAAGTAACTTAAAACCTGACTTTACCATTAAAGAAGGTTTTAAATTACAATTTCTCAGATACCAAACATGAAATGTTTACCTGTTCCCAATGAAAAGTTAGCACTTTTTAAATGTAATAAGGCAACCCGGTGTTATCCTACGGGAGAGGTAGTCCTCACAGCAGTGAAAAACGAATGTAAGATTTTTTCACACTAGGATATGTAAAATGTAAAGAATCTTGTCCAACCTTTTAACTACAATGCACCCCGCCCTATGGGCTTCAGAGGGCCTACCTTAGGGGTGACTTATATGCAATAAAATGGGAGTTTAAGGCTTGACAAGGGGATTATAATGCCAGGTCAAATTGGCAGTTTAAAACTGCATTCAGGCTGCAATGGCAGACCTGGACAGGTTTTAAGGGGTTACTTAAGTGGTTGGCACAATAGTAGTATTTAATTTACAGACCATGGGTATATGGTATACCACTTTACTAGGAACTTATAAGTAAAATAAATGTGCCAATCAGGTGTAAGCCAACTTTACCATATTTTAGGTACTGATCACAAGAAAATTAGCACTGGTTAGCAGTTTTAAAGTACACAAAGTCCTAAGGCCAACAAAAACACAATCATCATAAATAGGAGGGTTAAAGGCAATAGGTTTTGGGGTAATCCTGCAGAGAGGGCCAAGTGTAACAGTTACCCTATTTATAAATAAGTTATCAAATATTTAAAAATATTACAATTTCTACAAAAAGCATCGTAGGTGCCTAATGCATGTTAAAGCTATACATTGTCTTCCTTTTATATCCATATTGTGTACAAATGGACATGTAACATAAGTGAAGTATAAAACTGTTGTTACATATGCAATCCGGATGAGAAATATGAAGCCAAAAATACATTTCCATTGTGCCAATGTTAGATGATTAGTTTCACATACAAGAAACTAATACATACATATTTAAAAAAAAAAAACATCAATTCCTTTCTTTAAACAAGATGGCAGTATCCCTTGTTCTTTTGCTCTGAGCTGAACGCTCAGGGAAGTACTTTCTGCAATTTAAAATTGCTACTTTTTAACCCTTCTTAAAAATACATGGGAATTTAATGTCTTTCCCCAACATATTCTAGCACTATGGTTAGAATAATATATAAGCCTCCTGGAATATTGTGGGGAAGTTGTCATTTCCCAAAATATTCTAACACTGGAGTTAGAATAGTAAATTTGACCTCCAAGTGCCCCCTACAACCACAAGACAGCGCATGTTACAGACACCATGGAAACATTACAACAAACCTTAGACTGATAACATGACTGGACAGCACTTTGACAATTCATTGAGTCTTTCTATAATATAAACATGTTAATTGTAAGAAATGGGAGTGTCTAGTTGGCAGAGGTAGGTACCTTTTCCCAAATAGAGACCCTTGCTTCTTGTCAGGGTAAGGGGGATACACACTTTACATAACCCCGGCTCACCCCCTTTGGCAGCTTGGCATGAGCAGACAGGCATATCCCAAAGGCAATGTGTAAAGTATTTGTACTCAAAACACACAGTAATACAATGATAACACCACAAATGGACACCACACCAACTTAGAAAAATAAAGTATCTTTATCTAAACTCAACAGGCCAAAACGACAAAAATCCAAACGACAAAAATCCAACATACATGTAGTAAATTAGCACTTCAAAATAATTATGTGAAAAAACAGGGCTATTGCGACGTTATGACAGCAATAAATCTAAAGTATGGTGCCAACCACGAGGTGCGTGGCATCGGGCACGGAGTCACACAGAACCCCAAACAGTACCTTTGGATAAAGAAGTCTATTACGATGCACAGTGTCGTGGAGGTGAGGCATCAGTGCCAAGGTTGAGCTCCGCTCCCTGGCTGCCACAGGGGAGGCAAAGCGTCGTGTCCATGAGGAGGCGAAATGTTGAAGCCAGGACAGGGGAAGTCGGTTTCGTCAGTGGTGAGGCGTCGGTTCCGGTAAGGCAATGCAAAGTGAGCCAGTTCGTGGAGTCACCCTCGACGGTTATCGGCGCCGCAATAACAGGTGCTGGTGATGACGGAGTCGGTGCGAGTGCTGGCGAATGCCTATAACTGCAGACATCGAAGGGCGTCGGAGCTGTGGTGCAGGCCGGGCAGTGCGTCATGCACTTCACGAGCGGTGCCCCTGGCCTCGATGCAGGTCGCGGCATCATTGACGGTGTTGGAGACAGGTTTTCTTGCTTCTTTCAAGTTGCTTCCAGCTCCCAACAGAAGGAACAACCTCCAGAGGGCTAAAACTGGAACAGGCACCTCCTGGAAGGTCATAACTCTCAGCAATAGAGTTCAGGGGAGCTGGGGGTGAAGTCTTTGTGTCCCTGAGACTTCAGAACAGGAGGCCAGCACACACAAGCCTTTGGAGATTCTTCTTCAAGCAGGTTCTTAGAAAAGTTCCAGTCTTTGTCCTTTCCTTGGCAGAAGCACAACTGCAGGCCAACCCCACACAGCAAAGGGGCAGCACTCACAGCTCTTAAGCTCTTCTCCTTGGCAAAGGTTCCTCTTGAGCCCAGAAGTAATCTCAAGTTCTGGGTTTTAAGGTCCACTACTTATACCACATTTTGTCTTTGTTCTTCTTTGCGCAAATGTCTCTGAGCCCAGTCCAAACCAGCTCTGTCCTCACTGTTGCAGTATGACCACAGGGGGGGAGACAGCATTGTGCAAGGGAGACAGGCCTCATTAAGGTGTAAGGAAAACTCCTCCCACTATTCTAAATGCAGCAAAGGTCTATTCAGCTCAGCTCTGAGTCATCCAGGAAGGGCCGGGCACACCACAACCCTCCCATTGGCTGTCTACAGTGAATGCACATCCCCAGCTCCTGTCACTCCAAAACCAGACAGTCAATAGACAAACAGGCAGAGGAACACAGAATAGTTAAACAAGAAAATGCCTACTTTTTAAAAGTGGCATTTGCAAACACATAATTTAAAAACCAGCTTTACTAAAAGATGTGTTATTAAATTCTGAGCTCAGATATCCTAAACTTTATTCCTCTATCTTGTCCCAATGGGAAGTTATACTTGTAAGATGTTACAAAGTATCTCCCATGCTATCCTATGGGACAGATAGCCTTGCAATCGAAATTGGCAGTATTTCACTATCAGGACATGTCACACGCACCAGTACATACCCTACCTTTCACATACACTGCACACTGCCCATGGGCCTACCTGAGGGGTGTTTCACATGTAAGAAAAGGGAAGGTTAGGGCCTGGCAAGTGGGTGCACTTGCCAGGTCGACATGGCAGTTTACAACTGCACACACATACACTACAGTGTTAGGTCTGAGACACACTTACAGGGCTGCTCATGTGGGTGACCCAATCAGTGCTGTAGGCCCACTAGTAGCATTTGATTTGAAGGCCCTGGCACACTCAGTCACTTTACTAGGGACTTACCAGTAAATCAAATATGCCAATCATGGATAACCAATTATCATCATAATTTACACAGAGAGCATATGCATTTTAGCACTGATCAGCAGTGGTAAAGTGCTCAGAGTCCTATAGCCAACAGAAACAGGTCAGGAAAAATAGGAGGAAGAAGCAAAAGGTTTTGGGATAACACTACAGAAAGGGCCAAATCCAACACAATCCCCTTCCACCCTATAATCAAGGTAGACCAATCCATACCTCAATGGGCTTCCCTGTTTGAGGCGATAGAGCATGGAACCTGGCCCGAACAGCAGGGGTCTATTCCTGTTCTACATCTCCCTGACCCCAGATGGATCCCTCTATCCATACTCTCAGGGCCCACTAAGCTAACCCATGGGGAACACTTCTCCCCACTGTGGACCCCATCTGTGCAGCGCCTAAACTTAATTTGCTCACAGATGTGTCCCATCAGGCAGACAGTACCCACATGGCCAACACAGTGGTGTGGCCCAGCCCGCTCCAGGGTTGTTACTCCTGTCCCCCTATGGGCAATCCTGTCCACCAGGACAGCCAGCCACAGTGGTCACTGAAAGCTGTCAGTGACGAGAGCCACGCCTCATGCCTCTCAGGGCTCTCTAACCTCTGTGACGTCAGAGAGTGGGGGGCAGCAGCCCCAGGTGCCTGGCACCCTTTGTCCACTCTCCCTCCTATCAGGTCAAGGATGACATCCTGACACTGACCCGCCAACCCAGGGTCTGTACCCTGCAGCTGGACAAGAGACTGGGGTGGGCTCTCCCACACCCTGTCCTCCTCCCTGGGGCTCTGCACCCTCCCACCTGGAGTGGTACCCCCAGACTCCAGAATTGTCAGAGCACCTATGGCAGGTGTCCCGCAGAATTCACCCACCAGTTCAGGTGTGCTATCCTGCAACTGGTACACCAGCCTAGGGTCTGTACCCTTAGGCTGGACCTGTGCCTGGCAAGCCAGAAGTTCCGGGGGAGCATACTCCCCCCCAAGGGAAACACACTCCCCATGAGTTGTGCGAGAGTCTGCCTGGTTCAGGTCTCCAGTCTCCTGTCCACCTGACAGAGCATGAAGACCCCCCCAGGCCAGAGGTGTCCTCACTAGGGTCAGTCCTGGGGTGCTCTGAACTCAGAGCTGGCAACCCCTGACCCACTGGTCCTTCGACTGGAGACTGTCTCCCCCCTCACCCCTGTCTCTGGACTCAGGCTTTCTACCAACTGGAGAGGTGCTGCCAGAAAACAGAACTGGTGAAACGCTTGTTACAGCAGTCTCCACCAGCTCACCTGACACCCTGGGATTCTCATTAGGGGATGGCCTCCTGGTACAGACTAGCCCCCCCACCCCCTCCTGGTGTTCACTCATGGAACCAACCAGGCTCTGGGACTGGGTTTCGGGCAAACCTGGGACTCAGCCCACTCCCACTCCCTCTACTCAGAGACAGGACATGGGACCCCTCACCCATCCCACTACACTGGGACCTATCTGGGTCGCTACCAACTTCCCCTACCTCACCTGAGTTGGGGAATACTTGAGCCACATCCTTCAGGATCACTTCCAAAAGCTTCTTCAGACCCTCTGGAATCCACCAAAAGGTCTGCCTCTGAAGCACGCTCCCTGGGGTCAGAGAACCCACACTCCATCAGGTGTTGGCACAGCTCTGAAAAACAGGGACAAAAAACATTCTCTTCAACAATTGAATCACACAGCCCCACACAAGCATTAACCGAGCTACTCTTTGCCTCACCATCCAGTGCCTCACACAAGTACCTCACATCACCCTCCTGAGACTGGCAAGACAGTGTCTGACTGTCTCTGTCACTCAACCCACACTCTTCTGTGCGGTCTCCACACATACGTACCAGGACTTCTACCATGGGGGCAACCCTCTCCCTGCACCTCTCGTCTAGAGTCAGTAAAGCGTCCCTCCCATCACTAGGAATTTAATCCCCTGTGCCAGTTCCCCAATCCACCTCAGGGACACTGCACACCACTGGAGCTACCTCATAAACCTGAACACCCTAGTGTTTGTCGACCCCCTCCTTTAAGTCAGGCGCCACATCTCTGGGTGTGTGTACTTCTCCCTCAGCACTAAATGTCACATTTTTACTGCCACCATCTGAGCTGGACTTCACCTCCAGCTCAGCCAAGCTCACTTCATGAGCAAAACACTTTTCCTTTTTCTTGGCTAAGACACTCAAGGCCTCAGGCCTTTTGAGCTCCTCATCAAGCTCTCTCATCCTAAGCTCATGTGCCAAGATCAATTTCTTCTCTTCCAAGGTATACGCCTTCTCAAATCTTCATTGCCATTTTCTGATCTATATGGCAGCTTTTTGGTTCTCCATTTCCAGTTGATTCATCTGGAGCCTTATAAACTCCAATTCATGATCCCTGGCCCTTTGCCTGTCCTCTATCTCCACTGGAGACACATTTGGGGAAGACACATTGCTGCCAGCCACTGGGGCTGCTCTTCCTACAAGAAAAAATCCTGAGACCTAAAGCTCCCTTCTGGCAAATCCACAACTGCATGTCTTGTCTCCCCAGCTTCTCTGGCCCCCACCAGCCACTCAAGGCATTCTACAGCTCCTCTTTCCTAGAGGCGCTCCTCATGGGGCATTCACAGCTTTTGCAAAATTGTCAGAGTTGACGTACTTTGTAACTACTGAACATTTCATTGTCAAACTCAAATTCTGCAGCCTCACTTGCTGATTTTCCATTTAGAGACATGGGGGCATATCAACAAAGAACAGCGATAAACATCGCTGAGCAGGCATAGCGCGGATTAGCTTAACGCCGGCTATCGCCGGATTTAATCGCCGAGATATCGCGTTATTAACAACGCATATCTCCACAGCGATATTAAATCCGGCGATAGCGGTGAAATCCGCGCACATCGCAGGAAATCCAGCGCTACAACGGAAGCGATCAGGTAATCCTTGCTAATAGGGAGATGTGGATTCAGCCATAGAATCCACCTCCCATCATATGTATAGCTAAGTCTGCTTTTTAGCAGACGTTAGCTTTCGGCGTTATCCGCGATTAGCGCAGATTCTAACGTCGGAATTGGTGTCCTGGGCCAGCTTGTTGATAGGGAGTAGTGCTGTAACTCCTTGATTCCCGTGTTGTGTTAGTAGGACACGCCCACTTTGCATCTCATTAGAGATGCAAAGCGAGACGTCGGTAATAAGGCTGCTAACATGCGCTAATGCATGTTAGCACTGCCTTGTAAATAGGGCAAAAGCATTATCTCCGCTTTTTTGGCTTTTAAAGCCAAAAAAGCGGAGATAAAGCCCTTGATAATATGCCCCCAGGTGCTTTGATACTTCAAGGGTCAGATCAAAAATGGAACCAAAAATAAAACACAGTATGTGGTTGTGTAGTGGTCTGCACTATACTAGTGATGTACACCAATCACTGTGGGTCAAGTACGAATACAAGTTCAATCCTCACCGCTGACCACCAATGTTAGAAATGGGGGTCTCTAGTTGGCAGAGGTAAGTACCTTTGTCCAAATAGGGACCCTTGCTTCTCGTCAGGGTGAGAGGGATACACACTTTAGATAACCCCTGCTCACCCCCTTTGGTCGCTTGGCACGAGCAGACAGGCTTATCCCAATGGCAATGTGTAAAGTATTTGTACTAAAAACACACAGTAATACAGTCATACAACCACAAATGTACACCACACCAGTTTAGAAAAATAAAGGGGCATATTATCAAGGAATAGCGATATTTATCGCTAACCGCGCTTAGCGCGACTTTGGTTAACGCCGCCTATTGCTGGAAAATATCGCTGAGATAACACCCTATTAGTAAGGTTTATCTCCATAGCGATATTATTTCCAGCGATAGCGGCAAAAAGCGATAATATCGCTGGAAAACCAGCGATATTCTCGCATTAACGCTAAGGTGGATTCAGCATTAGAATCCACCTCCTATACTTTAAACAGGTAAGTCGTCCTCACTAGCAGGTGTTAGAATCTAGCGATAAACGCGCTTAGCGCGAATTATTATATCGCTTCGCCTGCCTTGCTAATAGGGGGTAGTGGGATTAGCGACTGTTTTCAGTCGCTTTAGAAGGGAACGCCTTCCTTGCATGTCATTAGCGATAATTATCGCTGACATGCAAGGCGATGGCTAAGCGACCTCTAACGCCTGAAAGCTGTTGCTAACGCCTGTTAGCGACAGCTTGCTAATAGAGCGATAAAATTATCGCCGCTTTAGCGGCAAAAGTGCCGCTAAAGCGGCGATAAAGCCCTTGATAATATGCCCCAAAGTATCTTTATCTAAACTCAACAATACCAAAACGACAAAAATCTAACATACATGTAATGAAATAGCACTTCAAAATATTTTTTTCAAGAATAAAACTTGTAGAAAACAAATAGCTCCATCTGTGGCTATTGCAATATTGTGCACAACAACAAAAGAGTGTATCCACTAATAAAGAAGAGCTGGGAAGAAGAATCAGATGTGATTCTTTAAAAAGCCCTCACTCACCAACCTGGTTGGTGACATGCTTCATCATAGGGCCCCACCAGGGAGGTCGAATACCTCCCCGGTGTGCTGCGATGCCAGAATTACTGCGGAGCTGGTTCAAAAGATGTTTTTGTGTCTCTATGACAAGTGCAAGTGATTGTGATGTGAGTTTAAAAGTGACGTGGTTGTGTCCAAAAGAATTTTATTCGTTGGCCAACCAGCCACGGATAAAAACTAAATGAGTGATGTTTAAGCTGGATAGATTAATCAGCTATACCTCACTACGTGTGGTCGACATGTTTCTGCCACTTTCTTGCCATTAGCTGGACCCCGTCGATCCGGTGTATTGAGGGTTTACCCAGGTCCCAAGTGGGTGCCTGGCTTTGCTGGCGGTGTGCCTACTAGCTACCACCCCCCTCCCGAGACCCATGGTGTGATTATTTTTCACTCCTTACACACACGTTGGGTTCCATCTTTCCCACGGTAACAGCAGGTTAAAATCCTTCCTTCTGTTTTTTCACATACATGACCTCCAGGTTAGGGTGAGCCTTAGGACGCTCATACCGCCGGGGTCTGTACTATTGGTCCTGAAGAATGCCCAGCTAATGGCAAGAAAGTGGCAGAAACATGTCGACCACACGTAGTGAGGTATAGCTGATTAATCTATCCAGCTTAAACATCACTTATTTAGTTTTTATCCGTGGCTGGTTGGCCAACGAATAAAATTCTTTTGGACACAACCACGTCACTTTTAAACTCACATCACAATCACTTGCACTTGTCATCGAGACACAAAAACATCTTTGAACCAGCTCCGCAGTAATTCTGGCGTCGCAGCACACCGGGAGGTATTCGACCGCCCTGGTGGGGCCCTATGATGAAGCATGTCACCAACCAGGTTGGTGAGTGAGGGCTTTTAAAGAATCACATCTGATTCTTCTTCCCAGCTCTTCTTTATTAGTGGATACACTCTTTTGTTGTTGTGCATATTGATTAGGGGGATCAAGAGTGTCCCTTATACTCCCTCACTCTCTTGTTGTTTATTGGTGTTGCAATATTGTGACAGCAATATATCCAAAGTACGGCGCCCACCGCGAGGTGCGCGGCCCTGGGCACGGAGTCATGCGGACACTCAAACAAACAGGACCTTTGGATAAAGAAGTCTATGACGATGCACGGTGTCGTGGAGGTAAGGCATCGGTGCCGAGGTCGAGCCCGGCTCCTTGGCTGGCATGGGGGAGGTAAAGCGTCATGTCCGCAAGGAGGCGACGTGTCGAATCCAGGACAGGGGAAGTCGGTGAAGTCAGCAGAGAGGCGTCGGTTCTGGGGAAGAGAAGCGAAGTCAGCGAGTTCATAGAGTCACCCTCGGTGGTTAACGGCAATGCGATAACAGGATGCAGGTGCTGGTGATGACGGAGTTGGTGCGAGCGCTGGCATCAGGAAATGCCGATAACTGCAGGCACCGAAGGGCGTCGGAGCTGCGGTGCAGGCCGAGCGGTGCGTCGTGAACTTAACAAGCAGTGCCCCTGGCATTGGTGTGGGTCACGGCGTCACAGCAGCATTGTTGATGGTATCGGAGACAGGTATTCTTTCTTCCTTCAAGTTGCTTCCAGCTCCCAACAGTAGGAACAACCTCCAAAGGCCCATAACTGAAACATGCACCTCCTGGCAGGTCAGAACTCTTGGGATCTGGGGTGTAGTCTTTGTGTCCCCGAGATGTTAGTACACAGAGAAACTACTGTAGTACTACTCCATGTACCTCAAAATGCAGTTTGAGAATTGGGCCTATTGTTATATAAGAAGTACAAATCGATGAAGGCATGTTGAGATTACTCTGAGATTTAAATGCAGATATACAAAAAATTGCATGTGTCTGCAAAGGTACAATGTAAATATGGTCTTGGGCAAAATTTCAATTAGAAATGACATTATGGCTGTGTTGCAGAGCTCAAAGGTTGTGATAGTTGCTAGTTTGTTCTAGTCACACAGAACAGATGTAAGAAACTGAACCACTGCTTCTTCCCTTTACCCTTCTCTCTGCCCCCTCTCGGCATTAGCGACTAAAAATGTGACTCCTTGAACACATTCCTTGGAGGTGGGTGCTGACCAAGACTTAATAGAACTGATTCAATTGCACGCATCTTAATGCAGACAAATCTCAATACAAATGATTGGCACTTCACCCCTTAGTAACAATGGTCATCAGAATGTGAACATAAATAAGCTCATCCAGGAAGACTCAGTGTTGTCTTAACAATTTTCCCAACTATCCATGATTATTGTCTTGCTACCATAAACTCCACTGGATTCAAACAACAGGTCTGACAACTTTGTTTGGGACCATTAGAGTTAATTGGGTGACCCTGTGTCCCTCAGAACCTGGGTATTTATGATATAGCAAACAATTGGTTCTGTTGGGTAGTTCAATAGCTGTGTTAATGCGTATTTAATATCAAAGCAACCAGATCAATCAAAGTGCTATCAATGTATTGCAAAAACTTTTTTAGAAAGCAAATGGTAAGAACACACCAAAGAAGAAAGTTTTGCAAAAAATAAAGATTTTTACTCCTTTGTTATTTACAAGAAAGTCAAATATGGCTGTCAAAATGCATAGACGTATTGCAGCATAACAGAGGTGACTTTTGTGAAATTAAGTGAAGAAAGAGTGACAAGTGAAATCATTAGTGAGATATGTACAGGACAAACATAAGTGACATGAATTTACAAGGTACAAAAATCCTGTCCTATTTATACAATTATTAACATGAATCCTAATCCCAATGTTAATTTGAAAGTTAGGGTCAAGGAGACTGTATGGACATGGATAGCATTAATGTCGATGTTTCGACCCTTAAAGTAGTGCAAAGTGAACAGCGTCAATGCGGGTCTTCATCAGGACATGTAAAGGACGAGGTGGACAGCCTATAAAGTTAATTAGGAGAGGTCAGATGTGTTCTTAAAGGTAAAGGAACTTTTTATATATGAAGGTAAGTAAGGACATGGCTTACCACAGACACGATAAATCCAATTAATAGATTTATGAGAAAGCAAAATCTGTGCATTAATTTCCACGAAATGTTGGAATGTTGAAAATCTACAACCAGAAAGAACCATCATTAGTGTCATGGCAGTACTATGTGTAATTCTGTAATGATGCAGATGGTATACGACTTACCAAAGTGTACTTGCTTTTGTGCTCAAGGGATACACGTTATTCAAATTTGGATTTCCAAAATTAATGTGCAGCAAGCAATTTGCTGGCGTTCCAAGTAGTGGAGACCTCCACCATCCGGTAGGAGTCTAGGATTAAATATAATGTTCTGTCGTTTTTATGTGCATAGACTTATAGTCAGTACATGAAAACTAAAATAAATTTAGGGAATCCTACCTTGTTTTAATCGATTGCTCAATTGTAGGATATCTCCACCAGCAGGTTGGAGTCTAAATAAAAAGGAGCGGGATATTTATTGTGCATTTATGGCATTATAAGCGATTTGAAAGCAGAGATACCGGGTGATTCAGAACCTGTGTATACTATGATAAAAACGTACCTTTGTTGTGACCGGATGGCTTCCACTGGCCAGTTGGAAGGGGTTGAATGATTTAATCCCACCAAAATAGGTCGGGTACTGCGGGGTAAAGAGAGTTATATGATGTTATAGAGGAAGCTACTAAAAGAAGGCACCACTATAGGGCATACGCAGATACGCGCTGATAGTTCCTCTTACCTCGGGGGCCTGACGAGCGACTGAAAATTCCTTCGGGTCTGCCCGCGAGGGAGTTCAGACGCTTTTGACAGCTCGCTGACGTGAATGTCAGCTGGGTTAAGCCGCGTGTACGCTAAGGTGCAGCAGCTTAGTCAGGCTTTTCTGACTATCGGCGCTAAGCCGTGGTCTGTTAGTTGTTCTGGACTGTAACGTGAGCCCCATCATATGCAGTACGTGACCCGATGTATTCGTAAATCATGAGGAACACATAAAGTCCCATTTTGTGCAAATTTTGAAAGTGCATCAGATAAGTCGATATTTAGACTTAATAAACATGTAATCGCCAGTGCGCCCCTATACAACACCTCATATTGATTCATAAATGGTTGCGGAGTACTTTAAAGATTGATTTACATTTGAATCATTTAAAATACAAAACAAGTCATGAATGGTGGATACTGATTCAAAGTTATCCTTACGTACATGAATATTGTACACTGAAAGAGTTGAGTCACATTTAGAATTGAAATACAATTTAATCCACGGATAGTTGAAAAAACATTATTAACAGTATTATCTGTGCATTAAGCGAGTGAGTAATTAACATGCTGTTGTTTGAATAAAACATTTTAAGCAAAGTATATGTAGATTAATCTCTTTGATTTACACATGTGAACATTGTGCTTCTGCACACCTCAATTGATGGATTAGAAACCTTATGGGCCTGGTCGCTTAAGGTTTCTCAAGTGGTAAACATTTCCAGACGCATAAATGTACCTTCGTGATGTTCAATATGTGATTGCAGAATCTCTTATATAAAGAGATAACATACATTCTAGGCCTAGACATGTGTAGTGCGTCAGACGAATAATTACATCTTCATGTTGTTTTACATAAGGTCGCAAAATCTTAATTGTCGAGAGACAAACTGTATTCCCTTATTGAGCTATACATCGTGTATGAGCCAGCTCAGGTTCTGACCTGCCCATAACCCTGTCATATATGATCAATTGCAGAGGAGTCTGTGCCATGAGATTGTAGGTCCACTATAACCTGGCCATCTGTCTGTAGGTTTCCTCTTGCTCATTAAGGCCCTGATTGACAGAATCCAGAAAATGTATCCATCTGCACTCTTTCAGATTAAGTGCAGAGAGTACAGGACAGGAGTGAAATAGTTTATTGCACAGTTACTTAAAACCATTTGCAGTATTACTTACATCAATGAAATTAAAAACAAAAAAACATGATTGCTTAAAATTCTTCACAGTGCATCTAACATTTAAAAAAAAGAGTATCACGTAAGATTCTAACCAATTTCAATTCTGAGTAAAAATACTATTTATGTTAAAAGGAGAAAGAGTTATATAAACCGCATTGCGACAGAATTTGATGTATCATTTTAAGATTTGCCTTAATCAAATCAGCGGCAGGTCTATTTTCTAGGAGATGGCTTGATGCAGTTCAAGACTCCTCCGGTGTTGCCAGGACCTTCTTCTTCAGTAAGGCTGGTGCGCAGCTCGTCCATGTATCTCCCAAATCTAGCCATGCCTGTCGGTGCAAGAAAATAGAACCAATGCTGCTTCTTTCACTGTCCGAACTCCTTTGCATAGCCACATTGGCTTTAGAAGCTTCTGACGAGACTGTCACAGGCCGGGGCAGCAGCACATCAGATGTGACAGGGATTCTGTTTTAAAATTGCAAATTCTACAGTTAATTTTAAGATCAAGGGATTTCCACCCGGCATTTAGTTCTTTGATTGGGAGGGGCACTAGTCTGGCCCACAGAATGTTTTTTAGGGCCTTCCTCCCCAATGCTTGGCTAAGGTAAGGCTGAGTTTTATGCTCCATTTATGTTGCAATCAGCTCAGGTTGACCTCCTCCCATTTCATAATGTGATAAGCCAGTTTTACGTGACAGTTGATAGCATTGTTTGTTGATTGCATTTTTGATGGCCGGGTAGTTTATGTCCTCTTGACCCCAGTTCTGTATCGCCAGGTCCAGTGTTTCCACTGCTTTCTGCATATAGAGTTGCCATGGGTTGATTGTCCCTCCATAGATCGGTTTTAGCATGTTCTTCAAGCTTCCAGCGGGGGCTTTAAGTACTTGGTAGTAGTATTTCGCCTGCATGCCCAGGCATTCTTTGTTTTGTTGCACCAGACCAAACTCCAGGCGGATCAGGCTATGCCGAGAGTATGTTACCACCTCTAGGATGCAGGTGGATCCTCTCCAGCACCCACCACTGTAAGTTGTCTGCTGTATGCCCACTTAAGCAGTAGTGTTCCATTAGGGGAGCTCCTTGTACTTTACACCGGATCCTGCTGCAATGCTGCAGAATCCTTGTTTTCACTTTTTGAGTGGTTTGGCTGACATATATTTTCTCACAGGGGCAACTTATAGTGTAGATGACATTTGAGGTATTGCAGTTGGTATGCTGCGTCAAGGAGTAGGTGCGACCATGGTGTGTGAATATTGAGCCCACCAATGCGAGATTACACGCTTTACAATTGTTGCATTTAAAATGTCCAACTAATGGTGGCAAGTTAAGTTGCTGTCTGATGTCCGGTAATTTAGGTGTTTCCAAGTAGGAGCTGACAACATAGTCTTTTATGTTTCTGGCCCGTTTGAAGGTTCATGGGCTCCTCCTTGTTGATCTCTGTGCCCACCAGATTCCAGTACTTCTTGATTACCTTCTTGATCTTGTGGCTCCTTGTATTGAAGGTGGTGACACAGACCAACTTATTCATTTTTCCATCATCCTTTTGTTGTACCTCCAGGAGAGTCTCACGGGGGCTATACCACGCCCTCTTTCTGGCTCGATTTAGAAGACCCTTAGGGTAGCCCCTCTCTTTCAATCTCATGATTAGGATATCAGTTTCCCTGAAAAAATCCTGCCTACGCGAGCATTTGGCCGTAACCTTAAAAATTGACCGTAAGATAGATTATCCCTCAAGCTTCTTGGGTGGTGAGAGCTATATTTCAGGAGGGTGTTTCGTTCAGTGGGTTTTCTGTACAACGTCGTGAGAATTTTAGCTTCTTCAACTTTTAGTGTGAGGTCCAAAAAACAGATGGTTTCATTGCTGTAGGCCATGGTAAATTTAATATCTGGTGAACGTCCATTCAACCATGTATTGAAGTCAATTAAGGTTTGTTCAGTGCCTGTCCAAATCATCAGGACGTCATCAATGTATCGCTTCCAAATGGCGATATTATCAATGAAGGGGTTCGTAAGGTCATATATATGGGTGTCCTCATAGCGATCTATGTAGAGATTAGCCAGACTAGGTGCATATCCATCTATTTTTTTCAAATCTTTCTTCTTTGGTGTGTTCTTACCATTTGCTTTAAAAAAAAGTACAACTTTGAATACATTGATACAACTTTGTTTGGAAGGCACAAGGTGTCTCCATAGATTTAACCCTTTAGGTGTTGAGGTGTTTCCACCCCAAGTGTGGAGACTTTTTTGATGTTTGGGGCACATCATGCTTAGGACTTAACGTTTTTTTCCCATATAAAGGTCACAAGAACGATTTGCGTCCTTTTTTCAGACATCCTGGGGGTAATATAAGTATTCAGGATTTGAGCATTAACCTAGAGGTAATCAAGAAAATAGCTAAAATATAGCTTATCTTTGTACTTTTGGGAGAAAATGGGAAAAGAAGCCGTGCAAGATAGCAATTTTTTCTATCAATGACATCAACAAATGGTTTTTTGTGCTAGGATCACCATCTTTCTAGCTTTTAGGTACAAGCAGAATTTTATAAAAAAAATAAAAATTATCCAGGGTTCTTGCATTTTTTTAAGAGGTAGTTAGTTGCTTCTTCCCAATTTTGAGCTTTCAACCTACTAGCAGTCTCTGGCGGAAACAGTTGTGAAACCTATGGGCGATCCTGGAAAGCTCTGCATATCTGAAAAGTAAACAACATTTTTGATTCATGAAGGGGGCATTTGTGCAGATGAAATAATAATAAATAGAAAAACGGCAACATTGACAACACTTTTCATTGCCATTTTTGTCTTGATGGCTGATTTGCAAAAGTTATATACATTTATTTTTATGTCCATCAGACCCTTCTGGTCGCAGCCTATAAAGGGTTTGCAGGATTTCGAAAAACATGCAATATCTAGAGTCAACAACTAAGCTGCAACTTATAATGAGCTCTCATTTTGTGCTGATGCCTCTCTCGTGTCGATCAGTGCCCCAGGGAAGGGGCAGAGTTATGTCCCCCGGAATCAATTAAAAGTGAAAACAGACCACGCCATTATCGCAGTTGGCTTTCGCTTTTGTTCTTTTGTTTTGCTGTGACGTCAGCACTCTGTGCGTGCTGGCATTACAGGAAATAAAATCAAACTCTGCGGTCGTGGGGAGTGTAGTGTTTAGCACTCCAGTGTTTGGAGTGCTGGACACGGAAGTCCCTGCACTGCATCCGCAGGCCAGGCGTGGCCTGCGGGGAGAGCCAATAAATGGAAGGCGCTCGCTCGGGGGCGGCACTTCCGGCCAGGACTACTGTGTGTCTGGTTGTCACTGGCGCTGCGGTCCTGCATCTAAGTGCGGCGCCACCTATGCAAAGGCGCCCCACCACACTGGCGACGAGGAGGGCCGTGACCCTCGCTCGCATCTTCACGTCAGCGCCGGAGGCACTCTACCCGGCTGACGGCCTCCGCGATCCCGCGAGGCGGATCCGTCCACTGATCGGCGCGCACACGGTCGGGTGAGTCAGCCCCCGCTGTGCGGCGCCCGTGCTCCGGCCGATGCTGCAGTCTGGCACACAGCGCGCACACTACTGTCAGCGCCGACAAGGCCCGGGGAGGTACCGCGCCCTCACGCGCCCCTCCCCCAACACACCACGAGCACGTGCCTGGGGTTTGTGGACCCATTAGACCACGCCAACACAGGGGACAGGCCTCCCAGCCAGCCAGTCCGGCCCCACACCTGCATCCCACGTCCGGCATCTGCCCACGAAAGCGCACCTGCCTGCTCTGGATCTCACACGCAGCTCCAGACGTACCTGCACATTCCTCACCTGGCACCACGCGCCATCGGTTGGTTCTACCCTGCTGCCGGACAGCGTACTCACCAGCTGTCTACCGCCTCCCTGGGAATCAACGAGGCATGGGGTAGCGAAGCACTGCGTCCAGTCTCAGCTCGGCCGCCATGGGGGACGAGAACCCGAGCCCTGCGCAAGTCCACATACCTTTCCAACACGCAGCGGCTGGCGTGCTGCCACCCTTCAGTGAGCTCGAAGACCCGGCGACAGCGTCTCCTCGGTGGAGGGTGTGGATCGAACGCCTCAACAACTACTTCGTCGCTACGAGGGAGGCCAACGGCGCGATCAAGCGATCCCTCCTCCTCTATTATGCCGGTGACGAAATCTTCAAACTGTTCAAGCACCTGCCGAACACCGGGGCCGCAACAGACTACGACGTGGCGGTGGCCGCATTGGATGCCCATTTCGACCCCCAGCTCAACCCAGATTTTGAGCGGTTCAAGTTGCGCCAAGCGCGCCAAAGGGAGGGGGAATCGATTGACGCATTTTACACGCGCCTACGTGAACTTGCCAGCACCTGTACGGAGGATGACCAGCCCAGGGAAATCAGGCCCCAAATCATCCAAGGCTGCCGAGACAAAACCCTGAGAGGTCTAATACTCCGCCAACCACGGATCGCCCTGGATGCCATCCTAATCCTAGCAAGGTCCCATGACCTGTCTGCGGCCAGGGCGCATGAAATGGATCAAGCCCTCACAAAACCAGCGGGACGCACAGAGACAATCAAATTAGAACGGGCAGATGCAATCAAGACGAAGCCCCGCACAGACGTCGCACGAAAGCCAAGGTTGGATGCACCCAGGTCACAATGTGGCTACTGTGGCCACGAGCCACACGCAGCGAAGGACTGCCCCGCCCAAGGAAAAATATGCACCAACTGCGGGATCCCGAATCACTTCGCGGCAGTATGTCGAAGACGGAACCGAGGCCGCGACTCCCGAGGCCCCAAACTGCCATCACGCGCAGTCCGTCACCTCTCAGTGACAGAAGCCGCCGTGCCAGAAGAGGCGCTAAGGACCAGTCGCAGATATCAAAGACCGGTCGACTCATCCTCGGAGGAGGACGAGGAGGAGGAGTACCTCATCTCGTTCACACAGGAGCTCAAACGGCGCCGCAGGCCTCAACCGACCTGCGTAGTCAAGATCGCCGGCTCCGAGGTCAAGGCAGTTATTGACACGGAGCATCGGTGAACATGATGGGCCTACAACAGTATCGGCGGCTACGACCGTGCCCGCCCGTCGTTCTGTCGCGCACCCGCATATATGCATACGGAGCCCATACACCGCTGCCGCTAAAAGGGAAGATAGTGGTCCCGATCAAAACGGAAGAGCAGGAAGTAATAGCCACCATCCACGTGATCGACAGAGAGGCAGACACCCTTCTGAGCAGCCACACGGCCGAGGACCTGGGGCTAGTCTCCTTCGCCCGAAGTGTGCAGGCTCATCAAGTGGACGAACTACTGGCCCAGTTCCCGGAGCTATTCCAAGGCTTGGGCTGCATCAAATGTGACCCCGTCAAGCTGCACATTGACAAAACTGTCACCCCGGTGGCCCTAAGGCACCGAAGAGTCCCTTTTCACCTGAGGCCCCTGGGGAGAAGGAGCTGGAACTGCTGGAAGCACAGGGTGTCATAGAAAAAGTATCCGGACCGACACCGTGGGTGTCGCCGCTAGTCATCGCGGAGAAACCCAAGCAACCTGGGGCCATACGTCTATGCATAGATATGAGACTGCCAAACAAAGCCATCAGATGAGAACGTCATATCACACCCACGATGGACGACATCATTGCCGACATAAATGGATCAAGGTGGTTTTCCAAAATTGACCTGAACGCAGGATACCACCAGCTACCTTTGTCCAAGGAAAGTAGATACATCACCACCTTTAGCACCCACCTTGGACTGAGGAGATACAAGAGATTGAACTTCGGAATCTCTTCAGCGGCGGAGGTATTCCAGAACACGATAAGAGAAATGCTGTCGGGTCTACCAGGCGTCATCAACGTCAGTGACGATATCCTGATTCATTCAGCAACAGCCGCCGACCACCACAAACACCTCCAAAATACGCTCAAGCGCCTGAGCGAGCATGGGGCCACGCTCCACAGGGACAAATGCCAGTTTTTTCAGCCATCTCTGGAATTTTTCAGGTATGTTTTCAACCAGGAAGGCATTCAAGTGGACCCGCGAAAATCCCACACCATTAAGAGCGCGCCTGCCCCCACAACAGCCACCGAGGTAAGGAGTTTCCTCGGGATGGCCACCTACTGCGGGAGGTTCATCCCGGACCTGGCAACCCGAGCAGAGCCCCTCAGAGCACTGACCAAAACCGACGCCAAATGGAAGTGGGGACAACATGAGGAAGAGGCGTTCCAAGGTATCAAAGACGCCCTCCTAGGAGAAGCAACGCTGGCTTATTTCGACCCGGGGAGAAGAACAGAAGTCCTTGTCGACGCGAGCCCCGTAGGACTCGGAGCAATCCTGGCTCAGGAACAAGCACCCGGCAGATGGGCGGCGTTGTCTTTCGCCAGCAGGTCGCTCACGCCCACCGAGACCAGGTACGCGCAGATAGAGCGCGAGGCGCTCGCCATCAAGTGGGCTTGTAACCATTTCCACCTATATCTAAAGGGACAACCATTCACGATGGTCACCGACCACCAACCGCTGGTGCCACTCTTCAAAGGGACCTCCCCACATCCACCACCACGCATCGAGAGATGGGCCGTGCAACTACAGCCCTACGAGATGGAGGTCGTGTGACCGGCCCGGGCGAAGAACCCAGCTGACTTTTTGTCACGACATCCGACACCACAGCCCCCCGAAGGGGACGATGAGGACACCGAACAGTACCTCAATATGGTCTCCACGGCGGCATGCCCACGCGCCATGACTGTGGAGGAGATCAAGGATGCTGCTCGAGAGGATAGTGTATACAACCGGACCCTCCACGCCATCCAGACAGGGTCGTGGAGAGACTACCTACACCAAGCAAATGCCTGGGGCCCGGAAGACAAAGAAAGGCTTACGAAAATGTGGCGAGTAAGGAACGAGCTCAGCGCCACAGAAGACGGACCTTTGCTGCGTGGGGCGAGATTGGTCATTCCACAAGCGTTGAGAGATCAAGCCACCCTGCTCGCCCACGGAGGCCACCAAGAGGCCTCGAAGATGAAAGCACGGATGAGGGAAAAGGTCTGGTTTCCCGAGCTCGAACAAGTGGTGGATGACTTGGTACGCCGCTGCCCGCCCTGCCAACTCACTAGCGCACCGGCACGACCGATCCCAGTCGTCACAGAGGAGGCGTGCGAAGAGCCCTGGTCCAAAGTGAGTGTAGATTTCGGGAGCTACCCAGATGGATGACACACGCTCGTGCTCGTCGATGCATTCTCTAAATACCCAGTGGTAGAGATAGTAGCTTCCACCGCGTTCACTCATGTACGCCCAGTCCTCGAGAAAACCTTCGCCATGTTTGGGCTCCCTCAAGAGATGAGAAGTGACAACGGACCCCCGTTTCAAGGAGCAGAATTCGCCTCGTTCCTGCAACAAAGAGGGATACACCACCGCCGAATCACGCCACAATGGCCGCAGGCCAACGGCGACGTAGAACGGTTCATGCGGACACTGAACAAGACATTTCACATAGCCATGCTAGAACAAGCCGATCCGGAAAACGGTTGCACGAATTCCTGAGGGAGTACAGAAGCACCCCGCATTGCACCACGCAACGGAGCCCCTGGTCACTAATGCTACAGGGGCCAAGGAGAGACCTGATGCCAGCCTGCCCAGGTCGGACAGCGCCTCCGCTGGACGTCAAAGCAACACAAGATAGGCGGGAACACTGGAACAGGCAGACCAGCACCAAACGACGTGCCCGGCCACGGGACCTTCAGCCCGGGGCGACGGTTATCCTCAAAGACCGCCGACCTGGAGGAAAGTTCAGAACCTATTACGAGCCCGGCACCTGGACGGTGGTGGCTAATCGTGGTACCATGGTGACCGCCAGGAGAGGTGGGGAAGATGTGTCAACAAATATCTCGTGGTTCAAAGAAGTCCCCGCCAGCCCAAGGGAGGGACAGAGCCCCGGACCATTACGAGACCCGCTCGATGGGCCCCCAGAGACTAGTGAGCAAGACACAAGTCACGACAGAGGCGCTGATGGGTCAAGCACCAATATCCAGCCGGGCCCCCACAGCGCCACCGAGGGTGAGAGCCCCGCAAGGACTCGAAGAGAGCGCCACACTCGCAACTATGACCTACGGCCCAACCCCCGCCCAAGTCAGCGACTACGAGACTTTGCCTGCTGACAAGGATATCCAGCAACGGCAACTTTAAAAGTCCATGACGATGCTACTCAGTGGAAGCAGAAGATTATTTTGGACTAGAGGTTAACTGTGTTAGAGTTCTGTGTTTTCAAGAACCGAGTTAGGAAGGGATGTAGTGTTTAGCACTCCAGTGTTTGGAGTGCTGGACACGGAAGTCCCTGCACTGCATCCGCAGGCCAGGCGTGGCCTGCGGGGAGAGCCAATAAATGGAAGGCGCTCGCTCGGGGCGGCACTTCCGGCCAGGACTACTGTGTGTCTGGTTGTCACTGGCGCTGCGGTCCTGCATCTAAGCGCGGCGCCACCTATGCAAAGGCGCCCCACCACAGGGAGCTATTTCCTCGCGTACCGAGTTTGATTTCTGAAAAGAAAATGTTTCTGGTGTTTTCACCTGATGCATTTTGTTTTCAGGCATAGAAGACGAGCCATACAACCTTCCAGTGACGTGCACCCTTCATTTGGTGTTTCAAGCTTCATGTCTATGTGGGCGGCAGGATTA
The DNA here is from genome assembly GCA_963921515.1 of Calotriton arnoldi. Lineage (NCBI taxonomy): Eukaryota > Metazoa > Chordata > Amphibia > Caudata > Salamandridae > Calotriton > Calotriton arnoldi. The sequence goes on from CAWUFW010007699.1 coordinate 283,371, forward strand.
TTCGGTACGGGGAAGCAATGCTACTTCCCTTTCTTGTCTTAAGCGAGTGGCTTCTCCTCCCATCGAACTACCAGCAAGGACAAGGAGAGATGCTAATACCGTAGTCATCTTTCCTTTGATACAGTTAGTAGGGGGGGGCTCCGTATGTAACATTATAGACCTCACGTTGGTTATACTGATAGACCTTTAACATGCAGTGTTTGACTACAGGGAGATGTTCTCTCTTCTCTCCTTTGTGTATCGCTTCTAACAGCAGGGTGAGTCTGCTTATTATTTACAACAGTGTGCCTTTCACTTCATCAGCTGAATGCAGTGCTGAACACAGAATGCTGTGTGACACCAATACTTCTGCATGTCGATTTTGCAGCATACTAGCACACGTACATGCATGTCAATGTATTATTTAATTTGATAATGTGTGTATGTTTATGTTCTCTTACAGGCACTAAACATCCTGATACTAGATACAAGTGGGTATCTTTGCATCTTTTTGATTGTCTTGTTTTGTCCATGTACTATTGATTCACCTTTGATTCACCTCAAAATTCACTGTTGACCTTTGTTGGCAAATAGGAGGCAATGCTACTTCCCTTTCTTGTCTTAAGCGAGTGGCTTCTCCTCCCATCGAATTACCAGCAAGGACAAGGAGAGATGCTAATACCGTAGTCATCTTTCCTTTGATACAGTTAGTAGGGGGGGGGCTCCGTATGTAACATTATAGACCTCACGTTGGTTATACTGATGGACCTTTAACATGTACATGCATGTCAATGTATTATTTAATTTGATAATGTGTGTATGTTTATGTTCTCTTACAGGCATTAAACATCCTGATATTAGATACAAGTGGGTATCTTTGCATCTTTTTTGATTGTCTTGTTTTGTCCATGTACTATTGATTCACCTTTGATTCACCTCAAAATTCACTGTTGACCTTTATTGGCAAATAGGAGGCAATGCTACTTCCCTTTCTTGTCTTAAGCGAGTGGCTTCTCCTCAAAACGAATAACCAGCAAGGACAAGGGGAGATGCTAATACCGTAGTCATCTTTCCTTTGATGCAGTTAGTAGGGGGGGGCTCCGTATGTAACATTATAGACCTCACGTTGGTTATACTGATGGACCTTTAACATGCAGTGTTTGACTACAGGGAGATGTTCTCTCTTCTCTCCTTTGTGTATCGCTTCTAACAGCAGGGTGAGTCTGCTTATTATTTACAACAGTGTGCCTTTCACTTCATCAGCTGAATGCAGTGCTGAACACAGAATGCTGTGTGACACCAATACTTCTGCATGTCGATTTTGCAGCATACTAGCACACGTACATGCATGTCAATGTATTATTTAATTTGATAATGTGTGTATGTTTATGTTCTCTTACAGGCACTAAACATCCTGATACTAGATACAAGTGGGTATCTTTGCATCTTTTTTGATTGTCTTGTTTTGTCCATGTACTATTGATTCACCTTTGATTCACCTCAAAATTCACTGTTGACCTTTATTGGCAAATAGGAGGCCTTTATCAGCAATTAGGAAGGCTGAAACAAGTCAACTGATGGATATTGGGTTTCTGGTTGGCTGGGGTATGTGCCCAGGCCAGGCAGAACCCATCACTCTAGTCTGGGTAAGCTAGATACAGAATTTAGATTTTTTTTTTTTTTTTAAGTTTTATATAGCGCGAACCAGACCCCAGAGGGTATCAGAGCGCTTTACATTTAGGATCGTTGCGTTACAGGTTACATCAGTTACAAAAGCATAGTACGGTACAATAAACAAAAACAATGTTGCGAGAATTCGTATGAGGGAGAGGAGGAAGGAGCCATAGCAGGGAGACGAGGAGGAACTGTGACCAATGTCCGGGTGCGTAGGTGACGGTCGAGGGGGAAACCAGATCCATTCTCCTCTATAGCTGTCTCGCAGCTCCACCGGGCATCAGCCATGTTGCTCAGGTCTCGGCGTTCAGGGAAACAGTTTTGATTTGATATGATTTGAAACGTTTTATATAGCGCTGGCTAGACCCGGAGGTATCAGAGCGCTTTACCAGGGGAACATTGCGTTACAAGTTACATCAGTTACAAGAACATAGTAAGGTACAGAAAATAAAAACAAGGTTGCGAGAATACGTAGGAGGGAGGGGAGGAAGGAGCCATAGCAGGGAGACGAGGAAGAACTGTGCCCAATGACCGGCTGGGTAGGTGACGGTCGAGGGGGAAACCAGGGCCAATCTCCTCAATAGCTGTCTAGCAGCTCCACCGGGCATCAGCCAAGTTGCTCAGGTCTCAGCGATCAGGAAAAACAGTTTAGAATAGATACATAAGCAACAGTCGAGTAGCGGAAGAACATGTCCCCACTAGAGGGCAGAGGTAAAAGAAAAAGGGGGGGGTGTAAAAAACAATCCAGAGAAGGAGCTGGGGGCTGCCATTTTGGCTGCTGAGCAAAGGAAGGCAGAGGCAGCTGCCATTTTAAGGTCAGGCACGTCATGTCCAGGCCTCTGTAGATCCCTGTGTTGGCCATGGTGAAGCCCTGCTCGTGCCTACCTTGGATCAGATGTGGTGGCTGTTAGAGCGGTTGGAGACAAAGACAGTATCATCACAAGGGGTGCCCCAGCGCCTCAAGCTCCGAGATTGGGCCAGGTCCTCGGGGACCAGCATGGGTCGGGCGCTCACAGGCCCGGGTGTCGCGGCCCCGCACCCAGGCAGAACAGCAGTCACTCCCGGGTGATCCCGTCGCGAGCCGCCAGGCCACTGTTCCAAGAGTCGGGTCGGGTAGTGAGCAGGGGGGGGTAAAGGACTCACCAGAATAGGTTGCCAGAACTCTGGGCAGGTCCAGAGTGACGAGTTGCGGTCAGCGCCGGAGACCAGAGAGACAACCTGCAACAATCATTGCAATGTCGAATATAACAGGAGGCACAGCCCCCCGCTGGCACCCGGCAAGCGTTGATCCCTCGGAGGCAGAGGGGAAGGGCTCATCAGCAGCGCACTTGTTGCCGGGCTCCGGGCAGGTCCCAGGGGGCACAGGACGCCAGATCGCAGGGCGGGTCCCGCCACCGAAGATGTAGGTCACGGGGAGAGTCGCTGTGAATGGTGCTGGCGTCCGGGGTCACCCGCCAAAAGAGGGCAGGCACCGATTTGGATGAACCCACCTCAGGCAGCCAGACTCCGGGCAAGACCGAGGCGCAGCAGCGAAGGAAGCCGCAAGGAAAAGAAACCTGTGCTCATCCTCTGGTGGCTTGGATTAGAGCAGGCAGGGTTATCAAAAGAGGCAATGTGTAAAGTATTTGTGCCACACACTCACACAGTAACTCAATGAAAATACCACAAACAGACTCCACACAGGTTTATAAAAATAGGTTGTTTTATATAAACACATTAAGGCCAAAAGTATAACAATCCAATGCATACTTTTTCAGATATAAGCATCCATAGTATGCAGGTAAAAATGCAGTGCTTAAAGCTCCGAATGTTGAAAGAACACTCGCGTTTTGTAGGTTATTTTACAATCACGTAGACTAGGTTGCATTGCACCTAGGAGAGGATCGTTAGTTATGCAGCTGAAAAATAGTATCGGTTAATAAGTGCCCCACAATCACAAACATTGGAGATCCTTAACGAGTCCCCCGAGACCGGTACACCGAGTAAGATTCACCCACCTGCGAGGAGTGCAGTACAGCTGATAGGGACGGCACGGGTGCATTTGCACAAAGTACCTTCTGGTATGAGGCTGCTGAGTTGGGGGGCAAGCCGCCGGCATCGAAAACCTCAGGGACGGAGCTTTTATGGCTGCTATCTCCTCCCTCGGACCGAGTGCGGAGTAATGCTGATCGGTTTTCAGGTGGCGCTGAAGATTAAGAGCAGCTGCGGTGGCCTCCCTCCGGCAGAGTAATGGGTGGGGCAAGAAATTGCCCTGACAACGTTCCAGCACAGAAATGTGGCGGTTTAGAATGACACACTCCCGCAATAAGGACTCCATCTCCTCCACTATGGAAGCATAGGCCCTTTCTTGAAATAAACATGGAGCGCTGAGCCCAGCTGGAAATTGGGCAAGCTCTGAGTTTTCACTACATGGAGTTCGTTGTTGATATGTAGGGGAGTGCTGATTGTCACTGCACAGGACTTTTCTTTAGTGCAGCCAAAGCGCTGGTTCTCATGGAATGGGCTTCTGCAGTAGTGTAGTAAAAGCGATCACAAAGTCTTTGATGGCCCTGAGCCTTCAAGAACAGAGGGCAAGCCAACAAGCCCTTGAAGAGCACTTTGAATGTAGCACAACAAAAAGGTATCAGGCAGCAGGCCAGCACAACAAGGCAGGTAGCAAAGTGGCTGTCCCTCCTACAGTACAGCAATCACCAAGCAGCAGGCCAACACAACACAGCAGAGCAGTTAGCAGAGTGGCAGTCCCTCCTGGCAGCACAACAGTCCTTCTGGCAATGTGCAGATGTAGATCCAGGAGTTTCTGGTTATATGGTGGAGAGGTGTGGTGCAGCGGCCAGGGCAGCTGACTTCGGAGCACAAGGCTCACAGTTCGATCCCCGGCTCCGGCGGCAGCTCAGCTCAGCACCTTGTGACTCTGGGCAATAGCTCACTTAATTTCCACGATGGCCCCCAGCGCCTTGAGACCCGTAAAGGTGAGTAGTTTGCGCTTTACAAATACGGATTTATATATATTTTATTTAGGTTCAAAAAGTGTCCGTGTTTAGGGGATCAGAGACCCAGTACTTATACCTAAAAGTGCCTTTGATGTAGGGGGTGATTTCAAATGAACTCTCTGATGTCCACAAGGATCCCTTTCAACCCAGTCCTGTCTGCCAGGCTATCTGAGGGAGATAATTAGCCCTTTGTGTGTGGACAGGACATTACCTATTGAAGTAAGTGTTAGCCCCTCCCATTCCTCCCTGCCCAAGAAGACCCATCAATATGCAGATAAGTGCTCAGAATTCATAGGAGCCTCACCTTCCTGTGTTTGTGGCTGTCTAGAGGGTATGCACAAATGTATCTGTCACCCAGCACAGCCCAGACATGTTGGAGACAGGCTGTCAGGCATACACAGCAGTAAGTGCAGAGAAATGCCCACTTTCTAAAAGTGGCATTTCTAAACTAGTATTGTTAAATCCATCTTCACCAGTAAGGAGGATTCATCATTACCAAACCAAAGATATAAAACATGAAAAGTCTACTCCTCTCTGATCTGCAATTGCCACCTAAAAAGGTATAAGGGATATTCGGAATGCTACACTATGGGAGGGGTCGGCCTCACAGTAGTGAAAACTGAATTCAGCTGTTTGTCACTACCAGGACATTTAGAGCATAACAGTACATTCCCTTCCTTTTACTTACATAGCACCCTGCTCTTAAGGGTTAACTGAGGACTTATATGTAATGAGACGGGAGTTTAAGGCTTGGCAAGTAGTTTTAAATGCCAAATTGAAGTGGCAGTAAACAGCACACACAGGCACTGCAGTGGCAGGCCTGAGACAAGTTTTGAAAGGCTACTTCTGTGGGTGGCAGAATCACCGCTGCAGCCCACTAGGAACGTTTAACTTGAAGGCCCTGGGTATATGGGATATCTCTTTACAAGGGGCTTAAATGTAAATTTAATATGCCGATCAGTATACACAAATTACACACATGTTTAGGGAAGAAGCACATCCACTTTAGCCCTGCAATCTTTTACCAAAAAAGGTTCACCTGAAGTATTTTTTATGATACCCAAGAACTGTATAAAAATGTGCTCAGATTGATTGTACTTTGGGACAGTCCTCAGACCCTTTTCTGTAACGGTGCTCCCAGCTGAAGTGCTTAATTAAACCAACTGTTCCTGATTTGCCATATGCCTCTTCTCTTTTGTTTTTTTCAAGGTAAATTCATATTTGAGCAACACTAGCTATAATGGCTTGGGAGTATTAGTACATAAGGGGGGCAGTAATATCTGGCGGTATCCTCTCTCTGCTTGTTTGTGCAATGACAAAAAGCTGTGTGACATTTTCTCAGAGATATACACTCATAGGTGTCCCGTACATTTTTATACATACTAGATAAGGTAATTCCTACATTTGCATTGAAATTAAAAAATAGGTGTAGTGGAAATGTATGCCATGTGTTTTAATTCAACAACACTTATGGACTCACCTTGGCTTTCTCTTTACTTTCTCCTACCTAAATTTCTGTGGCATTGCTTCATTCTAGATATAATGGCTCAAACAACCTAAGGATTGAAATTACAGCTTACAGACTTTGTAATTACCTCATCACTCTAATGTTAAGTGTTGTGGATGGAATAAACACAGATCTGTACACCCTAATGCACACTGAAGAGCTCTCTAGCACATGCTCGTATGACTTTGTCATAGCTGGCTCTAAACTACCTGCTATAGCATTAGTGGCAGGAAACATTCCCCATGATATTACACATCTCAAAGTGTAGCAAGCCAAAAGCAGAACACACATATTTCCAAGAAACATTGATTTCAGGATGAATTAGTATAACATTAATGTGATGAACAGAGTTCAAAGAAAGTTGCCAGCGGCTTTTGAATAAACCAAATTTGTAACATTTTTGAATCAGAAATCCCAGTAGAAAAGCCAACACTGTACATCAGAGGAGAGAAATTTTCAAGAAAGCCTACTGGGACACTTCAGTATTGCAATATTAATCTTTAAATACATATAAGCACTCCAGGTCTTAAGAGCTTCCCGCCAAGAGAGTAAAGGAGGATTTCTGAATATCTTTCTCAAGTGCCCAGAGGTAATACGGTAATGATGTTGGAATGGCATGTGTTACAATCTTTTAGTATGGAAAAATATGTAAATGGAGTAAGACACATTTCTACATCATGAGGTGTTAACAGAAAACTATCTTCAAATGAGCCATTCAGTATAAGAGTATCACGTTCCTAACAATCTACAAAAACTATTTGGGATTGCAGAATTCGATTAAAATCATAATCCTAGGAAACAATTGAGGTTCACATTCATAGGAATTAATCTGAGCAGGTGGTGGTGGGTGGGGAGCACTAGCACTTATTTTTTGGGACCAGTACTTAATTTTCCCCATTAGATATTTCCCGAACTCAAGAGAGGCTCCAGTGGCACAATGTGCCGCAGCTATTTACAAGGCAATGCAAAGCCACTTTTGTGGCTTTTCATGCCCTGTAAATATGTGCTCCTTTCACGCAGAACACTGCGCAAAAGGGGCGTTCCATTGGTGTTGCTGTGTGTGTTCCCACGCAACACCCATGGAATCTGAAGCATTTCCAGATTTACGAGGAATCATAACTCTGGGAATATGTCAGTTTCGGAGCCGTAGGAGTTGCGCAACGAGGAGAAATACTTTCATTTCTCCTAGTTTTTTCCCTCTTTCTATGTGTGGTGCATTCGGCAGCACACATAGAAAGAGGAAAATGCCATCAATGACTGTTTTTGGGCAGGAAGGTGTCCCTTCCTGAACAAAAACAATCATCCCCGCAATGCAGGCACCATTGCAACATGACGCAAGTGTGTCTGCGTTGGTGCATGGCCGCTGTTTGTGCACCGAGGCAAGGGAAAAGGACAGGAATGCACTGTATCTTGTAGCTGCATTCCTGCTCTTTTCTTTTGATGCACAGCAACACAGCAGGAAGGCCTGCTGCGCTGCAGTGCATCCAAAGTTTGTAAATGAGGCCCACAGATTAGAAAGGCTTAGGAAGAGAAAAATGGCAAAACTGTTATAAAGGGAGAAAGCTGGAACGTGTAGGAGTGAGATAAAAGGACAGGGAGTGCTTGGTAGTGAATTAAAGAGGCATAACTGGATTTAGGACTACCAGCATTGGTATTTAGTGTTTCCAATGTTTATTTGCCCCTGTCAGGACTTCTGAGAAGAGCTTGGGCATCAGCACTCTTTGTTTCACAAATTAAAATTGATGTAGGAGCGATTACTATTTGAAGGGTAATGGTTTATACTGTTGAGCAAGTAAGTATTAAGTGATTCCGTGCTGCATTATGTTTATTTTTGTAATAAGGAATATTTTTAGAAGGCGTTAGCCTGATAGTCACACTTTTCAATGTATAGCGTTCAAACCATCTACACCTTAAGGACATGTGGTATAGAAAGTCTGTGCCACCCAAGCTAACAGTACAAGGAGTAACATAGCCCCCAGTAGTGCAGAATTACCTGAGATTACATGTGGAAACCTGACAATACACTAAGAAATGGGAAAATTTCCAGTGACATCTGTGACTCTGTGTCTGATTCCCCTGGTTACTTCTCAATTCCATAAACACAAAATGAGGAAAAGGAGGAAGAGACGGGTGTCCAAAAAGGTGGGCAGTCAAAATATCGAAAATTAAATATCGATATACACTAATATCGAAGTGACAATATCGAAGGGACAGAATATCGATGTTAAGAATATCGATGGTGAGAATATCGACTCTAAGGTAAGTAATATCGATTTTTTTTTATATCGATGTAAGTAATATCGAAGTTAGTAATATCGAAATCAAATATATCGATGTTACTAATATTGATGTTACTAATATCGATATTTGTATTATTGTTATGTATTTTGTTATGTGTTTAATATGTATGTGTTATATGTGTTTTTGTTAAGTGTTCTACTTGTCTAAAAATATATGTATACAATTTGTATATGTTAATAATGTTTTTTTTTATTTTTCTTTTTTTTTTTAGTACCGTAGCGGGTTGTGGGTTTATAGGGGAATAGGGTGGGAAATAATTTAATTACACAAAATTAATTATTAATTTTTAGGAATTATAAATTAATTTTAATTATTTTTTGCGTTTATGTTCTGTAGCGGGTTGTGGGTTTATAGGGGAATAGGGTGGGAAGTAATTTAATTGTAATTAAGTTATAATTTATTTTAATTAATTGGTATTGATAATTATATTATTGTTAATTAATTAATAATTGGTAATTAATTTTTATTAATTGGTAATTAATTTTTATTAATTGATTATTATGTTAAGGGGCCGATTCCGATCTCGGTCGGAGGCGCACCCAATACCATTCGGTCGGGAAAAAAGCCATGCGAATGCCTGTTTCCCGACCGATCCGTACATCATACCGAACGAGTAAGTACGATGCGCACAACAGCACAGAATACGGCCGAGTCGTACTCACCCAATCCAGGTCCTGTTCTCCGACCGAGGCGAATCCGGAAACGCAGAATCGAGTCGCACGGAAGGGAAAATGCAGCACAAGTACGATGCGCTTTCCGTACGCGCCGAACCCGTCGCTACGTCCGACACGTCAAAGCTTCCGGGAGAGGCGCACATAAGCTACGATTCGCGCCACAACACGATCCACGGCTACAAGGCGAACACGCCAGCGACGAGGACGGCGCGAAGCAACGAGAAAGACGAACGACACGAACCAACCATGAATCCCTTCGTCCCGATCCTACCAATATTCTACATTTACCACCGGAACAGGCACGGATGCGTACGGCGCAGAAGGTAAGTCAGACACCAACCACAAAAACATACAACACGTACACGACACATCACACACACACAGAGGGATGCAGAATTTACTTACACCAGCAACAGCAGCACCATAGGGGCGGGATGCCCATCACCAATGCCACATATGCACACAGGGGCCTGGATGCGCACCACCACTACCACCCCTACCCAGGGGGGTGCCAGGTGCCCACCACTACTACCACCCTTACCCAGGGGGGGCTGGATGCCTACCACTACTATCACCCTAAGCCAGGGGGGTGCTAGATGCCTACCACTACTACCACCCTTAGCCAGGGGGTGCCAGGTGCCCACCACTACTACCACCCTTACCCAGGGGGCTGGATGCCTACCACTACTATCACCCTAAGCCAGGGGGTGCCAGATGCCTACCACTACTACCACCCTTAGCCAGGGGGTGCCAGATGCCCACCACTACTACCACCCTTACCCAGGGGGGCTGGATAACTACCACTACTACCACCCTTAGCCAGGGGGTGCCAGATGCCCACCACTACTACCACCCTTACCCAGGGGGCTGGATGCCTACCACAACTACCACCCTTACCCAGGGGGGCTGGATGCCTACCACTACTACCACCCTTAGCCAGGGGGTGCCAGATGCCCACCACCACTACCACCCTTACCCAGGGGGGCTGGATGCCTACCACTACTATCACCCTAAGCCAGGGGGCTGGATGCCTACCACTACTACCACCCTTAGCCAGGGGGTGCCAGATGCCCACCACTACTACCACCCTTACCCAGGGGGGCTGGATGCCTACCACTACTATCACCCTAAGCCAGGGGGCTGGATGCCTACCACTACTATCACCCTAAGCCAGGGGGCTGGATGCCTACCACTACTATCACCCTAAGCCAGGGGGGTGCCAGATGCCCACCACTACTACCACCCTTAGCCAGGGGGGTGCCAGATACCCACCACCACTACCACCCTTACCCAGGGGGGCTGGATGCCTACCACTACTACTACCCTTAGCCAGGGGGCTGGATGCCTACCACTACTACCACCCTTAGCCAGGGGGTGCCAGATGCCCACCACCACTACCACCCTTACCCAGGGGGCTGGATGCCTACCACTACTATCACCCTAAGCCAGGGGGTGCCAGATGCCTACCACTACTATCACCCTTAGCCAGGGGGCTGGATGCCTACCACTACTATCACCCTAAGCCAGGGGTGCCAGATGCCTACCACTACTACCACCCTTAGCCAGGGGGTGCCAGATGCCCACCACCACTACCACCCTTACCCAGGGGGCTGGATGCCTACCACTACTACCACCCTTAGCCAGGGGGCTGGATGCCTACCACTACTATCACCCTTAGCCAGGGGGTGCCAGATGCCTACCACTATTATCACCCTTAGCCAGGGGGGCTGGATGCCTACCACTACTACCACCCTTACCGAGGGGGGCTGGATGCCTACCACTACTACCACCCTTAGCCATGGGGGTGCCAGATGCCCACCACCACTACCACCCTTACCCAGGGGGGGCTGGATGCCTACCACTACTATCACCCTAAGCCAGGAGGGTGCCAGATGCCTACCACTACTATCACCCTTAGCCAGGGGGGCTGGATGCCTACCACTACTATCACCCTTAGCCAGGGGGGCTGGATGCCTACCACTACTATCACCCTAAGCCAGGGGGGTGCCAGATGCCTACCACTACTACCACCCTTAGCCAGGGGGTGCCAGATGCCCACCACCACTACCACCCTTACCCAGGGGGGCTGGATGCCTACCACTACTACCACCCTTAGCCAGGGGGCTGGATGCCTACCACTACTATCACCCTTAGCCAGGGGGTGCCAGATGCCTACCACTACTATCACCCTTAGCCAGGGGGCTGGATGCCTACCACTACTACCACCCTTACCCAGGGGGCTGGATGCCTACCACTACTACCACCCTTAGCCATGGGGGTGCCAGATGCCCACCACCACTACCACCCTTACCCAGGGGGGGCTGGATGCCTACCACTACTATCACCCTAAGCCAGGGGGGTGCCAGATGCCTACCACTACTATCACCCTTAGCCAGGGGGCTGGATGCCTACCACTACTATCACCCTAAGCCAGGGGGTGCCAGATGCCTACCACTACTACCACCCTTAGCCAGGGGATGCCAGATGCCCACCACTACTACCACCCTTACCCAGGGGGCTGGATGCCTACCACTACTACCACCCTTAGCCATGGGGGTGCCAGATGCCCACCACCACTACCACCCTTACCCAGGGGGCTGGAAGCCTACCACTACTATCACCTCTACTCATGGGGGCTGGATGCCTACCACCAACACCACCCCCACTCATAGGATGGACAATGCATGACACAACCAGCACACCACAACCTAGGGAATGCAAGAAAAGACATCCCCCAACACCATGACAAGCGTGTGTAGACTGTGTCAAATGCCTACAACACTGAACATGACTTTGAACATACAATGTGACCCCCTATCACATGTGCCACACATATATGTGTGTGGCCCCCACAATGCTAAGCATGCCATGACCATTGTGGCAATGGGGTCCAAACCCCCATCATCACAGTGACCAAAATGTAAGTGTGGGGTCCATAGCTGAAGCACATTTTGAACATTGTGGCAATGGGGTCCATACCCCCATCATCACAGTGACCAAAATGTAAGTGTGGGGTCCATAGCTGAAGCACATTTTGAACATTGTGGCAATGGGGTCCAAACCCCCATCATCACAGTGACCAAAATGTAAGTGTGGGGTCCATAGCTGAAGCACATTTTGAACATTGTGGCAATGGGGTCCAAACCCCATCATCACAGTGACCAAAATGTAAGTGTGGGGTCCATAGCTGAAGCACATTTTGAACAATGTGGCAATGGGGTCCAAACCCCCATCATCACAGTGACCAAAATGTAAGTGTGGGGTCCTTAGCTGAAGCACATTTTGAACATTGTGGCAATGGGGTCCAAACCCCCATCATCACAGTGACCAAAATGTAAGTGTGGGGTCCATAGCTGAAGCACATTTTGAACATTGTGGCAATGGGGTCCAAACCCCCATCATCACAGTGACCAAAATGTAAGTGTGGGGTCCATAGCTGAAGCACATTTTGAACAATGTGGCAATGGGGTCCAAACCCCCATCATCACAGTGACCAAAATGTAAGTGTGGGGTCCATAGCTGAAGCACATTTTGAACATTGTGGCAATGGGGTCCAAACCCCCATCATCACAGTGACCAAAATGTAAGTGTAGGGTCCATAGCTGAAGCACATTTTGAACATTGTGGCAATGGGGTCCAAACCCCCATCATCACAGTGACCAAAATGTAAGTGTGGGGTCCATAGCTGAAGCACATTTTGAACATTGTGGCAATGGGGTCCAAACCCCCATCATCACAGTGACCAAAATATAAGTGTGGGGTCCATAGCTGAAGCACATTTTGAACATTGTGGCAATGGGGTCCAAACCCCCATCATCACAGTGACCAAAATGTAAGTGTGGGGTCCATAGCTGAAGCACATTTTGAACATTGTGGCAATGGGGTCCAAACCCCCATCATCACAGTGACCAAAATGTAAGTGTGGGGTCCATAGCTGAAGCACATTTTGAACATTGTGGCAATGGGGTCCAAACCCCCATCATCACAGTGACCAAAATGTAAGTGTTGACAAAGAAAAAGCTGCAACTGCCAAACTGCATGGATGATTCCTGGTCACAGAACATAAAACACATCAGTGGCAAAGTAGTGCATGTGTCCCATTGCAACATAGATTGGGGAGGCAAATACTGCAGTGCAAATAAGACATACCTTTGGCCATGTGCAGACAAACAACACCCATGGGGGCTGACACAGTCAACATTCATCAATGACACAATGACAGAAGTGACCATCAGAATGCAGACCCACATATTTGCACCAATGGGCACACAAATGCAGATACCCTGTGGAGACTGTAGATGTGAGGTGAACAGATACCATACCATGGCAGCAATGGGACACACAAACCATGATCATTGTGCTGACTGATGACCTAGGAGTCCCAGGGACAGCAGGGTAAACCCACCAAACTACATACAGCCAATGGCACACCTAAGATATGCCAATGCAGTGGTGCAGATGCACAAACACAAACAGGCAGACCCACACTGAACATCAAACACAACAGGTGAGGGGAGGGGGTGCCAGTGTCCCCAGGCAACCACACAACACATGAGGAGGCCTGAATACCAATCATACAGATGTGCATACAGTGCCACACAAAGGTAACTTATGGATCCAAATCCCCTATGTGGGCAATCAGGCATTCTCAGATGTGAGGGAGCACAAATCACACATGTCACACAGGCACGTAGGAACAGCAACTGACACAGCAAGACACAGACACACCACAGCACTACCCCCAGGGCCCCCACAATGTGGTGACCCTGGGCTGCATTACAATCCCACTGTGATGACAAAGCTAAATGTCGTTCACACTGTGAACCACAGTCATGTGTCCTGAGCAACAAACTACCATCACACCTACACAAGCACAAATCAATCAGCACGGCCAGTAAGCCAAGGCCAACATGGAGGCAGGGGTCTAGCCGGGCAATAACTCTCATCTGCACACACTCAACACCACACACCTCGACCTCCAACAATGTGCAGCAGTGAAGCACACATGCACTGGTGACATTGCACATGCACCCATGACAATTCCAGGGTGGTGGGTGGGAACCAAGGTGCAGAAACACATCACACATGGCCCCTCAACAAGACTCCTGAATGTCTGACACACTGCACACTACGCTGTACATGGACATGACGGCAATACCACACCAACCAATGGGATCCCAGCCACAGTCACACACCAATGAAGAAGCCAAGGTCACCCACAAAGAACACACATAGACAACAACCAACATTGCAGCCCGGACCCTGAGGAGTGCCAGCAGTCACACACACAACGTGTCACAATCACTGAAAGATAACACAAACTGGAAATCACATGACAGGTGCAAACAACAAGTGCCAAGGGGAAACCTGACTGTGACCCATCTGCGTCTGCACACAAACTCAGCCCTGACAGCAAACACACCTATGGGTGACACCCTGATGACCAGTAATGTGCCATGCACCCACATCACAGAGAACCCAGGGAGAAGACTTTGGGGGAACATAGGTCAACTCAGCAAGCATCACAAACAGGTACAACACTAGGGATCACAGCATGCACAGCAAAACGGAAGTGAACACACAGACATGCTCATACAACACACACCTTGGGCACAGGCAATGTCACAGGAGTACACACTGCCATGAGGGGACTCCACTCCTGTGTGAGGAAAGCTGTGCCATATGTTGCCTCAGTAGGGCCCCATCATGTCAGCTGAGCACTTGGTCACACAATCAACAATTAGCACCAAATGAAGGCTCCTGTCACATCAGCCTGGTCATGGAAGTGCCAACGAAATCATCAGCACAGATCCAACACACTTGTATAGCAATGTTGCTCTGACAACACAGATGAGTCCTTCCCCATTGATGCCCAAACCTGCATGTCCAGTGGAGATGGCCACACGGTCAGGGAAGTAGACGAATTGAACAATGGCAGGCACAACAGATGTGCAGGGGTGGAAGCCACAGATGTGAAATTGCTAACGTAAGTAGGAAATCCCATTGCCAAATACTGAACACATGACACCCTCAGATGCTGCTATGGATGACATGGATACACCACAGGATAGGACACATTCCCCCTGGACCACATGTGTTCCTGCACAGTAACACTTCATTATCATGAGACCAAATATCACCATCACTGCAGCAAGGGCATGGTTAGCATCATCAACAACATGTACATCAGAAGCATAAGCACTAGAGAACAGAAAGTTGCTTTATTCAGCATATGTGTGTTTAAAAGTGAAAGTCCAGAATAAACACAAAGGCCAATGGCCAGTCCATTGTCAAAGTCCAAACAGGGTGACAGTATCAGATGTCACCCTACGCATGCCTGCACTGCACAAAACCAGGGACAATCCACTAGGAGGGGCAACCGGGGGCAGGCCAGGCACCGCAGGGACAGGATCAGGGCTCACCAGGAGGAAGCAGGGAAGGGGTGGTGGGTGCTGGAGAGCCACTGACAACTGCAGTGGAGGTGTCTGACATGGTGTGTGCCGGCACAACTGGGGGCATGACTCAGATGTTGTGGGTGCCGGCACGACTGCAGTGGACCCTGCAGATGGAGTGGACAGGTCTGCCACTGCAGTGCCCAAGTCAGACAGGGTGGTAGTGGACTCCACTGCAGTGCCTACCACCAGGAGAGGAGAATGGGGAACAGGCAAGGTGGGCTGGACAGAGGGGGAGGACACCCTCACCACATCAGTGGCACAGACAAGTGCAGCGGGGGTGTGGTGCCGCGAGAGCAAGTGGCAGGGGGAGAAGGCCGTATCCTCTTGGGGATGGTATATCTGTGGGTGGGGGAACCTGGGGCAGGGTGTGGTGGGGGCACCTGTGGAGTGGGGGCCTGAGGGATGGAGGAAGGAGACCTGGTGCCTGAGCTGCAGGGCGGCGGCGGGGTCTTGCTCTTACGACTCCGGCGGGGGGGCTCAGTCTGTGCGCCTGGGGGAGGGTGTCCGGGGGCGAGGGGCACTCTGCTCCGTGTGGGTGGGCTTCCTCTTCCCCTGAATGCTGTATCAGCTGGATCAGAGGGGAAGAGGCCGAGGTCACTGAGGAAGAGCCGCTGGGTCTTTGGGTTTGCAGGTGAGGCAAGGGAGGGTGCTTTGGAGGGAGAGGCAACTGAGGACTGCGCAGTGCTCGTGGATGCGTGTGTGTGTTCCAGGGCCCCATCCCCTGTGAGTCTGGTTTCAGTCCCCTGACTGTGCGTGCGTGTGCGTTTTGTTTGTGGCGTGTGTGTCTGTGTGCTGGACGTGTGTGTGCTGGTGTGTGCCTGTGCCGGTGTGTGTGTGCTTGGGACGGGTAAGGTGCTGGGGAGTGTGCATGGAGCAGAGGCAGGAGGGGTGAGGGACTGTCTGAGGAGGGACACTGCTGCCGTCAGGGAGGAGTCCATGGACCTATTGCCCCTCTGTAGGTCAGACATGCCCGATGAGATGCCCTCCATGAACGACACCAGCTGAGTCAATAGAGCGGTGTGCGCATGGAGGACACTCAGCATGGCTGTCTGCCCAACATGGAGCTGGCGAAGGAGGTACACAGACTCCTCACTCAGGGCAGCAGGGGACACAGGGGCAGGGGGTGCGGTGCCTGGCCCAAAGGAGACACGCTCCCGAACATGGGAGCCTCCACGGACCTGGGGAATGGGAGCCGATGGGAGGGCAGTGGTGGTGCTGGTGGTGGTGGGGACAGCAACACTAGCTGGGGTGTGGTGGCTGCTGACACCCGCCTCCATAAGGGAGTCATCCTCCGAGCCGCTGTGGTCCTCAGCTGAGGTGGATGCTGCTGAGGACTCCTTGGTGTGGCTCCCTCGCCCTCCGTGCCACTGGGTCCCTCCAACCACTCCTCGGCTGTTGACCCAGTCTGGCTCTCCGGCTCCTCCTGGTCCGTGGAGCTGTCCCCTTCCGTGGCCGTGGATGTATCTGCAAACAATGGGGAAACAGACAGACATCAGTCACCTGCACCAAACGCACACACCACTGTGAGCACAGCACATTACAGAGCAAGCCCTGGCATCATTAGTTGAACATTGCTAAAAGTGCCCTAACTGAACAGGAGAAGCCAATTGTCAGTCTGATGCCAAGCATGGCACTCACATCCCACATGGCCTTGCACCCATCTGTCTGGTGTCTGTTGGATAGCAACACCCCAGTGTGGACACATGCACCAAGTACACAGTAGTTGGACAGTGCAGAGGACACGTGTAGCATGTGGACATGCACATCACAGCTCTTGCCACTGAGTCAGTACAGGTTTCCGGATGAAAGGGATGCCCAGAGTCAAATAGGAAATGCATGTGATGCATACCAGCGACAGACACCATGATGCACCCATGTCCTGATAGCCAGCGCCACTATGGTGTGCATGTAGCACATGTCACTCCCCTGCAGGACCACAAATAAGTTGACACATGCCATGGCAGAGGCATGACTGCTAAGTCATACATCACTGTCTCAGTGATGTATGACTTGGCAGCCAGACAACAACATTATGCACTGTGTCACAATAGTAGGTCATGGGGAATGCAAGTCCTGGAGCTGCACAAGTGCACATGTACATCCCCCACACAACACATCATCTTAACCCTCATCTGTCCAGGTCATACCGATTGGACATATGGGAGACCTGTGACACTACCCTCTGAACCTGAGCCCCTCACAATCTGCTGTGAATGGGAAACAGCTGCCTGAACTTCACATTTGCATACCCCAGTCTGCACGGGCAGCTGATCAAACACCTATGTGACACACAAGTATCGTCTCCTATGGTCACATCTCCAGTGGCATGCTGAGCCCCTACCGAGAAACACCCCAGCAGTCCTGGCAACAAATCCACAGCACACTGACACAGAGGCAGACACCTGAGGGGTCAAATCACTGGGCACAACGTGTCAGCTGATACCCGGGAGTGGGAGTACAGGTGTATTGGATGGGCTGGAGTAGGCATGACTGTCCTGCCCCACATGAATGAGGGATGAGCCCTGGACAGTGGATAGCTGGCTATGTATGTGTGACACACGTAATCTGCACACTCCTGGGGCCCAAACATTGTTCCCACCCGCTGCATGGGTGTGTGCCAGATACCCCAGGCACATGTGGTGGCTCAGCTCAGCAAGTGGACCGCATATGAAAGCAACACGCAGATTACATGTCCAAACACAGGCATTGTGTGAACAATGGACCCACCCATGATGCCCACAACAGAGTTAGGGAAACAGATGCTGTCCCCCACCTTGAGTGAAGCAAACTGCAAGGACACAGTCCCAAGTGACACAATTCCCTGAATGTAAGGGCCACACCTGGGTATCAGATGAGGAGTGGGCAGTGCACAATAGAGGGACATGGCTCCTGGACAACATGACTGCTGTACTGTGGCAGTTTAACCAGGCAAGAGGAGGGCACATAGCATGTAATACAGAGTTCACAGTGCAGTCTTTGACTCGCCCCCTCCTTGCTGCTGTCTGGCCTTCAGCTGCCCATCCAGGTCTGGAAACACCAGCTCCAGGATCTGGAGCATGTGGGGGTCAGGGTCCGTGTTCCGCCCCTCCTGCGAGGAGGCGACAGCTTCAGCTGGACCCGTGCAATCCTCCGGGTCCAGCCCCGAAGGTCCTGCCACCTCTTCTGGCAGTTGCGGATCCGGCGCTTGTAGACCCCCATGGACCGGACAGCCCGGACGATGTCCTTCCAGATCTCCTGCTTCCGATGGGCATTAACCTGTGAGGATGACAAAGTGAAAAGGCCATTACTACACATGCAACATATCCGTGCATGACACAGTTGTATATACATGTCTCAATCACAGGGGCACATGATGTACACAGGCAGTGCAACGCTGCCCATGGACAGTTTGCCAGAAGTCATTACATGGTATCATTGCATGGGAAGTAAAACCTTGTTCAAATGCACTGTCACTGCACCATACCTGTCCAGTGCATGTCACTACACACTATGGGGGTGACAACTACTCAGTGAGCCTGCTAGCCAGTGGCATGCAGACTTTCAGCCTTGCTAGTCAGACAAAATGCACATTCAGAAAGGCAGTGCACAGAACACTCACCTGCTCCCCTTGTGTCCCATACAGCTTGCTGTACTGTGGAAGTAGGCTGTCCAGCAGGGCCAGTTTCTCCTCAAGGCTGAAGGCTGGGGCTCTCTCCACAGTACGTGCCATTGCAGGGTCCAGAGGGGGCAGAGACAGCAGCAGTGCAGTGGCAGATGTCATCCTGGAGCATGTAGTGCAGGCAAGTGAGCTCTCAGGGGAACAGCCAGCAATATATATGTGCTGCAGAGGCAGATACTGTCCCATGTGTCCAAAGTGATAGGTCCAAGTCGTTTGCATCTTCTGAATCTGGCCAATCCATGGAATAGCAGCACCAATACACGCCCACAGCATCCTTCAAATCTTCAACTTCATGACATACATGATTTTGCAACATTGTTGTGGGTGACCAACTGAATTTCCAGCAACCGACTCGTTCGAATTTCGAAAACGCGTCCGTTGCCAGGCTAGGCCATTGACAATGGGTGCGCACCGATTGGTCCATTGCTGTTCAACGCATACAGGGGTACAATGCGAACCCGCACACATTGAATGCAATGGGCCGGCCGGGCGCACCGATCGGTCCATTGCTGTTCAACGCGTACAGGGGTACAACGCGTACCCGCACACATTGAATGCAATGGGCCGGCCGGGTGCACCGATCGGTCCATTGCTGTTCAACGCGTACAGGGGTACAACGCGTACCCGCACACATTGAATGCAATGGGCCGGCCGGGTGCACCGATCGGTCCATTGCTGTTCAACGCGTACAGGGGTACAACGCGTACCCGCACACATTGAATGCAATGGGCCGGCCGGGCGCACCGATCGGTCCATTGCTGTTCAACGCATACAGGGGTACAACGCGTGCACCGCACACATTGAATGCAATGGGCCGGCCGGGTGCACCGATCGGTCCATTGCTGTTCAACGCGTACAGGGGTACAACGCGTACCCACACATTGAATGCAATGGGCCGGCCGGGTGCACCGATCGGTCCATTGCTGTTCAACGCGTACAGGGGTACAACGCGTACCCGCACACATTGAATGCAATGGGCCGGCCGGGTGCACCGATCGGTCCATTGCTGTTCAACGCGTACAGGGGTACAACGCGTACCCGCACACATTGAATGCAATGGGCCGGCCGGGTGCACCGATCGGTCCATTGCTGTTCAACGCATCCCTGTACAAGTGACTGGCATATGTCACCATGCCTGTCTCAGATGAACATATGCCAGCCACAGAAGTGGCTGAAGTGTGGCTGAAGTGTGGCTCAATGGTTAGAGCGGCAGACCCTGATGCAGAGATCTGGCCCGGGACCAGGGTTCAATTCCCGCCTCGGCGGGTCTTGGGCTCAATTTCCTCGGACCTGATAATTCTCGCCTCTGTGCCTATTCTAATCATGGGTCCCACTCTGCAACTCTGGGCAATAGCTTGCTTAATCTCCACAATGGCCCCAACAGCGCTGGGATGCCTGGCTTCACCTTGGGGGTGCCCAGGAGTGGACATTTCACAGGGAAAAGCCAGGAAGGGTTCCACAGCGGTATGCGTACAGCGCCAGGACACCCCTTTGGGGGTATAAGTGCGCTTTACAAGTACAAATTTCATTTTATTTCATTTCACAGATAGCTCCCAGGGAGTGAGGGGCACACCTACAACACCACAGCCTGTCCAAACTGTATCATAAGGCATGTAAGGCTGCATTTCCTATTGTGTGTATGTTGGTGTACATGTTGTCCTGTGGGTGTCACCTGGGGGCAGCCACCCCCAGGCTGTGCACGTGTTCATGGGGACAGGATCCTGGGTGTTACGTGTACATGACCACTGTGATGTGCAACTGTTCATATCTGTGCATGTGCCATGGTCACATTTCACGGTGGTGTATGTGTATGTCATGTCACATACCCCGTGAGTCCCATGTGGGATGGTATGTTTGAGCCAGGGTGTCCCAGTGGCACAATAGTGATGGTCCTCCACAGTCTGTGTGCATGTAGTGTTTACAATGTCTCTGATTTCATGTGCACAATGGGAGACAGTCTCCACATCCACGTTGTGTGTGCATGGACTTTGATGTTGTGCGTGTGTGTGTCACAGACGTCCATGTCTGTCCTGCAGTGGCAAGTGGGACCACTACCTGTGGGGGTCATGGTTGTTTTGCTGTGGTGTATACATGATACTCCATGTAATGCCAGTGTCCATGTGGCAATACAGGGTCCCTGGGAATGTACCTGTCGTTGAGCTGTGATGCCTGGGGCACATCTGTCCTCACATGTCACTGTGGGGGGTGATTGTGACATGGCAGCAGGAGATGGGAACTGTGACACGGCCTCATGATATCCAATGGGCCAACCTGGGACTTATTGATGCCACTTGTTGAACCGTGATGACAGATGTTGGCCATGTATGTACCATACATGTCCTTACGGAACTGCACACTTCATGTAGTTGTGCCTCATAATGATGTATGATGTGATATTGAGTGTGTTCAATGCCGCATATGTGGGGTGACTGACAATCTTGCTTTCTTCTCCTCTGCACTGCAGGGCTCCTGCTGTCCATAGACCATTCCCAGACCTGGCAACGATGGTGGAACGGGACAGCATCCGACGGTACCGCTTCACCAGGCAGCTGATTGAGGATTTGGCAGTGCAGTTGGCCCCACATTTGCAGCCTGGCCGGCCGTATCCTACAGCGCTGACCCCCAAGGTGAAGGTGATGGCAGCCCTACACTTCTTTGCCACCGGTACCTTCCAACATACTGTGGCGACTGCTGGTGGGATGTCACAGACCATGTTGAGCCGTGTGCTCCGCGATGTTTTGGAGGCAATGTTGCTATACCTGAACCGGTACATCTATTTCCCTAGACTGCAACGACTCACTGATGTGAAGAGTGACTTCTATGCCCTGGGGAGGATGCCGCATGTCATTGGCTCCATTGATGGGACACATGTGGCTTTGGTACCACCACAGGCCCAGGAGCAGGCCTCACCGTAACCGCAAGCACTACCACTCGGTCAATGCACTGGTGGTGTGTCTTGCAGATATGACCATCACACACGTGTGTGCCCGTTTCCCTGGTTCAGCCCACGATGCCTTTGTGATGAGGAGTAGTCGCATCCCCAGGATGATGGCACAGATGCAGAACCAGCGTGCCTGGCTTGTCGGTGTGTACTGACTTTGTGCCATTGTGTGTGATCTGATCTGTAGTATTCCGCCCACTTTTCCAAGTCAGCTAATGTGCCCAACATGCCGTGGTTGATGACACCCCTCAGGAACCCTGTGACACCAGCCCAGATGCGCTACAATGAGGCACATGGTCGGACCAGGAGAGTGATTGAGCGGACATTTGGTCTCCTGAAGAGCCGCTTCCGCTGCCTCGACAAGACAGGAGGGTCCCTCCCATATGCCCCAGCGAAGGTGTGCAAGATTATCATCGTCTGCTGCATGCTCCACAACCTGGCAGCGCGGAAGGAGTTGCCTCTCATCCAGGATGACAATGACCAACATCCGCCACCTGTGGAGGATCCTGGCCTGGACCACGATGCCAGTGATGATGATGAGGGTGATGTCCGCACACAGCTCATCACCAACTTCTTTAGCTGAATGTGAGTATCCTGAGGTGTCATGTCAATGATGTGAGTTGGCATGATATGTGTAGGTGATGCTCTGGTGCTGTTGGAGTGTGTCCATGGGCTACTTGACTGGATGTGTGTAGCGATGTGTGCTTACAGGTGGTCTGTACTCCCCAACAGTGTTGACATGCTAACTTGGTTCTGGGTGGGTATCTTGTAACATGTATTGTGCATGGGTTTTGCTGTTCTGTCCTGTTCTCCATTGCTTTTGACTGTGTGTCATTTCTGTCCTTCACAGGGTACTTTCAGATTCGTTTGGTCAACTGTGTCCACCGACGACGTGATTGTACTTCCAGGGTGGTAGCTGTTGTGTCCCTACAGGTGATGTGCGCCACACCCATGGACTTCCTTCCTTCTACAGTTGTTGACTGTGTGCCCGCTGCCAGGTGGGATTACCTTGCATCTGTAGTGGTTACGACATGTTGCAACTGTGTAATAAACCTGTGCTTCACTTTGTGATGTGCGTTGTCTGTGGTCACACATTTGACTGCCATTTGCTTACTGCACCTGTGGGCTACTTGACTACAACTGGGAATAGGTGTGGTGTCTGTGCATTGCACTGTCTTTCCTGGCAACATCAGTGTAGGCAATGAGTCAGATGGCCTAGGTGTGTATGTGTTGTGTAGCCCTGGTGGTGTGTCTTCCTCATATGTGTCACGTTGCATTTACTCACATGCATGTGTTGTACTTGCTGTTGCAGTCCACATACACAGTGTAATTTTGCAGTTCATCATCCCCATGACAGCACCCACGTTGGAATCACAACAGAGGCAAGTATGGTGTATTAGTGTGTTTATTGTGATACATTTGTGTGAATAGTGCATAGGATTGTTAGTGCTGTACATTTATATTGCAATCAGACGTTCCTAGGTGAATTGAAAGTCCTGGTAGACAAAATCCCCAGTATCAGGGCCACAGTTGTCTGAGACATTAGTCCAACTTGTACTCCCCATGTCATGTGTGGGAGTTGTGTTGCCGTCAACAGGGTAAACAGTCTGTGCACAAAGGTGAACATCCAGAACAGGTTCAGGCTTCCTAGGGGTTGCACTTGGCCATCGGCCTCTCACTTGCCCCTCCTCGGACGACCCCTCTTCTTTGAGGGGGGCCCCTCAAGTACAGGCTGCTGCGGTGCAGGGGACTCTCCACCAGAGTCATCCTCCCTCCCTGTGGCAGTTGCAGTTTGTTCAGCACCAGATGTTGTTGGCACACAGGGAGGTGTAGACTGGTTACTGTTCATCTGGCGGAGGCATTGTAATATGTCCCTGTGCACCGCCGTCAACTCTTGCAGTGCGTCCCACTTGGACTCCACGCGGGACATGTGAGAGTCCAAGCGGGCATGATGGGCAGCCTGCTGCTGTTTCATGTCTCTGAGGAGCCCCACTACCTGGCTGAGATCTCCGGTGCTGGACTGGTACGCATCGGCTATGCGTACCAGTTGTGGGTCGTCATGCACACCAGACACCTCTGCAAGCAGCGACCTCTGTCTCCCACCCCTCCCACCACCCCTGCCGACATGTGCAGTGCATGCAGTGGCACGCACAGATGACCCTGGTCCCCTTGGGGGTTGGTGGTGGTGGTGGTGTCCATGGCCCCACGTTGGTCCAGGGTCCCTGTGCTGGTGGTGCTCCTTGTTCTGTCCATGTCGGCAGGGATGGTATTTGTGGTGACAGTCGTTGGAGGGGTGGGTGCAGGGGTGCAGCTGGTGGTCCTGCTGGTGCTGCAGCTGGTGGTCCTGCTGGTGCTGCATGTTGACTTGCACCGGAGGTGCCAGGTTGGTCTTCTTCGTCCGAGGAGGGCAGAGGCTGTACGACACCAGTGAGCTCTGTATCCTCTTGAGCCTGGGACTGGGACTCCTCAGCGTCTGCTGCTGTCTCCCCATCATCACCTGTTTTTGGGAGACACTCACAATGTATGTTATGTTTCTGCAGGCATCAATGGTTGACACACCTGACAGTTGTGACTGTGCCTCTGGGTGCGGGCCTGTACATTGCATTGTCCTAAGTTGTCACAGTCAGGTGTTGATATTGGTGTAGCACATTGTCCTGCATTATTTGGGCATTTCTATGTATTTGTTGGGGTGTGAACATGGTCTGCATTGGTTGTATTTGGTTGACAGCCGGCCCTCCTTCCCACCCAGCCAGTCAGTTCTCCCACCATGGACTGTGCTTGCATTGCAGGGAGTGAAAGTTGTCTTTCAGGATGTCAGTCAGTGGTGTCCTGCTGTTGGTTGTTGCACAGTTGCCAGCAGGGCCTTGTGCTCCCCACAGCAGTAGCCAGTGTCAGCCATCTTGTCAGTTGTTTTCCACTCCCTGTGATGTGAGCATGGTTCAGGGTGGTGTTGATGGGACAGTTGTGGGGGTGAGCTATGTCTGTGACTATGACTCCCATCATGCTATTGCCTCCACCCCACTTCCCAGCATGCCCATACTTCCTTCCTTTTGAGTGGACTTCACTGTGTGTGAGTGTGACAGCAATGGCAAGATGGCTGGCAGTGTGGTCCTGTTGTTTGTTGGTGCCCAGTTCCCAGCAGGGCCTTGTGCTCCCCACAGCTGTGGCACCGTGTCAGACATCTTTGAAGTGGCTTTTGACTCTCTGTGAGGTGTGCATGCTTCAGTGCTAACTTGCTGGGCCATGTGGGTGTGAGATGTTGATCTGTGACTACCACTCCCTTCATGCTATTGCCTCCACCTCCCTTCCCAGCATGCCCATCCTTCCTTCCTTTTGACTCTGCTTCCCTGTGGGGTGGGCTGCCTGTGCTGACAGGATGGCTGGGAGTGTTGTCCTGGCAGTTGTTTGGCTAAAAGTCCCAAGAGTGTCCCTGTGCTTCACACAACATAACCCAGGGTGGAGGTTCTTTGTGGGATCTTGAGTTAGGATGTGTGGCATTGCATTCTCCCAGGTGGGTTATGTGGAGTATGTGTTGAGGGGTGTGTGAGGGGAGGTGCTTGTGACTATGGTCAGTGCTGCAAGTCCTCCTTCCCACCCAGCCAGATATCCCACCATGGAACGTGCTTGCATTGCAGGGAGTGGAAGTTGTCTTTCAGGATGTCAGTCAGTGGTGTCCTGCTGTTTGTTGGTGCACAGTTGCCAGCAGGGCCTTGTGCTTCCCACAGCAGTAGCCAGTGTCAGCCATCTTGTGAGTCCTTTTCCACTCCCTGTGATGTGCGCATGGTTCATGGTGGTGTTGATGGGACAGTTGTGGGGGTGAGCAATATCTGTGACTACGACTCCCATGATGCTATTGGCTACACTGACTTGCCCAGCATACACAGAATTCCTTTCTTTCAGTGGTCTTCACTGTGTGTTGGTGTTGTAGTGGTGGCTACATGTCTGGATGTGTTTGTTAGTTATATTTGTGCCACTGCCTAGCTGTAGTTGTAGTTGTGTTTGTACATGTGATGACACGGTTAAATGTAACTTTGAGATGGCATGTGTTGTGTTTATCTGACTGACATACACATTTTGGGATGATTCTGTTCTGGTTGCTGTGTAATTGCTATGAGTGCATGGTTTGACTCTCCCGTTGACAGTGATGTGTGTGTGTATTGTGGCAGAATATTGTGTACATTTGTTGTGTACTCACCAGGCTCTGGGATGTTCTCTAGTCCATAGACGCTCACTGGCGGAAGGATGGCCCGCACCTTCTCCTCCCAGGGCCTGAGGTATACTGGCTTGGCAGGAGGGCCACTGCCGGTGTATTGGCTCAGGAGGTAGTCCTTCTTGAGCAGCTCCCGTACCCTCCTGCGCACGTCATACCACCTGTTCTGGATGTCAGTCTTTGTGCGCAGACATGGTGATTGTGCGTTCACCCTGTTGATGATCCTCTCCCACATCTTGGTTTTCTGGGAGATGGGTGTCTGTTGGACCAGTGTGCCAAACAGCTGTGGCTCTACCCTGAGGATCTCGTCTACCATGACTTCCAATTCACAATCTAGGAACTTGTGATTCTTCTTGGGGGCATGGTGATGGGTGGTGATGGTGAGTGATGTGTGTGTTGGTGTGCAGGTGAGGGTGTGTGAGTGTGTGTTTTGCTGGGTGTATGTGAGGTAGCTATTTGTTGGTGTGCTGATGGTGTGTGGCTTGTGTGAGGGATGAGCTGTGGGTGTGTGGTTGCTGTCTGTTGAGTGCTGGCAGTAGAATAGCATTTGCAAAGGATCATGGTTGGGATTTGTGTCCTTTATATGGGTGGAGTTGTGGGTGTGTCTTTGTTCTCTGTCCCCACCCCCCAGTATTTATTGGCTTTGTAATTGCTTGTTTGGCCTTTTTTGTGTATTTTTCCTTAGTACTTTCTGTGCATGTTGGAAACGTTCTTGTGACCGAGTCGGACCCTGCAGTTGTCTCGTACGGTCTTCTCCGTTTCGTTCACGCTGTGTTTGTGCAGTTTTCTATGCTGCGTACGCGTCGGTCGCGGTGTTTTGTGTTACTTCGGCTCGGTTTTGTATGCGTGTCGGTCGTGCGGCTTGTCCTCCATACGACTCGGTCGTGGTTTTCGCGCCTTGCATCGTACTTTGCGGTTTGGAGTTCGCGTGTACGTTTCGGTTGGATTTGTTCCGGGTGCGTGTCGGTCGGTTCGATTCGCGTGTTTTTCCGGCCGGATTGCTGTTTTCCGTGCGGCTCGGTCGTTCGGCTTGGGTTCAGTACGTGTCGGTCGGATTTTGCACGCCTTGCATCGTACTTGGCGTGTCGGGCGCCACAGGTACGTGTCGGTCGGAATTAAAATTAATTCCGGCTCCGAGTCGGTCGGTGCTTTTTCCGGCCCGAATCGGAATCGACCCCTATGTGTATTATTTTATTATTGGAGTGTGTTGTGCGTTTATAGGGGAATAGTGTTGGAAGTAATTGAAATCTAATTAAGTAATTATTAAATTTATTTTTGGGTATTGATAATTAATTTATTGGACATTAATTATTAATTGGTAATTTTTTTTAATTAGAATTTTTTTGTTCTAAAAATTAATGTATTGTTGTTTTATCATTAATTGGTAATTAAATATTATTAAATATTATGTATTGATACATGTAATTAATATATTAACAAGTAATTATTAATTGATAATTAATGTTTAATAATTATTATTATTGGTATAAAAAATATTCAATTGTTCAATATTAGTTAATCGGTAATTAAGGTTTAATAATTAATATGTTTTTGTTATTAAAAATATTTTATTCAATATTTATTATTTGGAAATTAATATATATTAATTATTATTTATTGGTATTTATTATTAATTTATTGTTAATAAATTTTCCATTGGTAATTATGTTTTTAATCATTATTTATTGGTATTGGTAAATAGTTTAGAGTTATTTAATAATTCATTTATTATTTAAAAAAATTATTTTATGTATAAGTATGTTATTTTTAACTTCTACGCTATCCAACACTTTCCCTACTGTTGCACTCACTGGAGTGGGAATAGTAATTTTTACCCTCATGCTATCCAACGCTTTCCCTACTGTTGCACTCCCTGGAGTGGGAATAGTAATTTTTACCCCTACGCTATCCAACACTTTCCCTACTGTTGCACTCTCTGGAGTTGGAATGGGGTGCCTGTGCTGACAGGATGGCTGGGAGTGTTGTCCTGGCAGTTGTTTGGCTAAAAGTCCAAAGAGTTTCCCTGTGCTTCACACAACATAACCCAGGGTGGAGGTTCTTTGTGGGATCTTGAGTTAGGATGTGTGGCATTGCATTCTCCCAGGTGGGTTATGTGGAGTATGTGTTGAGGGGGTTTGTGAGGGGAGGTGCTTGTGACTATGGTCAGTGCTGCAAGTCCTCCTTCCCACCCAGCCAGATATCCCACCATGGAACGTGCTTGCATTGCAGGGAGTGGAAGTTGTCTTTCAGGATGTCAGTCAGTGGTGTCCTGCTGTTTGTTGGTGCACAGTTGCCAGCAGGGCCTTGTGCTTCCCACAGCAGTAGCCAGTGTCAGCCATCTTGTGAGTCCTTTTCCACTCCCTGTGATGTGCGCATGGTTCATGGTGGTGTTGATGGGACAGTTGTGGGGGTGAGCAATATCTGTGACTACGACTCCCATGATGCTATTGGCTACACTGACTTGCCCAGCATACACAGAATTCCTTTCTTTCAGTGGTCTTCACTGTGTGTTGGTGTTGTAGTGGTGGCTACATGTCTGGATGTGTTTGTTAGTTATATTTGTGCCACTGCCTAGCTGTAGTTGTAGTTGTGTTTGTACATGTGATGACACGGTTAAATGTAACTTTGAGATGGCATGTGTTGTGTTTATCTGACTGACATACACATTTTGGGATGATTCTGTTCTGGTTGCTGTGTAATTGCTATGAGTGCATGGTTTGACTCTCCCGTTGACAGTGATGTGTGTGTGTATTGTGGCAGAATATTGTGTACATTTGTTGTGTACTCACCAGGCTCTGGGATGTTCTCTAGTCCATAGACGCTCACTGGCGGAAGGATGGCCCGCACCTTCTCCTCCCAGGGCCTGAGGTATACTGGCTTGGCAGGAGGGCCACTGCCGGTGTATTGGCTCAGGAGGTAGTCCTTCTTGAGCAGCTCCCGTACCCTCCTGCGCACGTCATACCACCTGTTCTGGATGTCAGTCTTTGTGCGCAGACATGGTGATTGTGCGTTCACCCTGTTGATGATCCTCTCCCACATCTTGGTTTTCTGGGAGATGGGTGTCTGTTGGACCAGTGTGCCAAACAGCTGTGGCTCTACCCTGAGGATCTCGTCTACCATGACTTCCAATTCACAATCTAGGAACTTGTGATTCTTCTTGGGGGGCATGGTGATGGGTGGTGATGGTGAGTGATGTGTGTGTTGGTGTGCAGGTGAGGGTGTGTGAGTGTGTGTTTTGCTGGGTGTATGTGAGGTAGCTATTTGTTGGTGTGCTGATGGTGTGTGGCTTGTGTGAGGGATGAGCTGTGGGTGTGTGGTTGCTGTCTGTTGAGTGCTGGCAGTAGAATAGCATTTGCAAAGGATCATGGTTGGGATTTGTGTCCTTTATATGGGTGGAGTTGTGGGTGTGTCTTTGTTCTCTGTCCCCACCCCCCAGTATTTATTGGCTTTGTAATTGCTTGTTTGGCCTTTTTTTGTGTATTTTTCCTTAGTACTTTCTGTGCATGTTGGAAACGTTCTTGTGACCGAGTCGGACCCTGCAGTTGTCTCGTACGGTCTTCTCCGTTTCGTTCACGCTGTGTTTGTGCAGTTTTCTATGCTGCGTACGCGTCGGTCGCGGTGTTTTGTGTTACTTCGGCTCGGTTTTGTATGCGTGTCGGTCGTACGGCTTGTCCTCCATACGACTCGGTCGTGGTTTTCGCGCCTTGCATCGTACTTTGCGGTTTGGAGTTCGCGTGTACGTTTCGGTTGGATTTGTTCCGGGTGCGTGTCGGTCGGTTCGATTCGCGTGTTTTTCCGGCCGGATTGCTGTTTTCCGTGCGGCTCGGTCGTTCGGCTTGGGTTCAGTACGTGTCGGTCGGATTTTGCACGCCTTGCATCGTACTTGGCGTGTCGGGCGCCACAGGTACGTGTCGGTCGGAATTAAAATTAATTCCGGCTCCGAGTCGGTCGGTGCTTTTCCCGGCCCGAATCGGAATCGACCCCTATGTGTATTATTTTATTATTGGAGTGTGTTGTGCGTTTATAGGGGAATAGTGTTGGAAGTAATTGAAATCTAATTAAGTAATTATTAAATTTATTTTTGGGTATTGATAATTAATTTATTGGACATTAATTATTAATTGGTAATTTTTTTAATTAGAATTTTTTGTTCTAAAAATTAATGTATTGTTGTTTTATCATTAATTGGTAATTAAATATTATTAAATATTATTTATTGATACATGTAATTAATATATTAACAAGTAATTATTAATTGATAATTAATGTTTAATAATTATTATTATTGGTATAAAAAATATTCAATTGTTCAATATTAGTTAATCGGTAATTAAGGTTTAATAATTAATATGTTTTTGTTATTAAAAATATTTTATTCAATATTTATTATTTGGAAATTAATATATATTAATTATTATTTATTGGTATTTATTATTAATTTATTGTTAATAAATTTTCCATTGAGTAATTATGTTTTTAATCATTATTTATTGGTATTGGTAAATAGTTTAGAGTTATTTAATAATTCATTTATTATTTAAAAAAATTATTTTATGTATAAGTATGTTATTTTTAACTTCTACGCTATCCAACACTTTCCCTACTGTTGCACTCACTGGAGTGGGAATAGTAATTTTTACCCTCATGCTATCCAACGCTTTCCCTACTGTTGCACTCCCTGGAGTGGGAATAGTAATTTTTACCCCTACGCTATCCAACACTTTCCCTACTGTTGCACTCTCTGGAGTTGGAATAGTAATTTTTACCCCTACGCTATCCAACACTTTCCCTATTGTTGCACTCACTGGAGTGGGAATAGTCATTTTTATCCTTACGCTATCCAACGCTTTCCCTACTGTTGCACTCACTGGAGTGGGAATATTAATTTTTACCCTCCCGCTATCCAACGCTTTCCCTACTGTTGCACTCCCTGGAGTGGGAATAGTAATTTTTACCCCTACGCTATCCAACACTTTCCCTACTGTTGCACTCACTGGAGTGGGAATAGTAATTTTTACCCTTACGCTATCCAACGCTTTCCCTACGGTTGCACTCACTGGAGTGGGAATATTAATTTTTACCCTCCCGCTATCCAACGCTTTCCCTACTGTTGCACTCACTGCAGTGGGAATAGTAATTTTTACCCCTACGCTATCCAATACTTTCTCTACTGTTGCCCTCTCTGGAGTGGGAATAGTAATTTTAAACTCTACGCTATCCAACATTTTTCTTACTGTTGTTTTTTTGGGAGTTGCAATAGTAGTTTTATTCCCTCCGCTATTTAATATTTTTTGTATTATTTTAGTTAATGTAGTATATAATTAATTTTAAAAATATTAAAAGTAAATTTAATTTTTTGAATTTGTTATACATAATTATTTAATTTTTATTTATGTTATTGTTTTATGTGTATAGATGTATTTGTAATTTATAATATTTTTAATAATTTATAATTTATTAAAATTATTATTAAAACTCATTATTAAGTAAGTATACATATTATATGTTATATGTATATGTTTAATTAATGTTTTATTAAATTATATATATTACTTATTAATTTTAAACTTTATAAAATATTATTTAACTATGTTTATTTTATTTATAAGTATTATTTAGTTTATTTTACATATTTTTTTAACAAAAAAAAACCGATATTTTTAATAACGATATTTTTGACATCGATATTTTTTTTTCGATATTTTTGTACTTACCATGTTGTAGATAGGATATCGATATTGTTGACATCGATATTCTTGCTCCGATATTTTTGTAAGTCGATTTTTTGACCTTCGATATTTTGTCAGTGAACCGTCCAAAAATACCACCCGTCTTGGAAAACGTGGGGTTGTTTAAAAGTGCCCTCACCCACTAAGAAGTGGCATGCTTCATCATAGGGCTGCTACAGCATCCCTGTGCAGACCAATGCCTGGGATGAAGCAAAGGGAAGGGGAAGACAAAACAAACATAAATGTGTTGGGATCCATGCCGTAAATTACATACAAATGGACAGTGATTATGTGACTATCCTGTGAATATTTATGCATAGATATCACTAGCAAGCATAGACCCTTATGCAGCCTGCACATCTTCTACCACCCTCCAGGAGACAACCTCCCTCTAACTGAACAAACTATGGAAACCATCTCTTCCAACTTGGGACGACACTGCCCCCAGATCTTCCTTGGAGACTTCAATCTCCACTGGAATGATCTGCATGATCAGGCGGTTAGTAGTCTCAAAAACTTCCTAACTGACCTCTCCCTGACCCAATTCTGTGACAGTCCCATGCACAACTTAGGCTGGACTCTAGATCTAATCATCGCCAATCCCAACTCCATTCAGCTCGATTCTATTCTCCCCTGTGACTGGTCGGACCATCACTATATCACCTTCCGTATCCCTGAAAGCTGGAACTCCAAAAGATCTCAACCACTAAAACAAAAACAGTGGAAAAGATCGCTCCATAATACAAACATAAATGAGCTCATATCTCACTTTAATATCTCCCTACTGCCGCCTGCAAACATGGTCAAAGTTCACGACCTCACTGAGCACTATAACAAAGCCATGTTGTCTGCCTTGAATGCAGCTGCCCCCGTTCAACTAAAAAGAAAACCCATCAAAGACTCCAAACCATGGTTCAATGACTGCCTAAATGCTGACCGACGCAGCCTTAGATTAGCAGAACGCGCATGG
Organism: Calotriton arnoldi; assembly: GCA_963921515.1. NCBI lineage: Eukaryota > Metazoa > Chordata > Amphibia > Caudata > Salamandridae > Calotriton > Calotriton arnoldi. Next base: position 316,459 of record CAWUFW010007699.1, read on the forward strand.
AGATCAGCTCCATCCACTGGTCTACTAAAAACTCTAAGACTAAAAAGGAGTAGATACAATAAACTCATCAGAACGGCAAAAGCAACCTTCTTCAAATCCCAACTTGACAAAGTCAAAATTCGCCCGAAAAGACTCTTTGAGTTGATTAAGTTACAATCTAATAACACTTCTGGCCAATCACCGCACATCTCCTGCCCTCAGCCTAACTGCGATGCCATTGCTGACTTCTTCCTCGAAAAGGCGAGTAAGATTGAATCGGACCTCAAGTCTGCTCTAATCGAACTCTCACCCTCTCCTGACTCCTCCTTACCCGCCCCCCCTCTTACACCGCCCTGTCTCTCCCCCAATAACAATGCCTCTTGGAGCCAATTCACGCCCCTCAATGACACTGCCATCCTCAGCTTACTATCATCCCTGAAACCTTCAAATCACTTCAATGACCCCCTCCTCCCCCAACTTCTTTAAAGAAAGGATAGAATCACTAGTCCCGCTCTGGTCCAAGATCATCAACGCTTCCCTTCTTCAAGGTGAGATCCCGGACTGCCTGAAGGCGGGCCTGGTTCTCCCTATTCTCAAAAAACCCACGGCGGACCCTGAAGACCTGAATAACTATCGACCAATCACAAACATCCCTACCCTGGCAAAACTCCTTGTGAAATGTGTACATGAACAACTGCGCAAACACATTGAGCAATTCCAACTTCTCGATCAATTCCAATCGGGCTTCTGCTCTGGCCACAGCACTGAAACGGCCATCACTCATATAGTGGACGATGCCCTCACTTTGCTTGATCAGAATGAAGCTTGCTTACTAATACTACTCGATCTCTCATCTGCATTTGACACGGTCAAACATGACAATCTACTTAACCTCTTGGAATGCAGGATGGGGCTCTCAGGCACTGTCCTAAAATGGTTTGCCTCTTTTCTCAACAACAGAACACAAAGAGTCAAATCCAATCAAATTCTATCCAACTCCAGTCCCTGAACCCTGGGTGTCCCCCAAGAGTCCTCACTCTCCCCCAGGCTCTTCAACCTTTTCATTGAACACCTGACTGTAATCCTCAAAGCATCCAACATCCAATATCACATGTATGCAGATGATACCCAACTGTACATGAAATTATCTTCACCAGAAGATATCAAGTCACTCAACGGAACCCTGCACAAAACCTTAAATTGTCTAACCTCCAACCACCTCAAACTAAACGCCCTTAAAACTGAATTCCTCCTCATTTCACCCACTAGGCAAACTCCCACTGTTGTGAAATATCTAACAAACCTCACCACTCTCAACTGCACACCACACATCATTGATTCCACGAAATCACTGGGAGTTGTGCTAGATAAGAACCTAAACATGCAAGATCACATCAGAGGAGCGAACTTCCAAGTGAGCATCCTAAGAAAACTTAAACCCTACCTTCCACAAGATGACTTCAAATCGGCGGTGCAAGCACTAGTCATCTCAAGACTTGAATACGGCAGTGCTACTCTATGCAGACTTCCGAAACTCAGTTTTACCCCCCCTCAGAGCATCTCTGAATGCTGCGACTAGACTTGTCACTGGTTCCAAGAAAACCAACCACATCTCGCCGGACCTGAAATCGCTCAACTGGCTTCCATTTGAGGCAAGGATCCAGTTAAAAATTGCTGCCCATAGAGCATTACACTTCAATACCCCTCTCTACCTGACAAATAAGCTTGAACTATCAGGTGGCTCCCGGCCCTCAAGGAGCACCAGCACACTGCTCCTTAAGCCGAAGAAATTTAAAAAACTCAAAACCTACAAACTTACTTTCTCTAGCATTGCCCCGAGAATCTGGAACTCCCTACCTGTAGAAACAAGACTGATTCCCTCAACACTGGCCTTCAAAAGGGAAGTAAAGGCTCTACTGATGAACACTGCGCTGAACTAGAAGCTTCTCTCCTTTTGTCGCCCTGCTTATTTTAGCTGATTTAGCTACTACCTGGCTTCTGTTACGGCCCAGTGTCGCCCGCCATTATGTCATTGTTGTTCCTGATGTATATTGCCTAATTGCTACCTGGCTTTTGTCACGGCCCATTGTCGCCCGCCATTATGTCATTGTTGTGCCTGATGTATATTGCCTTAATTTTGTCCCGCAGCTATCTATCTATGTCTTCCTCAACCCGCATGTGAAGCGCTCTGATACCCGCTTGGGTCATGTTCGCGCTATACAAAACTTTAAATAAATACAAATGGACAGTAATTATGTGACAATAAAACTAACTCAGAGATACCCTTCCACAATTTTTATTCATGGGTTCCCTGGATAGGATATAAAGTAAAAAAACAGAGATGGTCTAGGGGAAAGTTAGGACCCCTTATCTCTCCCATACTGCTTCTATGTTGACATGTTTCGGCTTCTAATGTCATCCTTAAAAGGTCATTTGGCCTTCCCCAGGTCTAGCGATCCCTTTTTTTGCCAATCCCCCTATCTGGTCACTCTCCAAAGATTCGAGGGGATATGTGTGTTTGAAAATAAGTATTTCTATATACAACGACCTTGCTTGTCACTTTCTGTGTAGATGCACACATATATTTATGAAATGACAAACACATAACATATCTCCAAAATACAAGACAATTCACAGCCACACGTTTTCTAATGTTATGTTATGTTATGTTATGTTATGTTATAGGGGTATTTGTAAAGCGCACGGCTGCTCCTAAGAGTGTCCCGGCGCTAACTTAACCCTATTGACAGAACAGTTGGGAGCGACTACGGGTGACTCCACTCTCATTGAAACAACCAGGTTTTTAGCTTTCTTCTAAAGCTGAGGAGAACTTGTTCCTGTCTCAGGAGAGGCGCCAGGCTATTCCACAGTTTAGTAGCGGTCACCTGGAACGAGCGTCCGCCCAACCGAGAACGTGCAAATTTTGGCACGACCAACAGCTTCTGAGTTGAGGAACGCAGGGTTCTGATAGGAGCATATGGCTGGATTCTGTTCCTGATGTAGGAGGCTCCAACATTGTGAAAGGCTTTGAAGACTAGTACCAGGGCCTTAAAAATCACCCATTTCCGCACCGGTAGCCAGTGCAGGGACATCAAGTGGGGCGTCATATGAGTTCTAAGGTCAACCAACAAGACAGCCCTTGCTGCCGCGTTCTGTACCACCTGCAAACGACCTAGTAGGTAGTCAGGGAGGCCAAGATACAGAACGTTGGCATAGTCAAGCCTAGATGTTACCAAAGCTTGGACCACTGTTTTCCTATGGGGAACTGAAAGGAGAGGGAGAAAGTTCCTCATCATTTTCAGTAGTCCGAAACAGGTGGCGGCCACCGATTGAACTTGTGCCTTCATGGACATGTCCGCATCCATTTTTACCCCAAGGTTTTTTACGGTGGTAACTGGACAGGTGGGGGGGACATGTCCTGAGGCCACCAATTACGCCATTCCACGCCGGGACTATGGCCGAAACAGATAATTTCGGACTTATCGGAATTACATAACAGTTGGTTTTGCCTGAACCAGGAAAACACCTTGGACAGGCAATTGTTGATATCATCTCCTCTCAACACTGCATTTTTCTCATAGGTAAACAACAGCTGCGTGTCGTCGGCGTAGGATATGACTTTAGCCCCATGATGCTCTGCCAGGAGTGCCAAGGGAGCCATATATAGATTGAACAAAGTTGGGCTCAGGACCGAACCTTGTGGCACTCAAACCCTCATAGGAGGGATAGGGGTGGTGAAAGGGGGGAACCATATGGTTTGCTGGTGGCTTTCGAGAAAGGAGGTGAACCACTTGAGGACTGTGCCCCCGATACCACAGTCCTGAAGCCTGTGCAAAAGTCGATCGTGGGGCACGGTATCAAAAGCCGCCGAAAGGTCCAGCAGTATCAATACCGCTTTCCCACCGCTGTCCAGAGTGGTTTTAATGATGTCAGAGACTTCCAGTAACGCAGTCTCCGTACTATAATTAGATCTGAACCCAGATTGGCTGGGGTGCAGTGCATGGGTAGTGTCAATAAAATCAGTGAACACAGTGTAGTTGCTGACTATAGAGGGGTCTGCCGTAGCTTTTTTGAGAAGTGGCAAGATTCATCCAAGTTTCCAACATTCAGGCATCAAGCCCTCAGATAAAGACAGATTCAGAACCAGGTTCACTGCTGGATTGATCACATCCGCAATAGAGGCCAACACTCTGGCCGGGCACGGATCCAAAGGGGAGCCAGATTTCAGTGCTTGCATTATTTTAAGAGACGTAGTCATGGAAATAGGGGGGAACTCTAAGAGAGTCTCATCTAAGTTGGAGTAGACGGGAAAGGGTGGGGCTAAAATGCCATCGCCAACTTGAGGCCCAGTTCTGAAAGCATCCTGAATATTTTTAATTTTATTATAGAAATATTGTGCCATGCGGCTTGTCCATTCATCTGTGGGAGTGAACGGGGGCTTAATTACGTTCGGAGAGGAGAAGGCCTTGACAATTTTGAACAATTCCAGGCTTCTGTTCCCAGCTTGTTAAATTTTTGAGGCCAACATTTTTTTTTTCATGGGTATGTTAAAATCTCAGAGAACCAGGCAGTGGTTATATTTGGCTGCTATAGAGGACAAAAAGCTTGATTAGGTATAAATGGAAAACCACCCCTTTATTGCACCTTAATCACATGCACTCTTAAGGTCAGTCACGGCAATCCATGACCGACCTCTATTACATTTTTGTTACTCATTACACAGTCCCACCTCTCATCAGGGAATGGAAACACTACGGTGTTGGTGAATCTCCCAAATCAGAGAAAGTAAAAAATGAGATCAAGTTGTATCTTACCAAGTTTCATCAATAAAGTTGCTCAAACTGGAGTACAATCGGGAGCATCCCCCTGTAGTCACACTCTGTGTTGCGAGATAAGCAAAACATCATGTGAACCACATATGCCAAATGACTTTTAAATATTAAAAAGGTTTGCACCCAGTAGATATCCGCTACTTCTCACCAGCTAGATAGGGGTATGTGCATTTATTCCCCGGTTAATAACTGTAAAGAGTTTGTCCAATCTGTATGGATTACTGGATCATCATTGCTCATGCATCTGCATGTGCTTATTCATACGATGCTTCGGGAAGGAAATATCCAAACCCCGATTATTCCTGGTAGAGTTGGGTTCCTCTTAATGCCCGCCCCACACGCTGATCGTTCTTGTTTATGCATCAGCCATCATGAATTTTTTCAATCCCTAATCTCTGGCCTTCGTGAGACCTTCTCCGTTAAAAAAGGGCACTGTAGGCTTATCATAAGAATGGGTGTGTCTAGGGCACAGTCTGTTGTTCAATAGTTATTAGTCTATGGTCGTTGCCCAGTCAAAAGGTATTCTGTGTCCCATTTCTCTGTCAGATCCCTCCGCCTTCACTGAAACTCAGTGGTTTCTAGCGACTCGTTTATGACACTCGAAACTCTGTCTTTCCACTCCTACCCCACTTACTTCATCACGGGTTGGATGCCACTCATTTGTGCCTCTTGCCACCCCATGTAGATGCATCGGAACTGAGAAACTCCCCTTCTTAAGTCCGATTCGACCAGGCGCTCTAAGGATAGAGCACATGGGTTCGGGGGGAGAGAAGAAAAGACTAGACCCTTTTCTTGTATTTCATACACAAATACCCACTTCCTCTGTGAGTGTTCATTTCTATCCCCTTATGTTTATGCTCACACAGGGCAATTACGCTGATATTCACCTTCATGTTATACCGGACTATGCCCCTACCCTTTTTATTCGATTTGATTCCCTATGGGCGAATATATAAATCACCCTAGGGGATAGGACTATAGTAGTCCTGCATACTTTCATTTCTTTATGAAGGTGGTTTACAATACCCCGCTTAATAAATTGATTGGATGATAAAGTAAACAGGCAGGATTCCATAGGTATTGGGGGGGATTTAGAACGTTCAACAGCGGTCTTAATTTCAGAGGGCGTATTCTATGGACAATGGATTATACCATCTCTGGTGGACATCTCTCTCTTCCTATGTTCAGATACGACAAGGGAGGTTTCTTAGTACAGTTTGAAGCACATTAACTCGATGTCTTATTAGAGCCGGGTCTGGTGGCTCAGTGGACTAAAGCAGCCACTGCAGGGGCCTGTGTTCAACCTCATGGTCACAGGTTCAAATCCCGGCGGGTCCACTCAGCCTTTCATCCATCTGAGGTCGATAAAATGAGTACCATTGAGTTGGGTAACAATAAACATCTGTTATTCAGCGCCAGGACACCTACGGGTAATCGTGCGCTTTACAAATACACCTGTTATGTTATTTAAAGATGTATTAGCTGATGGCCAGGGGATCGCGTCATTGAGGCATTTGATGTCATTACGGATCTTATGGATCATGTTTCTCACTCCCTGCTGAGAGGTGGGAATGTGCGATGAGTAAAAAAAAATATGACAGAGGTCGGTCATGGGATTTCCGTGACCAACTCTAAGAGTGCATGCGATTAAGGTGCAATAAAGGGGTGGTTTTCCCTTTATACTTAACTTTTTATAACATTCAAAAACGTGTGGACGTATATTGTCTTGTATTTTGGATTTATGGTATGTGTTTGTCATTTCAGAAATATAGGAGTGTCTCTACACAGAAAGTGACAAACAAGGTTGTTGTATATAGAAATACTTCTTTTCAAACACACATATCCCCTCGAATATTTGGAAATTACCCAGATAGGGGATTGGCAAAAACGGGATCGCTATTCCTGAGGAAGGCCAAACGACCCTTTAAGTGTGACAGTAGAGGCCAAAACATGTCAACATAGAAGCAGTATAGGAGAGATAAGGAGTCCTAGCTTTCCCTTAGACCATCTCTGTTTTTTAACTTTAATCCTATCCAGGAAACCCATGAATAAAAATTGTTGAAGGGTATCTCAGAGTTAGTTTTATATTCACATAATCACTGTCCGTTTGAATGTAATTTACTGTATGGATCCCACACATATATGTTTGTTCTGTCTTCCCCTTCCCTTTGCTCCATCCCAGGGGTTGGTCTGCGCAGGGATGTTGTAGCAGCCCATTGATGAAGCATGCCACTACTTAGTTGGTGAGGACAATTGTAAACAACCCCACGTTTTCCAAGAGAGGGGTGGTATTTTGTCCTCATTTTGTGTTTATGATAGGGAGGATGGAAAAGGAGCAGTACCTCTCTCCCTTCTTTTAGTGTGTTGATATACTTCTCAATTCCCATAACTTTCCTTAGAGAATTCAGCTAATTTCACTGGATGGAATTCCATGGGAAAAGTTCTAGGTCAGTGATTTTACTGACAATTTTGAGGAACTCATAATGGGCTCCTGAGAACACAATGGGCCTGATTCAAAAAGGTAAACTTACAATTTAGTGTAAGTTTATGTTTTTTTTTGTTATTAATTAAGTTAAGTTTAAGTTAATAGTAAGTCCTCAGTCAGGGCGGAGAACTCTGCACATAAAAGATGGGACCGCCTATCTTTGTGAACCAGGCCCAGTGGCTGTACTGTAGGTGGATTAACGAATTAGAGACAGCTTAGTGTGATCGAAATATCAACTGTGTAGGCACATTTTAGTATTGTATCATCAATTAACTCCATAGCAGGGTTCTTTTCAAGGTTTTTGTTCATTTATTGTTCCTATTATACTACATTCATTTTCTAGTCCTTAGCAACAGGTAATAGCGACATCCAACATGTATTTTAACTCTTGTGACTCACAAGCCTTTGGCTTTTCAAAGGCTCTGGTGGGTTATAAGGAACATAGTCAGAGATTAGGATGCATGTCTTATTTCTAATGTAATGCTTGATTTTCCCAGTAGTTGGTTTAGAATGGAATAATTGCAGTTAAGCATTGGTTGCAGTACGAAATTGAAAGCTAGATAATATGAGCCACTACAAGCCATGGAATACTCTACTGGTATCTGTGTTGAATCGCTGTATTAATCTTGTTACTGTTTACAACACTAAAAGATGATTACACCACTGATATTTTGGTGTCAGTATTACACATATAAATGTCAATTTTAAGTTGTGCCAATGGGTCCTGTCCATGGTCTAGGAAATCATACATACGCCAGCTAAAATGATAATTGTATTTAACTAGGTAGTATATTGCGTTATCAAAGCTTTGGCACCCCTCTCCTTAACCATCAGCTTACTGTGATCAGTCTAGCAAAACACATGCAATGCCGCTTCTCCAGATCTCTTCAAAACTCAACCAGTAGCTAGGTTGCACAGCGGCCACATGCAGACATCCACATAGTAAAGTTGCCCAGTAGCAAGAGTCAGTGTACATTCTGTGTGATGTGTGAAGGCGAAGGCGAGGTGCAGCCGCGTGGACGGTGCAGGTTGGAGCCAGTGCCAGGAGGCAAAGCAAAGAGCAGGGGGCATTTATGCAGGTGAGCGTCTAGCCTCTCTGCGGCAGGGTTGGGTCAGAATCGCAAGCAGAGGGGGGTATGGCGGGTCGGTCTGACCCACGCCTGTCCTGCGCCGCCGTGCCATGTCCCCGTGCCGGCTCGGCCCTAAGCTCACGCAGTCCTGCACTGCATTTCCTCTGACCTGCGCTCATGCCTGCTCTGAGCCCGCGAGCTCCTGGGTTCCTGAGCTCTGCCCCTTTGCAACCATACGCCGTTTCCACCACACGTGCTATAGGCTCCGTTTGGCCCACTGATCCCCAGCCATTCCTGTAACCCCCTGCCACTACAGTTACAGAGGGAGAGGCCGCCAGTGCCCCTGGAGGCGGTTGCCCACCCTTTAATTTCCTAAACCTCCAGCACCCCCACCTCCAGGAGAGGATCACTAAACCCTCCAACAAAATCATCACTTCTGTCCTCCTCCATCAGCGCTCCCCTGTGCCCTCCGAAGGGGAGGGAGGAGTGGAACAGTGAATCAGACGTGGCAAGGACTCATAGCCTACAACTTACAGCTTCAGCCACAGCCTAAAAAATATACATAAAGTATATATACAACAGAGAGACAGCGACTCAGCGATATAGCGACAACCTCTGTGACAGCCTCAGCTATTGGAGGACACATGCCAGAGTAGAAGACACATCGGCCCCTACAGAGCCCAGACTGTAGCCAGAGTGCAGAAATTACGCGGAAAAGGGCTGTGGCCACACGTCCGAGACCCAGCAAGGCAGAGAACACGGGGGAAGCCGACAACATTAGACCGCTGTGCTGCGACAGTAGAGCCCTTACGCTGTGGAGGCGACCCGCCCAGACACGGGTGCGGCTTGTAGCCAAGGATTGCTCCCGCCTCTAGCGACTACCTAGGCCAACAGTCTGTACAGCAGTACTCCAGTGTCACAGCAACATAACTATATACAGGAGACGAAAAGGGGCCCTAGGACTCCTCTAAGGAGGAGAGACACCCACCGGCCCTCACGTAAAGCTCAGGCTAAATTTATGGTGCCTAGGACCAGATTGTCGCGAATGGGCGGTCGGTCCTTCTCTTGTCTAGGTCCCTCTTTGTGGAACTCCCTCCCTATGTCACTTCAGACTGAAACTATATATGAGAATTTTCGTAAGTGTCTAAAAACCTGGCTGTTTAATATGTAGAGCACTCTCTTTTTCTCTTCTGTTCCTGGAAGGCGGCGCCTGGAAACCCTTGGGTAGCTGTACGCCTTATAAGATTAAAATAACATAACATAACATAACCTTCCACCTGAGCCCAATGAGCCACTCAGACGATTACCTGGAATAACCCCCGAAGAGATCAACAGGCCTAGGAAGAGGGAACCCAGTGGGTGCCTGCCGAAAACCCAAACACAAAGACATGGGCATCTCCACAGTTGGCTGGAAAATTGCACCCGAGTATTCCTGCAGAGTAGAGCGGCAACCATGGTAAAAGGGGGAAAAAGACGTCAGCCGAGCGGAGGGGGGGAGCCCCAGAGAGCACCCAAAGGGGGGTAAAGACCTTGGACGACTACTACAGGAGAGTAGACACAAAGCTGGATGGCAACCCTGACATCATGCCCGGGACCAACCACAGTGAAAAAGATGGCCAGCCAGTGAGAAGTGAGCAACAACAGACCCCCTCGGACTTTGGGGATACACCTCCAATGCCCGCAGGGGCTCTAGAAGCCAGACAGGGAGCTGACGATGGTACAGCGTGGGGTATGCACAATACGGACACCACCAACAAAGGGCCCATCTTCAGTATATGCCTACTGACAAGCGGGGAAGACAACACTGTGATAGAACTCTCTACAGAGCTGACAGCCACTCCCTGCATGGAGTGGGAGTTATTTAGTGAGTCACTCTTAAAGACGCCAAACCCCAGCCCATTCAACATGACAGTGGATATGGTGCAGGGGATAGACAAACAAGGCCCGAGCCAAAGTAGCAGCGGTGGTCGGCTACATGATAGAATTGGATCCCTCCCCAAACCAGCACCCAGAACTCAAGTGGGAGGGAGGACGCAGGCAGAGATAGCCCCAAGGCACAGTCTCTCGACGAAGAACAACAGCAAACACCTTGGTTTCCGGTCAGGAGGGTCCCAAACGAGAGGTCACCCAAAACCAAGCAGGTGGAAGGCACAGAGACTAGCGAGGATGAGCTTAATGAACAAGGCAACTGGTTGTCTTCGATCAACGAGACACTTGCGGCAGCCACGAAGGCCCTCAACTGGCAGTCACACAAATTAGAGGTCCAAATGGACACAATGCAAACCATAGCCCTGACCATTGCAAAAATAAGCCTCAAGCTGGAAATGTTAGAGAAACGAGTAAACATAAAGGACTGCCACTGTAGAGCTATCGTGGAAAAAACTGTCAACGTTGCCGAAAGTCCTGACAACACTGATTACAGATTTGAAAAAAATTAACTCTAACAACAGACGCAATACTAATTTAGAAACAAAAGCCGAAACTATGGCCACGGCTGAAAGCACGGAGGTTTATGGGACACAATCTAGTTCAATAACCTCGAGAAAAGAAGCAAGTCCAGTGGTGGCCCGAGCAACAGCCAACCTCCAACAGAGTCCGCTCAAGGTAAGAACAAACAAGGCAAACAGAATTAGCAATCCCAACATTACCATCACTGCCAACTCCAACTCCAACTCCAAGATTACTAACAATCAGCCTCAACACAGTACCAACAACCAGATTCAATGGATGGTTACAATGGAAGAGACCCCTAGGACCAGGCCACCAACAACACAAGGCCCACCAGCCCTACTATCATGGATAACGAGCCCCTGTCCACACGCGAGAAAAAAAAACTAAAGAAAAGACAAAAAACGACAAGGCAAATTTAAGCACTAAGGATCTGGGAGCAACCCCGCATGACAGGTAAGACAACCACCAAGATCGAAATACCTCCCAGCAGGAAGCTATACCCGATTTTCGAGAAAAAGAGAAGGGCGTCGATGCGGAACACACAAGTCCATGATCCAACAGCCTTCGAGGATGATGGAGCGAGCTCGGATCAAACCTCTAGTCAAATTCATGATAGAACAGAGCCAAGGCCAACCCAAGGGGTAGTTATGAGGAGCTCAAAACACAATCACATGCCCGCGCAAGCGGCGATCGGCGAGACTCCGAGACAAACAAGACCCCAGGGAATAGACGCTGCCAGTCAGGCATCGCAGGAAGAGCAAATGGAACTAAAGGAAAAGATAGCAGGGGAAGTAGGGTCTAGCAGAGATAGACCATCAATTGAGCAAACCCAAGTCCACTCAATAGAAAACAGGGCCTCAAACGCACAGACAAACATCGAAGAAGACTCCAAGGCTCACACATCGGCTTCACAGAGAGTCACGTTTTCCCCTCAGCACGTCACATGGAAGGATAGACACCCTCAATAGGGGAAATATCTTGAAATTGCTTCATCACATCCCCTCGTTGGCTTACATAATGAGCAAAGACCTCCTCAGCATACAATTCAAGTTGAACAAGCAGCGGCCCACCACAGAAAACACACTAACAACATGAAAGACAACTACCGAAGCTGACATGGTTCTACGGGAAAAGACCAGTTTAAAAAAATGGGTCATTGTGGTCCAGGAGTTAGAAGACGAAAAATACCCACATGTGCTAGACATACAAGAGGATGGCCTGACCGAACAACAAAGAAACGGTTCAAATACACAAAGCTCACAAAGCTTCCGAAAAGGGATGTACCCCTCAGTCACGCTACCGAGCTTTCATAACTTCACAATTGAAATGAGTGAAATAGAGGGTTATAGTGAGAGGAAAGTAATTGAAAGAAATACCTCAGAAAAAGGCTGGCACAGGCCCCCGTCAAAAAAGGCATCCAGCCAAGCCACCACATTGCACGGAGGTCATAATAAGCTTTATTCCTAGTCCTAAAGCACAAAATAAAGCAAAACTCACAATTCCATTACAAAAAAATGCAGAGGGACCGGCAAATAGAGCTCACAAGCCAAGTCTGAGGCTCATAACATGGAATGTGGCAGGAATCTTAAGCACAAAAAACAGCATATCAGCAATGGGAAAGATCCAGGAGGGGGACATTCTCTGCCTACAGGAAACATGGGCTGCAGAGGAGGTCCATTTACAAGGCTTTGCCGGTATCCATGTGCCAGCTAGGAAACTACACGCTCACAGCAGGCCCTCAGGTGGGCTCTCAATTTACTCCAAACATGCATTAGAGGTCTCAATTAAAGAGATTGGGAAACCAATGGACACGGCATAGTGTATTGTGATAAACGGTCTATGGGATGGTAAATCCAGAAAAGAGCTCTTAATCATCAAAGTATATCTCAACCACAACGGGGCTACGAAATTGGCAAACACCAAATGGATCATTGCAATTTTAGAGGAAGTACTCTGTGAATACACCGATTTCGACCTGATCATCAGGGGGGACTTTAATCATTCACCATCTAAGTCCAGATAACGAACAAGACATACCGGCTGAAAGAGCATTTAATAACTTTCTAAGGTCGTTTGGTCTAATCTCAGCACAGACATGGATGGAGCAACATAGCACCAAGGAATCATATCTCTTGACCTTCAACAATCAAACAACAATTGACTACATCCGCATCAGGAAAAGTACGTGGTATAGAATTCTGGGCTTCCGGATATATCGACATGACACAAGCGACCACACAAAGCTCATTGCAGAATTCAATCTCCAGTGTGAATGCCATGAAGAACTGGTGCCCATAAGCAACACATTAGGGTGGGAGGAGCACAAATTAGTGAACAGCATCAGATGGAACCACTTCACGGTCTCGGATTGGGAGTCTTGGAAGTTGGGACAAGCATGAAAGGGGCATAGTAAGCCTCTCTCCCCAGCCATCCTGAGCTGGGCCACCTGGATTGAAGAACTGCGGGTGGCCCTGTTAAAAGGGCCGAGGAATACAGCCCTCAAGATGGTGGGGTACCAAGAACGAATCTGGAAACAACAAAAGGTTGAAGAACAGCACCCGCACTCTCAGACAGGCCAAACGGGCATACCAAAAAAATGGTTCCCCGGGGGCAGAGAGAGCTTATAAAGAAACCCAGCGGAGCCACAAACATCTAATATGGAAACAAAAATACCAGACGATGGAGAAGGAATGGATCAAGGTATTTGACTTATGCACGCCCAACAAACAGAAGCAATTCTGGGAGCACAGAGCCAAGATGGAAAGCACAGAAATGGACATGCAGAACGCAGTCACAGCAGAAGCCTGGCTGGCCCATACAGCAGAAATTTATACAATGAAACCCAGAGGCCATAACATCAGAAAGTCCCCTTGGTGAGAAGACCAGCCATATGAGGCGGGCCAAGCTCAGGACCCGAAAGAGGTCATAAAGGTCATAAAAAGGATTAAAAAAAGGACGGAGCCCCAGGACCCAACAGCCTACCGGGCGGACTGTCCAAGCAGGACCTCAAGGGGTGGGCGGAGCTGCTATCACCTCTGTACACGGAATACAGAGCTTTGGGGGATGTACCGGATGCCTGGCACAGCTCGTTACTGCAGCCAATATACAAGAAGGGAGCAAAAACAGACACAAAAAACTATAGACGTATTGCCTTGTTAGACATCGAAGGTAAAGCATATGCTAGTATCCTGCTACAGGAACTTACAGCCTGGATCAAGGACAATGAAATACTACCTTTTTATCAGATGGTATTCCGCAAAGGCTGTTCTACTATAGATAACAATATGGCTCTCCCGTTCCTGGCACTACAGGCAAATTCCAGTAACAATCTGCCAGTATTTGCATGCTTTGTAGACAATTCTGCAGCCTTCGACTGGCTAAACCGAAGCAAGCTATGGCACAAACTGTCCAGCTGGAAGATCCCAGGTAAACTACTGAAGGCAATTATGTCATTGTACATCAACACTTGGGTGAGAATCAAACTGGCTGGGGAAACAGTCACACACAAGCTGCCAACTGACCAAGGCCTAAAGCAGGGCTGCGTATTAGCACCAACACTCTTCAACCTTTACACGGCAGACCTGGGAAAAGCCCTCCAAGGAACAAGCTTGGCAACCCTGAAAATCAGACAGCTACGACTACACGCTCCAGTATGCCGATGATCTGGTGATCCTCGACCACACCAGAGTAGGTTTGCAAAGATGTTTGAACGCATTATACACCTACAACCAGGAAAATTAGATCCTGGCTAATCCCGTCAAAACGAAAGTCATTGTGTTTGGTAAATATGTGAAGAAAGCGTGCTTATCGTGGAGACTAGGCAGTAATAACATAGCAACAGAAAGAGCATACCACTGCCTAGGAGTGTGGCTGAATGATAAAGGAAAGGCAACCTTGCACCAGGCTAAGACGCAAGCCAAAATACAAGCTACCACCTACTCACTGTGCAAGCTAGATGGTAAATTACACAGCCCTTCCACAGAACCTATAATGGGAGTAACAAATCTAAACTGCTCGCTGTTGCTGGGTATGCAGCACACGCATTCCCAGGTAAGATGGAAAAGATGATGGAAAAAGCCTAGTGCCAGTGTTATAAAAGGCTTTTTAGGCTCCCCAAATACACACGAAACGCCTTGATCTGGCTTGAGCTTGACCTAGTACAACAAAAATACGAATGCAGGAGCACATTGGTAAATTTCTGGTTTAAGACAGTAAAAGCCCAGAAAGGATCCCTTAAGGAGGTATTGAGAACCGTATTTGAAGGGGCACCAAACAGATGGCAGAAGTACTGTCTGGAAACAGTTGCTGAGTTGGGGTAGCGTCCTGGTCCCAAGAGGAACTAAATTATCCAGCAATAAAGATGGCGCTAAATAACCAAACCATCCAGATATCAAGGAACAAAGACAAACCAGACTCAAGGACATCAGAGGGTTGGTCGGCCTAATTAATGCACATGAGTCGTACAAAATTCAGCCATACATGAAAAAGGTGCTTGAAAGAAATTCAATGGGCACGCCTAGTGCCTCTGCCAACAAAGGAACTGAACACGGGCTGGAAATCTTTGAGCAATATAACCAGATGCAGGCTGTGCAACTACAGTGCAGAATCGTTGATACACCTAATATGTTGCTGCCCTGCCCACGGCAACACTGATGCAAATTGTTAAAACCAATGTTTTTAAGGCATGGGCTCAGAAAATGCGTTGACGCAGTGGCCCTGCTCCAGTCCTACCCAGAGCCCTTGGATCTTGCCAAATTTGGCAAATTCATGAGCATGACATGAAGGGTCCTAATTGAAAACAGCACAGATGATAATTGTGCGGTCACACAATTGTTGATACTCCTGTTGTTACAGAAGGGGACGAACAGTAAGACTCCACCTCCAGAAAAAGGTCCATGTGGTCCTCACAAGACCCGCAACGCACTAGGGGGCATATCTACAAGGGCAGGCGATACAATTATCGCCGCTTTAGCGTCCGTTTTCAGACGAAAAGCGGCGATCATTTTAACGCCTTATTAGCAAGGACACGCTAACGCGTGAATCCATGCTTTTCGCCCTTTCTCTTATCGCCCAGCTTTGCATCTCTAATGAGATGCAAAGTGGGCGTTACTGGGCGTACCCCAGATGGGCTACGTTGTAAATATCGCCGATGTGCACATCGCGATATTTACAAGGCAGCCCACAGGATGATAGCAGACGTTAGATTTTGGCGAAAACGGCCGTTTCGCCAAATTCTAACGTCTGCTATTATCCCGACTTAGCCATCCCTAACATAGGGGTGGATTGTGCTGATACGACCACAGGGTCGTATCAGCAAGGTCATCGCCGTTTTGCAGGGAACATCGCTGGAAAACCAGCGATGTTCCCTGCAAAACGGCGATAACCTCGCTATCTCTGGATTTTTATCGCCCTGGAGAAGCGTGTTGTTAATAACGCGCTACCAGGGCGATAATTTCCGGAGATAGCCAGCGATAAGTAATCTATCGCTAAGCACGGCCAGCGATACTTATCGCTGGCCGTTGATAATATGCCCCTAAGTGACTTTCTTTGTCAAGCACATATAAGGGGCTCGGACATTTTTTAAACGTAATTTTAACCCATGCATTTTAGGGTAAAACCCATATTTCACAAATGGTCTGAGACTGGTGTTCAAATGTTATTTTTTATTTGATACACAATTTGATACAGGTATTATAATGGTGTGAGACACGTTTTTATACAGTAATTTGGATATTGTATTGCAACTTTGCAATGATTTTAAGTAATAAATACATTCATTAATGCAGACATTACACAGGCAACATGCCAAATGCACGCCAAAATGAAGCCTATGTGCATTCTGCAGTATTCAGTGCTGTGTTGTAGCACTCGTTACCTTATTAATATTCAGTATTACTTGCATGTGTTAATGATGTCATTAAGTTCTTAGGTGGAATGTAGGGAAAGATTTGACTGGAGGATAGCAGTTAGACTTGAGCCGTGGCTGACTTCAGATGCTGCTCCTGTGCAGTTTCTTGTTATTGAATAAACCTATATTCTTTCAACAAATGAGCAGCGTGATCACTACAAATATAATGGCGACAATTGGAGAAAGAGACTGAGGAACCCACGAGCTGTGTACACCGCCCACTACTCTTACCGTGCAAAATCTCCAGTTGCGCAGTTGGTCAGTTTCGGACTTAAGCAGTCCTGCCAAGTATCACGCATCAGGTGTGACGCTCACGCATTTCAGTGTGGTGTTCCGCATCACCGCACTGAAATGCATTGTCACGCATTTACTGCCACTCGCCAGCGCGCGCCACCGGCAGCGCCTGTGCACCGTGCCACCTGGGCAGCGGCTCTCAGCCTCTGCTGCTCCAAGACGTGCTGCCTGCCAGCAGCTGCTGCTTGCTGGGCTCAGTAAGTTAAATAGTTAAAGATTGTCTGCTCTCAGCTCTGGAGTGGCTGAGAGTGCTACAATGTAACGAAATCTGCCCAGGCTCGTGCCTGGCTCCAGGCTGCACGTATTCCCGAAAAGTAAAAGTAATGACGAATCTCAGCTCGGACTACCTGACAGAGGGGATGTTTTTCAATTCCTATTTGCTCTGTTTTACATGTTTTTTTTTCTTTTTCGAGACTGGGATTTCTTGTATGGGCCGTAAACTGTAATTTCTTTTTCATGCGCGTGATTTTGGTGTTTTAACACCAGCATAGAGGTTTTAAAGCAACGGCTGGCATATATTTTGGAGCTAGTTGTTTGCCAACATGCAATAGGATCTCCAATTTTAACTGTGGCGACATCCGCAGACAAAGGTATGTGAAAATCTATTCTCGACAGAAAAATGCTGGGAGCATATAATATGGGAGAGAGAATGAAAGCGAGGTAAATTAGAAACAGTGGGGCCGATTCCGATCTCGGTCGGAGGCGCACCCAATACCATTCGGTCGGGAAAAAAGCCATGCGAAAGCCTGTTTCCCGACCGATCCGTACAGCACACCGAACGAGCAAGTACGATGCGCACAACACCAAAGAATCCGGCCGAGCCGTACTCACCCAAACCAGGTCCTGTTCTCCAACCGAGGCGAATCCGGAAACGCCGAATCGAGTCGCACGGAAGGAAAAATGCAGCCCCGTCCGGCCGGACAAGTACGATGCGCTTTCCGTACGCGCCGAACCCGTCGCTATGCACGGCACGTCAAAGCATCCGGGAGAGGCGCACATAAGCTCCGATTCGCGCCACAACACGATCCACGGCTCCGAGACGAACACGGCAGCGACGAGGACGACGCGAGCGACGAGGACGAGGCGAAGCGACGAGGACGAGGCGAAGCGACGAGGACGACGCGAAGCAACGAGAAGGACGAACGACACGAACCAACCATGAATCCCTTCCTCCCGATCATACCAATATTCTACATATACTACCGGAACAGGCACGGACGCGTACGGCGCAGAAGGTAAGCCTGACACCAACCACAAAACACATACAACACGTACACGACACATCACACACACACACACAGGGATGCAGAATATACTTACACCAGCAACAGCAGCACCATAGGGGCGGGATGCCCATCACCAATGCCACATATGCACACAGGGGCCTGAATGCGCACCACCACCCCTACCCAGGGGGGCAGGATGCCTACCACCACTACCACCCTTACCCAGGGGGGCTGGATGCCTACCACTACTACCACCCTTAGCCAGGGGGGCAGGATGCCTACCACTACTACCACCCTCAGCCAGGGGGCAGGATGCCTACCACTACTACCACCCTTAGCCAGGGGGGCAGGATGCCTACCACTACTACCACCCTCACCCAGGGGGGCAGGATGCCTACCACTACTACCACCCTCAGCCAGGGGGGCAGGATGCCTACCACTACTACCACCCTTAGCCAGGGGGCAGGATGCCTACCACTACTACCACCCTCACCCAGGGGGGCAGGATGCCTACCACTACTACCACCCTCACCCAGGGGGGCAGGATGCCTACCACTACTACCACCCTCAGCCAGGGGGGCAGGATGCCTACCACTACTACCACCCTCACCCAGGGGGGCAGGATGCCTACCACTACTACCACCCTCACCCAGGGGGGCAGGATGCCTACCACTACTACCACCCTCACCCAGGGGGGCAGGATGCCTACCACTACTACCACCCTCAGCCAGGGGGGCAGGATGCCTACCACTACTACCACCCTCACCCAGGGGGGGCAGGATGCCTACCACTACAGGATGCCTACCACTACTACCACCCTCAGCCAGGGGGGGCAGGATGCCTACCACCACTACCACCCTTACCCAGGGGGGGCTGGATGCCTACCACTACTACCACCCTTAGCCAGGGGGGCAGGATGCCTACCACTACTACCACCCTCAGCCAAGGGGGCAGGATGCCTACCACTACTACCACCCTTAGCCAGGGGGCAGGATGCCTACCACTACTACCACCATCACCCAGGGGGGCAGGATGCCTACCACTACTACCACCCTCACCCAGGGGGGGCAGGATGCCTACCACTACTACCACCCTTACCCAGGGGGGGCAGGATGCCTACCACCACCCTCACCCAAGGGGGGCAGGATGCCTACCACTACTACCACCCTCAGCCAGGGTGGGCTGGATGCCTACCACTACTACCACACTTAGCCAGGGGGGCAGGATGCCTACCACTACTACCACCCTTAGCCAGGGAGGGCAGGATGCCTACCACTACTACCACCCTCACCCAGGGGGGCAGGATGCCTACCACCACTACCACCCCCACCTATAGGATGGACAATGCATGACACAACCAGCACACCACAACCTAGGGAATGCAAGAAGAAGACATCCCCCAACACCATGACAAGCGTGTGTAGACTGTGTCAAATGCCTACAACACCGAACATGACTTCTAACATACAATGTGACCCCTAGCACATGTGCCACACAAATATGTGTGTGGCACACTCAACGCAACAGGCCATGACCATTGTGGCAATGGGGTCCAAACCCCCATCATCACAGTGACCAAAAGGCAAGTGTGGGGTCCATAGCTGCAGCACATTTTGAACATTGTGGCAATGGGGTCCAAACCCCCATCATCACAGTGACCAAAAGGCAAGTGTGGGGTCCATAGCTGCAGCACATTTTGAACATTGTGGCAATGGGGTCCAAACACCCATCATCACAGTGACCAAAAGGTAAGTGTTGACAAAGGGGCCGATTCCGATTCGTGTCTGTAATTTCTCCGACCGAGCCGGCCTCGGAGAGATTTCCGACCGAATCGGACCCGTGCAGTCCGACCGAACGAGTCCGATGCATTCGTATGCCACCGGACACGAGTCGGTCGGACTCCCATTGAACTCAATGGGAGCCGGTCGTACAACGCGTACGCGGGCTCCCATTGCCTCAATGGGTGCGAGGCGGACAAGGGCGCCCCTACAGCGAGTACGCCGCGAAGCGCTCGCGGCGTACACGCACAGGTAGGGGGGACCCATGGGTCCCCCCTGTGTGCGCCTCGCACGGGTACGCGTACAGGGGGTCCGACACGGACCCCCAAGTACGGCTCCGACAGCGAGTTCGAGTCGGACGACGCGAGTCGGTCGGAGCGGTCGAGGTGCGCATCGTACTTACCCGGCCGGAAAACGTCTCCATTGCGCGGTGCGAATCGGGTCCGAGCGAGTCGGTCGGAGCAGTACGATCCGGGAACCAGTCGGTCGGAGCGGTCGGGTCGCCCGGACGAGTCGGTCGGCGAATACGCATCGTACTCGCTCGCCCGGATGCGCGTACGACTCGGTCGGAAAATAGGGCTCCGGATCGGATCCGGTAAAACCGAATCCGATTCGGAGCACTACCGGCCGAGATCGGAATCGGCCCCATAGTAAGAGGTGCAACTGCCAAACTGCATGGATGATTCCTGGTCACAGAACAACAAACACATCAGTGGCAAAGTAGTGTATGTGTCCCATTGCAACATAAATTGGGGGAGCCAAATCCTGCAGTGCAAATAAGACATAACTTTGGCCATGTGCAGACAAACAACACCCATGGGGGCTGACACCGTCAACAATCATCAATGACACAATGACAGAAGTGACCATCCGAATGCAGACCCACATATTTGCACCAATGGGCACACACATGCAGATACCCTGTGGAGACTGCAGATGTGAGGCGAACAGATACCATACCATGGCAGCAATGGGACACACAATGAACAATTAGCACCAAATGAGGGCTCCCGTCCCATCAGCCTGGTCATGGAAGTGCCAACGGAATCATCAGCACAGATCCAACACACTTGTATAGCAATGTTGCACTGACAACACAGATGAGTCCTTCCCCATTGATGCCCAAACCTGCATGTTCACTGGAGATGGCCACACGGTCAGGGAAGTAGACGAATAGAACAATGGCAGGCACAACAGATGTGCAGGGGTGGAAGCCACAGATGTGAAGTTGCCAATCTAAGTAGGAAATCTCATTGCCAAATACTGAACACATGACACCCTCAGATGCTGCTATGGATGACATGGATACACCACAGGATAGGACACATTCCCCCTGGACCACATGGGTTCCTGCACAGTAACACTTCATTATCATGAGACCAAATATCACCATCACTGCAGCAAGGGCATTGTTAGCATCATCAACATCATGTACATCAGAAGCAAAAGCACTAGAGAACAGAAAGTTGCTTTATTCAGCATATGTGGCATTAAAAGTAGAAGTCCGGTAGAACATAAACAAAGGCCAATGGCCAGTCCATCAACAAAGTCACAAGTGGGTGACAGTGGCAGATGCCACCCTACACATGCCTGCACAAAACCAGGGACAATCCACTAGGAGGGGCAACTGGGGGGGTAGGCCAGGCACCGCAGGGACAGGATCAGGGCTCACCAGGAGGAAGCAGGGAAGGGGTGGTGGGTGCTGAAGAGCCACTGACAACTGCAGTGGAGGTGTCTGACATGGTATGTGCCGGCACAACTGGGGGGCATGGCTCAGATGTTGTGGGTGCCGGCACGACTACAGTGGACCCTGCAGATGGAGTGGACAGGTCCGCCACTGCAGTGCCCAAGTCAGACAGGGTGGTAGTGGACTCCACTGCCGGGCCTACCACCAGGGGAGGAGAATGGGGAACAGGCAAGGTGGGCTGGACAGAGGGGGAGGACACCCTCAACACATCAGTGGCACAGACAAGCACAGCGGGGGTGTGGTGCTGGGAGAGCAAGTGGCAGGGGGAGAAGGCCGGAGCCTCTTGGGGATGGTATATCTGTGGGTGGGGGAACCTGGGGCAGGGTGTGGTGGGGGCACCTGTGGAGTGGGGGCCTGAGGGATGGAGGAAGGAGACCTGCTGCTTGAGCTGCAGGGCGGCGGCGGGGTCTTGCTCTTAGCACTCCAGGGGGACTTGCGGGTGGGGGCCTCAGTCTGTCTGCGCCTGGGGGAGGGTGTCCGGGGGCGAGGGGCACTCTGCTCCGTGTGGGGGCTTCCTCTTCCCCTGGATGCTGGGGCAGCTGGATCGGAGGGGAAGAGGCCGAGGTCACTGAGGAAGAGGCGCTGGGTCTTTGGGGTTGCAGGTGAGGCAAGGGAGGGTGCTTTGGAGGGAGAGGCAACTGAGGCCTGTGCAGTGCCCGTGGATGCATGTGTGTGTACCAGGGCCCCATCCCCTGTGAGTCTGGTTTCAGTCCCCTGACTGTGCGTGCATGTGCGTTTAGTTTGTGGCGTGTGTGTCTGTGTGCTGGATGTGTGTGTGCTGGTGTGTGCCTGTGCGGGTGTGTGTATGCTTGGGACGGGCAAGGTGCTGGGGAGTGTGGATGGAGCAGAGGCAGGAGGGGTGAGGGACTGTCTGAGGAGGGACACTGCTGCCGTCAGGGAGGAGTCCATGGACCTGTTGCCCCTCTGTAGGTCAGACATGCCCGATGAGATGCCCTCCATGAACGACACCAGCTGAGTCAACAGTGCGGTGTGCGCATGGAGGACACTCAGCATGGCTGTCTGCCCTACATGGAGCTGGCGAAGGAGGTACACAGACTCCTCACTCAGGGCAGCAGGGGACACAGGGGCAGGGGGTGCGGTGCCTGGGCCAAAGGAGACACGCTCCCGAACATGGGAGCCTCCACGGACCTTGGGAATGGGAGCCGATGGGAGGGCGGTGGTGGTGCTGGTGGTGGCGGGGACAGCAACACTAGCTGGGGTGTGGTGGCTGCTGACACCCGCCTCCACAAGGGAGTCATCCTCCGAGTTGCTCTGGTCCTCAGCTGAGGTGGATGGTGCTGAGGACTCCTCGGTGTGGCTCCCCTCGCCCTCCGTGCCACTGGGTCCCTCCGACCACTCCTCGGCTGCTGACCCAGTCTGGCTCTCTGGCTCCTCCTGGTCCGTGGAGCTGTCCCCTTCCGTGGCCGTGGATGTATCTGCAAACAATGGGGAAACAGACAGACATCAGTCACCTGCAACAAACGCACACACCACTGTGAGCACAGCACATCACAGAGCAAACCCTGGCATCATTAGTTGTACATTGCTAAAAGTGCCCTAACTGAACAGGAGAAGCCAATTGTCAGTCTGATGCCAAGCATGGCACTCACATCCCACATGGCCTTGCACCCATCTGTCTGGTGTCTGTTGGATTGCAACACCCCAGTGTGGACACATGCACCAAGTACACAGTAGTTGGACAGTGCAGAGGACACGGTGTGGACACATCACAGCTCTTGCCACTGAGTCAGTACAGGTTTCCGGATGAAAGGGATGCCCAGAGTCAAATAGGAAATGCATGTGATGCATACCAGCGACAGACACCATGATGAACCCATGTCCTGATAGCCAGCGCCACTATGGTGTGCATGTAGCACATGTCACTCCCCTGCAGGACCACAAATAAGTTGACACATGCCATGGCATAGGCATGACTGCTAAGTCATACATCACTGTCTCAGTGATGTATGACTTGGCAGCCAGACAACAACACTATGCACTGTGTCACAATAGTAGGTCATGGGGAATGCAAGTCCTGGAGCTGCACAAGTGCACATGTACATCCCCACACAACACATCATCTCAACCCTCATCTGTCCAGGTCACACCTATTGGACATATGGGAGACCTGTGACACTACCCTCTGAACCTGAGCCCCTCACAATTTGCTGTGAATGGGAAACAGCTGCCTGAACATCACATTCGCATACCCCAGTCTGCACGGGCAGCTGATCAAACACCTATGTGACACACAAGTATCGTCTCCTATGGTCACATCTCCAGGGGCATGCTGAGCCCCTACCAAGAAACACCCCAGCAGTCCTGGCAACTAATCCACAGCACACTGACACAGAGGCAGACACCTGAGGGGTCAAATCACTGTGCACAATGTGTCAGCTGATACACGGGAGTGGGAGTACAGAGTGCATTGCGTGGCCTGGAGTAGGCATGACTGTCCTGCTCCACATGAATGAGGGATGTGCCCTGGACAGTGGATAGCTGGCTATGTATGTGTGACACACGTAATCTGCACA
This sequence comes from Calotriton arnoldi, assembly GCA_963921515.1. Lineage (NCBI taxonomy): Eukaryota > Metazoa > Chordata > Amphibia > Caudata > Salamandridae > Calotriton > Calotriton arnoldi. The sequence goes on from CAWUFW010007699.1 coordinate 340,763, forward strand.
CTCCTGGGGTCCAAACATTGTTCCCACCCGCTGCATGGGCGTGTGCCACATACCCCAGGCACATGTGGTGGCTCAGCTCAGCAAGTGGACCGCATATCAAAGCAACACGCAGATCACATGTCCAAACCCAGGCGTTGTGTGGACAATGGACCCACCCATGATGCCCACAACAGAGTTAGGGAAACAGATGCTGTCCCCCACCTTTAGTGAAGCAAACTGCAAGGACACAGTCCCAAGTGACACGATTCCCTGAATGTAAGGGCCACACCTGGGTATCAGATGAGCAGTGGGCAGTGCACAATAGAGGGACATGGCTCCTGGACAACATGACTGCTGCACTGTGGCAGTTGAACCAGGCCAGAGGAGGGCACAAAGCATGTAATACAGAGTTCACAGTGCAGTCTTTGACTCACCCCCTCCTTGCTGCTGTCTGGCCTTCAGCTGCCCATCCAGGTCTGGAAACACCACCGCCAGGATCTGGAGCATGTGGGGGTCAGGGTCCGTGTTCCGCCCCTCCTGCGAGGAGGCGACAGCTTCAGCTGGACCCGTGCAATCCTCCGGGTCCAGCCCCGAAGGTCCTGCCACCTCTTCTGGCAGTTGCGGATCCGGCGCTTGTAGACCCCCACGGACCGGACAGCCCGGACGATGTCCTTCCAGATTTCCTGCTTCCGATGGGCATTAACCTGTCAGGATGACAAAGTGAAAAGGCCATTACCACACATGCAACATATCCGTGCATGACACAGTTGCGTATACATGTCTCAATCACAGGGGCACATGATGTACACAGGCAGTGCAAAGCTGACCATGGACAGTTTGCCAGACGTCACTACATGGTATCATTGCATGGGAAGTAAAACCATGTTCAAATGCACTGTCACTGCACCATACCTGTCCAGTGCAAGTCACTACACACTATGGGGGGTGACAACTACTCAGTGAGCCTGATAGCCAGTGGCGTGCAGACTCTCAGCCTTGCTAGTCACACAAAATGCACATTCAGAAAGGCAGTGCACAGAACACTCACCTGCTCCCCTGGTGTCCCATACAGCTTGCTGTACTGTGGAAGTAGGCTGTCTAGCAGGGCCTGGTTCTCTTCAAGGCTGAAGGCTGGGGCTCTCTCCACAGTACGTGCCATTGCAGGGTCCAGAGGGGCAGAGACAGCAGCAGTGCAGTGGCAGATGTCGTCCTGGAGCATGTAGTGCAGGCAAGTGAGCTCTCAGGGGAACAGCCAGCAATATATATGTGCTGGAGAGGCAGATACTGTCCCTTGTGTCCAAAGTGATAGGTCCAAGTCGTTTGCATCTTCTGAATCTGGCCAATCCATGGAATAGCAGCACCAAAACACGCCCACAGCATCCTTCAAATCCTCAACTTCATGGCATACATGATTTTGCAACATTGTTGTGGGTGACTAACTGAATTTCCAGCAACCGACTCGTTCGAAATTCGAAAATGCGTCCGTTGCCAGGCAAGCCCATTGTCAATGGGTGCGCACCGATCGGTCCATTGCGGTACAACGCGCACAGGGGTACAACGCGTACCCGCACACATTGAATGCAATGGGCCGGCCGGAGGCACCGATCGGTCCATTGCGGTACAACGTGCACAGGGGTACAACGCGTACCCGCACACATTGAATGCAATGGGCCGGCCGGAGGCACCTATCGGTCCATTGCGGTACAACGCGCTCAGGGGTACAACGCGTACCCGCACACATTGAATGCAATGGGCCGGCCAGAGGCACCGATCGGTCCATTGCGGTACAATGCGCACAGGGGTACAACGCGTACCCGCACACATTGAATGCAATGGGCCGGCCGGAGGCACCGATCGGTCCATTGCGGTACAACGCGCACAGGGGTACAACGCGTACCCGCACACATTGAATGCAATGGGCCGGCCGGAGGCACCGATCGGTCCATTGCGGTACAACGCATCACTGTACATGTGACTGGCATATGTCAGCATGCCTGTCTCAGATGGACATATGCCAGCCACAGATAGCTCCCAGGGAGTGAGGGGCACACCTACATCACGACAGCCTGTCCAAACCTTATCATAAGGCATGTAAGGATGCATTTCCTATTGTGTGTATGTTGGTGTACATGTTGTCCTGTGGGTGTCACCTGTGGGCAGCCACCCCCAGGCTGTGCACGTGTTCATGGGGACAGGATCCTGGGTGTTACGTGTACGTGACCACTGTGATGTGCAACTGTTCATATCTGTGCATGTGCCATGGTCACATTTCACAGTGGTGTATGTGTATGTCATGTCACATACCCCGTGAGTCCCATGTGAGACGGTATGTTTGAGCCAGGGTGTCCCAGTGGCACAATAGTGATGGTCCTCCACAGTCTTTGTGCATGTAGTGTTTACAATGTCTCTGATTTCATGTGCACAATGGGAGACAGTCTCCACATCCACGTTGTGTGTGCATGGACTCTGATGTTGTGCGTGTGTGTCACAGACGTCCATGTCTGTCCTGCCATGGCAAGTGGGGCCACTACCTGTGGGGGTCATGGTTGTTTTGCTGTGGTGTATACATGATACTCCATGTAATGCCAGTGTCCATGTGGCATTACAGGGTCCCTGGGAATGTACCTGTCATTGAGCTGTGGTGCCTGGGGCACATCTGTCCTCACATGTCACTGTGGGGGGTTATTGTGACACGGCAGCAGGAGATGGGAACTGTGACACGGCCTCATGATATCCAATGGGCCAACCTGGGACAAATTGATGCCACCTGTTGGACCGTGTTGACAGATGTTGGCCATGTATGTACCATACATGTCCTTCCGGTACTGCACACTTCATGTAGTTGTGCCTCATAATGATGTATGTTGGGATCTTGAGTGTGTTCAATGCCGCATATGTGGGGTGACTGACAATCTTGCTTACTTCTCCTCTGCACTGCAGGGCTCCTGCTGTCCATCGGCCATTCCCAGACCTGGCAACGATGGTGGAACGGGACAGCATCCGACGGTACCGCTTCACCAGGCAACTGATTGAGGATTTGGCAGTGCAGTTGTCCCCACATTTGCAGCCTGGCCGGCTGTATCCTACAGCGCTGACCCCCAAGGTGAAGGTGATGGCAGCCCTACACTTCTTTGCCACTGGTACCTTCCAACATACTGTGGCGACTGCTGGTGGGATGTCACAGACCATGTTCAGTCGTGTGCTCCGCGATGTTTTGGCGGCAATGTTGCTCTTCCTGAACCGGTACATCTATTTCCCTAGACTGCGATGACTCACTGACGTGAAGAGTGACTTTTATGCCCTGGGGAGGATGCCGCATGTAATTGGCTCCATTGATGGGACACATGTGGCTTTGGTACCACCACAGGCCCAGGAGCAGGCCTACAGGAACCGCAAGCACTACCACTCGGTCAATGCACTGGTGGTGTGTCTTGCAGACATGACCATCACACACGTGTGTGCCCGTTTCCCTGGTTCAGCACACGATGCCTTTGTGATGAGGAGTAGTCGCATCCCCAGGATGATGGCACAGATGCAGAACCAGCGTGCCTGGCTTGTCGGTGTGTACTGACTTTGTGCCATTGTGTGTGATCTGATCTGTAGTATTCCGCCCACTTTTCCAAGTCAGCTAATGTGCACTTGTCTGTCGGTAGGTGACTCGGGATACCCCAACATGCCGTGGTTGCTGACACCCCTCAGGAACCCTGTGACACCTGCCCAGATGCGCTACAATGAGGCACATGGTCGGACCAGGAGAGTGATTGAGCGGACTTTGGTCTCCTGAAGAGCCGCTTCCGCTGCCTGGACAAGACCGGAGGGTCCCTCCCATATGCCCCTGCGAAAGTGTGCAAGATTATCATCGTCTGCTGCATGCTCCACAACCTGGCAGTGCGGAAGGAGTTGCCTCTCATCCAGGATGACAATGACCAACATCCACCACCTGTGGAGGATCCTGGCCTGGACCACGATGCCAGTGACGATGATGATGATGATGGTGATGGTGATGTCCGCACACAGCTCATCACCAACTTCTTTAGCTGAATGTGAGTATCCTGAGGTGTCATGTCAATGATGTGAGTTGGCATGATGTGTGGGTGGTGCTCTGGTGCTGTTGGAGTGTGTCCATGGGCTACTTGACTGGATGTGTGTTGCGATGTGTGCTAACAGGTGGGCTGTACTCCCCAACAGTGTTGACATGCTAACTTGGTTCTGGGTGGGTATCTTGTAACATGTATTGTGCATGAGTTTTGCTGTTCTGTCCTGTACTCCATTGCTTTTGACTGTGTGTCATTTCTGTCCTTCACAGGGTACTTTCAGATTCGTTTGGTCAACTGTGTCCACCGACGACGTGATTGCACATCCAGGCTGGTAGCTGTTGTGTCCCTACAGGTGATGTGCGCCACACCCATGGACTTCCTTCCGTCTACAGTTGTTGACTGTGTGCCCGCTGCCAGGTGGGGTTACCTTGCATCTGTAGTGGTTACGGCATGTTGCAACTGTGTAATAAACCTGTGCTTCACTTTGTGATGTGCGTTGTCTGTGGTCACACATTTGACTGCCATTTGCTTACTGCACCTGTGGGCTACTTGACTACAACTGGGAATGGGTGTGGTGTCTGTGCATTGCACCGTCTTCCCTGGCAACATCAGTGTAGGCAATGAGTCAGATGGCCTAGGTGTGTATGTGTTGTGTAGCCCTGGTGGTGTGTCTCCCTCATGTGTGTCACGTTGCCTGTACTCACATGCCTGTGTTGTCCTTGCTGTTGCAGTTTGCATACACAGTGTAATTTTGCAGTTCATCATCCCCATAACAGCACCCACGTTGGAATCACGACAGAGGCAAGTATGGTGTATTAGTGTGTTTATTGTGATACATTTGTGTTAATAGTGCATAGGATGGGTTGTGCTGTACATAAATCTTGCAATCCCAAGTTCCTAGGTGAATTGAAAGTCCGGGTAGACAGGATCCCCAGTATCGGGGCCACAGTTGTCTGACACATTGGTCCAACTTGTACTCCCCATGCAATGTGTGGGAGTAGTGTTGCCGTCAACAGGGTGAACAGTCTGTGCACAAAGGCGAACATCCAGAACAGGTTCAGGCTTCCTGGGAGTTGCGCTTGGCCATCGGCCTCTCACTTTTCCCTCCTCGGACGACCCCTCTTCTTGGGGGGGGGCCCTCAAGTACAGGCTGCTGTGGTGCAGGGGACTCTCCGCCAGAGTCCTCCTCCCTCCCTGTGGCAGTTGCAGTTTGTTCGGCACCAGATGTTGTTGGCACACAGGGAGGTGTGGACTGGTTGCTGTTCATCTGGCGGAGGCATTGTAAAATGTCCCTGTGCACCGCCGTCATCTCATGCAGTGCATCCCACTTGGACTCCATGCGGGACATGTGTGAGTCCACACGGGACATGTGTGACTCCACGTGGGACATGTGGGAGTCCAAGCTGGCATGATGGGCAGCCTGCTGCTGTTTAATGTCTCTGAGGAGCCCCACTACCTGGCTGAGCTCTCCGGTGCTGGACTGGTACGCATCAGCTATGCGTACCAGTTGTGGGTCATCATGCACACCAGCAACGTCTGCAAGCAGCGACCTCTGCTCCCACCCCTCCCACCACCCCTGCTGACATGTGCAGTGTGTGCAGTGGCGCGCACAGATAACCCTGGTCCACCTTGGGGGTTGGTGGTGGTGGTGGTGTCCATGGCCCCAGGTTGGTCCAGGGTCACTGTGCTGGTGTTGCTCCTTGTTCTGTCCATGTCGGCAGGGATGGTATTTGTGGTGACAGTCGTTGGAGGGGTGGGTGCAGGGGGTGCAGCTGGTGGTCCTGCTGGTGCTGCAGCTGGTGGTCCTGCTGGTGCTGCATGTTGACTTGCACCGGATGTGCCAGGTTGTTCTTCATCGTCCGAGGAGGACAGAGGCTGTACGACGCCAGTGAGCTCGGCATCCTCTTGAGCCTGGGACTGGGACTCCTCAGCGTCTGCTGCTGTGTCCCCATCATCACCTGTTTTTGGGAGACACAAACAATGTATGTCATGTTTCTGCAGGCATCAATAGTTGACACACATGACAGTTGTGCCTGTGCCTCTGGCTGCGGGCCTGTACATTGCATTGTCCTAAGTCGTCACAGTCAGGGGTTGATATTAGTGTGGCACATTGTCCTGCATTATTTGGGCATTTCTATGTATTTTCTGGTGTGTGAACATGGTCTGCATTGGTTGTGTTTGGTTGACAGCCGGCCCTCCTTCCCACCCACCCAGCCAGTCAGTTATCCCACCATGGAACGTGCTTGCGTTGCAGGGAGTGGAAGTTGTCTCTCAGGATGTCAGTCAGTGGTGTCCTGCTGTTTGTTGGTGCACAGTTGCCAGCAGGGCCTTGTGCTCCCCATAGCAGTAGCCAGTGTCAGCCATCTTGTGAGTCCTTCTCCACTCCCTGTGATGTGAGCATGGTTCAGGGTGGTGTTGATGGGACAGTTGTGGGGGTGACCAATATCAGTGACTACGACTCCCATCAAGCTATTGCCTCCACCCCCCTTCCCAGCATGCCCATGCTTCCTTCCTTTTGATTCTGCTTCCCTGTGGGGTGGGCTGGCTGTGCTGACAGGATGGCTGGGAGTGTTGTCCTGGAAGTTGTTTGGCTAAGAGTCCCAAGAGTGTCCCTGTGCTTCACACAACATAACCCAGGGTGGTGGTTCTTTGTGGGATCTTGTGTTAGGATGGAGGGCATTGCATTCTACCAGGTGGGTACTGTGGAGTTTGTGTTGGGGTGTGTGTGAGGGGAGGTGCTTGTGACTATGGTTAGTGCTGCAAGTCCTCCTTCCCACCCAGCCAGCCAGCCAGTTATCCCACCATGGAACGTGCTTGCATTACAGGGAGTGTAAGTTGTCTCTCAGGATGTCAGTCAGTGGTGTCCTGCTGTTTGTTGGTGCACAGTTGCCAGCAGGGCCTTGTGCTCCCCACAGCAGTAGCCAGTGTCAGCCATCTTGTGAGTCCTTCTCCACTCCCTGTGATGTGAGCATGGTTCAGGGTGGTGTTGATGGGACAGTTGTGGGGGTGAGCTATGTCTGTGACTACGACTCCCATCATGCCATTGCCTCCACCCCACTTCCCAGCATTCCCATACTTACTTGCTTTTGTGTGGAGTTCAGTGTGTGTGGGTGTGAGAGCAATGGCAAAATGGCTGACAGTGGTGTCCTGCTGTTGGTTGGTGTGCAGTACCCAGCATGCCCTTGTGCTCCCCACGACACAGCAACAGTGTCAGACATCTTTGATGGGCCTTTCCACTCTCTGTGGGATGTGCATGCGTGAGTGTGAGCTTGCTGGGCCATGTGGTGGGGGATGTAGAGCTGTGACTACGACTCCCATCATGCTATTGCCTCCTCCCCCTTCCCAGCATGCCCATGCTACCTTCCTTTTGACTCTGCTTCCCTGTGGGGTGGGCTGGCTGTGCTGACAGGATGGCTGGGAGTGTTGTCCTGGCAGTTGTTTGGCTAGAAGTCCCAAGAGTGTCCCTGTGCTTCACACAACATAACCCAGGGTGGTGGTTCTTTGTGGGATCTTGTGTTAGGATGGGGGGCATTGCATTCTACCAGGTGGGTTCTGTGGAGTTTGTGTTGGGGGGTGTGTGAGGGGAGGTGCTTGTGACTATGGTCAGTCCTGCAAGTCCCCCTTCCCACCCAGCCAGCCAGATATCCCACCATGGAACGTGCTTGCATTGCAGGGAGTGTAAGTTGTCTCTCAGGATGTCAGTCAGTGGTGTCCTGCTGTTTGTTGGTGCACAGTTGCCAGCAGGGCCTTGTGCTCCCCACAGCAGTAGCCAGTGTCAGCCATCTTGTGAGTCCTTCTCCACTTCCTGTGATGTGAGCATGGTTCAGGGTGGTGTTGATGGGACAGTTGTGGGGGTGACCAATATCAGTGACTACGACTCCCATCATGCTATTGCCTCCACCCCCCTTCCCAGCATGCCCATGCTTCCTTCCTTTTGATTCTGCTTCCCTGTGGGGTGGGCTGGCTGTGCTGACAGGATGGCTGGGAGTGTTGTCCTGGCAGTTGTTTGGCTAAGAGTCCCAAGAGTGTCCCTGTGCTTCACACAGCATAACCCAGGGTGGTGGTTCTTTGTGGGATCTTGTGTTAGGATGGGGGGCATTGCATTCTACCAGGTGGGTTCTGTGGAGTTTGTGTTGGGGGTGTGTGAGGGGAGGTGCTTGTGACTATGGTCAGTGCTGCAAGTCCCCCTTCCCACCCAGCTAGCCAGATTTCCCACCATGGAACGTGCTTGCATTGCAGGGAGTGTAAGTTGTCTCTCAGGATGTCAGTCAGTGGTGTCCTGCTGTTTGTTGGTGCACAGTTGCCAGCAGGGCCTTGTGCTCCCCACAGCAGTAGCCAGTGTCAGCCATCTTGTGAGTCCTTCTCCACTCCCTGTGATGTGCGCATGGTTCATGGTGGTGTTGATGGGACAGTTGTGGGGGGGCAATATGTGTGACTGCGACTCCCATGATGCTATTGGCTACACTGACTTGGCCAGCATACACATAATTCCTTCCTTTGAGTGGTCTTCACTGTGTGTTGGTGTTGTTGTGGTGGCTACATGTGTGGATGTGTTTGTTAGTTCTATTTGTGCCACTGCCTAGCTGTAGTTGTGGTTGTGTTTGTACATGTGTTGGCACAGTTGGATGTGACTTTTTGATGGCATGTGTTGTGTTTATCTGACTGACATACACATTTTGGGATGATTCTGTTCTGGTTGCTGTGTAATTGCTATGAGTGCATGGTTTGACTCTCCCCTTGACAGTGATGTGTGTGTTTTGTGGCAGTATATTGTGTACATTTGTTGTGTACTCACCAGGCTCTGGGATGTCCTCTATTCCATATACGCTCACTGGCGGAAGGATGGCCCGCACCTTCTCCTCCCAGGGCCTGAGGTATATTGGCTTGGCAGGAGGGCCACTGCCGGTGTGTTGGCTGTTGATGTAGTCTTTCGTCAGCATTTTCCGTACCCTCCTGCGCACGTCATACCACCTGTTCTGGATGTCGGTCTTTGTGCGCCGACATGGTGATTGGGCGTTCACCCTGTTGATGATCCTCTCCCACATCTTGGTTTTCTGCGACATGGGGGTCTGTTGGACCAGTGTGCCAAACAGCTGTGGCTCCACCCTGAGGATCTCGTCTACCATGACTTCCAATTCACTATCTAGGAACTTGGGATTCTTCTTGGGGGCATGGTGATGGGTGGTGATGGTGGGTGATGTGTGTGTTGGTGTGCAGGTGAGGGTGTGTGAGTGTGTGTTTTGCTGGGTGTATGTGAGGTAGGTATTTGTTGGTGTGCTGATGGTGTGTGGCTTGTGTGAGGGATGAGCTGTGGGTGTGTGGTTGCTTTCTCTTGGGTGCTGGCAGTGGAATGGCATTTGCAAAGGCTCATGGTAGTGATTTGTGTCCTTTATATAGGTGGAGTTGTGGGTGTGTCTTTGTTCTCTGTCCCCACCCCCCAGTATTTATTGGCTTGGTAATTGCTTGTTTGCCCTTTTTTGGGTGATTTTTCCTTTGTGCTGTTTGTGTATGTTGGAAACGTTCTTGTGACCGAGTCGGACCCTGCATTGGTCTCGTACGGTGTTCTCCGTTTCGTTCACGCTGTGTTTGTGCAGTTTTCTATGCTGCGTACGCGTCGGTCGCGGTGTATTGTGTTGCTTCGGCTCGGTTTTGTATGCGTGTCGGTCGTACGGCTTGTCCTCCGTCCGACTCGCTCGTGGTTTTCGCGCCTTGCATCGTACTTTGCGGTTTGGAGTTCGCGTGTACGTTTCGGTCGGATTTGTTCCGGGTGCGTGTCGGTCGGTTGGATTCGCGTGTTTTTCCGGCCGGATTGCTGTTTTCCGTGCGGCTCGGTCGGTCGACTTTGTTTCGGTACGTGTCGGTCGGATTTTTCGCACCTTGCATCGTACTTGGCGTGTCGTGCGCCACGGGTACGTGTCGGTCGGTATTTTTTCCGGATCCGAGTCGGTCGGTGCTTTTTCCGGCCCGAATCGGAATCGACCCCAGTGTCTACAAAAGGTAATTTCAGCAACGGAAAATGTATGTTGTTAGTACCAGAAAAGACATTTGAAAAGTGCACCATGCCTGTTCAAGTTTACAAGATTTAAAGTATGTGTACATTGATTTTGAGTTTAATAGTTGGAGCTTAAAGTGGCAAAAATGTTGACTTTAGAACGCTAATGTATTTTCAAGAGCACGGTATGGTTTATCTTGCTTTACGCGTGATATTAGTGGAAGCAGCAACATCGTACCGGTTTATGAAAAGTTCAGGTCTTTAAACGATCCTTTGTTTAAATAATCCAATTAAATCAAAGACAGATAAGCGGAAATCCACCCATTGGAAGGTACAACAGAAATTAAATATTTCCTTGCAGGAGAGGTGTGAGCTCGCCTTTAATAGAAGAGATGCAATTCCAAGGTGGGGCTTTTCTGTCTGCTCCCAGAGAAAATACCCATATATTTAACCCGTGTGTATCGGTCACTCCTAGGGTGTTTTGCTGGGTGATGTGTAGTTGATAAAGGTAAACACTGTACCTGCCTTGTTCCCCATAGTCCATCTTCCTGGACAAGACATGAGCGCCAGATTTCTGAGGCAGTGGAACTGTTTGGTGCCTCACACCCCAAGAGACACTATTTATGACTGGGTGAAGCTCGGGGCCTTGAGACACTTGCCTGTTTGCATGCACAATTTATCTGTAATGGTGAATGACTTAACACTCACAAATGTTACACACAAAAATGGACAGAATTAAAACTGAATAGGAAATACATTTTCCTGGAAATGTGTGGCTGCAAAGCTGATTATTTGAACTTCGGGCCTCATACCGAACTAAGCACATATATGCCATTTTAGTGCATTCTCCCCACTTTTTGTGAAATTGGGGCCGATTCACAAATGTGTAAACCTGCAACTGCAGTCACCACTATGCATGGGATCAATCATCAGACTTGTGAATATCAGGAATTCATAAATGTTTCCCGAGTACTCCTAAAATCGTGCGACAGTGACAGGTTTCCAGGAGTACTCTTGGAAAGGTTAGGTGAATTTCCATTACCCCAAAACCCATCCTCCCTGTTCCAGTCTAGGCCAAAAAAATTACAGACATGAAGACTGTGATGCAGTTTCTGGATTTCAATCCAGCTGTCCTTACTATAATACATTTTTTGAGTATCAATGCTCATGCATAGTGTAATTACCAGAACCTTTGAGTACCCAAGTGTGTATAATCTCTCTCAGTCTCTGCTAAGGTGTGTTGGTAATGATTTATAATAGCGGTTTGAGTGCAGTCATGATCAACTGCCTGCCAGTGCCCTGTGAGTTGCTGACGTTCACACAGTCTAGTCTCTCTGTGGCGTACATAGTACTTTTCAGGAGCCCTGAGCATCGTAGTTGAAGTCACACTTACTAACTTGTTTTGGGGCGCCCCGGTGACGGTGGGATGACTCTAGTCACTGGTGAAGGAGATAGTGTCACTCATAGTCGTTGAAATGTCACTCATAATTACACTGAAATTATGAGACTGTCACACATAAGCAATCTGAAACCTTGGCAGCGGTTTCCAATGAAGAAGAATTGCAGTATACACTGTGTCGACTCCAGGAATTGGGCATCACGAGTGTCCGGCTACAAATTTTGGGCAAGGAACTACTGTCAGTGCACATGCACAATGCTCTGCAGAAGGATAGCTTCAGAGGGCCTGATGTACAGAAGCGCCATTTGGTGTGAGGGGCCTGATGTAATTTGACAAATGGAGCCATTTTGAGCAAGCTGCAGTTCAGTGTTTTTTACGCTACTTGTTAGACGTCAACGTCTACGTGCCGCCATGTTGGTGTCATGCAAATCTATGGCTGTTGAGTTTGTGGTCTAGTACATGCTGCATATCCTGAAGAGTATGTTATGGAATGTTCATTTCTATTGAAACTAAAGGTTATTGGCCTAGATATGTACGTGGACGTGTAAGTGCCACCATTTTGTGAGCCTTATTTTTTTTTCACTTCTCTCTCTTTTTCATCCGTTCAAAGCTGGATGTAAGGGCACAATATTGAACAGCTGATACTATGGTGATGCGCACACCATTGCTAAAGGTACGACGGGGTGATTCGCACACCAGTACACAGGTATTAAGGTATCTGTATAAACATTTTCGAGCAGCGCACATGACAGTGATATGCACACCTGTTCATAATTGATTAATGTTCAGTGTGCAGACATTGTAGTGACACTTTTGATGCAGAAAATTGCTCACAGGTCAGTCGGTGATGTGCACACCTGTTCATAACTATTTATTGTTTATGGTGCAGATATTGCATTAGCACTTATGACGCAGCGAGTTGCTCACAAGCCAGTATATACGTTTTAATCAACAGTATATTCGCATCACAGTGATACTCACACCTGGGGAAGTAATTTAAAACCATTTTAATGCATTTTTGTATTACTTGGTAATGTCCACATCTACATATTGGGGTTTTGGCTGTTCGTAGTGTTATGGAGGAGTATAGTAGTTTGCATGTCAGGGTGATGAGTACACTCTTTGACAAACAATTTTGTTTTTTGCTAAAAATGTAAGCATTGAGTGAATTAACATTTGTTTAAGTAGTAGATGCAATCTGTCACACCAACAGTGCCATTTCTTAAAGTACCTGGGAGTCCCCCCTATTGCATGGAAAAACTGGTATGATGCCTTAATCATGTATTTAGGGGCAAAGGTGCTTTACGTTATAGACCAGAAAGAAACAATTTGTTATTGCCCCATTCACTGGGGTTTGAACGAAGATCTGTGTTTAAGCATGTACCAACTTTTGTAGCCAATAATGAAGAAGAAGAACCTGACGAATACATGAAGGCAGTAAAAAAATGAGAACTACGTTTCGACATTCAACCTAGTCTCGTAGTCATTAGGCACAAGAGAGAACAAAGGTCTGGGGAACATGTTGATGCTTTTATTTCAGCCCACAGGAAGCTAAGGACAGATTGCAAATTTGAGGGTTTTACTGATCAGCTGGTCAGGGATCAATACATTTGTAAATGCTCTGATAAAACTATTCAACAGAAGCTTCCTACTATGGGAAATCTATTGCTCAAGGATACTAGTCGCATGGAGAAAAGTACAGAGCTGTCCAAGGCATCTGTTAAAGAACTTGAAGACAAATCTACTGAAGCTGTAGGTGCAGTTAAAGTCAAGGAGATTAAATCTAACACAAAGATATCAGGGGAAAGCAGATCATTTTTCAAGCAGCCCAACAAATGTTTTGGTGTGGCTATATATAGTACTCATGCTAAGGGGAACAAAGTGTGTCCTACAAAGAGTGTTGCATGCAGGATATATGATAAAGTTGGTCACTTGCCAAAGTGTGTCAAAGTGGCAGACTCATTGGAGGAAATTTCTAGACCAACAGGAATAACATGAACAATACTGGAATAGCCAATGTATCTGTGGTTGATTATGATTAAGGCTCCCTGTTTTCCGTTTTTACCGATAAATACAGACAGAAAGCCATTTATTTTCTTGTCAGTATTTATTTTTAAATGTGGATAAAAACGGAAATTGGGTACTTTTGAGTGATTCTAAATACACTTTGCCATGACTGCCAGGCCAATAACTGCGTTGATTGATAAGTAAGGGGGTTAAAAAAAAAGAAATTTTAGTAAAGAGGCTTAAACAGCAGTAGATATGCACAAGTCTGATACTGAAATGTGAATATTTTTATATTAGTGCATTGATTTATCTTCTGCGGGTGTTCATATCACTGAAACCTGGCAGGCATTCAAGCATGACTGCACCTTTATTGGGTAAATAAATGTAGAAATATACCAGCTTCAGCTTTATTTTTTCACAAAACCCATAATAAATATGGATAAATACAGATAAAGTTGACAAAAAATAAATATGGATAATACAGACAGAAATGTTCAAAAAATAAATACCATAAAACCGGGAGCCCTAATTATGATGAGTTGCAAAAGGTACAAAAGATACAAGATGAATGAAGATATACGGTGATGGTTGTTGCAGATGACTTAGGGTGATGCTTCTACATGTGTTGATCCCTATTTTGAAATTGGAGTAGTAGACATAAAGATTAATCTTCTGGTAGATTGTGGTGCCAGGATAACCATGATTACACAACAATTGTTTGAAGATACTTGGGAGAATAGACCTTTAGAACCACCTGATTGGTCACCCGTATCTTATGAAGAATGCACAATTGAACTAGCTGGCTATTTTGAGGATGCTTGAGGATTTAGAGGAAGGAAAATTCCAGGAAAAGTTTACATCTCAATTAAAGAACAAATGATTCTGGGGTTGTTTCAACATGGTGTATTCCATATGGTCCTGAGACCAAGCACCAAGGATCAGGTTTCAGAGGTTGTTAAGACAAGTCAATTTTTATTGTATAGTTAATTAAAACCATAACAATAAAGTTAATAACATTTTAAGAGTGTTTTCTTTTAAAATCATACAATACAGAAAAAATGTTGATTTCATAATTATTTGTTATATGAAGGGTGATATAAAAGGAGACCGCAATTTTTTTTTGCAACTTGAGTAAACCATTACAACTTAATTTAACAATCGCGCAAAAAAGGGGGGCAGGCATATCAAATTAGCTTAAAAGACAGAAGACAGGAGTTTACCTATGCCTATTACCAGCACTTTATGGTACCAAGGGCCAGATGTACGACCCGTGAAAATAGCGACTTGCTATTTGCGACAAATTGTTACTCGCAAATAGCGAGTCGCTACTTGGTACCTACAAACCCAATAGACAACATGATTGCGAGTCAGGATTGACTCGCAACGCTATTTTGCCAACTTGCTATTTGCGAGTCGCTAATGTCACGCAAATAGCGAGTCCCGTTAAAAAGACCCATTTTGCATCCGCAATTTGCGAGTGTGCTTGAAACAGCCTACTAAAGCACTCGCAAATAGCGAAATTCTTTAAAAAAAAAGAAGAGAAACACTTCCTGGTTGAGCTGAAGGACCCCAAAACAGGAAGTGGTGTCCAAGGATACTTCTGATCAAAAGCCAAGCACATGTTCAGGTGCAGCAGCACTGTTCCACACTGCTGATTGAGCACTACATACAGCATGAGCAGCAAGGCCAGCAAGAAGGGTAGCAAGGAGAGGCTGAGGAAGCTGAAGTTTTCTGACAAGGAGTTGGACATAATAACAGAGGAATGTTGCAACCACCATGAGGAGCTATTCGGTAGCGCCTCACACCGTCTGCCAGAGTCTGAGAAGAGCAAGATCTGGCACCATATGCAGCAGCACATAAATGCGCTTGGAGTTGCACACTTCTCCATAGACGACATCAAAAAGCTCTGGTACGATCTTTACTCCAGGGCAAAGGAGAGGGTGGCAGCACGGCTGGAAGAGGCAAAACGTACCGGAGGGGGACCATCCACTTCAAGCTGAGCCATCAGCAGCTGACGCAATGGTGGAAGCTACCCTGGAGAAGGCAGCTGTAGCAGGCTTTGGGAGCCTTGACACATCCCAGCCAGCAAAAAAACCTGGTAAGTGAGAAATGTGAATTTGATGTGTGAATACCCACTAACACCTGTACTGTGCATGCATACTAATCAACCACAAACAATCATCCATGTACAACAAACAAACAACACAAGTGTTGCATCATGGGAGATGTAGTCTGTGACAAATTCAGTGTAGTGAGGGAATGACTTGAGCTGATAAACATTGCAACACCACTGAAACAGTGACTCACTTATTATATTTTTGTCTATCATCTTTTGGCACATAGATACAGCATTGGAAGGAGAGAACACTGCTGATGACACAGCGAGTAGCCAGGAGCTTGAGCAGATGGAGGAAGGGCAGGATGTGGGGGAAACAAGTGGGCACAGATCATCTGAAGTCCAAGCAACTGAGGCAGCAACCACTTCACAGCCCTCACCCACTGTCACTTCAGCTGCACAGCAGAACCCAACACCACAAGGCCCTCTGGCCACCAGGGTGCGGCTCTCACGGCCAACACAGCAGTCCCTGCGTCAGAAGAAAAGTTTTTCCTCCACTGGATCAGACAGTTATTCCATGTCTGCAGCACTAGATCATGAGATGTTTCAAATCCAGCGCCTGCAACACAAGACACAAAGACAAAGAAATGTCAGGATGGCACAGGGCTTCCGCATGATTACGGACAAACTGGCTGAGAACCAGGCCCGGATTGAGGCAAAACTGGATGCCCTCAACAACACTGTGGCAGACCTAACCAAAGTGTGGGCTGCGGAAAGGGCAAATCTTAGGCGCATGGAGCGCAGCAGGGGCCAGAAACTAGACAAACTGAGCAGGGCCATTAATAGGCTTGTGCATGCTACCAACAAACACAGCCTGCGCACCCTTGGGCTGCAGGTGGAGATGGGCCACTGCAGTGGGGATGTTGCTCGTGGTCTAGAGAAGATAACAGCAGCAGTGGAAACACTGCAGACTAATATGATCGTTGGTGGTGGTGGCATGGGTGGCACTGATAGCGAAGTGTCAAGCCGTAGCAGCATTTCAGCTACGGAGACACCAGTGATGCACCGTAGCAGCAGCCGGCACCTTGGGTTGGGTCGTGGCAGCTCTGGCCAGGCTGCTCGTACAGTGCAGCCATTGTGGAAAGGTTTGTGATGCACTCTGGGTCTGTTTTTATAGGTTGGGCCAGATTACCACCTGTTTCTGGTTAGTGGTAAATCGCATGCGCACATGTGCCTTTTTGCGCTTAGTTGCACTTTGCGACTGCTCCGTACATGCAATTTTGCGTGTCGCAATTTGCGGCTCTCAATTTTGGAAACGCAAAAAGCAGTCGCTTTTTTTGCGAGTCGTTATTTGCTCGCAGCGCAATTTTGACAATTGCGATTGCCTTTCATACATTGTATACAGCCATTTTTGCATGCGCAAATCATTTTGCGACCGATTTTGCGCATGCAAAATGGTCGTACATCTGGCCCCAAGTGCTGCATCATTTTGTATAGCCCAAATTTGAAAACAATTGGGATCAAACAAAGTGCATCAAGAAAAAAGTGCCTAATGCATATGTTGTTCTTATATAAAAACCCATTGGCATCAAACAAAGTGCTTCATAAGAAAGTGTAAAGTACAGAGAGGCAGTGGAGCTGCATTTTTAAAGACTGCACAGCATTAGTGGCAATCACCTTTTTTCCAACAAGCCTGAAAAAGTTTGTGTACTGGCTGTTCAAAATAGGGTCCATAGCTTTTAGACATACGTAACCTCCTGCCTCCAGGTCTGAATCCCACATTGATTAAAAGGGGCTTTCAGCAATAACCTCCTTTCTTGCAGTAAGGCTGGGCATAGACATGTGAATTGTATGATATTTTCTACCCCAGAATTACACAATCTACGGCACTCTTTTTCAGTAGTGCTTTTCCACGACTTTCTGTTAATTTCACTATGAAGAAGGTCAAAGCAATAGTGCATTAAGTAGATTTTTAAGTGGCTTGACCACCGAGCTTCTAAGTAAAGTTGGGGTTTAAGTATCTTATACTCATTAAAGATTGTCCAAGCATGAGATCTGGAGGAAAAAATGTCTTTATCTTTAATTATATATTTTTTGCATAATGACATTACAAACTTTTTAAAGGAGACTGGAGATGGAGAGTTTTCCCATATTGAGTGAATCCCTAGCTCTATAATGGCCAGGTCAAGGTAACGGCAAGTAGGTGCAGTTTCATTTTTTTTTTTAGTTCCTGTCAGAGCGCTTGGCACAATTAACTTCATGAGGAGGACAAGATTCTTTTCCATGTTTTTTCATAGTACCCTTTCCTTGTTATTAGCTGATTTAGTAGGCCAAACTCCAGCCTTATCTGTGCTGGCAAAGCCTTTGGAAGGAGGTGAAACAGCAATCTGAATGTTTTTGAAGAGATCAAATTTATGATTGCTGCATCTCTGCCACAGAGGGCTTCACTTTCATAAGAGATACTCAGGATGAGTATTGCTGCTATTATTGTCAGCAGAGGGAGAAAGCTTGTCCCAGCCAGAGCTCTTTGTAGGGTGCGGAAGGCAAGTATCAAGTGTTGCTTCTCCTAATCAGGTCTTTTCTATGCTGTTGAAAGGAGCCTATATCATCAAAAAGTACTCCTAAGTTTTTATAGGTTCTTGTCAACTGTAGTTGTTCACCGGGGTGAACAGACAGAATATCGAAGTAGAAATATTGAGTGTAATGGATATTGAGTGAAGAATACCGAGGAAGCAGAATATCGAGGTACGTTACATCGTTGTAAAAAATATCAAAATTTGCGTAAGTAAGAAATATTGAATTTGAAAATATCGATGTAAAAAATATAGGGGCCGATTCCAATCTCGGCCGGTAGGGCTCCGAATCGGATTCGGTTTAACCGGATCCGATTCGGAGCCCTATTTCCCGACCGATTCGTACGCGCGTCCGGGCGAGCGAGTACGATGCGAAATCCGACTCGTCAGGGCGTCCCGACTGCTCCGACCGACTCGTACCCAGGTCTAACCGCACCGACCGACTCGCTCAGACTCGACTCGCACCACGCAATGGAGACGTTCCCCGGCCGGGTAAGTTCGATGCGCGCCGCGAGCAGTCCGACCGAGCCGCGCACTCCGGCTCTAAAGAGCAGTCGGAGCCGTACTTTGGGGGTCCGTGTCGGACCCCCCTGTACGCGTAGCTGCGCGAGTCGCACACAGGGGGGACCCATGGGTCCCCCCTACCTGTGCGTGTACGGCGCGAGTCGCTTCGCCGCGTACACGCTGTAGGGGGCGCCTGTGTCCGCCTCGCACCCATTGAGTCAATGGGAGCCCGCGTACGCGTTGTACGACCGGCTCCCATTGACTTCAATGGGAGTCCGACCGACTCGAGTCCGATGGCATACGTGCGCATCGTACTCGTTCGGTCGGGCTGCACGGGTCCGAGTCGGTCGGAAATCTCTCCGGGTCCGGCTCGGTCGGAGAGATTTCCGGCCCGAATCGGAATCGGCCCCATAGTTGTTAATAATATCGACTATTTAGGTTTTTTTTGTGTAATGTTCAAAATAATATTTTTGTGTTAATATTAGTTATTTTTTATGTATAAATAATATTTGTAATGTTAAAATATTTTTTTTTCATTTTGTTTCTTATTTTTAAGCGCAGGATGTTGGGTTTATAGGGGTAAGTGCGGGGAGTAATTTAAAATATATTTGTTTAAAGTAATATATATTTTTTAATTTACATTTATTTTATTTAGGAGCGGGATGTTAGGTTTATAGGGGATAAGGGTGGGGAGTAATTTAAAATATATTTGTTTTAAGTAATATATTTTTTTACATTTCCATTTATATTTTTAGAAGTGGTATGTTGGGTTTATAGGGGAGAAGGGTGGGAAGTGATTCAAAATATATTTCTTTGAAGTAATATATTTAATTTTTTTGTAATTTATTAATTAATTTTTTTAATACATTTTATAAATTATAAAAAAATATATAATCATTTTAAATTCCTTTGTATTTTGTTTCATTTTGAGGTGTTGATATTTTTTTTTTTTAAATATACATTTAGAAAAAAATTACTTTTTCAAAAGATTGTATTTTAGTTAATTTTTGAAAATATATATTTTTAAATGTTATTTGTATTCATGAAATATGATTACTTGTATTTGTTTTAAAAAAAAGTTTTTACAAAAAAAAATATATATTTCAAAATATTTTTTTTTGTAAAAGAATTACATTTTAAAAAATGCAGAGAATCTGATATTTTTTAAAAAGTAGAACCATTTTTTATTAACATTTATAAATGTTCTTTTGGAATTTAAAAAAATCTATTTTTTTAAATTTAAAAATATATAATTAATAATATATAGAATTTTAGCAAAAACTTGAATATTTTTTGATAATTTAAAAAAAAGTTATGGTTATTTAATAGTGTTCATTTTTCAAAATCTAAATTGTTTTGTATATTTTTGTTTCTTACAAATGTTAAATTTTTGGGTACTTTCTCAGAATGTATTTAAGTGGGAGTTGGAATAGTTAATCTGTATGATTTATTATCCAGCATTTTCCATGACTTTAGTTATGTTGGAGTTGGAATAGTAATTTTTTATGGTTTATTATCAAGCATTTTCTATGAGTTTAGTTAGTTTGGAGTTGGAATAGTAAATTTTAATGGTTTATTATCCAGCAGTTTCCCTGAGTTTAGTTAGTTTAGAGTTGGAATAGTAATTTTTAATGGTCTATTATCTAGCACTTCTGAGTCTAGTTAGTTTGGAGTTGGAATAGTAAATTGTAATAGTTTTTTATCCAGCACTTTCCCTGAGTTTAGCTAGTTTGGAGTTGGAATAGTAATTTTTTATGGTTTATTATCCAGCACTTTCCCTGAGTTTAGTTAGTTTGGAGTTGGAATAGTAATTTTTAATGGTTTATTATCCAGCAGTTTTTTGTGTAGTATGGTGTTGCTTTGGTAGTTTAGAGTTTGATGTGTTTGACGTAGTTTTTAAGAGTAGTACAGTGTTATGTAGTGCTACTTATGTGATGTTATATTAAATGTTGCAACCAATGTGTGTGGGTTTGTATGTGTTTATTTGGGAGGGTGTTGTTTTTTTATTTTTGCAGGTTTTGGTTTCAATTCACAATGGAGGTCAAGACGCATTGTTTTTTACGAAAAGGAAAATGTATTTAGTTTCATTGAAACTAATTACTTTTTTACATTTCCTTTTATTTTTGGGGTTTGTTGGAGTGTTTTTTTTAATTATTTTTCTGGTTTTTGAGGGTTTTGTTATTGAGGGGATTGCGTCGTTGGAGCCTTTTTTCTACAGCTGTATTTTTACAATTTTTTGGGAGCATTCCTATTTTCATGGATTCGTTTTTTGTTTTAAATGCTATAGATTTGTTCGTTTTTGGAGACGGAATTTAAAAAAAGAGATCTTTATTCTGTTCATGTACCTTGTGTAAATGGCGATCTGAATTACATTTTTCTGGACTCATCTTGTTTCTCTTGGGGCTTTGAGTTTGATTCCTGTTGTTCATGGTCCCTCGGATTTTAAGTGGCTGGGTTTGAGAATTATTGGTAGCCCACATCATTGTAAATGGGTATAAGTTATTGAATGTAACTGTCCGATAGTGTCTGGGGATCATTTTGGACGTAGCTCCATGTTGTTTCATGGTATGGACCTGTTTTTTGGGTTCTCTTTAGGAAGTGGGTGAGCAGGATCCCTGGTGATCGTTCAGGTAGTTTTCAAATTTGTGCATGGCTTCCTTCAAGTGTTTGAGGGAGAGTGAGATCAATTTTAGTTCAGCGAATAGAGTGCCTAGCCTATCTAATCTAAGTTCTGAAAGTATGCGAACTATGAGTTCACAGTCTGTTCATTAGCAATGGGCAGTAGCTATTTTGGTGCCACGACACTCACTGAAAGAAAAAGAAAGGGCAAAGAACTGCCATAGAAAGGGCAAAGAACTAACTCCTATCCTAGCCATCCGCTGTCACTCTCCATGGCCTGTGCTTACCATAGTTATCAGGGTTTGAAGAAATGACTTAAAGAATCCAAACCACTAATTCCATTGCACACATGCTCCTAATTTGTACAAGGATCCATCATGAATTAGTGCAGCAACTTGCTCACCCTCACTTGTACTTAAAACCATGTCACTTGATGCACCTTACACTACACTGAAGTGAATGTCTCAGCATTTAAGATACCAGCAGTTACTAGTGTAGGAACAGTGACAGCAACTGATGTGTGTTGTCATGGAAGAGTAATGCCTGCTCTCTCATTTAAGGGAGAAATAGTATTGGAACATGACTAGAAGAATAGCCAGCCAGACACACCAATTACAAGCCTCCTTTATAGACAGCGATCACTTTGAATGTCCATGTCCAACAGCTGTGTATGATCATCAAGAGGGAAAGGTGTGGTGCAGGGGCCAGAGCAGTTGACTCCAGAGCACTGGGCTCACAGTTCAATCCCCAGTGGCAGCTCAGCTCAGCATCATGTGACTCTGGGCAATAGCTCACTTAGGGGTCCATTACGATGGCGGGCGGACTTTGTCCGCCCGCCACCGCAACGGAACCAGGGACCGCCCGCCGAGTCGCGGTGGTCCCGCCAGGCACATTAGGATGCGCCCGCCACACTGGCGGGCGCATCCCGCATTTTGTACATTGCGGCGGGCGGTGCTGTCAGCAGCACCCGCCGCAATGTACAAAATGCATGTTGTGCTATTGCATGCACAACGTGACAGGCACCGCGCGGTGCCTGCCACCTTGTGCATGCAAATGCAGGGGGGTACCATAGGTACCCCCCATGTGCACCTCCCACCCCCACAACATCCTGGGGGCCCGCATGCCTTTTCATGGCGGAAATGCCGCCATGAAAAGGCTCCTCTCCGCCTACATCCTAATATGGATGGCAGTGTCTCACAGACACCGCCACCATATTAAACCCGTTTTCCGCACGGTCGCCTGTACGACCGGCGGAAAACCGGCGGACGGTCTTTCCGTCCGCCGGCGTCCCCACCGCCATCGTGATTTGGCGGGGGTAAATGGTAGGCGGGCGGTGGAAAATGTAATGACCCCCTTAATCTCCTTGACAGCCCCCAGCGCCTTGAGTGGTGATATGTTTGCACTTTAGAAAAAGGAATTATTATTATTCCTTAGGTTTAGTATATGTGTTGACCTTGTTCTTGTCCATTACAGTGATGATTGAAGCTGACTAGGACATCTACCCAGAGAGAAGACTAGTGACTCCAGAAGCCTACGGGACCTCAAAACGGTGTTTAGGACATGCAGGAGTGGGAGTTGGGATCCACATCATTCTTGCAGGAAGAAAAACTGACATAGAGCCATCACCAGTGCCATAACACAATGGAATTCCCCAAAGCATGGTCCTTTATCCCTTCTTTTGTAATTTAGAAGTGTGCCAGCTTGTAATGGATCAGATAACATTCAGAGGCCGATTCCGATTCGGGCCGGAAATCTCTCCGACCGAGCCGGACCGGAGAGATTTCCGACCGAGCCGGACTCCCGCAGTCCGACCGAGCGAGTACGATGTGGCCGTATGCTGCCCGACTCGATTCGGTCGGACTCCCATTGAAGTCAATGGGAGCCGGTCGTACAACGCGTACACGGGCTCCCATTGACTGAATGGGTGCGAGGCGAACAAGGGCGCCCCCTACAGTGGGTACGCATCGATGTGAATCGCGCCGTACATGCACAGGTAGGGGGGACCCATGGGTCCCCCCTGTGTGCGACTCGCGTGGCTACGCGTACAGGGGGGTCCGACACGGACCCCCAAAGTCCAGCTCCGACTGCCCTTTGGAGCCGGACGGCGCGAGTCGGTCGGACTGCTCGAGGCGCGCATCGTACTTGCCCGGCCGGGGAACATCTCCATTGCGCGGTGCGAGTCGTGTCCGTGCGAGTCGGTCGGAGCGGTTCGGACCCGCGTACGAGTCGGTCGGCGATTTCGCGTGTGCTCGCATCGTACTCGCTCGCCCGGACACACGTACGAATCGGTCAGGAAAGAGGGCTCCGAATCGGATCCGGTTAAGCCGAATCCGATTCGGTGCCCTACCGGCCGAGATCGGAATCGGCCCCTCAGTCTCTGAATAATTTATCTTTTGCAACATTGGACATTAGGGGACTCTTGAACACATACAAGTAAATTAGCTATTGACCATTACACACATCCCAAAAAACTGAATTGAACACAGCACACACTACCATGAAATTCATTGGTTTTAGAGTGTGGAAAAACACACAAGCTACTATGCCTCATCAGAAGAGACCGCATGGCCAAGGCACTTCAAACACCGCCACTACTACAAAGGTTTAAACCTAAAGTAGTGTACACATGTTAGAAATTAGGTTTCATTTTGGGAGAGGTATGCACGCTGTCTAACCAAGAACCACATTCCTAGTCACGTTAAGTCAGATACACACCAAAATTAACCTGTACTTACCCTGTGGTAGCTTGCCACAGAGCAGGCAGGCTTATTTTAAGAGGCAATGTGTTAATTATTTGTGCAAAACTTCAAACAGTAACACAGTGAAAACACCACAAAAAGACTCCACACTAGCTTAGAAAAACAGTTTTTATTTTTATGAACAAAATAAGAGAAAAACAAAAATCCAATAAGTATATTCAGAGTTCTTAATTTTTAAAGAATAAATGAAAATGGAGTGCTTAAAAGATTAAAGCGCTAACTGGGGATATCTGGTCACGCTAGCCTGGGGTAAATCCAAACGTTTGGGCCAACCACAATGGAGTATTAGTCGGATAAAGGGCCCAGCCTTGCCCACAGAAAAGTACCTGGCATGTATCGTCAATGGAGTCAAGATGCGAGAAGGAAAGAGGTGATGCATCAGTGTTGAACTAACTGCTGATTCGAAGGCGATGTGTCGATGCCGAGCCGTGCAAAGTTAGAGATGCATTGGAAACTGTAGACAATGCACCTTGCAGTCAACAATGTAGGTCTGCGATCGGTGCAGCAGCGTTGATGTGTCGGCGTTGAGGGCGAAGCACCAGTTCCAATCAAAGCAACGTCATTCATGCATGGATTTTAGCAGTTGCAGCACTTTATACCCACTTTCAAGGGCCCCAGAATAGATTGGCACCACTTAGCAGGGCAGGACTGGCAGCAAGCAAAATCCGGGTGCAGGTTTATGAAAAGTCTTTGATATTCCTGAGACTTAGAACAGGGTGCCAGTCAGCATGCCCTTGGAGTCACTCTGAGTTCAAGTGAGATGGGTCCAGTCCATCTTAAGCATGGCAGAGTGAAGCAGGCAGCAGGGCAGCACAGCAGAAAAGCAGTTCTTCCAGAGCAGTGTTCCAGAGTGACAGTCCTTGTAGCAGCACAGCAGTCCTTCCTCCTGGCAGAGTTCTTCACAGGTCAAGGAGTATCTGAGTTGATAGGGTCAGAAGTGGAATTCTTATACCCAGTACTGTCTTTGAAGTGGGGGAGTCTTCAAAGGAGGGCTTTGAAGTGCACAGAAGTCCTCCCTTCCTGCCCTGACTCCAGACTCACTACAGGGGGCTAAGAAGTTATTTGTGTGGAGACAGGACACAGCCTATTCAGGTGTAAGTGTGAGGCTCTGCCCAGCTCCTCCCTCCCATCCTGCCTAGGATAGCCTGTTATGATGTGGATGGCCCATCAAGTCACACCTAAGCTCCCTTTCTGTTTAGCTGTTCTAGAGGAAATGCCCAAAGCTCAGCTGTCACCCACCGCAGACACTTATTGGAGACAGGCAGCAGGCAAACAGCGATAAGAACAGGAAAATACCAACTTTCTAAAAGTGGCATTTCCAAAATTGTGATGATAAATTCAACTCTACCATTAAAGAGTATTTATCATTACAATTCCAATGGCACTAAACATGATTGATCTACTTCTTGTCAATCAGGTATTACAGGTTATTAAGTGTAATAAGGAATTCCCAATGTGTAGCTGTTGGAAAACGAGGCAGTATCTGTGAGGCCTGCACAAATAACATGACTACATTTGTCCTTCACTGGGAACCCAGCACTCCATTGTAGCGCTTGACTCTCAGAGGGTAGCGTTGCAGAGCAGTCTAAGGCTTACTCAAGGGAGGTGGTGTGGGCTAGTAATCGCTATTTACCAGTACTCAGAAATAACACTCAATAATTGATTGTCCAGTCTGTACTTTGCTTTATAAAAAGAAGAGTACATTTATTAAACACACACACTACTCAATACTATGCAACAATTTACAAATTTACATAAGCTGTTGGAATTACTTTGTGACATTGCATAACACTCCCACCCCTCCCGCGGGGGGGGGTCTAGTACCACCACTCCCATGTATGCACATCATCTTGCCCCCTAATGCAGTGGGTTGAACATAACCTTGAGCGAGGGCCTTGCCCACTGGCACCATCCCAGTGGCGCCCCGCCCCTTTATCTCAACAAGCATTTAAAATGGGCACACCTGCCCTGGTGACACATAACCCTGACTGAGCATCTCATACTGACCCTACAGTATACACCTCTACATCTTAGGGGCTAACAGTCTGGGTTGTTCCTCACCTAACGCAGCAGCAAGAATACATGTTTAAGCATCACTTTAAAATGACGGTACTTATCATAGCTGATAACCATTATAATGCATTGCAATAAAAGCCCCTAAAAGGCATCACAGTTATAATCACAGGGTTAAGCAAATACAGCCAGACACCCTAGCAGGAATGACCAGCAACATAACCCCACTTTGCTTATGACTTCACATTACACATGTGACTTTCAGTCCCTCAATAGAAATAACATTGGTAAATGCACTTCTTGTGCAATTGCACCTCTCCACGGAATGCCCTTCTCCAGACATCCCCAGCTCAGTCCTCCATACCTTGGTGCAGTCCCTAACGCACCCCCAGCTGTAGAACAAAGGTTCCAGCCCTAGGATGCTGTTTACCGCTGGCTGAGCCCTTGAGGGGTTATTTCTATGGAGTCCCCAGAGACTTAGGGAGGGACCTTCTTCTTCATGCTGGGGGAGACTGCGATGCTCCTGCAGCTCCCCCACCACCTTTTCACTCACTTGGCGGTGACCCCGTCCTCCTGGGGTTACCACACGCAGAGAACCATCCTCCTTTCCTTGCTGGCCGGTACGGGCCTGCAAGGCATTATGGGGCAATTCTCTCTTGCCCGTGAATATTATAGCAGCGGCTCTCCCGCTGTTCCGGGGAGAGCCGCGCTGCACAGTTGGTGGCCTCACACCGCATCTTCATGCCGTTGGGGGCCCGGTCCCACCCAGACCCCTTGTTGCCTGGTGAGAACTCCTAGAGCAGCTCGGGGAGCCCACCCCCGGCCGGTCCAGCTGCTGCACTCTTCGGGGTCCCGGTCCCACCCGGGAACCCCGCACTGCTGGCTTGCTGGAGAGCCACTCAGGGAGCCCAACTCCAGCGGCTCCCGCCGGCTCCCCATCTGGCCAGCACCCTCGCGTGCTGCTGTGGGAGCCGGCACCTCGGTTCTGGTCTGCCCGCTCCTGCAGGCAGACTCGAAGACTCCCGCCGGTCCGGCCGGAACTCGGGGGAGTGCGACAGCACTCCCCCCACCTTCCTTCTGCAGCAGGGGAGTGCGGTGGCACTCCCCCTCTCTCCGGGGCACACCGGGGCCCGGAGTTGGGATCCCGGGCCCCAGAGGCAGTCTTCACAGGCAGTGCAACGGCGCTCCCCGACTTGTCTTCTGAGCGACGGGGCCTGGAGTTGGGGTCCCGGGCCCCGGGGAATTCTTCACTGGGAGCCTGGCTTCTTTTCTCCCGTGAGGGGGGTGCGGTGGCGCTCCCCTCCCTCCAGTCTCACCGGGGGCCAGGGTGGGCTCCTGGCACCCCTTTTGGGCAGTTTCACGGGGAGCGCGACTGCGCTCCCTGACTTAACTTCTTGTGGAGGCAGCCCCCGGGACCTGACCCACCCCGGGGGCCCATTCGAGACTGGCAGCGGAGCCCCACGCACTTCGTCGTCGGTCTTCTCAGAGTTCAAAGGTCGCCTACCTTCTGGGGGGCATATCTCAGCCCCCAGGGGACCGAGTATCACCATTTTGGCCTCTTCCTGCTCCTGGTGGCGCGCCCCAGCCACTGGGAGCACTTTCCTTCGCAATCATGGTCTCAAGGAGGGTGAATTCAGCAGGGAGCTGTTTTTACTGGCTCCCTGCGCCAGTCTTTCACCTGGCCCTCCTCCTGGGCCTCTCTTCTCCTTGCGCAGAGGCCCAGGCTTCGGCCCCTGGTCCTGGACTCCCCTCCTGGTGCAATTCAGGGTCTTGGGACAGTCAGGGGATTCCTCCTTCCAACTGCCCATGGCGCCAGGCTCCAGCACCAGTCTTCCTCAGCAGACCACACCCCAGAGAGAGCTCCTCTTCCTGTGCAAGACCTTTTAAAAGAATTTGGAGGGGGCTGGCAGGAAGGCTCTGCTTGCCCTATCAGGCAGCGACACATCACCTCTCTGCCCCTGCTCCCTCCTTCCTGCCCAGGCTTCTGGGATAGTTCAAAAAGGCGTCGTCCAGGGGTCCCATGCCACATGGCCTCTGAAAAGCCCCTTCCCCCGTTGCTGCCTTCTCTCCAGAGCAGCTTGGTGCCTGGCACCAGGTGACAGCTGCTGATGGATAACTTCTAGCTCCACCCACCTTATCTCCCTTTTGGAGAGGAGACCTTTGCCCTTGGAATGCTTGCAGTGAAGGGCTAGGCCTCTGATGCTTCAGTTGGGGGAGGAAGGTCATTAATCCAGCCTGGCAGGGTCACACCCAGCCAGGCTCTGGTTATGAGCTGACTCAGAGGAATATGACATTTCTGGATGACCCAACAGCAGTACAGATATGACTTTAGACTCTGCAGAATAATACTTCTCACCTACGTTACAGTGGACTTTAGTGCGTGTCTGGAATTTGTAGGCCCTAGGGAAGTGAAGCTATCCCATGTGATCCCCATCCTCATAGGAGAATATTGGAGTGGTCCTTCAGTGAAAACAGTAAAGCACACTGACTTTCCATTACATGTTTCTTCCCATTATATAAAGTCTATTCCATGTCACCACCCAGCTCTGCATAATTCCTGCCACACCATTCTATCTGTACCTGCTCCTGGGCTGCGTACACCAGGAATCTCCCCTGCGCAGCCCCTACACCTGTGCACACGCATGTACACACGTGTCTGCATGTAACCAGCCCGGTGCCCCTTACTCCGGCTGTAGCGCAGCAGCCTACTCTCACCAGGGGGACACCGGTAAAATCCACATGCAGTCTCTTTCATCATGAGTGCACTGTGGGTGAGTCCCTACTTATAAGGCTCTCCCACAGTAAAAGCTCGACAAATAGGTGTTCAAAAAGCGAAAAATCCGGGCGGCTCAGATGGTCAGAACCACCTTCTAACAGTATCTATGAGAGGAGTAGGCCTCACAGTAGTGAAAAAACGAAATTAGGTGTTTTTCACTATCTGAACATACACAACTTAAAAGTACATGTCCTACCTTCTGATTAAAGCACCCTGCCCAAAGAGCTACCTGGGGCCTACCTTAAGGGTGACATACATGTAATAAAGGGGAGTTTAAGGCTTGGCAAGGGGTTTTAAATGCCAAGTGATGTGACAGTGTTAATTGCCCACACAGGCTCTGTAGTGAGAGGCCAGAAACATGATTGAAGGGCTACTTAAGTGGGTTGCACAATCAGTGCTTCAGGCCCACTAGTAGCACTTAGTTCTACATGCCCTGGGCACACACAGTACACTGTAGTAGGGACATATATGTAAATGAAATATGCCAATTTTGTATAATCAAATCAAGCCATTTTTAGGGGAGAGAGCACATGCACTTTAGCACTGATTAACAGTAGTAAAATGCTCAGAGTCCTAAAACCAACAAAAACAAGGTCAGAAAAGAGGAGAAGGAAGGCAAAAGTTTGGGGTGACCCTTTAGAGAGGGCCATTTTTCAACAACAAGTCAGCAAATTTCCTAAATAAGTATTTACAAAGCAAATATATCTAGCATATTTATAACTGCTTCTTCAGTTTTTGACAAGTTAGTTTGTGTTGCACGCATAGGTGCTTGTGTGAATAGGGGGATGAGTCTGTGATTGAATGAATGGATAACAGAGGAGTGCATGAATGATTAAATAGGTGACTATGAATGGATAAGTAAATGAGTGAACGAGTGCATGGATGATTGACTGAATGCATGGATGAGTAAATGAGTGTGTTTCATTCTAAAATATAGTTCTGAATATGGCATTTGCATTTTGTATAATTATGTGTAAATTTTCTTCCCCCTACAGCTATCCTGCCCAAGGGTGTAACTTGGTCAGTAAGATTGGGGTGGGGGGATAACTTCAGATGTCACAACAATCACGCTAGCGTGTCTTGCAAAAATACAGTATATTAGAAGCAGAGTATGAAGGGGGTTTAAGGGGCAGTGCTTTAGGAGTACTTAAACAACACAATGGGCCAGATTCACAATGGTAAAATGAGACGAAAGTCTAACTTTACGACTTTCGGTATCCTTTGTGAATACCGAAAGTCGTAAAGTTCAGCTTCTGGTTTTTACAAAGGACATTTATGAGTAGTAAATGCCCTTTGTGAATACCAAAAGTCGTAAAGTTAGACTTTTGGCTCAGTTTAACTGTGAATCGGGCCCATTATTTTTCAAACTAATCAACATTTTTAAGACTTTCAAAACAGAGACCAGAGTGTGTGTATGTGTGTTTGTCTGTGTGTATGTGAAATCCTAAGTGAAATCTGATAGACACCTCACCATACCCAACTGAAAGCACTTGCACCCAACTTTTTACTACAGAATATATTTTTTAGGGTAGTAACATCCCAAACACCCCACCTTTGAGCTAGGCTCCTGATCCAACCATTGTTCATAATACATAACTTTCTCCATTTACACCACCCACCCAACTGCCCAGTTCAGGGACTCAATGGGACTTATAGAGGAATAGAGCCTGCACAGTCAGGCCTCCTTCACATTTTGTTTTACATAACCCTTGATAGACATGCCATTGTTAATTATAGCTATTGTAGGTCATTTCTCACTGCAATAGACACTGTTATTGTAGTGTTTTTGTGTCAATGGTAGAAACAAGTATGTAATTAGACATTTATGTCTGTGGCCAGTTATCTTAAAGGGACACTGAAGCATTGCATCAAAGAGTGGCTCATGCAATTGTCTGTAGCCTGTATTTGAAGTGGGCTGCATCTGTAAAGACACCAACCCACTGCACTATGCAAGTTCTTTTCGGAAAGTGCTCCTCCTGCATGGTCACCCTTCTTCGTTTTGCCCTAATGCTGATGGTTATAACTCTTAAAGTGCACTGAAGCCTGCTACTCAGGCCCCTGTCCCAGTGCTCTCTCCCCAGAACTGATATATCTGAATTGGTAACCCCAATTGGCAAAGCATTTTAACCCCCTTAAAAGTCCCTAGTATATGGTGCCAGTGGTGCTCAGGCCATGAATGTCAAAGGGGTCACCAGGGCCTGAAGCCCTGTTTGTGCCACCCTGAGTGACCCAAGTAAACTATTAACAGCGGGCCTACCACTGTAGACTGGAGGAGCAGTGTAAACTGCTTAAACATGACTTTGCCCTTGCCATGTGTTTGCAAAGTCAATGCTCTATGTTTAATATATTCCAGTCACCCCTAAGGAAGGCCTCCTAAAGCCCAGGAGGCAGGGTGCATTATATTAAAGGTGTTGACACGTACGTTCAAGCTTATATGTCCCTATTTTGGCCTTTTCCATTAAAGGACACAATAAGTGATACACAGTTCATTATTGTACTGCCTAAATATGTCATATTAAACAATGTGCCTCAACACCACTGACACGAATCTCGTGTCGAGGACGATGTGACACACACCCAGTTGGCTACCTTAGAGGTTGCCCAATTGACTGCCCCAGCCTTTCCTGTGTTCTGGCTGGCAGCCCACGCTTGCTTCTGCCAAGGCAGGCCTCTGACCCCCTGCCAGGAGGTGTGAACTCTCCCACAAGTCAGGAACAATGGCCTGGACGGGAAGGAGGTCACACCTCCTTCCCTGACAGGCTGGCTAGTGAGGTGGCTGTGAGCTTCAAAAACTGCACCACCTCTGATATGCAACGAGGCTGCCTCACAAGGGAGGTAACAGCTCTACCCTTGCCCCCAGACAAATTTGCACCCAGGCAGGGGGGGAAATTAGATAATCAAAAGGTGTACACCCCCAGAATACTAGCCACACTTCTAGGGTGGACTGCCTGGTCTGTTCAGCTGAGGAAGACTTCTGTCATTTTTAAAAGTGATTGAATAGTGAATTCTGAGTAGAACAGATGACCGGATGTGGCCACCTCAAGGGCAGATTAGATGCTGGGGCTAGTGGCCACTTGCACCCACACCCCTAATGCCCCTAAATCTAGGATTTAAGGACTACCCCTGACACCAAACCTCAGTTCTGAATCAACATGCATCAAAAGAAGAGACCTGAGTCTGTGACAAAAGGACTTGCACAAATCAAAAGAGTAATACTCTGCACCTGTGGCAACACTCTTGGAACTTGATGACCTAGACTTGTCCTAGGTCAGTTCCCCCAGTCAGAGGGACCACTGTGAGAGCCCAAAGCAACCTCAGACTCCCCTGGACTAGTGGCACTGTCCCCTGGAAACTGCAGGTAAAACAACACTCTGGATCTGAAGAATCGCTGCCCATCAGGCCCTTTGAAGGATTGCCCAAATCCAGATGGTCTAGTGCATTATGGGAACTGTAGTCCTGCCCTCCACAAAGTTTCAGGTAGCTACCCTGTTCCCTGGGACCACTGGACATTGAAGTACCTATCTGCTGTATTTACCGCTGCTAAGGCTTGTTGGTCGCCAGTCGCCAGTCCGGCAACTGACCCCTTCACTCGACAAATGTAAATGGATTATCATTTGGGGTGGGCAGTCACCTATCTCAAGGAATAATAACACTAACTTTTTAGGGCTAACCCTAAAGTCACTATATTAACCTGAGATAAACCGATCGGAAGCGATGGCAGAGACCAGACAGTCTTAACGTAGGGTAATGTGTAAAATATTCATCCAATACCAAAATAGTAATAAAGTCAAAACATCAAATTGCAAAAATCCCAACCTGAAGTTAGAAAAACAGAGTACATTTTAATGACAAAAATGAGAACAAAAAAGTCGCCTGACTGCCGAACATGGCAGCTGCACCTTAACTCGGTTCCATGCGGTTGCCAAATATCCAACGCAATCCTGGCCCACAATGCATGGTGGACACAATAGTTATCGTTCTCTGTGGCCCGTGGCATTGAGAGAGGTTGAGGGTGAAATTTGGAGCCACTGGTGACATCTTGTGTGGGCCGGTGGAGGCAAGCAACTGCAGCAGGCTGACAATGCTGCTGAGCGGCATCAGAGAAGAGCACTTTGCAGCGAACGGTGCCACAGATCCTGCAGTCCCGGAATTGGAACTGCCTCAGCAAGGACAGTAGAGGACGTTAGAGAGCTCCAGTGGCCTCCTTGGTTTGTAATAAGTATTCCCTCCCCCGCTGGGGGTAATTGCTGGGATTGAGATCTCTGGCTGTGGTGCAGCCCATCAGTGAGGTGCGCGAGGAGTGTGCCTTGGATGAGAGCCCCATTGGGCCTACTGCACACAGCAGATACGTGTACAGAGAGGGGGTGGCATGCCCTGTGCAGCAATCCAAAGAAGTTGGACAAGCGGCAGTGCCAGTGGACCTGCGTGGGAACAGCGAACCTTCTTCCATCCTCCTGGGGGATGGTGCTAGATGCCAAAGGCCTGCAGCAGAGCAAAGGGAATTGGTGACTGCCGGTGAGGAGCAACAACTGCCCAAATTAATTCCTTCGGTGGCCTGCCTTCCCTGGCCGGGGGCACCATAGGTTGGGCTGATGCGCTGCTGGAGGCCCTTTGCCATGCTGCAGCCTGCTGGGGTCAGGCGTGGGTCCCCCTGGACCTTCTACACACAGTCCCTGCGGGTCATATCAGAGTGGCGGTGCTGATAGGTGGATGGATTGTCAGTGTAGGATGGAGGTCAGTGCTGCAGACTTCCTTGGGATGGTGGCTCCCTACCCCATTCCATGGGCGTAACTTGGACTGCCGGAGACCTCTACTGATGCCCCTCAAGGGCCCTCCCCCCCGAAACCTCTATGGGTTATTAGGGATAACTGTGATCTCGGACTGCCTCAGACCTCCCCCTTGGGATTGGCCATTCCTGATGAACCCACGATGTAGTGACACCGCATGTGAGTTGCATATTGTGGTAGGCCCCAAGACCAGACACCGGCAGTGAGATCCGGGGCCCTGCGTGGCCTGGTGACACTGACGGATGTGGCCCATAGACCTGCCTACAACCCCTCCTCACCTCCGCTACGCACTGCTGGGTGTTTTTGCTGGACCCACACACTATTGGGTGTGTAACTCTATTAGGGGGCCATGCAAAGAGTGGGTGTGCCTGCTCAGATGCAGCCAGGTAAGGTCCTGGTGCGGCTTGCGGTTGTACAACCACTGGCACTATTTGACTGGACATCCAGATCCCACTTGCAACCCTGGGGAAACGTTCGAGCTGTGGATGGCAGCGACTGTCCCTGCTGCTGACTGCTCATGCCACCCACTGCGCTGGGCAGTGAGAGGGTTCCGGTGGGTCAGTGGAAGTGCCCTGGATCCAGGAGCAGCAGACTTGGAGTCACAGCTCTCCTTAGCCAACATGGCAAAAGATAAAGTTCCCCCTCCACCAAGCATAGCACCATAGACAAGTATGCCCAACTGGGAGGATCCTCTTCCACCTCTGGAGCATTCAGTATGGAGGTTGCCACCCCAGACAACACTACTTTCCTGGCAGTCATTACCCAGACAGAAAATATGCTGGATGCTAAGTTTGGGGCAGTGGGTTCAGATGTGACCTTGCTTTAGCAGGTCCTCAGGAGGGCCATTGAGCAGATTACAGAGGCCAAAACTAGAGCTTCCAGGATGGAAGACTCCGTCACTGCCCTAAATCAGAGGGTCACTGCACTCATGGTCATCTCCGAGGAGCTGGCGGCAAGAGTGGAGGACACTGAGGGCAGGGTCTGCCGAAGTAACTTCCAGGAAGGATGTGATGGTTCATTGATGGACAACTTCCACGACCAGTGGTTTAGATCTGTGATGCCCTCAGAGGCCCTATCAGGTTATTTTGTAGTCGAGCAGGTCTACAGATCCTTGGTACAATGGGCTCCTCCCAGGTGATTGCCAGAATCGTGAGCTATATGGACAGAGATACAATCCTCAAATATGCCCAGGACAAGGGCTCATATCAATCTTACCACATAATGATATTCCCTGATTATTCCAGGATGGTCAACAACAACAATATTTCATGGCAGCCAAGCAACAACTCCAAGAACTGTAACTTCAGTATATCCTCCTCTACACAGCTCGCCTGAAGGCTATCTTCAACTTGCAGACCCTCTTCTCTGAATGACCTGAAGAGGTCTTCCTATGGACCGACAAGAAGGTCACATTAAAGCCACAAACTCATCTCAAAGGTACTGAAGCGATAATTCAGCAAAAACTACGGTGATGTGGCACAGATCTAGATCATCCTGAAGGGGCACCTGGCAAGTTGGTGAGACTTGAGCTGGGGGCAATCAGCTTCTAGATCCTCCACTAGTTGTTAAATTGCCCCTCACATGATCTTGGTAACGAAGTTTGAGTTTGATGCAGTCTACAGGACAATGCGATGTGGTCCAGAACATTTACAACTGCACACCCTAGAGGCAGTGTCTCCTTTGTCTCAGGTGGTCTAATCTTGTTAGGAATGGCGATCCATTCGGACGAGCCTGGTGGAGTCCCTTGATGGGGTGCCCCCCAGCAGATACTTCTTGTTTCCAAAGGGTGGGGAGAGTTTGGGGATTGTTCTTATTTTGTTTTGTATTGGCTGACTTACAGCCCACCCTTTCCTCCATTGTACACATTGTCTTACCAAAAGTTCCATCCTGACCCAGTATGGGACCTATAGTGCTGGATAATTCCATGGGCCATCTCTGTGTAGTATTGTGGAATTTTTGCGGCATGCTAGATAAGATTAAGAAGGGGGCAGTCTTGAAACATGCTAAGGGGTTAGAGGCACCTCCTAAGTACTAAAGTTCCCTGCTTAGCCAGGTTTGGCTGCACTCATGTGTTCCACTCAGGGTTTGTGAGAGGTTTCAGAGGTGTATGCATTCTGATTCAGCACCAATTTCGCTTCCAACATGTTAAAACCTGGGTGGACCATCAGGGTAGGAACACACCAGTTGCAGACACATTATATGGTGAACCCCTTACACTTCTCTGTGTGCCCCTCCCCCTTTTGGTCAGTTCTTTTTTTAACTAGTTGCAGGCTTATGGGGCGACGGTTCTGGGAGGTGTTGGTGGAACGGGGTGAGCTCAGGGACCCTCCATTGAGACCAGAAAGTCCCATTTGTCCTCCTTGGCATCTATCTTGGGTCTGATCAATGTTTAGAAGACGCATCATCCCTCCTGGGAGGGATATACATTTCTCTCCAAAGTGCACAGCTCTTTTTCCCACTTTGATTATTTCCTCATCCCCAACATGTATATGCATAGAGTCTTTGATGTCACTATCCTAGCGCGGGGACCTTCTGATCACTCCCTGGTAGACATTAGACTCTGTATTGGGCAGAAATGGCCCGCATTCTATTGGCATCTCTTGGCATGGCATCTGCAGAATCCCGCCTATCGGCTACATATCACATGTTTCATTGAAAAGTACTTTACTCACAATACTCACAATACTGATACTGTGTCGTCTAAGATGACACTGTGGGAGGCCTTGAAGGCAAAGGTATGGGGAGTAGATATTAGTTACTCTGCCCAGGGAGCAAAGGCGTTGTGTCAAGACCTGACAGACCTTGAGTCCCAGGTACATGCCCTGGAGATCCATGGCAGTCGGATGGACGAACACTTAGAGCATCAACATCTAAATGCTCCACAGATTGAGTCAGGTGACCCAATACTTCTCGTCTCTCCCTCTGGTTTGAGACCCATTGGGCATACAGCTTGTGGACCTCATGGAGGTGGCTCAGACCTTTGCTGTGCATTTCAAGGTGGTATACACTTGGAGAGAGATCTTATCTCAGGAACAGAGATGTCCTTCCTCTTCAAGCCCTCTCATCCATGGCTTGGGACCAACTGGAGGTTGCGATCACGGGGGAGGAGCTCTCATCCACCATGTTTAGGCTACAGTCGGGGATGGCCCCTGGGCCTAATGGCTTTCCTTGTGAAATCTTCAAGGCATTTATTCCCCAGCTTGGCAGCATTTGTTAGGGGTAAGTTACTCTGTGACTGCAGGGGCTGCATTGGCACCCAATTGGTGACATGCAGAAATTTTAGTATTTCCTAAACCAGGTGAGCCTCTGGAGGACCACTCCTCTTATCGGCCAATTTCCTTTTTAAATTTGGAAGTGAAGCTTTTAGCCAAAACACTGACAAATAGACTGGTGAACATAATTCCTGACCTGGTTCACCTTGATCAGGATAGATAGATGCCTCACTGTGCCATCTGCCATAATATCCGGCACATCTACTATGCCTTATCCCTCACAGATCAATTGGGGTGGCCAGCAGATGTACTCCTAGCAGATATAGGCAAGGCATTTGACTTGGTGAGCTGGAAATATCTATTCCTACTACTCCACAGGTTGAACTTTGGCCCCTGATTCCTTTCTATGTAAAGCTCCTCTACACAAACTTGATGGCGACAGTATGTGTGGCTGGGGCCCAATCAGATCCCTTTCCAATACAGCAGGAGACAAGGCAGGATTGTCCCCTATCCCCCCTACTGTTGGCCCTTACTATGGAGCCACTGGCAGTGTGAGTAAGGATCGATGTTAAAATATACAGCTTTGAGTGGAGGGAGGGACTATCTGACAGAATCGTCCTGTATGCAGATGATGTTTTGTTCTTTCTGACTGCCCCTGAGATTTACGTATTATGCAAATTATGTGCATCTTAGGTGAAACATCGGGCCTCTACCTGAATCATTCGAAATCAATAGCGTTTCCAATGGTAGGCGCTGCACGAGACAGACTGGGCAACTGGACAGACGATTGCTGTGGGAGGCTTCAATTACATATGTGTGTTTGTGTCCTCTCATGAGTCGCTGGCGTGGTCCAGTAACGTAGTGCTGGCTATGACCCGAATGATAGAGGAGGTGAAGGTTTGGTCAGTCCTGCTCTTGTTGCTGACCGGTCGATCTGCAATTTTTAAAATGGCATCGATGCCTCACCTGCTGTACCAGCTACAGAACTTCCCATATGACATCCCGCAATCCTGGTTCCGAAAACTTAATTCTATTCTCAGCGGGTTCCTCTGGGGGGTGGTGCTCCACATATAGCCCTCAGTAAATGCTTCCAATTGACCTCTTGTGGAGGTATCTCTAGCGCACATATGAGTTCTTACTATTTTGCATTGCACCTGCTGATTGCCATTTATTGTTGGTATGACCTCCAAGGTGACCTGGCCTATATGGCTGAGAGATGGGGGATACCCCCCAGATCACCTATTTCTACTGCAGGGGTAGTATTGATGTCCTCCCTTCGGAGACCTGAGTGGTCTTGAACCTGTGGAAAAGGTCCCTTCATCAGATGGTTTAGTGGGGATTGTTGACGGAGTGGGCACTGCTCTTGCAGGGACACATCTTGCAGCAGGTGGCCCCACTGGAGGCCTTCCGAAGGTGGGACCTCATTGGAATTTCCACCCTGGGGGACATCATGCCTGGTACGGTCCTTAAGCCATTCCAAGAAATGCAGACAGAGTACCAACTCCACCGTAGTCAATTTCAACCGACATCTACAGTTCTGCCATGCGCTGACCCCCTATGTTTTGGCTTTTCCCTATCTCACTTATTTTAACCCACAGCAAGGTAAACTCCTTTTAGGCAATCTGAGAGATCACAAGCTAGCCAAAATGTGTCGGACCCTCATCTCTAACAGCCTGGACACATTTCTCACCCCTAGGCGGGCGTGGGATGCGGATATTGGAGTCCTAGAGAATGAAGATTGGACTGAGGCCCTGGGGGCGCCCTGAGAGGCTGCTATTTCTGCCCATCTCTGTTTTAATACAACTTAAATACCTTTACAGAGTGTGCTACACATGTCACCACCAATGGTGTATGGGGGTGATTACCTCGCCAGCTTGCCTCCGTTGCCATATGGAAGAAGGAATGCTCTTACATACAGTGTAGGGTTGCTCTGTGCTGGACCGGCTCTGGTGTGGAGTGACATCCTTTCTCTATGAGGTCTTGTCCCGGTCAATCCCACTGTACACAAAATTGATCCTACTTCATGTTACAGAGAGTCTGGGGGTAACAGATATTAGCTATAACTCTTGTTTTTGGGATTGACCTTTGCAAAGTGAGATATATCTAAGGCATTAAAGGCTGAGGCCCTCGCTTCCCTCGCAACCTGGAAAAAGGGGATTGATCATTGCATGGTTCTAGAGGTGGCAGTATACCAGGCAAGGGAGTGCCTGCAGAAACACTCTAAGATCTGGCACAAGTGGGCGGATTATAGAGGTGTTGTATTAAACCCTGTCCGACCCTCGGGATCATCTGTGGATGAGGAGATTCAAATGTTCAGGAGAAGGGAGAGATGCTTAAGGGCACTCGGCTTATGCTTGTGTTAATCTCTGTTCCATGTATTACTTGGGGGCATGGGGTGAGACATACAAGTTCTGTTTGTGTTTATGGATATATTGACACTATCATCCTTTGTTTATTGGCCAGCCCACTGGGCTATGAATCTCTGTCAGCACTCAATAAAATTTGTTTAGAAAAATGACAACAAAAAGATGAACGTCTTCTAAGGAGAACCAGAGATATGAATTTTTAAAGTTGTAAGTAAAAGCAGCAGCGATAGGCCCAAACATTCAAGTCTATAGTAGTGGTAGACTTTAACTAATGTGCAATTTCAGTCTGACTGCAATGGAGAACTGTTTGAATAGACCAAACGTTACCGTCCCAGTCAAACATTTTACATTCTGACTTAGTATTTTTTATGGAGCTTAAAATCCTGCAGCGGGGCAAGCCTGAAGCTGTATACAAGGAAGGTGCGCCGAAATAAGGCATCTTTGCCGCAAGATCCCAGTAAGGTCTCCTGATGGCTCTGGACATTTTGAAAGTACAAACATTTTCCAAGTCCCATCTTTTCTTGGTTTCTAGATTAGCTCCTCTGGGTCCATAATCTCAAGGACACTTCTTAGGGTCCGGGAATGCAGCAGAAGCTACCAGCAAGTTCCAGTGTAGGCCCACTTGGTACTGGTCAACCAGTAACATCAGGAAAAAGTCCACTTGCATCTTGTTGTGTCCTTGTAGCCACAGAGGAGGTCAGCCACCTTACCTTTGGAATCCACTCTTTGTCATGGGTAAAGGAGCAAGTCCAGTCATTCAGGGCTCAGGTTACAGACAGCAGGAACGATCCTCTTCTGATCCTCTGCAGGTCATAAAGTATTCTGAGGAGAATACCTTTGGGTGCCACATTTATATTTGGCACCAGCTAATGGGTAGAGGTGACACCTGGCTCCTCCCCTGAGGCTGGTCCTACGCTATGGTAGAGTAGCGTCCCCCCCATCAGCCCAAAAACTTTAAAAAGAAAACAATAATAAGAGTGTTTAGTATTGTCTTCTTCACCAACTACCTGCGCTTGTTGGGCTTTAAAATCTGCGTTTCTCAAAGCATATCTATTCTTTCCCTGTCTTACCGGGGGGGATTCTAAATTAGTGCTCCCAGTAGTTTTTTTTATGCTAATCCAACCCCAGTATTTAACTGCACTTTAGTTTCCTTAATAGTATCCCCAGAGAGTTTGAGAAAAGAGGGTGGATTCAAATTGCTATTATTGATAGGTTTTTTTTTTGCCCTCCTACTTTTAGTGTTTTTTGGGTGGTCATGTGTGTTCCTGCTCATACCCCTCCCTCAGACAGCTCTGATAACTCAGTAGAGGCCCCCAGCCCCCCTGTACCTGTAAGTCCTGAGGCAATCCTGCTCGGAGTCCCGCGAAAGCTAAGGAACGCCGCAGCCCATCTACCCCGACTAATCTGCTTCACGGCAGAAAACCAAGGCAGAAGGGCAGGATCGGCAGATTCGGCTGCTACCGCAAATGCCACCCCAGCCACCACACCAGCGTATCCAGGGACGCCGGAGTCCAAAGAGAATGTCGGCAAATACTCAGCGTGTATGGTTCGCTGGCACGACCCTGGCACACGCGCCCAAACATCTAAGATTCTGGACGGAATCCGAAAAAAGAAGCGGAGCTCAGGTAAGGCTATGTTCCTTGCAGATTACATAGCGTTTTGATCGGAACAGCAGAGCCCGCGGCCGGCGTACTAGCGAGCTACCATGTTCCCCGCCCAGTTACTAGAGAGGGCGGTAGTGTGTGTCCCAGGTCCCCCCCAAGAAACCACCTATCTTTACCCCATATCACAAGTAAAAACACAGAAAACAGTTTCTTCTTGGAAAAGGGGAAAATTAGCCAGGGTGTCTGGGAGCAGCTCGGGTGGGAAAGTTAAGATCACACCCTCATTAAGATCTTTCTTTAAGATTAAGGGGACGGAGAATCAAACTAAAATCTCTAGCCTTAGCTCTAGCCCTAGCCGTAGCCCGATTTCTAGTTTGATCCCTACCTCAATGAACAGAATACAGAGCCCTGAGACTCCACTCAACATGGACAGTCTAGGGTCTCCTTATAATGTTTCGCAGCCTATTCCTACTTCTAATCAGTTTGCAATACTAACGGATACTTACAGATGGATGATATATTGAGGGAGGTTTCACAACCTCTCTCAGAAAAAGACAGCATATATCCTAATACGAATGCAGAGTTGGCTAGCATAGATGTCAGCCAAATACTACTTTCTCTGTCTAAAGACATAAAAGAGAAATTCGCAATCTCAGAGAAAAATCAAGAGAAGATACACTAGGTTTGCGAAAACCTAGAGGAAAAATTGGCTAGCATCACAGAAAGGCTTGCTACGATGGAAGAATCGCTGGGAACACTACAAGAGGAAGTAAAATCTAATCGTAAAGAGATTCAAACTCTAAAAACTGGAGAAAAGGAAATTAGAGACAAGCTAGAGGCGATGGAAAACAACTCAAGGCGGAATAACCTAAGATTCTTAAATATCCCAGAGGGCGCGGAAGGAGGGGACATAAAAGCATTTGTTATTAAATTGATAAAAGAATTTATCCTAGAAACTCTAGGTCAGGACCTGGAAATGGAAATTCAGAGAGCGCACCGGGACCAATTTAAGAGGAACCCTGGCAGAGAAAAACCAAGAAAAATCCTAATAAACTTTTGTTCTTACATGATTAAGGAAACAATCTTGACAGCAGCTCTCAAAGCAAAGCAATTTAAAAAGGATGATTGGTTTTTCACTATAAGATCTGATAGAGCAAAAGTCACTCAAACTCGCCAATGGGAACTGGGAAGACATATACAGGAATTGAGAACCTTGGGGGCAAATGCGCAGTTGAAGTTTCCAGCATTATTGAAAGTAATGTGGAATAACAAGATGTTTAACATAAAAGAGGTGTCTGAGGCTGAAGATTTGGTCCTACAGATGAAGGCACAGAAAGGCTTATAAAATGTGATTGGAACAAAAGAGCTCAGAGGGTATAATGCATTACCCAACTTGGAGAGAGGAAGGGTTCCCCAGGGTGGGTTGGGAGGGTCGTAAGGGAGGGGGTTCACTTTTTAATTTATTTGAACGCAGGTGTGGGAGTAAAATAAGGAAAAAATCAATAAAATTGTTTAGAGTCCTCATGTGTATAAGAAGACTAAAGACTTGCAGGAATAGGGAGCCGAATATATACGCCAATGACAGCGGACTGTAGAAGGGCCCAGGTTTTGAGAGTATTAACATGGAATGTGAACGGGCTAAGGGTCAAAAATAGGAGAATGAAGATATTGGAATTACTTAAGGAGTCAGATAATGACGTTATAATATTGCAGGAGACACATTTACGTCAAGAGGAATGGGATGGTATTCTTAAAGGGAATAAATGGATTACGCAATTTGCATGCACCAATCAAACTTGCAATATAAAAGGTATAGCAATTATTTTTAAGGTC
This sequence comes from Calotriton arnoldi, assembly GCA_963921515.1. Classification (NCBI taxonomy): domain Eukaryota; kingdom Metazoa; phylum Chordata; class Amphibia; order Caudata; family Salamandridae; genus Calotriton; species Calotriton arnoldi. Next base: position 383,279 of record CAWUFW010007699.1, read on the forward strand.
TCTGCACAAGCTAGACTGGAGAACACTATTGCTGACCCAGGGGGTAGGTGGTTGATCTGCAATACTAAAATACATAGTGTAGGGTACACTTTTGTAGGATATTACAGTCCCAATATAGGGCCAGATTCACAGAACTAAGTTAAGACAAAATCCTAAACTTACTACCATTTTGGTATTCACAGAAGGCACTTACTCATTTTGGTATTCACAGAAGGCACTTACTCATTTTGAGTAACTTACTCATTTTAGTATTCACAGAAGGCACTTACTCATTGATGAGTAAGTGCCTTCTGTGAATACCAAAATGAGTAAGTGCCTTCTGTGAATACCAAAATGAGTAAGTGCCTTCAGTGAATACCAAAATGGTAGTAAGTTTAGGATTTTGTCTTAAGTTAGTTCTGTGAATCGAGCACATAGATAATCCATCCCCGCTCAAGAAGGGATATAAGCAACTACTGGGAACAAGATATCTAATAATAATGGGAGGGGATTTTAACACTCTATTGGACCCAGCCTTGGATAAATCCACTATTAAATCTATAATGCACTCCCCAAAAATGAGAGACAGTCTACATCAACTAATTAAGAACTTACGGTTAGTAGACGCTTGGAGGTTAAAAGAGGGATGGAAATGGGAATGTACGTTTCAGAAACAAAATATTGTCACGCCTCTGGAATTGACTTATTCTTGACAGATTGCAAATTAAAGAAAAGCATTAGCAGAATAACGCACCAGCCAATACACTTATCTGATCATGCATCAATAAAGTTAGAGATCTCATTAGGTATTTCTTCAGCTCATGTCAGATGGACTCTAGACAGAACTCTTCTGGCAGATAAGGATGTTATAGATTCTTTGAGGGCTAATACGATTGACTTTTTTAGTCTCAATGAATACTCAGCTCCGGGACACATTGTGTGGGATGCTTATAAAGCCTTTATTCGTGGCAGGTTAATAAGCATGGCAGCATATAAAAGAAAATCAGCTAGGAATAAACTTTCAAACCTTGAAACTAGCATCAAGGAAATCCAGGAGGGGTTAGCTGTTTCGACGAACCCTGTCAATGTCTCGGAGCTGCAATACAAGTTGAGGGAGGCTAAGGACTCTTTAGGAGAATATCTGGAGGGGATAGTGTTGAGGAGGTGGAAGCTAGCAAGTTGGCTCATTATGAATACGGGGTGGGGTGTGGGAAATTGCTAGCCTGGAAGGTGAGGCAGGACAGTATAAGAAATGAAATTAAAGAGGTAGTAAATAATGAGACCAAAGAGAGATGTATAGAGGACCGAACTATTGGGGAGGCCTTCTTAGGGTTTTTTCAAGAAGTATATACAGAGGACACAGCAGCAACACAGAGTGAGATTAAGGAATGGTTACAACTAGACAATCTCCCTAGTTTGAGTGTAGATCAAAATACCTCCATAAATCAGGAGATTACGAAGGAAGAAATAGATAAGATCATAAATCATTTTCAGAAAAGGAAGGCCCCTGGTTCGGATGGTTTGCCAAATGAAATATATAAGGTATTAAGGGTGGAACTTCTTCCTCACCTACTAAAGTTGGTAAACAGGATTTATATGGAACATCTCCCTCTGCCGCCTTCATGGAATGAGGCAATAATAACATTAATACCTAAACCCAATAAGGATTTGACTAAATGTGAGGCATATAGACCAATATATTTGCTAAATTCAGACTATAAAATGTTCACACAAATTCTTGCCAAAAGGTTGGACAGGGTCCTAGGAGATATAATACATGAAAATCAGAAGGTTTTCATGAGGGGAAGACAACTAGCAGAACTTACCCATGACCTGTTAGGTGCAATTGATGTGGCCTTGGTTTCAGGAACTCCTCTAACCATAATAATGGTTGACACAGCCAAGGCTTTTGACAGAGTCAGTTGGCCGTACTTATACCAGGTAATGGAGGGAAATGGATTATTGGGAAATTTCCTTAGGGCAGTTAAAAAAATCTATCAAGCCCCAGTAGCAAGGATATTAGTCAATGGCTCACTAACCCCATCCTTTGAAATAATTAGAGGTACGAGACAGGGATGCCCGTTATCCCCGCTACTCTTTAATCTATATATAGAGCCTCTGGCCAGAAGATTAAGAACAGAACAGAGAATTCCCCCTTTTCAATACCTTGAATGGACAAAGAAGGAAGCCTTATATGCCGACGATTTAATAATTTATACTAGAGACCCTCATACTTCACTGCCAGTAATAATGGAGTTAGCAACTGACTTCGGGAAGATTTCAGGATATCTTGTGAATGAAGATAAAACTGAACTCATGTCCTGGAACGAACCATTGGGTACCCCCTCAGGAAAGAAATAAATAAGATATTTGGGAATTCGTGTGGTTAAAAACCTGGATGAGATGGCATATATTAATTTCGATATGCGTTTGAAAGAAACTAAAAACCTCTTGCATCGTTGGGCTGCTCTCCCTATATCCATTCTGGGAAGAACCAATCTTGTAAAAATGGTGATTTTACCGAAATTCACTTTTCTCTTTAATTCCCTTCCACTGCATTTTAATCCAGAATGGTTTAGAAAATTACAGAGTGAGTTGAGCTGCTTTATTTGGAGTTGCAGGAGTGTAAGAAGTGCATGGAAAAAGCTCAGAAAGAAAACAGTGGATTGTGGCATTGCACTGCCGGACTTTCAATTGTACTACTGGGCTTTTGCATTAAAGAACATAAGGAAGTTATTAATGGACTCTAACGACATCCCAGCATACTTAAGGGCCCTAACGAAAAATCTAGCAGAAGAAGGAAACTTCTTTTTATACAAATTCGGTCATCCCAAGCACTTTAAAAAAAAAGTTAAGTTTAGAATACTTATTGCAGCATGTAAAATATGGATACATGTTAAAAAAAATACTGGGAATCTCATACTACAGTGCTAAAGCTCCAATATGGAATTCCCCAGGGACACCTCCGTGTTTTCAAGATAGCTAGCATTACCTTTATTGGTGGCAGGTATTGAGAAGTGGGGCCAGCTATCTGAGGAAGGGCTTTGCTATCATGGGAAAAACTGAGCATAATCACGGAATCTAGAGTATCCAGATATAAATACTATCAACTAGCGGGCTGGTCTCGAGCTCAGTCGAACTGGGGGCAGAAGTTGGAAATTGAAGATGCGATACAAAGTACCCAGGCATACAAGAAGGAGGTTGCCAGATGGTATTGGGCTTTGGTACAGGGAGAAGATGTTTCCCGGGCATCGCCGGAGGAGATCTGGAAGCTGGACATGCCGGGCTGCGATGTAACACATCTGTGGCAAGTATCTGCATCTATGCTTTGGTCTTCAGTGAAGTCGGCTCCACTTAAGAGAAATCACTTGTATACTTTATACAGGGCTTACTGGTCCCCAAAGAAGTTAGCAGAGATGGGGGACGGCAAGAAGAGGCAGTGCCCGAAGTGTGCCATGGAGAATGCGGATGATGTTCATCTCTTTTGGCAGTGGCTATTCAGTCATTCTGGCAAGAAGTAGGGGAAGCACTAACTAAAATTATGGGCATAAACATTCCGGTAAGCCTTTCTTTAGTTATTTTTGGAACACTGCATGGGAAAGGGGTACGTTTGGGGAAGAGTAGAGCCCAACTAATTTTTATCTTGATGATTATAGCACGGAGAGAAATCTGTTTAAAATGGATTTCAGAAACACAACCAACGTGTGAGGGATGGAAGGCCTCGGTTGGTCATATAGCTAGACTTGACTGTCAAATTGGGTCTACTAAAAGAGAATGTTTGTTTGAAAAATTGTATGGTAAGGGGAAAGAGTAAATTTAAGGTAGGATATAGGAGAAAGTTCAAGGATTAAGACAACTTTTCTACCGGTTGCTGAGGAAAGTGGTGGTTGCCACAATTTCCTCTCCAAGTGCTGGTTTGAAAAGGAAAAGGTTGGTAAAAGAGTCTAAAGCCAAGTGGAGGTGTTGCACCACTTCTTCGATTTAAACACCCCTTGGTTATGATCCTTACCTTTTCCCCAAGTCTGCATATGAGGACTAAAAAAAAAAAGTGTTTAGTATTGTGTTATTTTTATTACAATAGCCAAGAATTGTAGGCGGGCCATCATGGAGGGGGAGTGGTGGGCAGGGCACTGTTGTCAGTGCGCATGACGGTTTGGCCGGCAATCTCAGGCCAGCCAAACCCTCATGCGCATTGAAGCTGTTTCCAACCTGAGCTGCGTTGCCGGGTTGCAGAGAACAAGCACAGGCTTCCAGTCTCATTCGGAGTGCAAATCATCAGTACTCAAGCCAACCCTGACGCTGCTTTCAGCAGCATGAAAGCAGCATCCGTATTAGCCGCAGGGGATTCTGGGAGCCTGTGCTGGTGAAGACGGAGCAGAAGAGTGGAGATGCAACGATGCCGACGATGCTGCAGGTAAGTTCTTTTCTTTGTGTCTCCTTGGTTTGTTGTCCATCCATGCCCTTCCTGCCGCACCCCGCCACTCTGCCGGGACACAAGTTACTACTGCTCCTCCCTAATTAACACAATAAAAGTTCACAGTGCCCACTATTGGAGCAGTTCCTGTTTGCCCTACTGCAAACAATCACATAGTGCACCTTATGCCTAAAATTCCAGTTGGAGAAACCCTTCCTTTCATGTGCAGAGCCTGTGTGCATACCCAGAGGTGTGGCCAGGGAACTGAGCAGTTCCTTCCTATGTGGTCACTCAACAGCAGTTCTGGGGGTAGATCCCTTCAAACTAGGCTTGGTGCCAGCGTGGTTGGAGGGACAAAAGGTTGCATTCTCTAGGTTTTACCTTACATATACATGTGAAATGGCAGGCTCCTTTACAAGTTAATGAAGTTCCTGGGTTCACCTTAAATGTTCCTCCTGTAAGTGGAAGAAAAACGCCCCCAACCCACAGGCCAATGTTCCTGCTTTGAGAACAGATTTCACGTTGCATGAAGGCCAAGCTGTTATATGGCCATTAGGGTCATTGTCAACATTGCTAAGTTAGCATAAGCTTTGCTGCCATGATGCTGCTTTTGCGCACGTTACTACATGACTTTATTTTGCAAGACTCTATTTATGCCTTTCACATGAGAACTGTCTGCCTTTCGCGTTCTCTGCTAAGTTCCTCGAGTTTAGTCTGAACACGATGTGCAAGGTCGATAAACAATGCCCCTTGTTATTCTGTTCTGGTCAGTCCCTAGCACCTAGACATAACATGCTAAACACAGCTGCATTGCTGGAGACTTGTGCTTTGATATTACGGGGATGCATGTTGTTTTAACACACACTTGGAGAGAGCCCTTTCCATGGAGAAGAGCTATGCTGTTCCTATGATGTAAACCTTACATCTAGGCTTTAAGGTATGGGGTCTGCTGACAAAGCCCAGAGATCTTCTTTTTTATAATAAGCGTCTTCCAGTCAAGGGGAGGGTGGTTAGGCCTTATAGTCCTTTTTCCACTGTCTTTATATAATGACATCCCCCTTTGTACTCTATGGAATTGTAACAATGCTAATTGTTCTGAGTTTATGCATTTTGCTGCTGGTAGTGGCTCGTATACTGTATTATAGAGCACAATAGTTAAAATAAACATTTTGAACTATTACAGTGACTCTGCCAATTCTTATCTGTTGACAAGTACGAGTGAGCGAGCGAAAGGGTATGTCTTGCCACCGCGATTCCTGAGAGAGTCGGGAGTGTTGTGTTCTGGGTTGTCTAATCATTTGTAGCTTTGTGATTTTGGAGGAGAACGAATGAGACACTATAGCTAGTCGGTTTTGGGATTTTGGGCACTAAGGTGGTAGGTTGGTACACCCCTATACACCGAGGTCCTGTTTTCCTGCGCATAGTTCTGTGTAGGTGCAGAATCCCTCCAACAAAGCACTGGCTGGGCAGCTGCTGGAGCCCTAATACAAATTTGTCTCCAGGAGGTTCAGGCCGGCCAAAGGTAACTTTCTATAAGTTACTTTTGCTAATATATATTGAAAAGCAAAATTCTTTAATGATTTGGACTTCTAATAAATTTGAAAATCATCTTTAAAAACCTTTTCTAGGATTCAGTTACAGCCCTGTCAGTGGAAATAGATCTGGGGGCCTAGTCACTGGTAAAACATGCCAATTTTAATTTCACATATTTAACTTTTGTAAATATCGTTATCTTCCAAGTTATTTTGTTAGGTGTGACAATAGCTTTTAGGCTGCTGCAGTCAGACTACGCATGGTAAGCCTGAAGCCATGTTTTACAGGCTCATTCTGTGAATGGTACAATAGGTGCTGGAGTCCATAGGTGGCATTTAACTTTTAGACCTGGGTGCATTTTCTGTACCATATACTAGTAACATAAAAGCAAGTTAAATAAGTTGATTAAGGGTGAGCTAATTTAACAATGTTTAAAGTGGGACACAGGAATTTCAGTCTTGTTTAGCATTGCACACAGTTCAAAATCCAGCAAAAAAGACAAGGCAAAAATTGGGGGAAGTAATGCAAAGGATGGTAATTTCCTACAAAGGAAGTTATGAAACCATGGTACTACACAAAAGTGATGGAAGTGATGGTACAGTGCATGTTTTAAAGAATGTGTAAACAAACAGAATATAAACTTCCCTCCACCCCTCCTTCTCTGTGCCTCGCAGAACGCCAACCTAGATGTGCCTTCACCCGGCCTTTCCAAATCACCTCTAGCCCCAACCAACTCAATGATCAATCAGTCAATCAATCATGTCACTTATAAAGCGCACTACATACCCGCGAGGGTCTCAAGGCGCTGGGGGAAGAGGGGGGTGGTGCTGCTACTGATCGAAGAGCCAGGTCTTGAGGAGTCTTCTGAAGGCCAGTAGGTCTTGGGTCTGCCGAAGGTTGGTGGGGAGGGTGTTCCAGGTCTTGGTGGCGAGGTGGGAGAAGGATCTGCCGCCGGCGGTCGTTTTCCGGATGCGGGGGACTGTGGCGAGGGCGAGGCTGGTGCAGCGGAGCTGGCGGGTGGGGGTGTAGAAGCTGAGTCGTCTGTTGAGGTAGGCTGGTCCGGAGTTGTGGAGTGCTTTGTGTGCGTGGGTGAGGAGCTTGAAGGTTATCCTCTTGTTGACAGGGAGCCAGTGCAGGTCTCTCAGGTGGGGTGTGATGTGGCTGCGTCAGGGGATGTCGAGGATAAGACGTGCAGAGGCGTTCTGGATGCGTTGCAGCCGTCTCAGGAGCTTAGCCGTCGTTCCTGCGTAGAGGGCGTTTCCGTAGTCCAGCCTGCTGGTGACGAGGGCCTGGGTGACTGTTTTTCTTGTTTCGGTGGGGATCCACTTGAAGATCCTGCGGAGCATTCGGAGGGTGTTGAAGCAGGATGAGGAAACGGCGTTGACCTGCTTAGTCATGGAGAGGGTGGGGTCGAGGATGACCCCTAGGTTGCGTGCGTGGTCGGTGGGTGTCGGGGCTGTTCCCAGTGATGTCGGCCACCAGGAGTCGTCCCATGCTGAAGGGTTGGAACCAAGAATGAGGACCTCCGTCTTGTCCGAGTTCAGCTTCAGGCAGCTGGTCCTCATCCATTCGGCGGCGGCCTTCATTCCTTCGTGGAGGTGGGCTTTGGCGGTGTGAGGGTCTTTGGTGAGGGAGAGGATCAGCTGGGTGTCGTCGGCGTAGGAGATGATGTTGAGGTTGTGCTGTTGGGCGACGTGGGCGAGGGGTGCCATGTAGATGTTGAACAGCGTTGGGCTGAGGGAGGAGCCTTGGGGTACGCCGCAGATGATCTTGGTGGCTTTGGATCGGAAGGAGGCGAGGCGGACGCTTTGTGTTCTGCCGGAGAGGAAGGATGTGGTCCAGTCCAGGGCCTTCTCTTGGATCCCGGCGTCGTGAAGGCGTGTTCGTAGTGTGTGGTGGCAGACCGTGTCAAAGGCGGCTGATAGGTCCAGGAGGATGAGGGCTGCTGTTTCTCCGTTGTCTAGCAGGGTCCTGATGTCATCGGTGGCGGCGATGAGGGTGGTTTCGGTGCTGTGGTTGCTGCGGAAGCCGGACTGGGAAGGGTCCAGGATGTTGTTCTCCTCGAGGTAGCGGGTCAATTGTTTGTTGACGATTTTCTCGATGACCTTCGCGGGGAACGGGAGCAGAGAGATGGGTCGGAAGTTCTTGAGGTCCTTGGGGTCTGCCTTGGGTTTCTTGAGTAAGGCGGTGATCTCGGCGTGCTTCCAGCTTTCCGGGAAGGTTGCTGTCTCGAAGGAGATGTTGATTATTTTCCGGAGATGGGGCGCGATGGCTGTACTGGCTTTGTTGAAGACGTGGTGAGGGCACGGGTCTAGCGGTGAGCCGGAGTGGATGGTGTTCATGATCTCGCTGGTGTCCTCGTCGTTGATGTTGGTCCAGGAGAGCAGGCGGTTGGTGGTTGTGGGGGCAGTGGTCTCAGTGGTTGCCGGGGCGGTCGTGGTGTTGAAGCTGTCGTGGATGTCGGCGATTTTGCAGTGGAAGAAGGTGGCCAGTGAGTCGCACAGGTCTCGCGACGGCGGGATGTCGTTGGTGTTGGAGCTGGGGTTGGAGAGTTCCTTCACGATGTTGAAGAGCTCTTTGCTGTTGTGTGCGTTGTTGTCTAGGCGGTCTTTGAGTGAGGCCCTTTTGGCGGATCTGATGAGGTGATGGTGACTGCGGGTGGCGCTCTTGTGGGCGGCGTAGCTGTCCGCAGTCCGTTCGTGGAGCCAGATCTTCTCCAGTTTTCGGCATGTTCGTTTGGAGGCCTGGAGGTCTTCGGTGAACCAGGTGGCTTTCTTGCTGGTGTGGCTGTTGGGCGGATTCTTGAGTGGGGCGAGGGTGTTGGCGCAGTCGTCGATCCACTGTCTGAGGTTGCGGGCGGCGGTGTCGGGGTCGGAGGGTTCGGCGGGTGGGCTCAGGGCGAGGGTTGTGGTTAGCTGGTCTTCGGTGACTCTGCTCCAGCAGCGGCGAGGCATTTGTTCGGTGCGGTGGTGCGTGGTGGGCTTCCTGTAGGTGAAGTGGATGCAGTGGTGGTCAGTCCAGTGGGGTTCGGAGGTGTGGTTGAAGGAGACGTGTGGGCTTGCGGAAAAGATGGAGTCTAGCGTGTGGCCGGCGGCGTGGGTGGGTGTAGTCACGAGCTGTCTGAGTCCGAGGGTGGCGAGGTTGTCGATCAGGGTGGTGGAGTTGGTGTCCTTGTTGTTCTCGAGGTGGAAGTTCAGGTCCCCGAGGAGGATGTAGTCCGTGGAGGCGATGGTTGAGACTCTGAGGGTGTTCCTGTGGACGATGGCGATGCCTCCTCCGACTCCGTTGGTGCGGTCCCTGCGGGTGATCTTGTAGCCGTCCGGGATGGCAATGGCGATGTCGGGGGCTGAAGCGGGATTCAGCCAGGTCTCCGTCAGGAATGCGACGTCTGGGGAGGTTGAGTCGAGAAGGTCCCAGAGTTCGATGGCGTGTTTGCGGGCGGAGCGGGTGTTGAGGAGGATGCATCTGAGGTAGTTGGGTTCTTTCCTGGGCGGTGGTTTGGCGGGGCGGGTGCTGGCGAAGCTGCAGTTCCGGCAGGTGAAGGGCCCTTGGGTGCGCTTCGGGGTGGCCCGGTAGCAGGCGTGATCTTTTCCGGGGTTGAGTGCGTGGAGGGTGCTGGCGTCGTATCAGCGTCTGTTGATGTGGCGGGTGCGGGGGATGCCCGGACCAGGGGTTCTGGCGCTGAGCGCGGTCCCGGCGCGGACGGGTGCAGACGGGCTTGCCGTAGGCGCGCCTTCGGCGCGCAAGCGGCCGCCATAAATGGGGAGGTGGGAGGGAGGAGCAGGGAATGGGGCAGCGAATGGGCAGTGAGGGGGCGGGGCCGCAGGGGCGCAGCGGCGGGAAACAGGCACGGAAAGGAAAAACGAGCACAATCAGGGCAGCAAGGGGGCACAGAAAGGAAAAAACGAGCACAATCAGGGCAGCAAGGGGGCACAGAAAGGAAAAAAACTAGCACAATCAGGGCAGCAAGGGGGCACAGAAAGGAAAAAACGAGCACAATCAGGGCAGCAAGGGGGCACAGAAAGGAAAAAAACTAGCACAATCAGGGCAGCAAGGGGGCACAGAAAGGAAAAAACGAGCACAATCAGGGCAGCAAGGGGGAACAGAAAGGAAAAAACGAGCACAATCAGGGCAGCAAGGGGGCACAGAAAGGAAAAAAACTAGCACTATCAGGGCAGCAAGGGGGCACAGAAAGGAAAAAACGAGCACAATCAGGGCAGCAAGGGGGCACAGAAAGGAAAAAAAACTAGCACAATCAAGGCAGCAAGGGGGCACAGAAAGGAAAAAACGAGCACAATCAGGGCAGCAAGGGGGCACAGAAAGGAAAAAAACTAGCACAATCAGGGCAGCAAGGGGGCACAGAAAGGAAAAAGCGAGCACAATCAGGGCAGCAAGGGGGCACAGAAAGGAAAAAAACTAGCACAATCAGGGCAGCAAGGGGGCACAGAAAGGAAAAAACAGAGCACAATCAGGGCAGCAAGGGGGCACAGAAAGGAAAAAAAACGAGCACAATCAGGGCAGCAAGGGGGCACAGAAAGGAAAAAAAAACGAGCACAATCATGGCAGCAAGGGGGCACAGAAAGGAAAAAACGAGCACAATCAGGGCAGCAAGGGGGCACAGAAAGGAAAAAACGAGCACAATCAGGGCAGCAAGGGGGCACAGAAGGAAAAAACGAGCACAATCAGGGGCAGCAGCAGGGCACACAGACGGAGCTGTGTGGTGGGGGAGCGACCTACCAGTCAAGGTCAGGGGTCGCTCTCTTCACCACGCAGCGGCCGCCATAAATGGGGAGGTGGGAGGGAGGAGCAGGGAATGGGGCAGCGAATGGGCAGTGAGGGGCGGGGCCGCAGGGCGCAGCGGCGGGAAACAGGCACGGAAAGGAAAAACGAGCACAATCAGGGCAGCAAGGGGGCACAGAAAGGAAAAAAAACCTAGCACAATCAGGGCAGCAAGGGGGCACAGAAAGGAAAAAACGAGCACAATCAGGGCAGCAAGGGGGCACAGAAAGGAAAAAACTAGAACAATCAGGGCAGCAAGGGGGCACAGAAAGGAAAAAACGAGCACAATCAGGGCAGCAAGGGGGCACAGAAAGGAAAAAAACGAGCACAATCAGGGCAGCAAGGGGGCACAGAAGGAAAAAAACGAGCACAATCAGGGGCAGCAGCAGGGCACACAGACGGAGCTGTGTGGTGGGGGAGCGACCTACCAGACTGGTACCTTCATAACTCTTACTCCAGTCCCGACCAAACAAGGGTAGAAACACATGAGAAAACCCAATTTCTCACTTTCCTATACCCTTCTAAGCTAGAATCCCACACACAACACATAGTACACTTCGACACTTCGACACATCCTCACTCTCCTCACTGAACCCCACATCCACAATCAAAATAAATGAGCGACTAACCCACATGGAGAATAAACTAGATAAAGTCACTCGGGGCATCAATGTGTCCTAATGGTCCTTAAACCCTACACGAGCTGGCCTAATTTCCACACCTCCCCTCCTCCTGTAACTTTAAACAACCCCCACACATGTCCAAGTTCCAGCCGTATTGCTGACTCACAATTCCTCTCAAAAAGCAAGCTCACGGGCCGAAAATATCTAGCCCTGTGATGTCTCTGGAGGAAGCATCAGCCTTAGCCAAATCATATGACCTGACCCCAACCTGGGGCAACCCCACCTGCAAGATCCAGGTGATCACTGGAATCAGAAGCGATCCCAACCCTCCAAGAATTGCAAGACCACTAACACATCACATCAATATCCCCCTCACCCCGTTCACAAACTCAGCTGCAGCAGAACAACCAACTGCATGCTCTTAAACTGCAGATCATCAACCAAACATGCAACTGAACTAGTTGAAAACATGGTGAACCACAACATTGACATTGCGTTCATCATCGAAACATGACTAAATGACTCCTCATATCCATTCATCGACCTACTAGCCCCTCCCGGTTTCTACCTCATCAAGAAAGACAGGGAGGACCGGCATCATGGTGGTTTAGCCATTATCCACAAGAACAACATCAACATGGCTGACACCTTCAACCCGCAGGATGCAATCAAATCCTAGGATCCCCCACAGCTCTCAAGAGCTGGAAGACAGTCAACTCGCTGACAGAGGAAGACATCTCAAAGATGACTCTGAAATCCAAACCCTCCTCCCACCTTGCAGACCCTCTCCAGGGCTCCCTGGCAAAACGTCAAACCTATGCCCTAACCCCCGGTATAGACTAAGATAACAAACAGTTCCCTGAGCAATGGGGTTATGCCTGACTGCCTCAAACTAGGCCACGTCATGCCTCTGTTAAAAAAAAAACAGGTACTGACCCAGATGACCCTAACAACTTCAGGCCCATCTCCAACATTCCCTTCTTGGCGAAAAGTCTTGAAAAATGCGTTCTCTCCCAACTTAAACAACACATTGACTCCAACAATCTTCTTGAGTCATTCCAATCGGGTTTCAGGAAGGGTTCAAAATGGAAACAGCTTTTCTGAATATAGCAGGTGACATATACAAATCGCTCAATACTGATAGATGCTGCCACTCATCCTCCTAGACTTGTCAGCTGCCTTTGACAGGGTCCACCACAAGTTGCTTCTAGAATCCCTCCATAAACAGATTGGAGCGGATGGCTTGGTTTTGAAATGGTTCACCTTATACCTCTATAACCGCTCCCAACTAATAAAAATAAACAACACAATTTCAGAGCCTTCCCCCATAATCAGGGATGTACCCCAAGGCTCAGAGCTCTCATCCACATTCAATATTTACATGAACCCCCTCCTCACCATTCTTAAACAAGCTAACATCCCATACCACCTTTTTGTTGACAACACCCAGCTCTACTTAAAAAATATCTTCACCAGAGGACTTAATATGACTAAATACTGCGCTCATAAAAGTCCAAAACTGGCTAAGAAACAACCACCTGAAACTCAATCGAGACAAGATGAAAATCCTCCTCCTATCAAATAATGATCAGACCACCCAAATTCAAGAATGGATAAATACCATTGACGCTTTTAACTGCAAACTGAGTCGGGCTGATTCTGTCAAATCCGTGGGGATCACCATAGACCCAAGTCTGAGCATGAACCCACACATAAAGAATACAGCTAAGAATGCATTCTACATCCTAAAACTTCCACATAAAATCAAGCCCTTCCTCCTCCTGAATGATCTAAAACCTGCAAAACAGGCTATGGTTCTACGGAAACGCAACACTAACTGGCACCTCAAAGTCGCACCTAGCTCCCTTAAGAGCCACACTAAATGCAGCAGCAAGGCTACCAATTGAAGCCCATTTCTTATTCAAAACTGCCTGTCTCACTCACAAAGCCCTGCAAACAGGAAAACGATCCTACCTTGCTTCCAAACTCACACAGGCAGGACAGATGAAAACTATAAGACGCTCCCACACTATTTTTCTCATTCCCCCAAAAAACACAAAGCCCTAACACGCTCTTTCTCGGGCAATGCTCCCAAATTCTGGAACTCCCTCCCAGTAAATAATGGGACGAACCCTTCCTTCATGAGCTTCAAAAGACAAAAGATCTTCTCCTCAATCAGCACTTCGGGCTCTAACGCCTAGCACGCAACCTGAATCCCAACTAGAACCCCCTCCCTGACTTTTACATGATTGTTTGTTCCTCCCGAGTAAATGCTGTGATTTGATTTAACCTGTAATCTGTAACCGATATGACTTTAAAAAGACTCTAGTCTGTAAACTATTTTATCCAACACTGCTTTTAACAATGTTTGACAATCAAATGTTTGTAAAGCACTCTGATACCCCTGGGACCTGCCAGGGCTATATAAAACTCTTCAACTAAATACAATAAAAATAAGAAGTACAATCCAAAACACACATTAAGTTGAAGTGTGAGTGGAGAAAGGTCATGTTTTAGATCATATCTAAACAAGCAAACTCAAAGTGGAAATAGTGGAAATCTCTTCCTGTATCTGGTCAGATCTCTAAATGGTCCCTTTTCTATTCAAACTGTAAGACAAAAAATATACTCAAAAACAAATTACACATACAGACGACAATTGAATAGAATAAATCTCACCAACTTCATGAAAAAGCTCAATGATCCTGTAAACCCAGAAAATGTACCAGTAGAGGAACAAAGTATGTTATTCCATAACTGAATTAAGAATAGAACTGCATCCCTCCATACTTATAGCTAACACCGTATTTAAAAAACTCCAGTCCTTGGCTGAACATTAAAATAGCAAAGACTAATTTACAATAAGCTGAACTCAAATGGAGTCAGTGTTGCCATGACACAATAAAATTTGCATTTAAATTAGGCATGAAACATTATAAACCTAGCATAAAAGAGAGTAAGCAACAAAAATATTGTCATGAAACAAGAATTTCCCAAAACCTTAAAAAACTGTATTTTAAATCATTAAATAGATAGCTGACCATACAAAACCAGTCCAAGAAGTAACTCCCAACTAAAAACTCTGCAACTTTATCGGTAAAATTAACATGTGATCAGAAACTGAAAAAGATCATTTTTTGAAAGCAACAGCAAAGTTGAATCAAGCAGATATCTCCTCTTTCACACGTTGCATTCAGTTCTGCTCACAAGCTAACTTCTGCTTATACATACCATACAACTTAATTTTGGAGCTCACTCAGGTCCACAGCCCCTTCATCTTCTGAAGCAAATTTTGCCACCATTTAAAGACCAATAAAAATTAGAACAAGGCACTCATCCAACAGACCTACAAATCTACCCCCATAACTCCTCTAGTAAAGAAATCCAAAGTGACCCAAATGTATTTTAAAAAATACACACCAATGCCATTACTGCAAAGGTACTTGAAAACCATGTCGCAAAATAACTCTGTGATCAACTAAATTCCACCTACCTCTAAGGGCCTGATTCTGATGCGGTTAGGAAAGCATTCCCACCTAGGGCCTGATTCTGATGCGGTTAGGAAGGCCTCCTAATGGCATTTGCTCCTTCCAAATCGGATCGGGAACGTGTCTTCCCGACCCAGGGCCCAATTATGATGCGGTTAGGAACATATGCTCCCATTGAAGTCAATGGGAGTCCAACCAAATCGTATCTGGAAGCATCCGGATGCATCGTACTCCGTCGGTCGGACTCTCCCGATCCGAGTGGGTCGGAAACCATTTCCAAACCAATTCGGTCGGGAAGCTTTCCAACCCGCATCAGAATCAGGCCCTAAGCTGGGATTTCGACAAGTCCACAGTTAAAAGTCAATTAATTCTTCTAGATGACTTAATATAGGAAGCTAATTGTGGCAATACCTGTGTGCTGAGAGGAGCTGAGCACAGCTGATATGTGGATAAGGAAAACTCTCTCCTGGCTCAGGCCTGATGATCACAGCTGCTCCACTAAGAACAGGTATGCAATGCAGTGAGTCACAAGAAACTCGAGAAGTAAGTTAGTTACTCAAATCTCTCCAAGTACACCTCAATAAAGTGGACTTTAGGGTGTTAGGCTGCTAGGAACATTCCAATCATATTAGAAATGTTCATATTATTCTCACTGCTAATAACCTGCAACAGTGCTGTTTTAATTATATTCTGTGCGATTATTGCTCATGTACTGGGCAACAGGCTGAGACTGTTGAAATAAACACTTTTAAACATATATAGGGGCCGATTCCGATTCGGGCCGGAAATCTCTCTGACCGAGCCGGACCCGGAGAGATTTCCGACCCAATCGGACCCTAGCAGTCCGACCGAACGAGTACGATGCGCACGCATGCTATCAGACTCGATTCGGTCGGACTCCCATTGAAGTCAATGGGAGCCGGTCGTACAACGCGTCAATGGGTGCGAGGCGAACAAGGGCGCCCCCTACAGCGGGTACGCGTCGAAGCGGGTCGCGCCGTACATGCACAGGTAGGGGGGACCCATGGGTCCCCCCTGTGTGCGACTCGCGGGGCTAGGCGTACAGGGGGGTCCGACACGGACCCCCAAAGTGCAGCTCCGACTGCTCTTTTGAGCCGGATGGCGCGAGTCGGTCGGACTGCTCGAGGCGCGCATCGTACTTACCCGGCCGGGGAACGTCTCCATTGCGCGGTGTGAGTCGTGTCCGTGCGAGTCGGTCGGAGCGGTCGGCTTTCGCGAACGAGTCGGTCGGTGCGGATGGGTCTCGCGAACGAGTCGGTCAGAGATTTCGCATCGTACTCGCTCGCCCGGATGCACGTACGAATCGGTCGGGAAACAGGGCTCCGAATCGGATCCGGTAAAGCTGAATCCGATTCGGAGCCCTACCGGCCGAGATCGGAATCGGCCCCATAGTGTCTTTTCTTAGTACAGTGTGTATGTGCTTAGTACAGTATTTGTGTGTGCTATTCTAAAGAACAAAATTGGGTTTGATATAGATTCTTTTGGGTTTTGGGTTTCAATTACCAGTGCATTCCTCACCCTGTTACAGGACTGTTAGTAACCCAGACAGCACAGGCATCACACCGCAGGTATGCCAAGTGGGGTTGTGTGGGGCTACAATAAAGTGGATTTCCCTGCTCAAGCACTGATGCACTGAACTCAACCCAGGCACCCGTGGGTGGGAAAGCTAAACCTTGTAGATTTAGGCCAGACTCCTAGTTTAGGCAACAGTCAGATGATCGCCATTTATGTGGGAAAATGGCCATCTAAGGGGGTCATTACGATGGCGGACCGAAGTGCCTCCGCAGTGGTGGCGAAAAACGTCGATTTTTCCGCTCCTGATGTGGTCATTGCGACCGCCATATTATAATGGGCCAACATAGGCCATATTATGACCGTCACGGTGATTAGGCTCCGCACGTTTATTCGTTACGCAAGGGCGGTGGACGGAGCCAATAGAGCAAGTACTGCGTGCGGAATCACGTCCCGTCCACCAACCAGATTACGATGTATCAAACAGCCAATCCCACCACGGCAGAAAAACCACCTCATCGCGGATGGCGGAAGCACAACTACGGAGAGGAAAAGTCGAACCAGAACACCTGCATACGACCATAGCCGCCATGGATCCTGCTCTACAGGCCTTTCCACTGCTCTACCTGATGCATCACCAGCAGATAAGACGCCGCCGCGCTCAACAGCAGAGGTACGTCCAAAACATCTCCATGCATGCAACCCTGGCACAACAACAACTCCCAGCAAGCGTGCAGGCAGGGCTGGCTCTACGATGTTTGGGGAAACTTTGGAAAAGCAATGTGTGAGGCTCCCTCAATTTACATGAGTGACACCCTCAGGGCTCCCAAAGGCTGCCTTGTGCTGACTCCTCCTGGCACGCTGCTCCCCTCTCCCCCACCTACAAGCACCACTCACACAGCTCCGATCGGGCACAAGGTGGCAGATTTGCCTGGGGGCTGGGAGTGTATACACTGCAGACTGCAAAGTGAGGAAGATGCGTGCCCAGGATGGGTAGCAGTGTCGCAGCAAACAGCTGCACACTATTGCTATCACCTACTGCTCTGCTACACAACCCAGGCAAACATCCAGGCTGGAACAAGACAAGAGGATTGTGCTGGAAATCCATCTGTACTGTACATCAGCAACCATGACTGAAATCAAGAAGGCTCAAATAGCACATATCATTTACTGTAACAGTGCTGAGGGCCACAATGCTTCTGGATACAAATTATTTGCACACAGCACAGTGTCACACCATGGAGTGGTGGGGAGGGTCAAACATGTGCATGGCATGCAGTGGCACATGTTTTGACTGAAGTGGTGTATACACGAGAATTGTACAGGTGAGGAGTGTACAGAGCAAAAAGCCATAGTGGAGTATCTCACATTGTGTAGGCCTCAATGGCATGACTGTGACTGTTATGAATCAGACCAACACATATTGGAGCCCATAAAGTGGAAAGTGACAGCAATGCATGTGGAAACTCACATATCATGTTTGTATCCCAGAGACATGCAGCACAGTGAGAACAAAGGTAAGCAAGAGCCAGGCCGGATCCCAAGACTCACAACACAGACATTGCAGTGACATACTCTGTATACTCACAAATGTTGTGGACAAGATATAGGTGTACCCTAGGACTGCGAGGTTACAAAGACACACTGCACACTGCTCCGGCAACAACCTCAACATGTCCACAAACACTCCACAAGGTGTCTGATCATGGAAACAAACATGCACTTATCAACTGTATCATACATGTGTGAAAGGGTAACACTCAAGGGCACATACACATGAACACCTCTGCAAATGACAGGACACTCACACCGTCTGATGCCTCCAGTAAGCACATGTACATCCATCCATTTGACTATGAAGCCATACCTGGCCAAGATGACAACACACCTACACTGGTGTGTACACATCAAGATAGATCACACAGAAATCTTGTACCCTGTCCACCCCTCAAGTCATCATGTAAATTGGAATAGATTCTCATGATGGAGAGCAAACAAATCTGACATGTGTGAATAAGTAGAGCTCAGCCAACATAATGAACAGGACCAGAGTGGACCATCACAGACAAGCAGCTCATCCCCATCAATCCTCAGAGTCCAAACTGGACATTAGTTGCCGGAACCCCTGGTAACACCTGCAACATCAACGTAATGACATGCCAACGGGAAAGTGAGAATTCAGAGCATGGAGCCGATGAACATATACACAAACATTGTACAGCATCATTAGTAAGGCCAGCGACAACGCTCAGAACATAAATGTATTTTTTATTACATAAACTCAGTATCAGCATGAAAAGTGCAAAACATTAAGGGCAACGGCCAGTTCAAACTCAAGTCCGCACATGTGTGCTTTGAAATTCCACACAGCTGATTGAGACACAGTCCACAGCTATGGGAATATCACCAGGATAGGTCCAGCAAATGGGCATCTCAGGCACCGCTCAGGGAGGAATGGGGTGGGAAGGGGGACTCTGCCTCAAATTTGTGGAGAACTGGAACTGGGTGGGGGATGACTGTCTGGGATAGTCAGAGGACTGGACCTGAGAGGGGGAGTACTGGTTGAGGTAGAGGGATCCCTGGATGTGGGAGCCTGAGGGCTGGCTGGACCTGTTGGAGTCGTCGCACGGGGAGGTGGTGAAATACAGTGGGGAGGCTCAGTGGCTGATGTTCCATGTGGAGGGCTGGGCCTCACTTGCTTGGGGATACAATAGCCCACAAGTGTCTTGGGCCAAGGGATAGGTGAGGTGGCCACAACAGCTTCCTTCTTCCCAGAAAGTGGAGCAGGTGCTCATGGATCCTTCCGGGAAAAACCTTCGGATCTGGTTGTACGCTTGGGGGGGTGGACTTTTACTCTGCCTCCCCTGTTTTGGAGCTACCACTACCTCACTGCTTCTCTGTCCATGCTTCCTAGGGGGTGGGTGGGTGGGAGTGGAAGTCTTGGGCACAACAGCCCTCTGATCTTGGTGGGGGGCAGTTGTGGCAGGCAACAGGCCCACAGCAGCCAGGGCAACTTCCTGTGCTGATTCAGGATCAGCTCTGGATCTTGGAGGGCTCCTGGAGGGCGAGGAATGTGAGGTCTGCAATGTGGATGCATGTTTAATGTGTTTCGGCTTCTCTGTGTCCAGTGATGTGCTTCTGGTGGGGCTGCATGTGTGCTCCTTGTGTGCCTTGGGGATGATGTCTCGTGTCTTTGTTGCTTGGACTGCTGTGTGGGGATGACTTGGTGCCTGAGTGCTCTGGTGTGTTTGTTCTCTGGTCAGGTGGTATCACTGGCAGTGTGGTTGCGGAAGGGACAGGAGCCAGACTGTGAGCCTGTGACTGCAGAAGGGCTGCCGTCAGTGTGGAAGCCAAAGACTGGACAGTCCTGTGCAGGCCACCGACGTCTGAATGAATGCCCTCCATGAACGCAACAACCTGTGACAACTTGTTGCCATGATCCTGGAGGGCATTCAGGAGCAAAGTCTGCCCCACCGACACCTGCCGCAAGATGTTGATGGCCTCCACACTGATGGCAGCAGGGGACACAGGGGCTGGGGCAGCGGTGCCTGGGGGGAAAGATACCCTACTCTTCTTAGGGCAGCGGGCCCGGATACCAGTTGGGGGAGCATCAGGGAGGGTGGACACAGGACGGGGTGTGGCAGACGATGAAGCAGAGGCCGATCCTCCTTTGCCCGACAACACCGAAGAGTCACCGGCGGAGTGTGAGGAAGTGGAGGTAGGCGTTTTGGAGCGGACTCCTCCAGGGCACTCCTGTCCCCCTCCGATGCACTGGTCCCCTCAGTGTCGCTGTACTCCCGGGGAGCAGTGATGCCAGTAGCTTCACCAACGGTTTTGGGCCCCTCTCCTTCTCTGACCTTGGTAGATTCTGTAGGAGACAGAGACACTGTTCAGTGAAGTGGCCGGATCACAAACATGTTAGGCAATACTAACCGAAATGCTTGAACTCAAGGCACACATTTGACTCTCCATGTACTGTCTGCATAAGTCAAAATATTACTATGATCATCTGAAGCATGTCAACATGCTTATAGGACAGTCATGCTCCATGTTGTGGTCATACTGCCAAATTGCTAGGCATGTGTTGGCATCTCAACATCACATCCTATTGTCTGTAGGCACATCTACATGCCTTCAGCTAAGAGAGCTACACATCTGAATTCACTGTGTGTGTCACCCTGGAAGTTTGAGGTGATAGAACCCCACACATAGTAAGTTAAAGGAAACTATTGTTAAGTGACATGACATCCTTACATCCACTAATTCATGTCCTGCAACACAACTACTGTTGAACATTGGTAAGCAATCTGTAGATGTATCAATAACATGGAAATGCACAACATCAATCTCTAAAATCACCCTGACATGATGCTGACTGATGTTCACTTCCAGTTGACGCCACAGAGACTGACACTTATGCTGATGTCACCTGGACACATGACAATCCAGATGTTGTACAGGCCAAGAATATCTGCACTCACCTCTGAGTCAACTGAGAGGCAATTACACCACACTAGGGACAACTCATAGGACTGCCTTGCTCTGGGCTGGGATTCGTGCAGTCTTTCATGAGCAACATCACACTTTGGACTATACTCACTCCCAACTTGCTGCTGCTGGGCCCTCAGGTGTCTATTCAGCTCTGGCTGTGTCACTGCCAGGATGCGGGTCAATAGTTTGGTCATGCTCCGGCGCGCCAACCGACCAGTCCGAGGAACCAGGCCCAGCGTCATTTCGGCGACATTTTTCCTAAGGCGGCAGATGTCATCCCACCTCTTGTGGCAGTGGTTGTGTCGACGGTTAGAGACCCCTATGGCCCTCCATATTGCCTTCCGCTGATGGACCTTGAGCTGTAGGTATGGGAGACAAGAGGAGACATTTGTAACACTTTGTAGTGGTGCATTGTGTGTCAGTACACAGTGCATACACATGAGCGAGTCTACACATAATGACACCAAAAGAAGGATGGCATGTCCACTGTACATTTATCAGATGCGAGATGTAATTTCACACTAATATAGACAGTAACAGGCCCTGTACTCTTGTGCATACAGGGCTCATCTCCATAGTATCCCTGTAGAATGAGCACACCCCATAATCATTAACCCAATCGACACTTACCATCTCACTAATGTACATATGTATAAGTAATGAACTCATAGAGGACATGGCACAGGGAATGTGTGTCCAAAAAGAGATTTCATGAAGTCATCATTGTAACTGTACTACTGATAAACCACGTTCTGGCAAAATCGTCATTGCATGCACTCAGGGCTCAGGGGGAACAAGGCTCAAAACCATGCACTTGAACTTGTTTGGCTACACAGACTCCAACACGTATACATCAACCTTTCTGAGATTCACATGTGTGATGTTTTGCAACTATGGAGCTGCAAAATTGACGAGTGTGCCATCCTATCCACATACTCAAGCACCAATATTGGCTTGCTGTTTGAGGCACAGAGCACTGTACAGTAACATGTTGTGAGCCTTCGGAGCATCCTCAGTAAATTTAGCATTCACTTACCAGTACCTCTGGAGCACCATAGAGCCGGCCGTACTGTCCAAGGACCTCGTCCACCAGGACCTCCAGCTCCTCTGTGGTGAAGGGACGGGCCCTCAGGTTCTCAGTACGAGCCATGACTGGTTCCAGAGATGAGGTACAGCAGCAGTTCGTCGTGAGGAATGGCAGGCAGCAGTGTTTCTAGGCAAGTCACAGGTGTGGACTTTTCACAGGCATGTATATAGGGCCCTAGGCTCGTTCCAGTATTTTGGCCAGCCTGGTTGGCATCATTCAATTGGGGCCAATGCCGGGCCCTGCAGTGGCGGAGCACGCCTACCGTGAGTTTAAAAAATGTAAGCCGCTGGCGGTTCCCATTGCCTGATGGCTATTTCTCATAGGCGGTGTCGCACCGCGGTGGTCAGGAACCGTCCACCGCTTTCCTGCATCATTCAATTGGGGCCAGTTACCGCGCCTGTAAACACATTTTGCATTTCCATTCTCGCTTTGCTAATTACAACACTCATCTCAAAACATTTGCCTAAATTGATTTGTGCACCCTGTTAAGGTATTATAGAGTGTGACCTTTGAGTTTATTCTTCACACACATGGTATGTCCAAGAAAAGGAGACTTAAATAACATTCATTGTCAAGTCTTGTGGCCAGCATGGAATGACATGAGTTAAGGAGTCAAAAAGGACAAAGGCCTCTCACACTGTACTAATGTTGTGTATTGAAACATTCAACCTGAGACACTGTTTGAATATCCCTTGCTATTTGACTGTTGATTTCTCAGCCATGAGTTGTCTCATGAAGGGCCAGTGATGTTGGCTGACATTTAGAGGTGTCCATTGTACGGAAATCTGACATACTTGTAAGCTCTAGCACTTTCAACACCTACTGCTGTGGCATACAGTGTGCCTAGCTGCCATTGCCTGCATATGTTTTCACACACGTCAGAGGAGTGCACATGTGTAGCAAACAAACATCGCTCTGGCCGACATCATCGGTCATTTTCAGCCATGTGTGCATGTATACACAATCCATGTGTAACTGTGTATCATTTTGGTGAACATGGCAGTGTCTGTCATGCAAAATCCTCACACAGTCACGATGGACTGACCCCATAATGTTCATATTTGTCTGTCTACAGTGCTGCATATTTATGTATTGTTGTCCAGCTGACACTCACTGGCCTCATTTCGTAATGTTGTTGTGTATTGTGGGACTGAAGCTTGAGGTCGTGCAGTGACAGCAGATATATGCAACTCAGCATTGATGCTGTTAACCACATGTGCTGTGCCATCTACCCACAGGGCTGCTCACACTAAGATGTAGCAGTGTACTATATGTCAAACACATCATCTTATTCTGATGTGTAGTAGTTAGTATGTCGATTGAGTGATGCAAATCAAGGTCTGTATGCATGTCACTTGTGCATTTCACATGTTCAAGAGTACTGTCAATGTTGTGGTTGTGTGAGTCTTTGGTTAAGCTGTTTCCCACATCTCATCTTTTACTCATCTTTTGCATTTGTCCCCTGCCAGAGTACGTAGGAGGAGACCACCTATCTATCGCCCTGTTCCAGACCTGGTGAAGATGGAGGACATAGAAATCATAAAGAAATTCCGTCTGGATAGCCTTACACTTCGAGAGCTATGTGCTCAGTTGGAGCCCCATATGAAGTCCAATAGAACGTATCCGGCTGCATCTTCTGCTACAGTAAAAGTGATGGCTGCACTGCATTACTTTGCCACTGGATCTTTCCAGTACACTGTGGCCGGTGCCGGTGGGATGTCACAGCCTATGTTCAGCATGGTGTTGCGTGATGTCCTGTCTGCATTGATGACCTACAAGGACAGCTATGTACACTTTCCAAGGAGAAATGAATTGGCAGCTGTGAAGGGGGATTTTTATGATCTTGGACGCATCCCAAATGTTGTGGGAGCCATCGACGGTACCCACATTGGCCTAGTACCACCACCGGCATGGAAACACATCTATCGTAACTGCAAACATCACCACTCCATTAATGTGCAAGTGGTATGCCAAGCGGATCAGATAATATCACACGTGGTGCAAAGTATCCAGGTTTGGCACATGACTCATACATTCTGCGGAATAGCAGCATACCACAATTGATGGCAAATCTTCACCCAGAGCATGCCTGGCTTGTTGGTGAGTGGGCTGTGTCAATGAGTGTGATGTATGTGTGACATGCTGCTCTCCTCACATATTACCATTACATTGTTTGTCAGTGTTTCTCACAACTAGGTGACTCAAGGTATACCAATCATCCGTGGTTGCCGACCCCACTGAGAAATCCAACTACGCCCGGGGAAGTCCACTCCAATGATGCCCATGGGAGGACACGTTGTGTGGTGGAGTGCACTTTTGGACTTCTAAAGTCTAGATTCAGGTGCCTGGACAAGAGTGGTGGTGCACTTCTCTACTCCCCCCAGAAGGTGTGTCAGATCATAGTCGCATGCTGCATGCTACACAACCTGGCCTTGCGCAAAGAGATACCCCTGATTCAGGATGATAATGAGCAGCAGGAGCCCCCCGCTGAACACCCACACATGCCCAGTGACGATGTTAGTGGTGAGGCAGAAGGTCTTGACCTGCGTCAACAGCTCATCCCCAACTACTTCCATTGAGTGTAAGTTAGCATGGAGCAGCTATGACTGTGTCTGTGCGCTTTGCTGTTGTCTGCCAAACTTGGAGGATTGTTGCAGGGATTCTGCCTACAGATAGAACTATGCGCAGGATCATAGGACTTGGGCAGCCAGGGACTGAGTCATCCTACCACCTGAGTACCCATGAGCACAGGACCGAATAGCTAGAGTGCCTTACTAGCTCTCTTACTCACTGACAGTGAAACAAGCGCTTATACACCCCAGGACACAACACTCTCGGATCTCTCAGGAATTGCGGTAACGAGACATACCCTGTTGCCCTCACTCTTATACTTGTCCACAATAAGATCAGTTGAAGACAAGAAATGTTTTCAAATGTTCATTTCAACTAACGTGTCCTAACATGCAGTATACGTGCCACAACAAGCAGAATAATGCATAATACAAAAACAGTCAGCATAGAAACAAGTCCATATATCATGAAGGGAGATGTCATATTAATAAGCCCTCAGGAGGAAGACGTACAAGCTGATCGCCCCTCCCCTTGCTAGAAGAAGTCTTATTATGTATCCTAAGATCTCAGGGCTTTGTCAGCAGACCCCATTCCTCAGCCTATAGATGGTGAAATGTACATCACATGTGCTGTGTTGGTCTTCTCTCTGGAAGAATCCCTCTCCAGGTGTGGGGCACCTAGCCCGCCTCCCCATATTATCAAAAAGGCACCCGTGGGCTCTAGCAGCTGCGAGAGTTTGTTGAGTCTGGGTGCTAGGGCCTGACCAGAACAGAATAACAAGGGACATTGTTTTACGACCTTGGACATGATGTACAGACTGTGCTCCAGGACCGCACAGAGAACAAGCTCTGCGGACAGTTCTCATGTGAAAGACATAAACAAAGCTACTTGCAAAACAACAAAGCCATGTATTAACGTGTGCTAAAGCTGCATAATGTAAGCCTGGCTCATACTAGGCGACAATGTCCTCAACGGCCATTTAACAGCCTCCCCTTGCTCAGGTCTGTGGTACCAAGCGAAACAGCCTGCAAAGGTAAGCAGAGTCAAAGCAAATGCAGACAGGGCCAAGGTTTGAGATACATCAAATGAAATTTCAGAAGGAGACGAGAAAAGGTAAAACAATATTGAAGTAGTTCCAAACAGTTGCGGATGCTGGTAAGTAGTTACGAATCCAAGAAAGCACATGCAGCTTTGAAGGCAAGCAGTTCCAGAAGACGATCAGAATCAGCTTTAGCAAAAAGGGCCGCCATACAATCCAGTAGTATGAAGGAACAGATGTGCTCCTCACACCCCGTGGATGAAAGGAGCATTTCAGGGCAACCTGGAAGAGGTTCGATGTAGGCATGGCACAGGAGACGTTGCGCAAACGCACAGGCGCAGCTGGCAGCCCGTCTGCCACGTTGTGAGGCTGGCCGATGATGAAGCATGACACCAGGTGGTGTGTGAGACCAGTCCATCACATTTTTTGAGATGCCCTCACTCACAATATAACCATAACTCCATAGTGGTCACCATACTAGGAGCAGCTCTTGTCATGGTTAACATTTATTGTTGGAGGCTGCTAGCTCCTGGAACCCGGCGCCTCTTGTTCCCTTCTCCGCGCATAGTGGAGCTCATGTGTGATTATGATTTTGTACAGCTGAAGGCTGTGGGAACTGCATAAGGGGTACCCTTCCCTAATTTTAGGGCCAAGCACTGATCACTTGGGGATCAGACAAAAGAGACGGGACGGCATAGTGAAGTCCCAGTCCCATACAATAGATAGATAGGAGCTGATCACAAACCGATCTTACTCACTAACTCTGTATCCCCACTTGAACCATGGACACCGAACTTTCGTTCGGGGATGACGTCCTGGCAGAGATTCTTAATACACCGTCTCTGCTAGCCGAGACTGTGGTAGCCCAGACAATAAAAAATTCTGACGAATGGGAAGCATTGTCAGCAAAGAAAAAGTAACAGATACGCACAGCCCTTCATGGAGCCTTTATGGCGGAGTACCTCAGGAAAAACACCGCACCAAGGGGTCTCATAGTCACGAATGAACCAAGGCTGTTCCTCAACAACAAGGAGTTCCGTACGAATTGGTCATGCATTGCCTGGAAGTGTACCAAAGATTGGCTCATTTTGATTATTAACACCGCCAGGCAATTAGCAGATGCCCTCCTTGTTGAAATTCAACAAAGTGAATGCAAATTAAAAACATCAGTACAACTATCATTTTTTAAGAAAAAGCTGGAGGAAATTAACAATGACCATTCCGAGTATAAGGAATATCTTACTCAATCAAAGCTGACGAAACTCAAAAAGGACGTACAGAAGTTCAGCAGAGAAACGGTGTACCCATATATCACAGATGAACATTACGACAAACCTGTACAACAACCGGCAGGGAGGAAACAACGCTTCAGACCCACTCCACTAAACTGGACATTCAGTTCAGGAGAGGAGAGGAGTGATAGTAGCAGTGACGAGAGCTTAGGACCG
This sequence comes from Calotriton arnoldi, assembly GCA_963921515.1. Classification (NCBI taxonomy): domain Eukaryota; kingdom Metazoa; phylum Chordata; class Amphibia; order Caudata; family Salamandridae; genus Calotriton; species Calotriton arnoldi. The sequence continues at coordinate 410,264 of CAWUFW010007699.1, forward strand.
CAACAGGGCAGGCAACAAGGTTACCGCCAACCCATGGTACAACCACCACTACCACCGTTTGGGTATTGGCAACAACCGTACTTTCCGCCAGGATTTCGCTTCCCACAAGGTCCTCAGCCTTTTTTATATCGAGGCGGGGGCAGAGGGAGAGGCCGGCAAAAAAGAAGGAATACAAGGGTACAGTGGGAAGACCAAGCCCCCAATTCAGTGGTAACCAGGAGCAAAGGGAGGGCGAACATGCCCTCAACGAGCAGGGAGTAACGAACATTGTTAATCTCAGTAGACATACATTAACAAGTGACAAGGAAACTGTCCTTTCCAAAGGACTAGGTTTCGTCCCTACACCCAACATTGACCCCTTTGCTCTCAACATTGAACTGGCCCAGTTCTTTAGGAAAATTAAGCTTCGTGACTACTTCGGAGATACTAAAGAGGATATTGAAGAGAAAAGGTCAACCGGACTACGGAAGAAGTCAACCTTCCAACCACCTTCCCAGAGCATAGCTTGCCAGGTACAAGCCTTTGAAGAAGCCGTACTAAAGGATATCGAGGAGATTAACTTCCAAAATACCAAGGGGTTCCAGAACCTCACTAAAAAGGAGCGTACAGCACTGCAGGGCTTGAAAGATAATTACGAGCTTGTTATCAAGCCTGCAGATAAAGGGGGAGCTATCGTTATTATGGACCAAGAAACGTACCGAGAAGAATGCAAGAGACTACTTTCAGACACTGTCAGCTATACCATACACCGGAATGATCCGACAGGTCCACTCATGACCAGAATCAAAAACATGGTGGAAGAGGCACTGAATAATGATTGGATCACCAGACAGGAGGCAGGCTTCCTTATTAGTGAAGACCCCAGGATACCGAGATTCTACATACTTCCAAAGATCCACAAGAACCGGACGCCCCCACCCGGGAGACCCATTGTGTCTGGTATTGGGTCAGTTCTAGAACCCTTGTCGCAGTTTTGCGACTGGTTTCTTAGACCAATTGATAAGAGATCACACTCCTACCTCAGGGACACCAAGGATGTCCTTTGCCTGTTACGAGACCTGGAGGTGGATGCAACTGAGGACCTGCTCATAACGATGGACATAGAAGCTCTATACACAAGCATACCACAAAGACGGACTTTGGAAGTCGTGGAACATATCATCTTGAACATGGACTGGGATTTCGTCACCCCCCAACATTTTGTGATGGAATGCGCCGAATTGGCCCTTACGGAGAATTTCTTCGAGTTCGAGGATGTGATCTATCACCAAATCGCAGGAACTTCCATGGGCAGCACCTTCGCCCCCAGCATGGCATGCCTCTATGTTCAACAATTTGAGGACGACCACATCCTCAACCAAAACAACCCATTTCTGAAACACCTGAAAATATGGCAACGCTACATAGATGACATACTGATTGTGTGGAATGGAACAGAGGAAGATGCAATTAAGTTGATCCAGTGGGTTAACACCAACGATAACCACCTGAGGTTCACACACACGGTCAGTAAGGATCATGCAGTATTCCTTGATTTGGATATCACCCTCACTAATGAGGGTATTACTACGAAGGTACATAACAAGACCACTGATAAAAACAGTTTACTCCTCTTTGAGAGCTATCACCCGAGGGCCCTGAGACAAAATCTACCAGTGGGACAATTCCTTCAGGTTCGAAGGAATTGTTCGAATACAGTCACCTTTGAGAAACAGGCGGAACAACTGGAGAAGAAGCTCCTGGAACGTCACTACCCAAAAAAGATGGTGAGAAGAGCGAAAAAACGAGCAAGAAACAACCCAAGAGAATCGCTACTAGAGGATGTAGTAAAAGAAGACACCAAGAGACTGGTATGTGTCACCACGTACACCCCAGCCTCAAACACTGTCCAGAAAATCATTAGAAAAAATTGGCACATCCTAAACAGTGCAGGAAATCAGTGGGAATTACCTCTGTTTGCTTTCAAGTGCAACAGGAGCTTACGCGATGAACTGGTACACGCTAAAATGACGGTCACTGAAGGAGAAGAACAACAGACACTTTGGAGTCAACCATGACCTGTGGGCCACTTTACTTGTGGTGGGTGTATATCCTGTGACCTCACAACCAACACAAAGGAGGTGGACATAGGCACCGGAAAACCCTGGCAACTACGAGAATTTAGCAACTGTAACACAGAAAACGTCGTGTACCTCCTAACATGCCCTTGCGGCCTCAAGTATGTGGGGATGACCACCAGGAAAATAAAGGTTCGCATCAATGAACACCAAAGCACCATTAGGTGCAAAAAGACCAATACCAAACTGACACGTCACTTCACTGAGAAGAATCATAAAGACACAGACCTCAGGTGGACAATCTTGGAGGTAATGAAAAAACGAAAATCAGACCTGACAAAAGCCCTACATGTTAGGGAGCAACGATGGGTCTACCGCCTGCGGTCCTGGGAAAAAGGACTAAATGATGAGATCCCATGGCTCCAGATGGGACGCTGATCAGCAACCTGGGACTTTTACCTTGTGGTCTAACATACAATTCCTTACACAAACATGCAACACCTTACACAGTTTACCAATACCATATACATCTCAGACACTCTGAGCACATTTGTCCTTACCAGACCTCTTAATCTCAATAGGTTTTTTGACCTACAACTAGGTCATGAGTATATCCTTGCATATGGCAGGCCTTGAGTAACACACAGCTGCAGAGTAGACAGTCTCATGGAATTAAGGGACCTTTTTGTTTACTATTATTTGGATGCAATGCCTTAACATCGGCCCTTGTGCATTTTGGGTCATCCTTCCAGCATGTTTTGATGGGACACGGTTACTCCTCTCCGGGTATTCAGTGAGCTCTCCTAGACTCATATACGCTACCTCTATTTTATATTTATTTTTATATTTATATATTTTTTCCATCGACTGTTGGGTTCTAGTTTACCTCACATCCAAACTATAAGTTGGTGTCATTTTGCTACAAGACGCGGGCTGAGTGCAGCCACATTGCTTTCACTCAACCAGCGCTCATAGACCCTCGTGCCTCTTTAAAATTTATTTACCAGCCTTGGAGGTATTATTTATTTAACCTATTAACTTAATAGTAGGGTCTCCAGGCGGCACTTTGCCACTTTACGTGTGCGTACGGCACTTTGAATTGATTATGGTTGCGCCCACACTTGGGCGTTCCCCGGCTTTAAACAAGAACAGACATGCGCAGCCTTGCCCACAGCTTTAGGCCCGCACTGGGGATAGTAATTACTTTGCCGTTTTCCGTACGGGCATTCCCGGGTATTGGCGGATTCAGCTTCACATTAGCGCATAGAGCATGCGCGAACCGCCTCCATTACTGAACCAGGCAATTGCTCACTTCGCCGTTTTCCGCACGGGCATTCCCGTGTACTGGCGGATTCAGCTTCACATTAGCGCATAGAGCATGCGCGAACCGGCTCCATTACTGAACCAGGCAATTACTCACTCGTGAGCGCGAGGTGTATGAGAACACCGGATATAGCGCACCTGCCGATATTTTCCTTAAGTGCCTATCCAATTTATACCAATTACACCACTGGACCGCACTATATAGCCCAGCAACTCTCTCCCCATTCCAACATCGGGGAGGACCAGAGCAGTCACCTAGGAGCAACGCGGTATACTTTCCCTGAGGCAGTAAGAGTGTGCTTGGAAGTTGAATGATTGTTTTACTGATTGTTGGATTGTTAGTTCTTCCATACCTTCTTCTTTACTTTGGCCTAAGACCACAATTCACGCCGATTGCGGTCTGTGTGTTTTTCTTTACAGGGTTTGACAACAGGGGTTTCCCCTCCCCTCCTCCCATGGGGCAAGTAGCTTGGGTATTTAGGGTAAGAACAGTGAGATTTTTATCTTACACTACGTTTAGGGGACAATAATTTTCCCCACACACCGTCCATTGATTTTAATATCATATAGTTACCAATCACATTAAAAACACAAATTGATAACTATAATGATTTTTACTCTCAATCACTTTTCCACGGGCCCCCACTTAGTTTAGAAGTGCATCCCTGTCGTCAGGTGTATGCCCGCCCTCTATCAAACCAAGGTTTTAGAGGGCAAGGACTGGCCGATGATGAAGCATGACACCAGGTGGTGTGTGAGACCAGTCCATCACATTTTTTGAGATGCCCTCACTCACAATATAACCATAACTCCATAGTGGTCACCATACTAGGAGCAGCTCTTGTCGTGGTTAACACATTCTGAGGCATCCCATAAACAGCTATCACCGGAACAGTCCTGGTTGTGGGCCAACAAAGGGCTCACCCACAGGTCATAATCCAGAGCAGCAAGAGATGTGTTGGAAAGGCAGACATCCATGGCCCATTGAAAGGGGCATCGGTGACAGTAGAACACAGGTTGCACACAGGTGAAATAGACATAGCGGAAGGTTAGCCTTTAACTGATGCGAAGCACAGCTAATGGCAGACATCCAAAAATAAGCTGCATTCATTCACGGTACAGTTGCAACTGACCGGGGTTGGCCAGGACCACAGGACAGGCAGCCATTGCGTAAGAGCAGTAGGAGAACCAGCACTCTGCAGAACAGCCACAGGAGTGATGGTAAACTGCCAAATGCACTTGAAAAATTGAATGACTGACACCCGGTAGTACTCCAAAAATAGTCTTAAATGAAGTAACAAGGCCATAGCCCACAAGTTAATAAAATATGTGCAAGGCCTTCAGTATCAGACGCTTTTGATATTTGGTGTATCAGTTCCCGTAATGGAGTGGGAGAGTCGTGTTTAGCAGTGACTGAATCTCACTGGACGTTCGAGCCACCTGCAATTCGAAGGTCGCACGGGTTGATGTGAGAGCGACTTCTTGTTGAAACAAAAGCGCTTTGAGCCTGCTTAACTCATTGAAATCAGCTTTCATAGTGGGAATGTGAGACCACAACTAACTATCTACAATCCCATATGGGGGAGTACAAAGAACATTGCTACAGCAAGTTACACGTTGTGAAACTGTTACTATATACGGGACGCCTGCCCGTAAACCGCAGCGGTTGTGGTTATTCAGGATAAGATAACTTCCGTGAAAAAGGAGCTTTAGCGTAGGAATGTTGGCAGGGACTGGTATTCCTTTTTCAAAAAATGCAAAAATCTTGCATGATACATTACAAGCCCTGTGTAACTGTACTTGAGTTAGTGAAGGCGACAATGTCTCCAACGGCCATTTAACAGGATGTGTTTGGATGCTGGCTCTTGTTGGCACACTGCTAAGGGTTACATTGTGCAGCACTGTGTGAGTTTTACAACTTACGTCATGTCCATGTTGATGGTAGTAGGGGGATGGGAGGACACTGCTTCACCTCCCAGCACAGTTCATCCCTTAGCATCCTGGTAAATGCAGTTCAGTTCAAATGCTTACTTGAAATGTAGCTGAAGTGTTTCACCAAAGTTGGTCAGGGAGAGGTACAGAGACCTGAGAGGATTGTGGCAGCTTTCTCAGCAAACACAGAATTTCATTTTTTATCTCTACTGATGAAGGATAATATCCAGGAACACATGTGACCAGGGATTCACAGCACTAACCTGCAACAACCTTGGTGATTCACTTCAACGGAAATTCAAGTAAGCATTTCAACAGAGTTGCTTTTACCAGGATGCTAAGGGGTGAACTGTGCTGGGAGGTGAGGTAGTGTCCTCCCATCCCCCTTCTGTCCATGTTGATGGTGTTGGCCAGTGTTAACTGGAATGCATCATGTACAGTGTTGCCTAGTGGTGTGCTTTAGCTGTCATGCCATCATAAGTCAACTCACTGTTATTTTCTTGTGTCGTTCTAGGTTCCTCCACTCTCTCAATGGATTGTCGCATTCAAATCTTGTGATACATTGCAATGTGAGTTAACATGCTACTTACTATGATAAACATGTTACTGACATAAAGGCATAGGGGTGTGAATTGTGTTTATTTTGACATGAGTGACAGGTGAGTAGTGAAGTTGACAGTGCTGGTACAGGGATACTTAGGGTAGTACACACAATGGTGGAATTCCACAGTCCAACAGAACACTCCCATCATTGCGGCAATGTGGGATCGGATGTGCAACAAAGTCAATGCTCTTTGCAACATTGGTGACTTCAACGGTGGCTCCTAGAACTGGTTTTGCAAGGTGCGTGATCCTCCCCTGGTCTTTCTTGGACGTCCCCTCTGCTGTTTGGCAGGGGGGGAACCTGCTGCATGCTCAGAGGTGTCTGAGGAGTCTGTGTCTTCTGCCTCACCCCTCCCTGTGGCCGCTGCTGAGGTATTGTGAGTATCATCAGGCTGGCCACAGGGTGGGGGTGCCGCTATTTGAGCTGCATGGATGTCCCTCAGAACACCCACAAGCTGGCCCATGTACTCCACAAGTTGTCCCAAACATGTGTCCATGGACCTTTGCAGTAGACGGAGTTCACATAGTTCTACCACAACCTGGCCCATCTGTCCCTGGTTTTGTTGGTATGCACCAAGGACTGTGTTCACGGTGGCCAGGGCCTCACTCTCAGTGTCCTCCTGTGACTGTCCCCCAGTTGACTTCCCACCTGCCCTGCAGACACGGACCTGTGGCGTTGCCTGTCACCGCCACTGCACACTGTCTCCAGCATCCCCAGGCTGCCTGGTGGTATTGGCAACAACTGCCACAGGGACAGTGTTGGAGGCAGCGGTGGTGATGGTGGAGGTGGCTGCCACACAGGTCGTTGTTGCAGGTGTCAGCGTTGTTGTTGCAGTTGTTGTGGGAGTGGTGGTGGTGATGGTGGTGGTGGGGACAGTGAGGTCCTGGGACTGAGCTTGCCTGGCCACGCCAGAGGGGCCAGGTCGGTCCTCCTCATCTAAAAAAACAAGGGAATCTGCATCCGCGAGTTCACCTTCCTGGGGGGGAGACTGGCTTGGCTCATTGTTGTCACGGTCGCCTGCTGTTGCTAGCGAGTCACCTGTTGGACAGAGGTTAGATTGTCAGCATGTTCAGTACACAGCACAACTTTGATGATCATGTTTTGCACATTTCATTTGAGATGACCTGACTTTTGACATTGGCATTACTTGGCATTCGTAACAGTTTGTCAGCAGTCGAACATGATGTAGAGGTACATACATTGGTCGTTAGCGATGTGACATGGCTGAAGCAACAATTTCATATGTACAGATATTGTATTTCTAAGGACATGTCCTCTGGTACCAACTTGTTGCTCATCCAATTCAGTTGATGCTAGGATATTTGTGACTTTTCTATGAGTATCTGTCTACTATGCCGCAACTTCATGTTTTCTGTTGTGCTTTTTGTACTGACCTCCTGTGGTTTGTGATGTTTGACTGAGTCTCCATGCATGTTTTGTGTTGATGTGAGCCTTTATGCTTTGAGACAATGGGACTTGCACATTGGATTTTGGCCATTGCGTTCTTGGGTTTTGCTTTGCAGTTACATGTGACTTCATCAATGACACTGTGATTAATGTGACCTCTCAATGGGATTAGCTGTGTGTGCACTGGCTACAACTTATGGAGCTTTACAGAGTTGGCTAACAAGTGTGGGATGTGGTGGTCATATAGCTCCATGCCGTTTGGGAGTGAGTACAGAGGGCCTTGTGAGAGTGGTGGTCTTGCTGTCAGGTCTCAACAACCCCCTCCCCAGTAAGATGGCTACCTACCTGTTAGGAAACACTGTTGACAGTGATGGCTGCCACATGGCTCTGGGGTGGGGAGGGTGCTCCATGCTGTTTGGGACGGAGCACAGAGGGCCTTGTGGGAGTGGTGGTCTTGCTGTCAGGTCTCAACAACCCCCTCCCCAGTAAGATGGCTACCTACCTGTTAGGGAGCACTGTCGACAGTGATGGCTGTCACATGGCTCTGGGGTGGGGAGGGTGCTCCATGCTGTTTGGGAGGGAGGCCAGGGTCCATGAGCTGACTACCTACCTGTGAGGTGAAGCAGAGGAAGGAAATGCTAGCCTTGTGGGACATTAATTTTGAAAGCGTGCATTCTACATGAGTTTGATTTGGTCTGGCAATTGAGGCTCACTTGTTGTACACAACAGTACATTACAGTGGGATTTGATCAGTTTGTTTGTACTTACCAGCCTCCACTCCCCCCTTGATTCCTGTGAGACTCTCTGGATGCAGTATGGCAAGCACCTTCTCCTCCCATTCATTGAAGGTTAGTGGTGGAATGGGAGGTTCCTCTCGACCCGAGCCTTGACCCGGGTCTTGAGGTCAGTCCACCGCCTTTTGATGTCACGCAGTGTGCGTAGGGTGGTCCCTACTGCATTGACTTTGTTGTAGATCCTTGCCCACATCTGATTTTTGCGCACAATTGGGGTCTGTTGGACCAGGTTTGCATACAAATGTGGTTCTACCCTAATTATCTCGTCTACCAGCACTTTCAACTCTGTGTCTGAGAATTTGGGAATTTTTTGATTGGGCATGGTGCAAATGAATGAAAGGTGCAGGGTGCAAGGTGGTGATGAAGATGTGTCAGGTGTGTCAGGTGTGTGGATGAGAGGTGGTGGTGTGTGGAGTTGAGTGGGTGTGATGTGCTGTGTGCCAAAATGGTGTTCTGTCTCTCTCTGACTCTGTCTCAGTGCCTGCTTTGCAAAGGATGCTGGTCCAGGAAGGGGTTGGTTTTATACTGTGGTATGTGGGTGTGTCCACATGAGTGATGACCACCAGGTGTCTCTTCCATGCTGATCATGGCTTTCATTTCAGGAATACATTTGTGGTGTATCATTGGTGCGTGTCTGATGTGATTGAGGGCTGCAGAGAGTACAGGCACACTTTGAGCATTGTAGTGAAGTTTGTTCAAACCGCCATTCATTTTGCCTGAGCGCAACAGCGGCGGTCGGAACAGCAATGATCGTTACGGTGGCTCCGCTTTCTCATTGTAATTGGCCGTGCGGTCATTCCGCGGCAGTAGCGGCCTTTTGAGTCCATTGAACAGCTTTCCCCATCCGCCACGGTCAGATTTACAGCTTTTCCGACGGTTACGGATGGTCTTTTGGGAATTCCGTCCGCCGTGGTAGGATTTTACGTGCGTTGCATCGTAATGTGACCGGCGGAAATGCCGCGGTACATGTGGGCGGTTTTTTACCGCGAGCACGGCGGACGGATGGGTTTTCCGTCCGCCATCGTAATCGACCCCTAAGTCCCTTTGGTAGGAACTATAAAGTCAAAATCCATGTTTTTTCTGAACTTTTGTGAAAAATCTCTCCATTTCTAAACAGTGATGTGGAAGGGTGCAAAGTAGCTGCTCTTGTGGGGTGATTGCTAAATTATTATAATTTAATTAAACTGAAGCTCCAGCCATCTAACTCTAGAGACTTCACATTACTCAAACCAATACCTCACACCTGAAGCTGTGAGCCTCCAGATGTACTCATGCTCAACCTCTTCTTTCTCAACTACACTGGTTCCCTATTAAGGGCCCGATACCGATCTCGGTCGGAAGGGATCTGATTCGGATTTGGTTTTACCTAAACCAATCCTGAGCCCTTGTTTCCGACCGACTTGTTCCCAATTTCGAATGACCAAGTACGATGCCTGGAAACCTTTAGCGCTGACCAAATCGGTTCTGGAAGGCATACGGAGAGCTAGAGCCCTCCGGAGCTGAATATTACAGCTCTATGGAGTAGGTTTTCCAAGCGAGCAAGTACGATGAACAATTTGGACAGCCTTTCCGATTCGTTTTGCCCGGATCGAAAAGGTTGCCTGAATCAGTCTTTGGGGGCCCTTCACCCTGGGCCCTCCGAATCGGGCCCCTGGGGGTACCCTTGGGTCTCCCCTTTCAGACCATGCACAGTGTGGCATGCACCAAGGGGTGCCCACCACAGGGTGCACGATGATCCACAACCACCCCTTTTGTCAATGGGAGCCTGTGTATGTGTTCGGTACAGAGGCTCCCATTGAAATTAATGGGAGTCCGACCGAATCATATCTGGATGCATTCAAATGCATCGTACTTGTTCGGTCGGACTCCCCTGAGACGAGTCGTATGGAAAGCATTCCGGACACGAGTTGTTCGGTTTGCTCTCCGAACGAGATCGGAATCGGGCCCTTAGATGTGAATTCAGTTTAGGAAACTGCTTACATTGTATATCATTTGTTACATGGACAAAGCCCAACAGTTAAAAGAAAAGGACTCAGGAAAGACAGGCCGTTAAGAAATTTACATTGGTGCGCCGCAAACCTGCTGGCCATCCCCAAATTTAACAGGATCAGTCAGGGAGGCTACTGTTTTTAAATGTGCTAAACTGAACTCTGGAACTCATTATGTGGTGAATCAAGAACTATTATTACTTTTAGCCACTTCAGATGTAAGTTAAAAAAATGCTTTTAAAAAAAAAAGTATTATAGATCTAATTTGTTCTTCAGTGTCAACTATTGGTGGCAGAGCTCTTTATACATATTGCGAACCTAAAAAAATAACTGAAAATGACACAATGTACTATTATGAACAAATAAGATTGCTTGCTGCACCTCTGAGCAACATGACAAACTGAGTGGACCACCTAGTGTGTGTCGGGGCACTTCTTTCAGCATTCAGGCCTTTCTATACTGATTAATGGACTGTGCTTACACCATACTGGCTGGAGCCAAGTAGTTCTAAAGAAAAGAAGGACCCACAAAGGTGAAAAGTGCTGACACAAAAAGAGCGGGCCTGATTCACAGAACTAACTTACGTAAAAAACGTAAAGTTAGTACCTTTTGGTATTCACAGAATACACTTACTCATTTTGGTATTCACAGAATGAACTTACTCATTTCGGTATTCACAGAAGTTAGTAGTCTTAACTTTAGGACTCCTAAATGCCTTCTGTGAATACCGAAAGTCTTAAAGTTAGGATTTTCTCAGTTTAGGAGTAGTAAAGTTAAGACTCCTAACTTTACTACTCCTAAACTGAGAAAATCCTAACTTTAAGACTTTCGGTATTCACAGAAGGCATTTAGAAGTCCTAAAGTTAGTAGTCCTAACTTTACAACTCCTAAAATGAGAAAAATCCTAACTTTAAGACTTTCGGTATTCACAGAAGGCATTTAGGAGTCCTAAAGTTAGGAGTCCTAACTTTCCTACTCCTAAACTGAGAAAAATCCTAACTTTAAGACTTTCGGTATTCACAGAAGGCATTTAGGAGTCCTAAAGTTAGTAGTCCTAACTTTACAACTCCTAAAATGAGAAAAATCCTAACTTTAAGACTTTCGGTATTCACAGAAGGCATTTAGGAGTCCTAAAGTTAGGAGTCCTAACTTTACTACTCCTAAACTGAGAAAAATCCTAACTTTAAGACTTTCGGTATTCACAGAAGGCATTTAGGAGTCCTAAAGTTAGGACTACTAACTTCTGTGAATACCGAAATGAGTAAGTTCATTCTGTGAATACCAAAATGAGTAAGTGTATTCTGTGAATACCAAAAGGTACTAACTTTACGTTTTTGACGTAAGTTAGTTCTGTGAATCAGGCCCGGAGTGTGCTCACCAAGAAAAGTCACCAACTTACCTGCTCTCTAGATGGAAGATGGTAGTGTCTTGGTCAGTCCTCCTCAGGTCTCTGGTGGAGAGTAGATAAGGCACCTTGGTTATCTGTGTCCACCTTTCTGGACCTCATGGAGAGGGGGCTTCCAAGCAAGAGAGGACATCAGCAGCAAGTCAGCTGAGTTTTACCTAGGTATGTGATTTAGCCATATGCCTGTGGAAATGTGCAGCTTGATGTTCTGGGAGGAACATAACATAGTCCAAGCAGGTCTGAGGGAATGTATATCTGTTTTGAACTGGAGTGGGTATTCAGGCCATGGCGGTTTGGCAGCAGCCTAGTGCGAGAACATTGGCAGTGTATTCTACATATTTGAAATCACCATTCCGTGGTTGACTTCTCTAAGGGGCTTCTGTGTTGGGCAGGCATTGCCTTTCCCAGGAATGTAAACTGGGGGTACGTACATACTATCCAGGTTACAACACCACTTGGCACAATGCACAGCAGCTCACTATTATGAACCTTTGAAAAACTGATGTGTATTTCTCCGACTTTAGGATGCTCTCTGTTTGGGCAAGCTCTCAGGAATAACAACATCTCTCTTTACAATCCAAAGCCTATCTTTCTTTAAAGTCCAAATTCTACATCTTTTATAAGTGTAAATATCAGAAGGTAGGAACCTGTTCTGCAGCCCAAGGTCCAATTTACACGTTTGGACAACACTGTGCTCTTTTCAGTAAATCTCTTTTGTATTTTTTTCTCTTTTATTTTTTCTAGAATATTGCACAATTTTGTTCCAGGGAACAAAATTGTGCAATAATCCTCTGGCATGTGATTGAGACCTTGACTCCACTGTGCGTACCTCAAAGTAATGCAAGTGATAATACATAAACTAACACATACTCCCAGCTTCTCCTAGTCAACAGCCTAATTCTCTCATCAGTATATATTCTACGGTCATAGAAGATATAGTTTAATTCCTACTAAGGATATCACATTCATCTCCAATACGCCAATGAGCTTTACGTGTTCAATGCCATAGTTACTTCTCGCGGACGTTGACATGCAGGGGCGTGGGGCTGAGGCGAGCCGAGGCAAGGCGAGGCTCTGCGTCCCCCGACTCCCGGATCTCCGCAACCATTCACCCACGGGTCGCTGGGCAGCCGGCGGCCGTGCCAGGAGCGGACCGGAGCAGACAGAGCGGGAAGGAGGACCTAGACGACCAATAGTGGGACTGAGGGATCGGCACCTGGGCAAACACCCTGCGGTAAGCGGCAAGCGCAGCCGCTACTAGTGGGCGGCCGCAGAAAGTGCGAGCCCTGGCGGTTTTGCGGAGGCGGCCCAACTAGGTTAGGTGCAGCCTGCAAAATCTGCCTTGTGTGCCCCGCTTGCCCCCTAGCCTCACCCTCAGCCCCCCTCCTCCTCTCCTGCAATCACATGTAAACACATAAAGCAGCACACCCAGCACTATCAGTTCAACCCTCAGCTCCCCCCTGCCAACATCGCAATAGGTACAATAGGTACAATAGCGCACAGGGAAGGGGGAGCAGTGACAGCGGACAGCGGATCAGAGTCCAAGGGCCAAAAGTGCCTAAGGGGAGGCAGGAAAAAAGTGAAAAAGGAAAGGGACACATCAAAAAAGGAACAAGAAATAAGGGAAAAAAAGAAGAAAAACAAAACCCTCCGGTAGCTCGTCCCTGCTCTTTTTTCAATCTCACTTTCAGCTCGGCCAGCTTTCCCAAAGGGTGCTCCCTGCCTGGAAGCAGTAACCGACGAGGCTGCTTCCAGGCAGGTTCCAGCAATGTTCCAGTAAGCATCCATGCTTCAAGCCCCACCCAGGTTTGGGCTAAAGCAAACCCACCATGAGATAAAAAGAAAGCCAGGGGTGTGGAAAAAAATGCAAGGCAGTCCCAAGAGGGAAAAAGGGGGCCCACAAGGCATGAAACACACCAACAAATCGCCTGGGTCAGAGCCAGCGACCCACCTTGACACAGATAAAGCCAAAGATGGAGAGCCATCCACAACCATCGTGCATAGCGCAAGCACGCAGGGCTTAGAGACGGAGACCAACTAAGACATTGACACTGTCAAAGTCAAAGAAAGAGCCAAAGAAGGAGAGCCGACCGCAATCATTGCGCACTGCACAGGTGCCAAAGCCAGCAAGAGGGCACTGATTACAGACTTTCTAAAAGTATGCCGCAGGCTATCGCCCGAAAGCCATAAGGTCCACATGGACCATAAGGATGCCAAGCGAGGTAGCAACAATATTGACCCTCAATGTGAAGGCATTGAGGCTCCCTTCCACAGCAGTTGCAACAACAAAAACAAAGATATTCATCGCACAGAACAAAATGACCTTCTCTCCCCCATTAGAGAAGATTTAAGCATGCAATTAACCAATCAAGATTTACCAACATTTAATGATTTTAATTCACTTGCCAATTTCCAAGGGTACCACCTTCAGCTTGTAGAGGCTCTAGTCCATACTCAGCCAGACTCGAGCTGGGATTTACTAATCAGCCAAGTGTCCCAACCTGTCCAACAGCAACCTCAAATTTCAACCCAAAAAACCAAGGACGACTCAGTGCATTGGCAAGACAACATCCTAAGTCCATTTGCACCATCCCATTCTCCCTTCCTAATGGCAGCCCCACAACCAATGGAGCAACCGGGGTCTGCTACAGTCTGCGCACAAGCTTGCGATCCCTTTGCCCTAACACCTGAACCATACAAAACTGTACGGCAAACGGACTAGGAATCACCACAACAAAAACAAAGCAGGCGCCCGCTATACGAAGTAAAAGATCCCAGGCCAGCTTTGGCGACTGCACCCCATGACTTAAGCAAAAATTAACAACCAAGAAAGATTAAGGTCCAATCAGACCAACCGGACCAATCAGATCGATCCCTGACAAAGGCACCGATTTGCTCCTCAACTACCTCCTTATGGCCCACTCTGTTAAACACCATGGAAACCATTGGAACTGCAATGACATACCACGCTGACAAGCTAGAAACCCAAGTCGAGCTATTAAACATCCGAGCCATCCACGTTCAGGGGATAGAACAAAAGTTGCATGTTCTCACTAGCATGATAGCGACGGTACAGCAAGATCGGGACACTACATATCATACATGTCACTGCCCCCCAATAATCGACAAACTGGCATCGGTACCAACCACAAAGTCCGAACCGGAAAGAGTCTGCGAACGTGAGGAACTCAAGGGAGAAGGCTGGGTGAGTCCCCAGCCCCCTCAGAGCCATCTCGTAAGAGACAAGGAGACCCACAAGGCCCCTGAGTGCGTTAGCTCATCCATACTTGACGCCACAACTGAGCTTGAGCAACTGAGCGAACAATCTCAATCAGGAGCACCAGACGTGTCACCCAATCAATACAATCCATTATTGAAAGCAGATGAAAGCCTCAAATAAGCAAACTCAACAACTTCTCTCACGAAGAGGGAATGAAAACGGCTAAGGAAAGCAAGGAAAAGCAAACTAAATAAACAAGGATCAAACCCACCTTCATTACAAAGTATAACGCCCACCGAGAATGACAAAAAAATTGAGAAAGATAAAATTGAACAAAGTACTAGGAACGTTGTCTGCATATTGGACCACACCACTCCACCCATGAAAGAGGCAGCCACTTCAAGAAGCCCCAAACCACACAAAAGTGAAAACCGACCAACAAGGAAAATATATAGCATATTTAATCCTTCGGATAGGCGAGAACCAAACAAAACAACCATCTAGGTCACTCAAAAAACAAACTTCGCTTCAACTCCTCAAGGAACAATGACAGAAGGGAGCAAACTTAGCCCACAGGAGGCCGACATCAACAGGAAAGTTGTCCCAGAGGAGAGGCGCAATAACAAAGAAGTGAAGACAAGTGCATACTACTCAGGAGGCATGGAGGTCAATTCAGCTACGAACCCTCAAAGCACTCAACAAAACAGTGTACGACATCAACCAAACTTAGCCCTACAGTACCAAGAGTCTATTGAAGCAATAATAGAGATCCCGAGCGACCGAGCCAAAATACAATAAACTGATTCTCTGAGCACATTTCATGAAAAGATAGAGCTGGTCCCACATTACATCTCGAGGGGAGCTCATGACATATTGAATAGAAGCGCAATATTAAGATTACTAGAAGCCCTCTCAGCCCTGAGTCACATCAAATCTAGTGATCTGGAAAGAATAGAGTTCAAATCCAATCCTAATCGAACCGGCCTCGAAATCAGTAGCAACTTGGACAGGTCACTCCTTCACAGAACAGATCTTGCGGCACAGCGAGTCCTTCACAAAATGGGGCCTTGAGCTAAAAAAGGTAGAGCTTCCCCGCTCCCCAAGCCCGATACAACAGCCCAATCGAACTGTGGACATCTTAAAAGGAGCAAAAGGCCCTGATGATTTCAGCATAATGAAAGGTGATGGCCAAACAACATGACAAATCACGATCACAATACCACATTCCGAAGCAGCCAACCTCGAGGATAACATGCAAGCGATAGCCCTAAACATGAACCATGGAGCTGCATTAACTAAAGCATGTAAGGATTCCAAAAAAGCTCAGGGTTGCAAGATCTGCTCATGGAACGTGAACAGCTTAGGTTCAAAACTCGAAGATGCCGACTTTACAGAGTTTATCCTACCTCATGACATACTCCTACTCCAAGAACCTTGGCAGACCATAAACTCACCAATTGTAGGCTACAAAGAATATCTCAACCCAGCCATAAAGGACGCAAAGCACGGAAGGGCACAAGGTGGTCTATCGACCTTCATCTCGACCGATATTACTTGAAAAGATGAAGTCATCGACCTTGACTCTCCCTGGATGCAATGTATCAAGCTCGCAGCTTTGCCCTCGACTAGCTTGTTAATTTTGAACATATACATCCATCCAGCCCACAAGCAAAAGGAGCAAAGAATCCAGCAACTGATCGTCGCACTTAAAACTCTAAAACTCACTTATCCACACGCCAACACAATATTGACCGGGAATTTTAATATGAATTTATTGCAAGGTCAAGAAAAAAACCTAGTAGGCTTTATACAGGCATGACAGGGCAACGCAAGCAGATGTGACACTTTGGGCAAGAGATGCGTGGCTTTATTGGACGAACTCTCACTGTACAAGCTAAACGGACGAGGCCCTCAGGACAGTCCCGCAGCATTCACAAGAGTGATGAACAAAACAGGCACAACCATCGATTTTACCCTGGTGGATCGCGATCTGTTCCCTTCTATTTCCAACTTCCAAATAAAGGAAAGAGCAGAAAGCGATCTCTACCTCAAACCTTTACATTAACCAATATTCTAAAAAGGTCTGGGCAAACCAAGGCTCTTACACTACCAACTCAATCCTACAACTTAGCACGACTCACATGGAATAAAAATAATACAGACACCATCAGGGAGACATGTTTTTCCTTATTGGCATCACCAGAAGCAAAGCCACTTCGGATAGAGGCCTGGAAGTCGTTTGTCAATAATTAAAAAAAAACATTTTCAACCGCTCTACCAGCCATAAAGCCCCCAGTATCATCGGGGCAGCCTGGTATACACACAATCTAAGGACAAAAAAAAAACACCTATACAAACACCTAAGATCAATGCGAACCCAGGGCTTACAACCTACTCAACATTATCTTACAATAACAGCAAAAATGAAAAGAG
Organism: Calotriton arnoldi; assembly: GCA_963921515.1. Lineage (NCBI taxonomy): Eukaryota > Metazoa > Chordata > Amphibia > Caudata > Salamandridae > Calotriton > Calotriton arnoldi. The sequence goes on from CAWUFW010007699.1 coordinate 427,427, forward strand.
ACTTAAAAAAGGAAATTATGGCGGCTAAGCCAACATACAATGAACAATTCTGGATGAAAATGCTCCACGTCAGCAAGCAAAGAAACTCCAAACTGTTTTGGGCAAACATCAATATTCTACTAAATGGTAAAAACCGACATTTCAATTTGGACATAACGGAACATACATGGAGATCTCACATATTTGCCTCATACAATAAGACATTACACTCAAGTGTACTAAACATCTCTAAACCTTTAAAAGAGATCCGGATGGTCGCCATTCGGACAACAAGTCCCAATGCCTCAAAACCCAGAAACATCCAGAAAATAGATACTAAAATCTGCTCACCAACACCAAAACCCAAAAACTCCCTCAACCCCCAAGAAAATCATTCTGATGACAACTCTCAGCAGGAAGTACTGGAAACAACAAGGACTGATCCCACAGAACACCACCTACAGATTACACAAAAGCAGGTACTGAACATCATAAAACATCTGAGACCTGATGGGGCCCGGGGCCAAACAGCCTGCCTAAAGCCTTATGTAGAAAAGACCCATCCTTTTGGTCCGGCCACCTAACTTCTCTGTTCATAAACGCCTTAGAGACTCGCATCGTTCCAGATTCTTGGCGAGGAAGCATCTTACAACCTATATACAAATCAGGGGTGCGTTCTGACTTTTCTAATTATAGACTGATAGCGCTCACGATGTTGAGGCAAAAATCTTTGCATCAAACTTGTTGGCAGATCTAGAGGACTGGGTTAGTAGTACAAACCTAATCCCGGAAACGCAAACAGTATTTCGGGCAAGGATGGGCACTTTAACTAACATATCCGCAGTCACCCTCTTGGCCAACCAAGCTATTGCCAAATCAAACGTCCTTTATGCAAGCTTTGTAGATCTCAAAGCATCCTTTGATATAGTGCCCAGATCCAAGCTGTGGGCAAAAATGAAATCATGGGCAGCGCCCACAAAATTTTTAGAGGCAATCATCAATCTTTACTCAAAAACATGGGTCCAAATAAAAAAGGGGGACGGGCGAAGTCTAATAAAATTTTTATCCTCAACGGCTTAAAACAGGGGTGCGTCCTGGCTCCGTGTCTATTCAACATCTACACAGCTGATTTAGAGAACAACCTTCGCTTAACACAAGGAGACCTTCCAAAATTGGGTAATGTCCCCATAGCAAGCCTCCAATATGCTGATGACATTGTCATACTCTCACAAACGCCTCGAGGCCTACAGCGGCTGATCACCCAACTAGCAGAATATACATCCTCAGCTCAATTAGTAATCAACCTCCAAAAATCGAAGGTCGTGTGCTTTTGCAGTACCCACAAAAAGCACCCTAAATTCACATGGACGATAAACAGCAACATCTTGTCCCAGGTGGAAACATATAAATATTTGGGGGTACTACTAGACCGCCATCTCAACTACAAGCAACACCTGGACCTATGGCAAGCAAAAGCAAAACAACTGCTATTTGCATTTAAAACCTTACAGGCAAAACTTAGCAATTGTTCAACAAACCACCTATTAAAGGTTGTAGCAGCAAAATTCTTGCCATCCATTTCATATGGCTCATAAATCTTAAATACTAAGGACTCAACAGTTTTAAACACTGCACAAACTAGCCATTTTAAGAAACTATTCTCAATTCCACGCCACATTTCTCAAGCCCAGACAAGATTGGAATTCGGATTAAAAAACCAGATACCAAGAAGACAAAGAGTCCTGGTCAAATATTACTGGAGAATGAGGGCAGCAGAGGAAAACTCTTTAGCCCACCATTGTTGGCAGGAGGTCAAAAAGCAATCCAGGTTGAGCAAGTCAGTATATCCAGTTTTAAAACAATCCCTTTCAGCATTAAATCTAGAGGATGCTTGGCTCACAATATCGGCCTATTCTGAGTTCAAACAAACAGCCAACAAAGCCATCAAGTGACAATTCCTGTTAATAGATAAAGCCTCCTTGGCCCTCAAAAAACACGCATGGGCAGTGATGCCATCTTACAAGTTTTTGAAACCTCAGTTGTACCTGTTAGAACACTTCTCAAAACAGAATAAGTGGAATCTAATTCTATTGAGACTGGGATCCTACCCATCCAAAGACCTTACTCCAAAATGGAAACGGACCTGGTCGACAAAGGAATGCCGCCTTTGCCATCATGGAGACGAGTCACTACTCCACCTGTTATGTATCTGTCCGGCGCTACTAAACATTTGGAAAACTTTCTTACGGCCAATACTGAGGAGAGAACAAATAAGGACTTGTAGAGCGGCCGTTATAAAATGCCTAGGAGGCTCGACCGTCCAATTGGCAAGCGAGGCAATTCATTTTTTTGACCTAGCTGCAAATGAACTAGAAAAGAGCGATAGATGAACTGAACTTGACTTTGCAGAATCGCCTCGTTCACTTAATTTAAATTCTGTAGTTCATACGCCCATAGCACTAGCACTTTATTATACCCTAGGAAACTATGCAGGCTTGTGTGTAGTTTAAACCAACTCAATTAGAAGTCTGCTTTCCTAGTAGGGCTGGACATTACATGCCCACATGACTGGAATAGACACAGTCCTAACATTATTTTACCATTTATATAAAAGAGTTTATTGCAATTTTAAACTAGATCAATTGTTTGACATTCTATGTATTCAGGAGGTTTGTTCCACTCTTTTATGATTTTGAAGACATCGAATAAAAGTATCCTATCTCTCTACTCCTCTGGTTTAGGAAAATATTGCACCTTTCTCCCAAAACATGTAAATGTTTGAGTCCTCACCTTACACCTTGGCTAGTAGACACTTGTGCTAGTTTCCTATGATATGTAACTTCAAACTAAGCACCCACAGGAGCAAATCAAGAAAATAAATAGCAAACATGCTTAGTAAACATGAGGTTGCAGGGCTCCTAACAATGCATTAATCGTAATCCCTTTAACTCAACCATTTAGATTATTCTAAACATCATTTTCTCAGGTTTCCTCTTGTCCGATGGGACCCTCAATGTCTCAAAAGCACTTCTGATCTTGTTTAGATAATTTATTATAGATTTTGACAAAACCTCTTTCCTGGTGGCATGCATGATAAATTCAGCATGTTCGGGATCCCAAATAGGTTTTGGACATTTTATGGGTAACGTGGATGCAAATTCTGCAGGCAATGTCTGCAATGCCTTCCAAATTCACATAACCACCCATATCATTGAAGATAATAGTAGAAGGATACACAAGTTTGGAGAGGGCCATAACTTCATTGTTACTGGACTTAATGCTAATGATGAATGTGGGTATGTTCTTTAATAGCCTTGGTGCCCACAAACCACCTGGATCAGCATAACTAAAAAGTTGTATGATAGAAGCACACATGGCTAAACCACGAGTGTCTCTACCACGCTTCCCCAACTACGAATGCGTCTTAAAGCATTTCTTTACCACACATGCCTTTACCATGCAAATGTGTGGTAAAGGCATGATTGGTAAAGGGATATGTGTGATAAAGATCACACCCCAGCCCCCCGCCCTGAGCCCTAAAACCCGGCCCCACATACTAAAAACTACCCTGACTCCCAGACCCGTCCTTGAGCTCAAAAATTTCCCTCAGTCCTGAAAACTGTACCTCCCACCCGCCCTGAGCCCTAAAACTCAACCCCACATCCTAACAACCCCGATCCAGCCCCCCTCCCTGTGACCTAAAACTGCCCCCAGGTCTGATAACTGTCCATTCCCTCCCTGCCCCACCCTGAGCCCTAAAAACTGACCTCATGCACTAAAAACTACCCAACCCCAGCCCCCGCCTTAAAAACTGACCCCAACCCCTACAAACTACCCTGACCCCCCCTGCCCTGAGCCCTAAAACCCAGCCCCCTGCCCTATAAACAACACTGACACCCCCTGAGCACTAAAAACTACCCCACCCCTAAAAACTACCCCCAAAACCCGGCCCCAGCTTCACTTACCAGACCGCGTCCTCTCCAATCCTTCCTTTTCCTGTGCCCTCCCATCCGCGCATCTAGACAGCGCACTGCCTTAACCACACATATGGGTGGTTAAGGCAAGCGTGGCCCAGCTTGCGGGGAAACAGCACGTGCGGCTCAGCCCGCATTGTAAAGGCCGTTTCCCTCATTAAAAACCTGTGTAATCTAGAAGGCAGCCGGTGGGGAGAGGGTTTTGAGATAGTTTCACATTTTTATGAAAGTGTTTCATTCTTGGGTCCCTACTACTTGTTTAATACATACCACAAGAATGCAGCTTCATAACATTTGTATTTGTCTATGTACAGAAGCAAATGGAGGAATATTGTGGTTAGAAAATCCCCCAGGCAATATGCAATTCAAAGTAAGACCAAATTTAAAATTAGTTCAAGCTTTTCTCTCAAAACATATTCTTTACTGCAATCATAAGGTGTGGTAAAGATTGTTTGGATCCAAATTTTGCTCTAACTCACCTGATTCAATCACAATCACTCAGGGTAATAAGGTGAGAGAGAGCGACAAAAGAGAGAGATAGAGACAGAGAGAGCGAGGGCATGACAAACCTATTAAGACAGATCAACACATGTTCTGGTTTAATTGGAGCTCATACGTTTTTCATTCCTAGGTACTCACTATCCAGCGTCTGAAGCCCAGATGGTAACACTGACAAAAGAGCACCAACTCACTTGATGAGGACTTGTTAATATTGATAAATATGATGCCAATATACACCTTGATATATGTACATATAATAACGAACTCGCATTGCAGTTGTTGAATTCACCCGATATGACCTCCCCCTAAGTCAGAAATACATGGTCAGGAAGGCCCTGCAATGTAGGCCTGAAGCAACTGATTGACAGATCACATTTGGGGGGGACACGCAACCCTTATACAAATGTGCAAACAGGAAAACCCAGTTTGATCCCACAGAAAGGCAGTGACACCACAATGTTCACAGGAGATAGGCCCCCAATAAAACACATTTGACCGGAGGGGCATGAGTTCCTAAAACACCATAAAGTCAGATGCCACCCTAAGTTAGGAACACTCATCCAATCAGAGCACAGCATGCACACTGCACTCAGTGATCACGCGCTCCCCATGTCGAACATCTGGATATGTACCCACTAGCTCCACATTGTGTCCACGCAGGGTCGAGACCCACCTGCATTTCTTATCAAGTGACCAGATTTATGACCCCATGACTAGGCCCAGATTCCTATTCTAAATAGAATGCACAAATCCCTTTATTACACTTTGTGAAATGTATAATAAGTACATATAATATAATAAAACCAATGTACTTTGAGACAGTCTTCAGACCCTGACTCTGTCATCTGCTCTCCCGGCCGCTACATTTCATTTAACCCACTGTTTCTGTTTTGCCAACCCCTCTTGTCTTTAATTTGTTCAATTCAAATTCATATTTGAGCAACATTTTATCTAGCCAGATAGGAGAGATTGCCAGATAGGAGAGATTGGTTCTTCGAACCCGACTGCAGCAGAAGGAACAGAACCCCACCCATACAGATTCACATCTGCACAGCAAGAACGGCGAGCAGACGCCACAATTGAGTGGACGTTCCGCTGAATTAGCGGGGTGGAGGTTCATCCTGAAGCCGCCGTCAGTGGGAAATAGACTAAATCTGAGTCCCAGCATTTAGCGTATTGCAAACAAGGACAGAGTTAACCTTTCTTTGATAGTCAGCACCCTAGGAAAGGTAATAGTTGTGTTAGTCACTTAGACCACTGGGCGTGACACAGAGGGTATGCTTGTCTTTTGGTGTGATAAAGGGACTGCTTGAACCGCTGGGTAAGACACAGAGGGTACGCTTGTCTCTGGGTGTGATACAGGGAGCGCTTGGACCACTGGGTGAGACACAGAGGGTACGCTTGTGTCTTGGTGTAATACAGGGCCGCTTGGATCACTGGGTGTGATACAGATCGAGCATCTCAATCCTATTTTTTTAGTCAAAAGGAATTGTCTTAGTGCTATTTGTTTCTTAACAATGGTAGCATCTGAAAGAAGTGAGAGGTGCTATTCGCTTGGACCACTGGGCGTGACATAGGCTGTAATTTGGACGGTAGGGAAAAATCTGGACCTTGGAGAGTAAGGTGCAGCTTGTGCTTGGCCAAGTAGGGCCTGTAATTGTCGTGTCGCTCTGTCTTCTTTGTGTACATTGTTGCTATCTTTCTCCCCCGAGCTGATATCGACAGCTATTGGGCTCAATTACTTTCATGTACTGAGCAGAGCCTCCCCTCGTTATTGAACGGCATGCGCTAGGATCGGGCTAAGGTTTTTTGGACAACGTCATCATTTTTTCCTCTGTCATTTTTCTCTTCTACTTTCATTGTGGTTTTCAATTGATGCATTTTTTTCATGATATTGTGGTGCTCATAAAATTATTGCAAACTGGGTTTTATGTTAAATGCTATGATCAGTTAACGTTTCTATGTGCATATGAAAAAGTCGTCTTTTGTTTACATCTTGCTACTCTGCTGCTAAATGTACCATACATAACGTTTTTGAGTTAACCAATGCACTTTCTTACAGGTTATTTACCATATGTGTTGTTTTATGTATTGTGAAATCTTGTTTGATACATCCCTGTCCTAAGCTGAGCTCATAGTAAAAGTAGTTATTGCCGGTATAATCCTTGTACATATTTTCCCCACGATCAGAGTAGCATTTAAGTTTGTTTTAAAGACTTGTTACATTAGAAGTGCACTAGCCCTTAAAAAGTTCCCAACCCATCAAGGAGAAGCTGTTAAACCACAGGCAAACTAGGTTCCCCACTCAGGCTAAGAAGCTAGTTAAATTCTGCCATGAATGACACACAATAACACTAAGACACATGCTTTCTCCTGGCCAGAGAGGGGAACCTTCGACACCAACATAATAGAACACACAAGGACACACATTTGGACCAAGTACGTAGGGTAGAAGAAGGGTAGAAGAGAGGCACTGTTAGAACTTTGGGCCGTCTTTGAGGTGGCCCTGACCTACAATTCTGCCCCAGACTTCGTAAGCTAGACGTCCGCACCCCCCCACCATACACAGGCACAGAGGTACTCTCTCTAATGCCGGCCATCCCTGCCATTCCTGCACTAGGTTACACCAATCTGACAGTCGAGGCGGCTGAAGGGCCCCCCACCGGGTATCGAGCCACTAGAGCCAAGGCTGGGAGGTTGCCGGTCAGCAAACCCAGGTGATTCTGACCTCATCCCAGTTTGGGGCTAGAATTTCCTGAAGTATTACCCCCCATCCATTGCACGCATCCCATCAGGCCCCAGCGGCATGGGGACCATACCCTCCAACCCATCCAATAGAGTGCTCTCAGGTAACTAGGAGGTTCATAGCTGTACTGGATAGCGACACCACCAGTGGGGGAGGATGATCCTAGCCCTCCATGGTCTGACATTGAGAACGAAGCCACAGAGTATACTCCCCATAGGTATGCTCAGGCAGCAGAAAAAGCGACAGGAAGTGACCTGGAGGACAAGTTCCTACCAAGTAGAACCTCATGCAGCACAGATCAAAGAAGGTGGAAGTTGGATGAGAGGCGTAGGATGATAATGGAGAGAGAAAGAGCTCTCGCCTGGGAAGCACAGAGGGAGAGCAGAACGACGCAACCCTCCTCCTCGGAGAGCTGAGCTGGGTCCTGGGTTCCGGATGACAAGGAGCCCTGAATATACTACAAGGGAGGCCTCCACTGGGAAAAATAACCACAACCAGATCATCAGCGTAGGAGAGGGCTGCTCCAGAAATAAAAGAACAGGGTAGCCTAGCCCAAACTCAATTAAGATATAGGAAAAGCAAAATGGCACATCTGCGCATGCACAAGGAGAGCAGCGACGAGGATGTCTGCTGCTCCACCCGGACAGGCCCATCAAATAAGTTGACCCTGTAGGAAAGTGCCTCATTTTGCATGGTTAGCCCCCACTTTTTGCCTGATGCCATTTCGAGCTGTAAGTCCACTGAGTCCCTGCCAACCAGGTTCCCAGTGCCAGATCTCTTTCCAAAAACAGTGTACCATGATTGGCACACCTTCAGCTACCCCTGTAAGTCCCTAGTAAGTGGTACTCCTGGTACCCAGGGCATTGCATTGGTACTGAAGAGGGTCCACTAGTGCTGCAGCACTGGTTGTGCCACCCCAGGGCCCCCTCACCAAGGCTATGCACTCTGCCATTGCAGACTGCATGTCTTGGTGCAGAGAAATACAAAGAGTAAACATGGCACACAGCCCTTTGTGCCATGCCAGCCATACACTGCAAAAGATATAGGAAAGTCACCCCTACTGCAGGTCTTTAGCCCTGAGGCAGGGTGCACTATATCCTATGTGTGGGCATATCAGCATGAGCAGATATGCCCCTACAATGCCCAATCCATTCTGTGATGGTGTAAGTGAAGCAATATAGAGTACATGGGCTGGATACTTGTCAACATGAGTTTCCTAGCTCCATGATGGCTTCACTGGTTTCTAAGATGTTTGGTACCAAACATCTTGTCTTAATAAATCCTCGCTGATGCCTGCCAGTGTTGGATTTAATAATAAATTCACACACGAGAGACCCTTTTAGAGGGTCCCCTGAAACGTAACCAAACACTAGTGGGGTCTCTGGCCATTATTTACCAGTCCATCACCAGATATGTTTCTGACCTCATGGGGTGAGAGCCAGTGCTCTCAGAGGACAGAAACAATACCTGCTCTGGGAGGGGGTGTTTTACACCTCCTCCAGAACAGGATGGCCTTCCTGTACAGGATGCTTCAAAGGCAATGCCATCTTTGAAATCCAACCCAGAAATCTCCAGATAGTGGGGGAGGCCAAGCCCCTTTTCTTCTCCACTTTTGGCATGAGAAAAGGTGGGAAAATTAGTTAGATGATGAGGAGGGTCCCCCCTCAGCCTGCACCACCCCTAGAGCGAGAAATGTATGGTGAACCCCTCTCCTGAAATTCAAACATCTTGAGATGGTGGAAAAACCTCCAATCAGGGATAGAGTAGTGCCTCTACCCACAGGAAGTGGTCACTAAAGGGTGTAGATACCCTAAAGGTAGATAGCCCATTGGCTATTATCTGTCTCCCCTTGCAAAGCCCCTAAATTCAGTATTTCGGTAGCTCCCTGAGACCTGGACCTCTGATTAATCAGACCAAAGAAGACCAGGCGAAACCGGCTGCATGAGAACTAAAGCCCTATACAGAAAGAAACACTTTCAGCTGCAAGACGGACTCAACAATTGCTGCTGCTGTGATGTCCTGAAGCCTGCAAGGAATCCAAGAACCCCAGAGCACCTCCAGCCTTCCAGAAACTGCTGAGAAGCTCCCTTGCAGTGAAGGTATTCCTCCCCTGCACACTGCAGGCACTAATCCCATGAAGTCCGGTTTGTCGACTTGCTGCTCCCCAACGACCTTGCCACAGCACCAAAGCAAGAAAAGGTATTACAGCTTAGGAGGGTGAGATCAGCCTCTCCACCACATTTGGAGGCACCAGGACATACCAGAGCCACAGCATACCAAAACCTGGGGTACCGGCCCCCCAATGAGAAAAACCAAGAAGAAGAGTCCATATCGGCCTCCCAAATCACCAGAAGCAAGTACACATTGATGGACTTTGATAACTTTCTTAGTGGCCCAGCTGCCCCGAGATTGCCTCTCCAGGTTGCCTACTCCTGACCGCGAGGATCTCAAGGACGCACAGTGCCTAGCTGACCTGCTAGCTCTGTACCCAGACTCATAAGCCCCAGCACCGACCAACCAGCCTCTGTTCCTGTGGTCCCAGGATCTTGTGACATCCTCCCTCCAAGGAGACCCACCGGACTTCCCTATAAGTCCATCTGTGTAGTACATTTCAAGTGCCCACCTTTGTCTTAGCACACCAGTTTCCAAGACCCTCGGCACTCTGCTCCTACTCGATCCAGAATGTTCCTGAACTTCTCCTGCTGTAACTTTGAAACTGGTCCTTCCTGACATCAACTTAAAATGAGAAGTTGAACTTGGTGAAAGCATTACTTGATTTTATATCCAATTTTCTATTTTTTTCCCATTGCTTCCTATGGTGCGTAATTGTGCTCAAATGTAATACATTTTCCGAACTTTTTAAAAATCGTAACTCGAAAAGTGCATACCTTAGAACTGTTTCTTGGTCACTAAAAATGCATAAAAATAGTATTTATTTTTACAAATTGGTCTCAGATTTATTCTTGAGTTTGTGTCTCATTTATTGCCTCTGTGTGTGAAAAATGCTTAGCACCACCCTTGGATAAGCCTAACTGCTCGCCCACACTACCACAAAAATAGCATTAGAATGATCTACTTTTACCTCTGCATACCTAGTGGGGAATCACTGGACTCTCTGCACAGTGTACTTCATTTTATTGCACTATATAAAGATCCAGCTTCCTACAAACCCCCAGAGAGATAGTGTCGAGAGAAGAAGGTGAGGTCTTTGCGCGACCATTCTGCAACCTGCTAGCGAATTGGCCTGAAAGAGAGGGGAAGTACGATAAATTCTGGCCAGAGGAGGGATCCTTTGAACCAGAGGACATGGCCATCACGGAAGACTGCATCTGGCATGCAGGGGGAGATCACAGATGGAACTTTTCCTACATGCAGGAATACCTGAGAAGATGGAAGTGCTATGTTGGAGAAAAGCCAGCAGAGTGACTCCATGGAGTGATTGTGTTTGTAACAAATCTGAAGTACAATTATTAGACCGAGGAAGACCGATAGTGATTCATTGACAGGCCTCCCGGCTCTTTTCAAGCCACAGATAACTGCATCGCAGTTTACTTATCGAGTGCCTTTTGTGCCCTCGTGTTGCCTGAATTCTCTCCTGCTGCTTGTTGTTGAGACTGACAGTTGCTCCATGATTGTAACTGTCCTGATGATGACCTGCTAAATGAATATGGTTGAAACGCCGTTGACGCCTTCCCTGGCAAAAAATCAGAGAAGGCATTGAATGTTTTCTGTCTTTTGTGATTTTGTAACACTGTCTATAACTTTTTCCTGTTTTTGCCATTATTATTTATGTTTAGACCTACGTTTTGTCCTTGTTAGTGACATATGTTTGTGTAACCTTTGGAGCACTTTTTGTATTGTTGTGTATTTATACAAAATTCACTTTTACTAAAGAAAAATAATTATATTTTTGATATAATTTGAGAAGGGTACTGTCTCATTATTTATGTATTTTGATTATTGTGTAAAATCATTATTTTTCTTTATTTGATTGCATATCCGAACCATTGTTGCATATATATTACTCATACGCCCCAGGTTTGGGTTATAGAGCTTCCCCTGTTGGTGGTAATCAACAATACAACCAACACCACATGAGACCATAGAAAGGTACCTAATGACCTTCAGGAAGCAGCCCAAAAGTAGCCCAAAACCGAAGCTTCCAGAAACAGGGTGCAGTAAAGTCACCCAACTCCATTAGGGAAAGCATGTTACACGCCACTTGCAGGGACCAGAGCGGCATACACGTGTCCTCAGGACATGTTGCAATTACCAACAACCCCAAAAATTGCAACATGCCCCCCTCCCTTTTACGGCACATAGCTCATGTTCAGATCAAAAGGTACCATTCACATTTCCAAAGCTACACACACACACCCACACATCAGGGAAAGTGGAGTATTAGAGGGCTGACAACCCCATACAGTTATAGTTAGGTGAAAAGAGGCTTCCACACTACCACGAAGACAGCCCCACTAAAGCACTCACCTCCATCATGGCAAGGGGGAGGACCAAATGACCCATAAAATAAAATTCAGGCGACCCATGTCCAAACCTCACTGATTCCTAAAAATGACACCCAAACGTGGGTGCCCCATTCAATACCCCACCAATGATTGCGCAAAATGGACGCATAGAAAAACCTCAAAAAAAGCAGGCACAGGAATTTCCGAAACTGAGTAACAATCCATGTCTCTCTCTCTAACAAGCTAACCTACAACCCACAGTTCTTATCCAACAGGTCTGCAATCAAGCTGCAAGTGCACCACCTTTACTGGGCCTGCAACCTATTCATTAGCAACTTCTGATGATCCAACAAGGCCTGATTGTTCAAGCCAACAAAGACCGGAGACTATTTTTTAATGGGCATTTATTACAAACAGACTCTTTGCACTGTGCCAAGCAAAGGCACCCCCGGAAGTCAGAAACCTGCAGAGGACTTCTCCAGACGCCATCCCAAGATCTGCAATGTTCCAAAACTTACATAATATTGCATCTTTGTACATCATCTTCTTAGCATGGGTGTGGCTGCATCCATCCATAGCAAGAAATGTGCCTTGTCACATGGAGCCTACCTCGACATTTCTACTGTGCTTGCATAGGGACCTTTCTCATATCACTTACACTGAAGCAAAATCTAGTAGTCCACACGCACTACACAGGGCACTCCTACAGAACACATGATACCAACACATGACCGCAGTGGGCGCCCAGACATCGGCTAAGTCATGCTATGTATGCTCACTGATACCCCATGCCGTGGTGACAGACTTCTCCCAAGAAATAGCCCCAGAGAAAGCAAAATGTCTAATCTACCTGTAACTATGTAGGAACAGGGACAAGATACAACCCAGTAGATTTGAACCCCATAGAGTAGTGGTAAACATCACCCGATATGAAACAAACCCCACAGCATTACACCTTTTCACTGAGCCTAGTGACATTCAAACTGAGCTAGACAGGATGCACAGGTGGGGCACCATAGGGGAGGACTATGTTTGGCCCAGAGATTTCCCAGAAAAGAGGTTCTTGAAGGTAATAATACCACCTCACCACTGCACAAACATATCTGCTCCTGCATCTGTTTGTGGTCCCAGGGGAGCGTTTAGCATATCTGGGTCAGTATTCTATAAAAAATGGACCCCTGACATGGAGTTTCAGTGCACGGTCATTTACCTCGATGATACCAGGGGAAATGAGTCTAGAAGGAAAGGGTTGAATTTCAGCATAGATACCCCATGTCAGATATACTGCGACACTGAAATAGATAGGTACACGTGGGTAGAAGGAAAGGGACAACACCTAATTGTACGGAAACTTACACTGTGTTCCTTGTGTTTCAGAGGCAAATGAACGATACCGCTTGGCGCCAACTAACATAATGATGCAATACTGCATGTATCAGATATGCAATGGGGCACCTCTGTGCTGATGGACACGTACTGGCAATGTGGGGAGTTTGACTACATCTAGCTCGTCCCAGGATGGTGGGGCCTCTGGCCCTCGTAATCATACACACCGACCTTGGTCATCCCTGGAGAAGATCTATCCGAGTTGTACCAACATCCGCTACAGAAGAAAACAACCCTATTGCATCAGGCTCGAGAAAAAATAACTGCTGATTAATTTGGCTGGGCTCAGTACAAGGACATTAAGTAAGAATTAAACCAGGAGGGTACATACCCTTCTTCACCCAGCAAACGAAGGAGAACGCCAGCTGGCTACAAATATCCAGGTGGGAGCTACTTAAAATGATCAACAATACTGAGCTCGGTTTAAATGCTGTCATTGAAGAACTAAGAGCCATCCTCATCATGGTGATGCAACATCGGTATGTGTTGAAATTGATGACCGTGATGAACGGTGGGATGGGTGCCAAAATTGGTGCTTTCTGTTGTACTTTCATCCCCGGATTGATCTAGATAGTGGGACATTGACTCTTGCCATCCATCAACTGTATCATCTACAAACTGACATGAAGAAGGAGGGAGGCCCCCTGAGCAGAACTGGTTTATAGACTTATCTTCCTGGATCCCCTGATGGGTGACCGGATTGTGCCTATCATTGATTCTTATTGTTCTTTTTGTGCTATTTGTGTGCAGTTTCCTACAAGTGGGGCTTTCCTGCTATAAAAACAAAGTCCTCCGGTTAGGTAGACAGCAAATAACTAGGGAATTAGTAATAGACCCAACAGAAACACAACAATCCTTGACTAATGTGACTGTCATGAAGTGTGGGATAGAGGATGCAGTTGAAAATTCAAATAAAGTGGGGAATGTTAATATTGATAAATATGATGTCGATATACACCATGATATATGTATGTATAATAATGAACTTGCATCACCGTGTTGAATTCACTCGATATGACTTCCCCTCAACCCAGAGTCAGAAATACATGGTCAGTCAGGCCCTGCGACCTAGGCCCAAAGCAACTGATTGCCAGATCACAGGTAGTGGGACATGTAACCCTTAGACAAACGTGCAAACAGGAAAATCCAACTTAATCCCACAGACAGGCAGTGACACCACAATGGTCTCAGGATATTTGCCTCCAATAAAACACGTTTGGCCGGAGGGGCGTGCGTTCCTAAAACACCATAAAGTCAGATGCCACACTAATCTAGGAACACAGCATGTACACTACACGCAGTGATCATGCGCTCCACATGTCAGACATCTGAACACATACCCACTAGACCTGCATTGTGTCCACGCAGGGTCGAGACCCACCTGTGTTTCTTATCATGAAACCAGATTTGTGACTCCATGACAAGGCCCAGATTTCTGTTCTAAAAAGAATGCACAAATCGCTTTATTACACTTTGTTAAATGTATAAAAAGACTGCTAAACCAATGTACTTTGAGACAGTCTTCAGATGCCGACTCTGTTGCCTGCTGCATTTAATTAAACCAACTGTTCCTGTTTTGCCAAATGCCTCTTGTCATTGCAAATTCATATTTGAGCAAAAGGCTTGTTATGAAAAATATGTCTTTTTCTCTTCTGGGTATAACCCCTCTTGAGTTAAATGTGTAAATCAATCAATCAAAAGGGAATATGATTGATTAACAGAATGTACATTTATTTTACAATATTATACTCTGCAATGTGAGTATCAAGTATTGCTTGAGTATATTTACAGTATTTAATCCAAGTGCTGAATGTTCTGTTTTAGATTACTTTTCATTGATTTCTGAAGCATTTCTAGAACGTTGATAACTACGTGCCTCTTTTAGTGATGTTGTTAAAAAAAACGGCTTGCAGAATGTAAATAACTGAAAGGGCATCATGCCGCAATCTGTTAATTCTTTATTCTGAAAGTTTTAACAGCAGTGAAATACGGTTATAAAAGTCAAACACAAAGAATGAGGGGTTAGAGAGGAGCCCGTCATGCCAGGTGACAGTGGGGCAGGTTGTGTAGAATCATGTCATTGATTCTAATTGAAGGCTACGTGGGAGACTCTTCTCTAGCTGAACTCAACAGTGCAGCTGGCCTTGAACAACAAGAATAGCAGGCCATGCTATTTTACTGAACATAAGCCCTATTGTTCAATGTGGGTGTGAACCGTCTAAAGAAGTTAGAAATAGATTCCTTTGCTGCTGTGCTAGGATTACAAAAGCACTTAGAATTATCAGAATAGGGATGGAATAGGTAAAAATGTACAACAGCAATCATGTTTGAGTTCCTTCTATTACAAATGCTTTTAGTCACTGACACTGTTGCCATTTTATTTGGCTTTAATGTAGTTACAATTCATACTGTGTGCACTAGACTGATTTAAAAGAATAAATATCTCTATATATATATATATATATATATATATATATATATATTCACAGAAAAAAACATAGGTTTCAGGGACGTTATAGTTCGAAATTAGCATTTAGTTAGTTGGACATTTCACTCGTACAAAACCAGAGAAATTCGGCAGTTATAGTTAGTAGAGATAACTATAACACGCGCCCCGCAATGCATCGCTGATGACGTCACATATTACATCACTCATGACATGGTCAGTGACATCACTGATGACATCATCCAGTGAATGTGTTTCTGTAAAGTTGAAATATGTTTTATATATATATATGCCAAGGTGTATTGAAGAATGAGTATGTGTATAAGTGTCTGGATGGATGATTTAGTAGGTGCGTGACTGACTGTATAAGTGACTGATTAAGCATATCTTACTGAATGCATGAGTTAGTGAGTAAACTGTGTAAATGTCTGTATCAGTCTGCCAGTTGGTGTATAAGCGACTGCATGGGTTGGAGAGTAGCTACATGACTGTCTATAGGGGTTATTGATCGGTTGGGCCGAGTATCTGTATGGGTGCCTGAGAGTCTGTGTAAGTGGGTGGGGGTGGGTGACTCTGTGCATAGATGTGTGAGTGGGTGATTCACTGGGTGTATGGGTTCAAGAGTGCATCTGTGAAGGGCTGTATGGGTGGGTCAGTATGTATGGGTGTGTTGGTGAGTGAATGGATGTCTCAGTGGTATATGTGTGAGTAACTACATATGTGAAAGGCAGTATATGTGAGTGTTGGAGTGTATAAATGACTATACGTGAGAGTGAGTGATTGTGAGAGTGTCTGTATGGATGAGTGTGTGCTTGTATCAGTGATTTTATAAGAGAGTAAGTATGTGTTAGTATTTGTATAAATAAATGAGGTGGTCTGTGTATAACTGTATTGGTGGGTAAATGGGTGTGATTGATTCTTTGCATGACTGAGTAGGTGTGTGAGTAAGTCTATGGATAAGTGGTGGTGTGTGAGTGTATGCATAGGTGCATGAGTGCATATAATAGTGCTGTCTTGATGTGTGACTGCATGTATGAGTTACTGTATGGGTGAATGAGTGGATGTGTGTGTGTAGACCTAGGAATCAGTGAGTGCGTATGTAGTAACTGGTATTGGTGTGTCTATGGTTTCGAAAATGGTAGTCTGTATTTTAGAGTGGGTGTATCAAAGGTTATATTAGGGTGTGAGGAGGTGCATCAGATTATCACATGGATGATGTCATCAGTGATGTCATTTGAGATGTCATCAGTGATGTCACTGACCATGTCATGAGTGATGTAATATGTGACGTCATCAGCAGTGCATTGCGGGTGCGCGAGTTATAGTTAGCTCTACTAACTATAGCTGCCGAATTTCTCTGGTTTTGTACGAGTGAAATGTCCAACTAACTAAATGCTAATTTCTAACTATAACGTCCCTGAAACCTATGGTTTTTTCAGTGAATTTCAAAGGTTTTTTAAATGCTAATCTCTAACTATAACGTCCCTGAAACCTATGGTTTTTTTCTGTGAATTTCGAAGGTTTTTTAAATGAGAATTTCTAAGTATAATGTACTTCAATCCTATGGTTTTTTAATTGACTACATATATATATAAATATTTATTAAACAAAAGTTGAGAATCATTTATAGTTAGGAAAACTATATTCAATCATTTTTTTTTTTTTAAATTATTATACAGAAGTCGCTCACCCTACACGATGGCTGCGCGCATCCTGGTAGCACCCATTTTAGAAGTCGCGCGGGGGTCGGCGTAATTTGGAAAGTATGAAATATCTTTAAAGGAATTATCAATAAAAGTTTTCCTTTAAGTGTTTGTCTAATTTTATTTACAAAAGTATTTATAAACAAATTTTTTCAGTATACTCCGAACGATACGAAATTTGCTGTCTGCGCGACGAATGCGCACCCATCGCGTTCACACTAGGGGGCCGCGCTGAGCACCGTGCTAGGGTCGCGACTCCAAACTTTGGTGAAAAAAAAAACGTCCACTTCCGTTATTTTATATTCGCCCCGGGGACCCCATCCCCCGGGGCATGCCCAAATCTTTTTTATTTTTTTTAAAAGGGAGGGGGAACACGTGGCCCCCCTCCCGGGCCATTTTTGCCCCGGGGATCCCATCCCCCGGGGCATGCCCAAATGTTTTTGTTTTTTTAAAAAGGGAGAGGGGCCAAGTGGCCCCTTCCCGGCCCATTTTTGGCCCCGGGGACCCATCCCCCGGGGCATGGCCTCTCATTGGGGACCGTGGGGGGAGCCCCAATGCCCCCACGGTCCCGCCGGCTCCCCGCCTCCTGCGGGAGCCGGCATTGCTTTTGAGCAAGGGGAGCTGCTGACATGCAGCTCCCCTTGCTCAAAAGCAATTCTGCTTTGCTTCATTGAAGCAAGAGCAGGTTTCCCTGCTCTTGCTTCAAGGAAGCAAAGCAGAGTTTGCTATGGCAGGGCGGGAGCCGGCCCTGGGAGGTGGCGGTCCCCAGGGCCAAGGAGGGCTCCAGGAGGGGGGGCCACATGACCCCCTCCCTCCATCTTCAAAGCCCCGGGGAGGTGGTGGTCCCCGGGGCCGGGGGGCCGCAACGGACCCCCGCATTTAAATATTTTATGCCCCGGGGAGGTGGTGGTCTTGGGGCAGTGTGGGGAGGGGCAGGAGCCTCCCCACTCTTTTCTTTTTTTTAAATTGTGCCCCGGGGAGGTCGGGGTCCCTGGGGCAGCGTGGGGGGGGTTGGGATCCCCCCACGCATTTATAAAAGAAGCCCCGGGGAGGTGGTGGTGCCCGGGGCTGTGGGGGGGCCGTGTGCCCCCTCGCATTCAATTTAGTAAGCCCCGGAGAGGTGACGGTCCCCAGGGTTGCGGGGGCCCCCACGGGCCCCCACAAATAAATAACTGATTGCCCCCGGGACCTGGCCCACCCGGGGGCTTTTTGAAAACGAAGCCCACGCTTCGTTTTCTTTTATTTTCTCGGCAGGATTCGCGCACCCTGCGCGAATTCTGCCATTTTCTTTTTAAATAAATGCTTTTTTGGGCCCTGGGGCCCTTGTGGGACCCTCTGAGCAGGCCTAGGGGGTCAGGGTGTTTCTACCCTGCCCCCTTTTCTTGTTTTTCAACCTTTTTTCCCCTTTTTCTTGTGACTCGGTTACCGAGTCACAAGATGGCTGCCAACACTTCCTGGTTTGGAATGTTGGCAGCCAATCAGAATTGACCTCATGCTCGGGAGGGTCCGCAAACCGTCCTCGGTGCTCAAATATCTATATTTTTTTCTTTTTTAAATTTCTCAGGAACTACTGAACGGATTTACACAATTTAACAAAAAGGTCTCTTTCTGAACCAAGGGCTACCTTTTTGCCAAATTTGGTGTAATTCCGTTCAGCAGTTCGGGCTGTAGCCTGTTCCAATTTTTCCTATGGAAATTAACATGGAGAAAACGTGTTTTGGGACCCCCTTTTATTCTCAGCCCCCCCTTCTTGAATCACCCCGAAACTTTCAAGACAGGAGCTGACTGGAGGGCCTCACTAGTTTTGAAAATTTTGCGAAGATTCGGCAAACGGCGCCAAAGATATTGGCAAAAGAAAAACGCTATTTGAAGAGAAACGAGGTCTTAACTATAACTACCTACTGGCGACTGCCAGTAGGTAATATATATATATATATATATATATATATATATATTCAACTCCGTAGGCTCAATTTCCGTCGGGTTCAGGCGCTCTGTGGTTAGTGCGAAATCCTCGCGGTCGAGCCCAACCGCTACATATCACTCAACTCCTCATAAAAAGGAACAGGATCGCTCTCCGCAATGCCGAATATCAAAATTTATTTACTTAGGTTTCAAACAACAAGGTTCATGATCAACGTTTCGGTCTCCTCACGAGACCTTGCTCACGATCAATTTACACCCCCCAGTGTTCACAGATATATTACTTTTTTCATGTTATTTCCTGTTAACCAGGTTCAACCATTCTTAGTATTCTGGGATTTGTAGTCCTGTTCCTCCACAAGATATAGTACATACTAAGACCAAAGTCCATTAACAAGTGCTGTGTGCATAATACAAAATAATTATATACAAATGGTGAAAATTGTGAACTAAGGAAAAATAAATATAAAAGATAAAATTGAGTTCATTTATAACTTATAGCCAAAGATGCAAACCCAGCCAGTCTTTTACAATGGTCTTGTTTTCATTTGATTTTTTGTTATTTTGCAGCTTGGAATTGTTCCAACCGCTCTGTTCTTAGAATTGCTATCCCTCTAGTGTGAAGACACAATTGTATTTGTGGGATGTAATCAGGGATTGCACTTTCGTATTTTCAATTTGACATGGAGAATGGCACGCGATCCTGAGTTTAATGTTCTTTTCTTTATATATGGTTCTATTAAAGATGGCTGTACAGTTCCTCACTCTGGTTAAGGCCATAAGGTGTCAATGTTCTTAAATTAATAATATGGCGTGATTCCTTCTGGCGTAGTATTTTCTCTCTATTACCGCCCCTGTTATTGAGTGGGACTGTTTCAATACCATAAAACTTCAAGAGTTTCCAATTGCTCATATGTACTTGTTCCATATGTTTCGCTACAGCATTTGTTTTATCTTTATTTGATGTTGCCCTAACATGTTCTAGTATACGTTTCTTAAGTTCACAGATTGTACTGCCACATATTTGAGATGGCATGGGCACTCTATTACATATACTGTAAATTGGCTTTTGCATGATATCAATTCTTTGATTTTCCAACCTTTGTTGTTAGCTAGTTTGACTTCAGTCGTTGGTTTAGCAATCTGACACACCTTACAATTATGACATTTTATGAAACCCCTTGTGTTCAGCCATTGGTTGTTTTGTTTTCCTTTATAATGACTATGGATTAATTGATCTTTCAAATTTCTGGCTCTTCGGTATGTGATCATTGGATGTTTTCCTATGGTTTTACCTACAGTTTCATCCATTTGGACAATTTTCCAGTTTTTCCTTATGATTTTTTGTATCTGTTTGCAGTCTTTTGAATAATCCATGATCATTCTTATGGGTTCCGCTTTGTCAGCTTCACTTTTTGGCTTTGGGATTAGACAATCTTCTCTTGATCTTTCATTTGCTCTTTTCCAGCATCTTTTTACTATGCCTTTGTTATATTGTCGTTGTTCAAACCTTTTCGCCGTAGCTTTGCTGTGTTTTTGCCATTCCTCTTCTTCTGTGCAGATTCTGCTGAGACGCAAGAATTCTCCATAAGGTATACTACCAACCTGTTGAGAAACTTACAGAACACCCCTTGGCAAGAAACATACCATCGAAAAGAGCAAATGAAAGATCAAGAGAAGATTGTCTAATCCCAAAGCCAAAAAGAGATAGTGGGTTCTAGTGCTCTTGAGTGTGTTATTCTTTAATGAAAGGGCATTGGGGGTTCCATTAACTATGCATGTAATGTCTCATAGGATGATTGTTGTTACCAGAAACACATCTTACTCACATATTGCTCACTGGGTTGTGGTGTGGTTGTAGCACAACCTATTTTTTCTGATTTGAGTTGGCACATTGACAGAGTCCTTGGTGCCAGGGGCCTAAAAAAAACAAACTCTATAGTTCTATAAAATTTATAAAATGGATCAGACTGTGGATAATGAATTAGCTGTATTAGTCACTGCAGAGCGGATAGTATTTAAAAACCAGAGCCTCCTCCAATATCTACACTTTGAACAGTTCATAAAGATTGCAAATATGGTTCAGCTAAGCAATCCCTGAAAAAGGTTTATGAACATTGCAAAATGAGGCCCCATCAGTGCGGTCATTGAATTTTGAACCTTACAAATTTCTAGTCTATTAAAATGTACTGAATGTTCCTGAGGAACTGCTTAGGTTCTGATGATGTAGACTTAGCTGACACCACCAACATAATTATCTTCTCTTAGGGCCAAACTATGCTGGACCCCCTATTGCCACAATGTTGCAAGGCTCTCCACATTTAGGTAGATCTTTCAAAGCTCTATTTCCCTGCCAATGAGGGTCGTGTCTGGTTAGAAAAAACTTAGCAATGTCCCCAACATACTTGGAGAAAACATGTAATGTATCAAGGACATTGCTTTTATTATATTTTTCAAAGCTAAATTCCACAGGGTTTCAGGGCTTGCCTTTGAAATGTAATAACATCTTGAGCAGTCTGCTATTACATGGTTCCCGATGGGCCTGGAACAATTTTGCTAAAAATGTTCCCACACTGTCACACTCAAGCCCTTTCAGTTAAAAAAAAAGCATCAGTGCATTCGCAGGAGAGTAAATGTGACAATGTAACTTTAGTGGTTTGTTAAGTGATAGACTTGTGCGCCTTTACATGATATCCCAATAACAAAGCCCAAAAGCATTTTCAGCTGCACAAAGATCATAAGTGCATTAATGCTAATTGTTTGTCCATCGCAGGTCGGAAATACAATAAAGAAATTATCTTTTTGGAATAGTTCATTGCTTTCTTATGCCTTTCCAGCACATGATGCTCTAGTATATAGCCAAATGCATTTAAAAGCAAAGCAGAGATATAGACTATTCATAGACTTGCCCTACAGTCAAATACTCCTGTATAGTCTGTCAAAAGTAGAACAATGTTTTGTAGACCTTCGCTGTCATTTTGAGATATGTGCGAAAGAGATTCATTTAAGCAAGAGTGACAATGAAATAAACTGATGATTGTCTCCTTTGAAGCTTAGTCTAGTAGTCAGCTAAGATGATGCCTGTATCATGTCCTAGCAGAGAAACAACAAGCTGTTGGTTAAAACTGTTTTCCAATTAACCATATTTTCGAACAGTTCCATACATTGTTTAGGAGGCCAATAGATTTTGGATCTCTGGTGCAGTGCCAGTCGTCACAGTCTGCTGCTCCCATGCTAAGCCCTTACTAAAGTCGACGAATGGGCGTCAACTATGACAAACAACATGATTGTGCTATTGGCTGAAAATGTACCAATCTGTCCATTACAGAAGGTAAACTTCCCACATTTTCATGGAAGATTTCTCTCCTGTATTTAATTTTTTTTCAAAGTATTCTCTCCTGTTAGACCTGGCATCATTGGCGTGGGTTTCCCTTGTATTTTTTGCCTTTGCCTCTTGTGTTTTTGCTGTGTGTTGGACTTTGTTTTGCTGGTCTAGATGCTTTGGGCACTTTGCCACTGCTGTTCAGTGCCGAAGTGCAAGTGCTCGCTTTGTAAATTATTGTTATGGATTGGTGATTTCATGATTGGCATATTTGATTTACTAGTTTGTCCCTAGTACAGTGCACTGTGTGTGCCCAGGGCCTGTAAATCAAATGCTGATGGTGGGCTGCAGCACTGATTGTGCCACCCACCTAAGCAGCCTGTAAATGTAACTCAGGCCTAGCATTGCAGAGCCAGTGTGCAGTCTAGTACTGCCATGTCGACCTGTCAAGTGCACCCACTTGCCAGGCCCTAACCTTGCCCTTTCTTCCATGTTAGTCACCCCTAAGGTAGGCCCAAGGTACCCTTGTGGGCAGGGTGCAGTGTATGTGAAAGGTAGGACATGCCCTGGTGTGTGTGGCATGTCCTGATAGTGAAATACTGCCAATTTCGTTTTTCACTATTGTAATGCTATCTGTTCCCATAGGATAGAATGGAGAGTTTGCTTATAACATCTTATAAACATAACTACCCCTGGGAACAAGGTAGGGAAGTCAAGTTTAGAATGCCTTAACTCAGATTGATAAAATGCATCTTTTAGTGAGGGTGATTTTTACATTCTGTGTTTGAAAATACCACTTTTTGAAAGTAGGTATTTTCTTGCTTAGCCATCCAGTGTGCCTCTGCCAGGATGTGTGTTGACTGTCTGGCTTTGGAGTGACAGGGGCTGGGGAGGTGCAGTGGCTCCAGAGAATCTGGATGGGTCAGGGCTGGGCTGAATAGACCTGGGCTGCATTTAGAGTAGGGGGAGGAGATTTCCTTTCACTTGAATGGGCCTGGTCTGCCTCCCACAATGCTGTCTCCACCTCCTGCCTGGAAGCTGTACCAGAGAGTACAGAACTGGTTTTGACTGAGTCCCAGGATGCTTGTTTCCAGTCCAGGGAAGACATGGCTTGGCAGTTAAGGCTGGACTGTTCCCATGAGGCACAGGGTCAAGACTGATTTGCATACAGCTGTGTCTGAACTGGGGTGGCGAAGTGAGCTAAAGAAAAATTATGGATTCAACCCAGATCTGTGACTGGGGGTGAGTGTCTGAAAAGTTTCAGCGCTCCGTCCATCATCTCCTTGTGTTTGCTTTGTTCGCCCTAAGTGGGCAGGGTATGTCCAGACGTGGGTCCCTTGCTCACTCTGCTACTGGATTCAAGCTAGCCTGGCTGATGAGGGCTGTTAGCCCGAAACCGGTCCCAGGATGCTTGTTTCCGGTCCAGGGAAGACATGGCTTGGCAGTTCAGGCTGGACTGTTCCCATGAGGCACAGGGTCAAGACTGATTTGCATATAGCTGTGTCTGAACTGGGGTGGCGAAGTGAGCTAAAGAACAATGATGGATTCAACCCAGATCTGTGACTGGGGGTGAGTGTCTGAAAAGTTTCAGCGCTCCGTCCATCATCTCCTTGTGTTTGCAACAGTCCAGCCCAACCTGCCAGGCCTTGCCCTCCCTGGACCAGAAAACAAGCATCCTGGGACCGGTTTAGGGGTTTCACCTGTATCAGCCATGCTAGCGTAAATCTAGGGGCATGGAAAGCACGGGACCCACATCTGGGCATACCCTTCCCACTTAAGGGTGACTATAGCAACACAAAAAGATGATGGACGAAATGCTTAACATTATCAAACATTCACCTTAGTCACAGATATGGGTTAAATCCATTGTTTTTTGCTCACAAGGCCACCCAGTTTGGATCCAGCCATATGCAAATCAGTCTTAACCCTGTTCCTCATGGGATCAGTCCAGACTAAACTGCCAGTCCAGGTCCTCCCTGGATCGGAAAACAATCATTCTGAGATCTGTTTCAGGGAATCAGTCAGGCTGGCTTGAATCCAGTGCCATAGCGAGCACGGGACCCACATCTGGGCATACCCTTCCTACTTAGAGCGACTATAGCAACATAAAAAGATGATGAACAGAATGCTGAACATTGTCAAACATTCATCCCCAGTCACAGATCTGGGTTAAATCCATTGTTTGTTTGCTCACCATGCCACCACAGTTTGGACCTAGCCATAGCCAAATCAGTCTAGACCCTACTCCCCATGGGAGCAGTCCAGCCCATCCTGCCAGGCCAGGTCAACCCTGCACCGGAGAACGAGCATCCTGGGACCAATTTCAAGGTATCCCCCCTCATCAGCCAGGCTAGCTTGAATTCAGTGGCATAGCGAGCACGGGCCCCACGTCTGGGCATACCCTTCACACTTAAGGGTGACTATAGCAACACAAAAAGATGATGGACGAAATGCTTAACATTGTCAAACATTCACCCCCAGTCACAAATCTGGGTAAAATCCATCGTTTTTTTGCTCTCCAACCCACCCCAGTTTGGACCCAATGATATGCATATCAGTTTTTACCCTGGTTCCCATGGGAACAGTTGAGCCTCAACTGCCAGGCTAGGTTCTCATTGGACCGGTAAACAAGCATTCTGGGACTTGTTCCGAGGTACTAGCCAGGCAAGCTTGAATCCAGTGGCATAGCGAGCACAGGACCCATGTCTGGGTATACCCTTTCCACTTAGGGTAACTATAGCAACACAAAATGATGATGGATGGAATGCTGAGCATTGTCAAACATTCACCCCCAGTCACACATCTGGGTTCAATCCATCGCTTTTTTTGCTCACCATGCCACCCCAGTTTGGACCAAGCAATATACAAATCAGTCTTTACCCTGCTCCCCAAGGGAACAGTCCAGTCCAAACTGCCAGGCCAGGTCCTCTCTGTACAAGAAAATAAGCATCCTGGGACCAGTTTTGAGGTATCTCCCCTCATTAGCCAGGCTAGCTTCAATGCAGTGGCTTAGCGAGTACGGGACCCACATCTGGGCAAATCCTTCCCACTTAGAACAACTATAGCAAGAAAAAAAGATGATGGATAGAATGCTGAACATTATCAAACTTTCAACCCCAATCACAGATCTAGGTTAAATTAAATTTTTTTTGCTCACCATGCTACCCCAGTTTGGACGCAGCCATATGCAAATTAGTCTTGACCCTACTCCCCATGGGAACAGTCCAGCACAAACAGCCAGGCCAGGTCCTCCTTAGACTGTAAACAAGCATCCTGTGATCGGTTTTGTGTTATCACCCCTATCTTGAATCCAGTGGCATTGCGCTACATCTGGGCATACCCTTCTCACTTATGACGACTATAGCAACAGAAAATGGTGATGGACGGAATGATGAACACTATCAAACATTCGCTGCCAGTCACAGATCTGGTCTGTTCCGATGCAGAGCAGGGTCAAGATTGATTTGCATATGGCTGGGTCCAAACTCGAATGGAGTGGTGAGCAAAAAAACTATGGATTTAGACCCAGATCTCTGTACTGGGGGTGAGTGTTTGACAATCAATCAATCAATCACAGAATTTGTAGAGCGCACTACTTACCCGCGAGGGTCTCAAGGCGCTGGGGAGAGGGAAGGGGGGGGGATGCTGCTACTGGTCAAACAGCCAGGTCTTGAGTATCCTCCTGAAGGTCAGCAGGTCTTGGGTCTTTCGTAGGCTTAGTGGAAGGGTGTTCCAGGTCTTGGCGGCGAGGTGTGAGAAGGATCTGCCGCCGGTGGTTGTTCTTCGAATGCGGGGGACGGTGGCGAGGGAGAGGTCGGCGGAGCGGAGCTGGCGGTTGGGGATGTAGAAGAAGAGCCGTCTGTTGAGGTAGGCTGGGCCAGTTTTGTGGAGTGCCTTGTGTGCGTGGGTGAGGAGTTTGAAGGTGATCCTCCTGTCGACGGGGAGCCAGTGCAGGTTCCTCAAGTGGGGGGTGATGTGGCTGTGGCGTGGTACGTCGAGGATCAGTCGTGCGGAGGCGTTTTGTATGCGTTGCAGTCGCTTGATGAGCTTGGCCGGGGCTCCCGCATAGAGGGCGTTCCCATAGTCCAGTCTGCTACTGACGAGGGCCTGGGTGACTGTTCTTCTTGTGTCTGTCGGGATCCACCTGTAGATCTTGCGAAGCATGCGGAGGGTGTTGAAGCAGGAGGAGGAGACTGCGTTGACTTGCTTGGTCATGGAGAGCGTTGAGTCGAGGATGACTCCCAGGTTGCGTGCGTGGTCGGTGGGTGTCGGGGCTGCTCCCAGCGTCGTTGGCCACCAGGAGTCGTCCCAGGCTGAGGTGTTGGAGCCGAGGATGAGGACCTCCGTTTTGTCCGTGTTCAGCTTTAGTCGGCTGATCTTCATCCAATCGGCGACGGCCTTCATTCCTTCATGGAGTTTGGCTTTGGCGGCGAGGGGGTCCTTGGTGAGGGAGAGGATCAGTTGAGTGTCGTCGGCATCCATAAATCAATTGTTCTGTTTGCATTTCTTATTAACATTGTTATATTAACTTTCAAAATTATGCTTCAATCTCAATTGTTTTTTTTAATTGACGAAGCCAAACAAAGACTATCAATAAAGAGGAATACTTCAATAGTGGCCCCTTCCCAGTACTATATCGTGTGTGATAAGATAGTAACTATAAAGTGTTCTTCCTTCGGTCTATACACATTCTAATGTGTCTTCCTGGAAAGGCATGAACTCTTTGGGGCAAGTGAGACCACTCATCAGCAAGGACTATATTACACCTTAGCTACACTAGCCTGCTCAACACTACCATGTCCCAAAGGATAAACAAAAGTGAGCTTTTAACTGAAACCGTTTCTGTTTCTCTTCTTCACAATTTAGGGAAGGTTTGCCCCGTTCACAGAGAAGACGCTTAAGGCGAGTGTACTTACCGCACAAATAAGATATCCATTAGGAGGTTTTGTTGGTTGCTGGGCGTCCCTCTCCTTTGAAAAATAAAAAAGCATTGTTGAAGGGAAAACTCTAATATTGTTTGAGCTAACAGTAATTGTTAAAACAGCAAGAATTTACCTCTGCAATGTGGGCACATAAAGAATGATTAGTAATTTCAATACTGTTTGAGCATGTATAGTAGAATATGATTGATTTCGAACCTTTTCTACTTGCCTTATGCTGTTTGTATAACGGAGACACTAACCTTTGGCCTTACAATAATTCACCTCTTCTTCCTTGATAGGGTACTTACTGCCCATAGCTTCAGTTAGATTGTTAAGGACCATACATATCTGGCTGGACCTACTCACGCATTGCTCTTTGCCTCTCAGAACCATGTTTCTTTACCTTTGTTGCACCCACAATTGTCGTGGCTTTTGACTACTAGTCCACCTAGGTTTCATCCGACCTTGATTTACTTAGTGGCACCTGCTCAAATCCAACGGTGTCAGTAGATTACAAAGCTATCCGTGGTTTCGCTTGAAACTGTCCCCTTCAAAGACCCTTTCCTTTAAGATTGAAGGCAGATTACTCACCTGAATGTCTGCTCTCTATACTCAACAATACAGCAATTATAAGAATGCTTGTCTCAAAAATTGCAATGTTACCTTCTTTGAAAGATGCTTCTGATAAACAAAGACCTGCAGCATCATCTACTTTAAGTAATCCTTTGCAGAAACTTTGTGATAACTTGCCTTAAATTCCTGCTCTGAATTGGGTTCCATTCAGCCGGTCATCAAATTAGGAGATGTTTCCTCTACTTCTATAAGAGCATGCATCTGTGATTTAACAACAACTGTGTTTTAGACTATCACTTTGTATTGACCTTACTACTAAGTCATTTTTGGCCTGGTTCCATTCCGACCTCATGGCAAGTCAACTAAATGAAACAAAATAGAGAATCTTTTAATGTGTTCTAGAATTGTTCTGAACTCTCTCCAATGGGCTGTAGTATCCCACTGCTGAAAACTGTATATCAAGAACCGGATATTCTGGCCAAGTTCTACTTCTTTAAATTACTGCATTGGTGAAGCATGACCGTGCTCGTTGTTCAACAGTCATTGTAGCCATGGACGACCTCAAATAGGCCAGGGGCGTAACAGGGGCTTCTGCTGCCCCAACCATTCAGGGGGCCCCCAACCTTCAAGAGGGTCCCCACTTAGCACCAGGCCAATGAATATCTGCGTGATATGGGAGACGCTGGGGCCCTTCTTCACATTCCACAGGGAGCCCCACCATTTTTCTTTACAACACTGAAATAGGCAGCTGTCCTAGTGTTGTTATTCCTGGATTTACAGGCAAGGCAATGCTATTAATCTGTGTCAAATACAAGCAACATATAAGCAGTGTTCTGCATTGGCCACGAAAGCTCAAAATTATCAAGAGATGGATGGATGGATGGATGGATCAATCGATCAATCCATCTGTGGAAGTTTTGCTACCAGAGATCATTAGTGTATTATTAAGGCAGGCATAAAAAGGCAAGCTTGTAGAGGTTCATGGTCCACCTGGGATTATGGCTCAGAAGTCTATAATCAAAACTCCTAGTAGATGTGGATCTTCAGGTGTGTAGTGCCCCCAAGCAGTGTCCGAGAAAAACCCAAAGATAGAAGAAGGTAGACTATTGAGTCCTGGATCAATCCTAAAATCCGGATAGTGGTGTAGTGTCAAGGTCTGTAGGAAGTTGTAGGTCCTAGAAATTTCAGCAACATCTGAACATGTGAAGGGCAGCTAATGCAATGAAAACATATCAAAATGGCACAACAACAAACTGCTTAACATTCTGCGTTCACTGTGAGCATTTCGATCTCACCCTCCATTCGCAGTGCTCTGCCACCGCACCACTCCTGAGGAAGCATGTCAGATGGGCCAACCAGACGGAGAGCGAGTGCTACACATAGGGACATCATGTGGCTTCCGTGGGCAAGTCAGTTTGTTCCTGTGTTTCATGTGTCTGCACCAACTTGAGTCTGAGCTTGACACTAATTAATGGGTTTCTGCACTCACTGGTTTAAGTTTATAATCATATTTAAATTGCTGGCATCCAGATAACTAGTTGATATAGAATGTGGCAAGAAGATATAGGATGAAGCAAGCATCTGAAGCTGGTGGTGCCTTATGATTGTCACTACTATGTAGGTAATCATTAAGGAGGTATACACTGCCAATCCGGGGAAGGCATAGCTATAGCCTCAATGTAATTAACACTGACTATATAATGGAATGTGTTAAGGTGGAATGTTTTCTCCTAATGGCATTCCGATGCTGACTCATCAATATATACACCGTGTAATAATAATATTACCTTGTGTGTGCTGTATGAAACAAAATGCTACTGGGTGGATGTATTGCCTATAGTGAAAGCTACATTTACACAATCAAACTATAACCATGTCTGTGCTCTGGGTAACTGACCACTTGAATTGTTTTCGTATTAACTGAACTGTGAGTTTTACCTTCTTCTTTTCTCTGCAGGTGCCTTATTGAAGAGCATGTGTTAGTTTGAAAAGGGTTTTGTTTATCATCGAAAACTGTTAGATTAGACATTTTAAATAGAATTTGGCCGTGGATATGTTGTGCATGGGGATGGGCGAGAGCCTCCTGTACCAGCCAGACCGGACTGTGGCTAACTGCAAGGCCATGCAGCTGTGAGCTTCTTTGTTTGGTGTTAAGAACCTAGAGAGTCTATCTGCTCCCAGAGAACATCCTCTCCTGATTGGACTGTCCAGAGGGAGTTGGTGGGGCGAAGATTCCAGAACCTTCTATTGGGGATTGAGTGCTCCTTAGAATAGTTTAGCAGATCCTGTCCTGGCTTTGCTGGGAAAATACCTTTTTGGAACTCTCTCAAAACCCGCAAGAAGTCCACATGACTTGTATAGCACGTCTTCTCATGCTGCCAAACATGCACACAGTTTGCTAACATGTATGCGACATGGTACAGTAACTATTGATACAGTGTTTTTATTTTGAAATATAGACAATGTGATAACAAGAACCTTGAGTGGTCAGCTATTCAAAAATTAATCTGAGGTAATCTTCAGAATTCATAGAGTAGATAAACAAAATCACACATAAATTCTACTTTTGTCACCATCTAGTGCAAGGTGTATATCGCTGTCTTGTATGGCACTGCATGACCTGCACATCTTGAGTGTGCATACCTTTCAATTTTCGTTCCAGACTATATTTGTTCCACCTCTTGTAAGCCGAGAAAACATGTTTACTTGATTATAATTTTTTCGGCTTTAAAGTATTTGTTTTATAATGGTGATACTGGGGAACATTCTTTGAAATTATTGTGTTTGATTATATCCTGGCGAATTACAATATGTATTAACATTTTCATAACATCTACAAATAAGAAAAATATAAGTTTACACACGGAAACAGGAATCTAGCAATTATGAATTATAAAAAAACAAATACATGGTAATTATCTCTTTAATCTTTATGCAGGCCCATTTCCAGACGATACAGCTGCTTAAACTTAATTACAAGTAAATATGTAATTAAACATTTGGCAAGATGTGCCTACACATAAAAATGTAAAAACAAATCCCTATGCCCTAAGGAACCAAGTCTTAGCAGAACAATATATTTTTATAACAATTATTTTCAGTTTTACTTTTTATAATATCATATTATAAATGTTGTTCAGTTATAATCATGGTTTAGAAT
Organism: Calotriton arnoldi; assembly: GCA_963921515.1. NCBI lineage: Eukaryota > Metazoa > Chordata > Amphibia > Caudata > Salamandridae > Calotriton > Calotriton arnoldi. Next base: position 458,528 of record CAWUFW010007699.1, read on the forward strand.
TCACTAGCAAGCTCGTATAAGCATCGCCACTGCATTGGTTCAGATCTTGTGGTAACATCAACATTTCTTTCATTTCCAAAGTGTTTATTATTTTATCAATTCTCTCTACATAGCGATTTTAGGTCCCATCACCGCTTATGCAGCAACTTTGCGGTTTTTAGGTTATGCTTAATGGCTTAGGGCATTGCTGTCAAAATGATTTATATCTGATATAAGAACCATTCATGGTAATATGTTACAATCTACAAAGTAAGTAGAGCAAAATGTCAACTCCTCTTATAATAGTTGTAGTAGGTGACACTATTATTATATTCCGTGAGTCTTGGGACACAATTCACTAGATTTTGCTGTGACTTACTCTTAGTGTATCCCAGACTTACTGCTGAATTCCACAGTAAAAAGTAGTAATTCCAGGAGTAAGCTCGAAGTAAGCCAATATTGTTCTAACTTCCAGGCTTTCTTCTTGAAGTCAGGATTAAGCTACAAGTTCCAGAGTAAGTCACAGCTATTCATTCAAAATCTTAGTTATGTTATGTTATAATACACTTATAACGCGCACAGATACTCAAGAGTGTCCCGGCGCGGGAAGTGACCGTAGCAGTGTGAAGCAGGGATTTAAATGGGCAGATTAAAAAGAAGGGTTTTTAGTTGTTTTTTGAAGAGCCTAGGATCCTGAGTGTTCCGCAATTCCACAGGAAGGGAGTTCCATGCTAACGCTGCTTTAACGGAGAGGGAGTGACCCCCCAGACGCATCCTGCGAAAGCGGGGGACCACCGCCCGTCGATGGGTGGCTGAGCGCAGAGATCGACTGGGAGCACAAAAGGCAAAACGCTTCCTGAGGTACATCGGCCCTAGTCCATACAGGGCTCTGTGAGCCAGAGTGAGAGCTTTGAATTGCACTCTATGGATCACAGGGAGCCAATGCAGATCACGCAGATGCTGTCTAACACTAGACCTTCTTGAAATGTTCAACAGAAGTCTGGCGGCTGCATTCTGTATTATTTGCAGTTTTTTTATCAGGTAGCCTGGTATGCCAATGTACAGGGCATTGGCATAGTCAATGCGAGACAAAATAAGGGCGCGGGCGACCATTTCTTTCGCTGACCTAGGTAACAGGCGAAAAAACTTTCTAAGTGATTTGAGAGTACCAAAACATACCCCCGCAAGTTTCTTAATTTGTGCAGAAAACCTGAGGTCCTCACCAAACCAGACCCCCAAGTTCTTCACTGGATTGCCCACTGAGTTGGGCCGAGGGTAGTCTGAAGGCCACAGGGTCTCTCTGAAAGAGGGAGGGAAAGATCCATACAGGAGGACCTCCGACTTGTCCTCGTTGCACTTCAGTTGAGCACGTGCGAGCCATTTGAAGACAGTCGAGAGGCATTTCTGGGCAACTTCCGAGGACAGGTCATCATCCTTCCAGGTAAAGAGGAGCTGGGTATCATCGGCATACGCCATGATCTTGGCTCCCAGCTCCTCCGCAAGATAGATCAGGGGTGTTATATAGATGTTAAAAAGTAAAGGGCTCAAAGTAGAGCCCTGTGGTACTCCTGTGGACATTTTCCTGGGAGCCGACGAAAAGGGTGGCATCCAGACCTGCTGGGTGCGGTCATCTAAAAAGGATTTAAGCCAGTCCCAAGCAAGACCTGTAACGCCAATGTTCGAAAGTCGAGCAAGTAATTGTCTATGGGGCACCGTATCGAAGGCGGCAGAGAGGTCCAACAAAATCAGGGCCGCTCTGCCACCCGCATCCAGGCACTCCCTTATTGCCTCTGACATTTCGACAAGCGCAGTCTCTGTACTATATGTAGCCCTAAATCCGGATTGGGCAGGGTGGAGAATGCCAGATGACTCAACATAGGCGTCTAGCTGTCTGAAGACAGCTTTTTCACACACCTTTGCCAACGCCGGTAAGAGAGAGATAGGGCGGTAGCTTGCAAGTTTGGTGGGATCTAGAATGGGCTTTTTCAGAAGTGGCAGCAGTTTAGCCTGTTTCCAGTTCAATGGGACAGTGGCAGTCTGTAAAGATAGATTAATAATAGTATTTACTTCAAGGTTGACCACCTCCGCAACCCCTGCTAGTACCCTCGCCAGACACGGATCTGTGGGAGAGCCCGACTTAAGTGATTTAAGAATAGCCAGTGAATCTGACATAGCAATGGGAGAAAAATTCATCAGAGCGGGAGCTGCCGGGGTAGGGACTGTAATGTAAGGGGAATGGGAAACTACCTGCTCAAGGGATCCCATCCCTAGACTATCTTGGATGGTCTGTATTTTCTCAAAAAAGAAACATGACAGCTCCTCACACCATTGTGACGAAGCCGGCAGAGCAGTATGTTCGGCGCATGGTGATAGAAAGCTCTGGGCAATCGAAAAGATTTCCTTGCAGTTGTTGTTAGATTTAGCAATGCGCTCCCCATAAAAGCAGCTTTTCGCCTCCCCAATAGCTGCATAATAGTCTCTCTGAGCCTTTCGAAGGGTGATTTTGGCCAGGGGACAATACTCCAGTCTCTAGCAGCGTTCAAGTTTTTTACAACCCTGCTTGAGCTCTCTAAGTTTAACCGAGTACCAGGGCTTTGAGGGAGCATTTCTCGCTCGCCTATTAGAGAGGGGTATGGATACGGAATTAATACCTTGGGAGATCCAATTAACAAAACCATCTAATGCTCCTTCTAGATTAGGGATGACAGTCGGCCGAGAAGCTAGTAGAGCCCTAGAAAAAGCAGGGATATCTATCTTCCGTGATGGTCTGCCTTGGACCGTGGCTGTAGGGGGACGGGGCTTCGCAGTAGTCCAAGAAAACTGGATCAGGTAATGATCTGACCAAGAGACCTGGAGAGGGTCCCTAATGGACAAAGGAAAGTTGGAGCAAACCAGGTCTAACGTATGACCCCCCTTATGGGAAGAGGATTTGATCCATTGGGACAATTGTGCTAAGTTGAACGAGTCCACTAATTCCCTAGAGTCATTTGCCTCCGGGCAGTCTAAATGGATATTAAAGTCGCCCAGAAGTAAGAAATTTGAAAAGTGTAAGCCTCGGGAAACAATAACTTCATCCAGTGCTTTCAAAAATGCTCCAGGGGGGCCAGGGGGGCGATACACCAGTGTACCGCCAAGCGTAAAATGTGCCCATGGATGTTGTTATAATTAGTACTTTGCAATTGTTGTCTCTCCTTACATATCGTTATGACCCTGATGTCTTTCTTTTTACTGCATGAGTTCGCAAATGTAGAGAAAGGGTTTCTCTTTATCAGGAGAGAGAGTTGGGGCCAGGCTCTTTTGGTCTTTTTTGCAATGTGTTCTTTGAGTGCGAGATTCAAGTCAAGGATGAATCAGAGTGATCTGGCCTGTTTCAAGCCCATTAAGTTTAAGTTGGTGAGCCATGACACATTTGGGAATATGTTTGGTATTTTTGGCAATCAGGAAGAATTTGGTGCTCATGAGGTTTATCATCAAGTATCGTGTTGGCAACCACATTTGGATGCATTTCAGGCAGACGTTTTGGGACTGTAGGTCATTGGATAAGCAGATTCTGAGATAGAGTTGGGTGTTATTAGAAAACTGGTGTGTATTGATGCTTCTGTCTGCATACATGGCTTCCAAGGGATCCATATAAAGGGAGTAAATTATGAGTGACAAGATGGAGCCATGGGAGACACTGCAAATGACAGGTAGAATCAGGGAACTGGTAGTTCTTACCTGAATGAGTTGCTGTCAGTTGATGTGGTAAGATGTAAACCACGTATGATTGTGGCAAGAAAGCACTTGTGAGTGTTCAAGGTGGGGATCAATGCTGGAAGATCGAGAGTGTTGATCAGTCAGGAAAAAGCATGTCATATCAAATTGTCACACAATGACACTTGTAGCAAGAGTTTTTAAGTCTTCTTTAGTAAATCTTTTCTTTAAAGAACGAGAGCTGTGGAGAAGTCAAGAAGACCCAGGAGGCAAGGGTTGTTTTTGTCATTGCGGAAGAAGGTGTTGTTGACTACTGGCAGCTGTTTCATTACTGCAGTGTGTTCTGAACCCTGAATGACTACCTTGATAAGCATTATTCTTGCTGATGTATTCCTGTACCTGGGTGGAGACTTCCTTCTTATTTCTTTTTTCAACAAATGAGAGGTGGTTTATAGGAGAGAAGTTGGCAAGGTTGGCAGGATCTGGTGTAGGCTTTTTCAACCGATAGAGCATCTATACCGTCTTGAGGCTGTTCGGAAAGGTGTCCTGGGCTAGCGAGGCATTGACAATGTGGAGGTGGGAAGACTTCTCCATCAAGAGAATTTATGACAGAAGAGGCAAGTACATCATCTCTGTAGAAGATGATTTTGGAAGAGTTCTGAACGTTGGAGAGGTCTGTGTAGGACATTGTGTTGATGGATGACCAATAAGTGGTGCTCCGGGTGGGTATAGGTGATGGTCTGGGTGACGACGATGAACTGGTGATGTTAGACCTGATTGTGTTGATTTTCTCCATGAGGACGAAGTTGATAACATTGCATCTGTCACCTGAAGGTGAGATAGTCGAGTCTGGGATGGGTTTGGTACACTGTTTGATGGCCTCAAAGATGGATTTGTTTCTCAGAGTTGCTCTGTTGAGGATAGTCTTGCAGTAGGTGGTGTTACCTGTAGTGATGATAGAACCGTGGTTGGAGTGAAGTGCTTCCAGAAGTCTAAGGTACTTCTGGCATTTTGATCTTCTCCATTCCTTCTAATGTCCTCATATGGTGTGCTTCTTTTCAGCTAGGTCTTTGGAATACCTGGATGCTGATTGCTAATGCTTGAAAGTACTAGTGTTCAGAGGAGCATAGCATTCCATGTGAGTCATAAGAGTGGTGTGGTGGTTGGGAAAGATGTTTCAATCAGTTGAGGGGTGGAAATGCCATGATAAGCTTTTATTGGAGTTCTTCTAGATGCATATTCTTGAAGGAGAGCATGGTAACTTCCTACTTTTTCTGCTGTTCTTCATGTGGGGAAGTGGCATGAGTGATAGTGCAGAGATGGCAACATGATCAGTCCAGAAGTATGGGGGCTCACAGTGAATGTTGGGGGATTCAGAGAGAATGAATTCAATGTGTTGCCTTAAAAATGAGTAGGGTTGGTGGTATGGTGTTTGTTTCTAGGGTGTTGAGTAGAGAGTAAAGGGATTCCTTCATGGGTTTGGTTCTAGAGTCACTGGGCACATTGAAGTCTCAAATTAAGGTGGGGTATGAGTGCTGGATGGAGATGCAGTCTGATCTTTCTTCAATTAAATCATGTTTGGCTTCTTCATGGTCTTTAGATGAGATGGAAGTAGGCTATTCTACAGGATCAGAGAGGAAACTGGCAAAAGATGTGCTCAGAAGACTTAGGTGTGCCCATCACAAAGATCAAGCAGGGCCACGTTGATTTGTCCATAACAGCAAGTCCCCCTCCAGTTTAACATGTGCGATCTATGTATTGGATGCAGCATCCAGCTGGGAGTAGGGCAGGCAGAATGGGTATGGAGGATGGTGTGAACTAGATTCCTGTTATGAGAAAAGTGTCTAGGCTGTGGTGCGTGATGAGGTTGGCAATGTTGGGGTGAAAAGTATTGCTGAGTGAGCATTGATTAAATAGAATTGAAGATGGTGTGACCTGGATTGTGTGTGCATTATAGTAAGTTTGTGGGGGCATGATGTGAGTTTGGGGCTGTTGTCTTTACCTGTGTTTAAGAGACACATGAGATGGGTAACTTACCTTTGCAAGAGAGGTTCAGATCCTACGTCATCCATAAATAACTACGATGAGGCCTTCTTCTGAAAGTTTGTAAGCAACATATTCCCTAGAAAATAGCCTTTAATCTTAAAATGACTCTCACCCACACTGACGTGGGGCATGTTTCATCATTGAGCCCATCGCCCATTATATCTAATAGTAAAGGGCGAGCTAAACTCCACTTATGGTGGGTGCTCTTTGATGTTAATCACAAAAACAGATATAAAGTTTAAAATGTCCTGCGGGTAAATCCTTTTAATTTTACTCTTAGGATAACTACTTAAAAACAAAGAGTGATGTACAGGGAGAGATTATCAACACCCACATCTCTCAGTCAACATGTGTCAGCCAGTTACTTTCAACCCACAGGGCCTCCCAGCTTTCATCAGGGCCCAGCTAATCCCTTCAACATGTGGTCTGATATTATCAGAATTTTAAATTCTAATGAACTTCTCACTACTGACCAGTGTGCATGACGTCTTGTGCATACCACACTTACACACACACACACACACACACACACTCACACTCTATTTCATCACCATTAGTTCTGGTAAGTAACACCTCAGGAGGCCTGGACAGTACCAGGGAATTGAATCTGCAGAAATAGGTAAAGGAGGAAATACTTATTGTTATCACATCAAATTACAATATATTTGATTGTGAAGATGATCCACTGCACATGCTACACAATAAACACAGGGCAAGGTGTTGTGTGTCCATTAGACTGTGATGAGGGGTGAAGCATTTGCTTGGAGGAAAACCCCCATGTTTATTTTATACATATTCTCTACTGCTGTGTCATCACACACTCTCATTTAATTGGAAAAATATGTGGATTCTCTTTTATGATCAATCTCAAGTCTTCTTAATATCCCCACTGCAACAATGGTAATACAAAGGTAAAACAATAGAGACGGGCGGACCCATATGTACAATGTTAAGGATTGACATACTTTTGAGACAAGCTAGAGCAGCCCTAGAGGAGGTTACAGGTCAGCAAGCCTCACGTCACTCACTGAAAATGGAAAAGTAATCATAATCATAGAGCACCCAAATCACTCACTCCTAATTGTGGGTCATAATGGTTTAAAACAGACATGCATCCTACTCATAAATCCAGAGGGTCCACCAGCTTAAGCAGCTAATTCTGGTCCTGCATCCCCTGCATTTTGCATGATTTTGGACCGGGGCTAGTAGTTGTGTAGAAGGATTGGGGCAGTGTGTGATATCAATGCAAGTTATGTGGAAGTCCCTCCCTGAGATTTTGTTTTCCCATCTAAATTATTTTGTATATTATCCCACAGCGGTTACACCCCCTGAGAGCATGGTTACTGAGAAGTATTCTGAACTTGAGACATTTCTTAGTGATAAATGAACATAAATTTCTCATGAACATGTAGTGACCTTACTCCCATCTTCCTACTGGGAATGGTTTTAGCCACACTTTTATAAATATACATAATATTTAACACACAGTGTAATGGCCCATGTTCTTTGTTCAGCTTAGAAACAAATGCATGTTTGCTAACCAACATGCGTACATGGTGCACAGTGTAATGGCCAATGTTTTTTGGGCAGCTTAGAAATAAGATCCTTTTTGTTATTGCTTGTTAGTAAGCATCATGTGTAATGTCTACTGCACATTATTAAAAATAGGACTACATATACTCCTGTATGCATCCCTTCACTAGCGGTATGTTTGACTTGTCTCAAATAAGGTTTACTCACAATTGGGTGTATCGATTTGGAAATTACCATGTGTAATTCTCATTAACACAAACTCAACCACCGAAAATCATCATTTAGTCAGTTTTTTCTGGTGTCCAATTTGTACACCCACCTCTGCTCTTTCTCAAGCTCTCGAGTTTGGACAGTTATTTAGTGTGGGAGAGGTTGTCTGGATCTGCTCCAGTATTGGCCAGCAGAGGTGATTCTCCACATGATCATTGTTGATGTAATGACTTGCCATCTTTGTAGTCATTCTTCTACATTTCAGATTGCTGCAGTGTTCACCAATGCAAATTTTCTGTTCCTTCAAATCATTCTGGCGTATCACATTTTTCACGGGCATGTAATTCAGTAAATTATGTTTAAGGAGTTGCAATTGGTGTGTCTGTACTGGACCCTTTCTTAAACCATACCCAGGAATACTTTCTTGGTAGTTTTCATGAAGAGGCACATAGTGCAACTCCCACAAGGGTGGTGGCCTGAATCTTGGGGAAGACCCCAGAGTGTCATTTAATTGTCACCATGAGTCATCTTGTATGGACCAGGACATCCTTCAAACTACATTCCTGTGTATGTGCAAAGAGATGTATCTCCAAATTGAGGTCCCCGGTACAAAGGATACTCCAGTTCTTGTTGATGAACTTCATCGCCTGATTGGAGATAGCTGAGTATGTCATGACATGAACTATGCATGAGGTTTCATTTGTCTTGTTGTTCGATGAGGGCATCCCTGTTTTTGTTCCTGGGCCTTTTTCTAGTTCTACTTAAACTGAGTCTGGATCATGATGTTCCCTTAGTTTTTTTGCTGAGGAGATCAGCCTGTCTATTACAGTCCTGTGTGTGACTGCAATTATGGCACAGTCTTAAGAATTGACTGTAAGGCAAATTGTAATGCAATGGCCATGAGTGGCAGCTATGGAACTATAGAGGGTTGTTCCTATGAGTAACCTTGTGGTGCATATCTGCACACAGAGTGCTGTTCTCACAAAACATCTGCATGTCCAGAAATGTGATGGTATTATTGCGCATTACATGGGTGAATTTCAGGATTTTGTTCTGGATATTGAGACATTCTATAAATCATGTGGCTGTCTTCATATCCCCTCTCTGGATTATCAAGATATTGTCTATGTAACATTTCTTTTCTTCAATGAATTAATTACTGACTGTCATGACCTATAAAATTTCAAAATGATGGTCATATGAACATAATATTGGCAGCAAAGTTGCTGCCCATAGATTGGGACATCCAGGTGAGGGACGCCCTTGGTGGCAGGCCTTTGAAGGCTGTGGATGGTAGGAAAATGCAGGGAAGTCACTTCCTGTTGAGATTGATGCTGGGATATCAAGAGATTTCTTCCTGTTGAGATGGATGTTGGGAAATTAAGTCTGTTTGCCTGTTTTTTTTCTTTTATAGATGGTTTTGGTGGGAAGCCAGTGATATTGCTTCCTGTACGAATGGATGTTGCAGATACAGTGATGTCGTTTCCTGTTGAGATCGATGCTAGGATGTCCTCTTTTGGTGATGGATGCTGGGAAACAAAGCCTGCTCGCCTAGCTTCTTCTTTTAAAAATGGGATGGGTGTAAGTTAGTCGGAAAATAAAATGAGTATGGTAAAGGGCAATCTATAATGTATTGACTGATAATTATGCTTTGCTTTTGGATTTTGATGGTCAGAGCAGTCAGATTAAAACTAATGATTTCCGAAAAACAAAGCAGCTTTTACAAATTAGTGTGTTGTTGAATGACAGGCTTTTCAAGGGTGCGTAGTCAGCATTGGTTTGCCTCTGGGCGAAAGGACAATGAGAGAAGGACATGGCTATGCAATCTAGCAATCACGAATATACAAATCATACAGCAGGCATTTGATTAATCTCAAGGCATTAATAAACACAAAATAATTGCCCTTGACTATGGTCAATCAGTCATATTTACTTTATTTTGCCACTACATATGGAATAAAAAGTATTCTAAAAATATTCAATCAATTAAAGTTTAAATATTAAAAATACCAAATAATATACAAAAGTGTTAAAATCATACAAACAATAAAATAGCTCTCATCTTTAGGACATTCATCCTTTACATTTTCCGTCTCTCTATGTGTGAACATACAATCATCCTTGTACAATTAATGTACTGTTAATTTCCTTCTTCTTATAGCAGACAGGAGGAATGAGGCTACACAATAACAGACAAAAGGGTGTGGCAGTGATTGGAGGTAATACAACGCTAGGCAGCATTGACTAAAATTAAGTTTACGCATCAGTGGTAAAATATATCTTTTCCTTTCATCCGCATATATGTTACAAAAGAACAAGAAATGGAGGTTATTCTGGGTGATTGACCATCACATGGACAAGGTGGAAGTGCATTGACAGAATATGTGTTGGCAAGCTGGCTAACATCAAGGGAATATGTTGCAGCCGGAATCGCAATAATACATATCTGTGTTGATAATTGGAAACTGATGTTAAATATGAAAACATAGAATTATCTATGCTTGGTGTTAAAAGATATTGATTAACCATAAACTTTTTGCAGTTCCTTTCCCATCTATCTCTGCTCAAACTGTCCAATAGCTTATATTTCAACTCTGTCCTAGGGAGTTCCACGCATGATTCAGGGTCTGTAAACAGATTCCCAAAGGTAATAGCTTCTAAATTGGATTGAATATATTTTAACCACCATATTAGTAATGCCCCATCTAGTTTCAGGCAATCTTTTACGATGTCCCTGGTTAATTTGAGTGTTTCTTTTTTCCAGACTGAATGCCATAGTAGGATGGGCACAATTCGGATCTGGTCTGTGATATAGGCAAGCTGAAGCTCGCAGTGGACAGTATATGAGAAACAGGTTTGCGGAAGAGAACCCAGTCTCCTCAGAAAGCTATCCTCTAAAACTTGGAGTCTAGATATATCGATTAGACCCCATATAGCTGCCCCATACGTTGAAACTGACACTACCTTTGCCTGGTAAATCTTTGTTATTATGTCAATTGGTTTTGATCCAAGCCTTTTTACAAAGCTAAAAACCCCTCTGATTGTTCTTTCCATTTGCAAACCCCGATTAGTTATCATACTTTGCCAATTATTATCCCTATCAAAGGTAACCCCCATATAATTCAAAGTATCCACGACCTCAAGCGTTCGGCCTTCAATGTGCATTTAAGGATATTCCTTGAGCTTTTTGCCTGCCACGAGGACAAAGGACTTTGATTTGTTTACTTTTCGGGCCAAGTTCCCCATAAAGGTTGTGTACTCCCCTATAAGTCTTTGGAGTGCGTTGCCAGTACGGACCAGCAGCACAGCATCATCTGCATAAAGCAAGATGGAAATAGGGGATGAGTTGACAATGCGAACGTCCCTAGTAGATCCCTCTAGGGCCCGCTCTATGGCATTAGTGTATAAGGCGAATAAAAAAGGGGCAAGGACACATCCCTGTCTTACTCCCCCAGTGATGTTGAAGTGTCTCGTGCACTCACTGTCTCTGCCAAACCTGACGCAAGCAGTAGCGTCAGCGTACATCCCACAAATAAAATTAATTATCGTTATATCAGCTCCCATTTCTTCCATAATGGTCAACAGCTTAGAATGGGTTACACAATTAAACACGGCCGACAGGTCCATGAAGGCCATATACAAGTGTCCTGTCTTAACCGTAGTATATTTGGCTATAATCAAATTAAGATTTAAGCAGACCACTGACTCATTGTCAGTGAAATTGCTCTCCCACCCTCGCAGCTCCACCATTAAGTGAGGCCTGCCCCTGCCCCTGCACTCTCGAGTGTTGGTGATCGAGGCCCTCCTCCACCCGCAGGTTTCCTGCGCCTCATCCCTGGTGGTCCAGTGGACCTCTGTCTCCTTCCTCTAACTCTGCTCTTTCACTCGTTTTTCTACCCTTTTTATCTTTCACCTTTCTGCACTTTTCTGCATCTCTGCTCTTTTGTGCCTTATTTCTACTCATTTTCCCTTCCTCTCGCTCTGCCCTTTCACTTGTTTTTCACTCGTTTTTCTACCCTCTTTTATCTTTCACCTTTCTGCACTTTTCTGCATCTCTGCTCTTTGTGCCTTATTTCTGCTCATTTTCCCTTCCTCTCGCTCTGCCGTTTCACTAGTTTTCACTCGTTTTTCTACCCTCTTTTATCTTTCACCTTTCTGCATCTCTGCTCTTTTGTGCCTTATTTCTGCCTATTTTCCCTTTTTTCTTTATCACTTATTTCCTCCCTTTACCTTTCCCCGCCGCTGCTGCCCCCGCGGCCCCTCCCCCCCAGCGCGACCGGCCCAATCCAGCTCCCCTCCCCGCTCCCGCCTCCCAGCTGTCCAGGACTCCCCGACCCCTACTTAATGGCGGCCACTGCGGGGACAGGCGAGCAAGACCACTGACTCATTGTCAGTGAAATTGTTCTCCCACCTTCGCAGCTCCACCACTAAGTGAGGCCTGCCCCTGCACTCTCGAGTGTTGGTGATCGAGGCCCTCCTCCACCCGCAGGTTTCCCTGCGCCTCTTCCCTGGTGGTCCAGTGGACCTCTGTCTCCTTCCTCTAACTCTGCTCTTTCACTCGTTTTCCTACCCTTTTTTATCTTTCACCTTTCTGCACTTTTCTGCATCTCTGCTCTTTTGTGCCTTATTTCTGCTCATTTTCCCTTCCTCTCGCTCTGCCCTTTCACTTGTTTTCACTCGTTTTTCTACCCTCTTTTATCTTTCACCTTTCTGCACTTTTCTGCATCTCTGCTCTTTTGTGCCTTATTTCTGCTCATTTTCCCTTCCTCTCGCTCTGCCCTTTCACTTGTTTTCACTCGTTTTTCTACCCTCTTTTATCTTTCACCTTTCTGCACTTTTCTGCATCTCTGCTCTTTTGTGCCTTATTTCTGCTCATTTTCCCTTCCTCTCGCTCTGCCCTTTCACTAGTTTTCACTCTTTTTTCTACCCTCTTTTATCTTTCACCATTCTGCATCTCTGCTCTTTTGTGCCTTATTTCTGCCTATTTTCCCTTTTTTCTTTATCCCTTATTTCCTCCCTTTACCTTTCCCCGCCGCTGCTGCCCCCGCGGCCCCTCCCCCCCAGCGCGACCGGCCCAATCCAGCTCCCCTCCCCGCTCCTGCCTCCCAGCTGTCCAGCCCTCCCCGACCCCTACTTAATGGCGGCCACTGCGCGGCCGCTGTGCCGAAGGCGCGTCAAAGGCAAGCCCGCCTGCGCCCGTCCGCGACCCGACCGCGACCAGCGCCAGGAACCCTGGACCTCCGCCCGCCAACGCTACGACCCAGCAGCACTCCACGCACTCAACCCAGGCCGCAACAACAACTGCAAGCTAGCATAACCAGCCGACTCCCACGGACCCTTCAGCTGTCACCTCTGCCGGCACACCTGCAGCACCGCCAAGAACACAGATCCAGCACAACCCGCCCACAAGAACACAACCAAACCGAAGACCCTGCAATGCATCCTCCTCAACGTCTGATCCCTCCACAAACACGCCACAGAAATCTGGGACCTCCTCGACAGCCCCACCCCGGACGTAGCGTTCTTCACCGAAACCTGGACCAACACCACCTCGGGACCGGACATCGCCATCGCCAACCCCCAAGGATACAAGATCTCCAGGAAGGACCGCCCCACCCGCCCAGGAGGAGGAATCGCCATTGTCCACAAATCCAGCCTCCGCCTGAGCACACTCCCTGACGAGCCCACAGAACTGATGGAACACCTTCACTTCAAGATACTGGCCAGCCCCACCGCCACCCTCCGAGGAACCCTCATCTACCGACCCCCTGGACCCCGCGGACCCTTCGCCAACTCCATCACAGACATTATCTCCCCGCAGGCCATCACATCCACCAACTACACCCTGCTGGGAGACCTCAACTTCCACCTCAACAACCAACTGGACCCCAACACCACATCCCTCCTGGACAACCTCCACAACATTGGACTGCGCCAGATCGTGACCGAGCCCACGCACTCAGCAGGACACACCCTCGACCCCCTCTTCACTACAGGAAACTCCATCACCTTCAGCCACACCACCGAACTCCCATGGACCGACCATCGTTGCGTCCACTTCACCTTCAGAACACCCACCATCCACAGACACCAGCACCTGCTTCCACGAAGAAACTGGACCAAAATCACCGACTACCAGCTCACCTCCTCACTCAACAACTCCACCCCAACCATCGCGGAAAACGACGACCCCAACACCGCAGCCCGAACCCTGCATAGATGGATCTCGGACAGCACCAACACCATACCCCCCTCAAGAAAAACAACAATACCCACGCCAAAAAAGCCAGATGGTTTACCACCGAACTTCGAGAGTCCAGAAGCACATGCCGCCGCCTCGAAAAGGCCTGGAGGAACACCAAATCCACAGAAGCCCACGACAACTTCAGAGCCGCCACCAACGCCCACCATCAACTCATCAGAGAAACGAGGAAAAAAGCGATTGAAGACAGAATCTCCACCCACGCGCACAACAGCAAGGAACTCTTCAGCATCATCAAGGAGTTCGCCCAACCCACTAGCGAGTCTACCGACATCCCTCCCTCACAAGACCTCTGCGACAAACTCAGCACCTTTTTCCACCACAAAATCAAGAGCATCTACGACAACTTTGATGAAGACAACCAACACACTGAACCCTCACCAACCACCCCCGACACCCGGAAACCAGCGATTGATGACTGGACAGCCCTCACCACCGAAGACACACTGAAGACAATGAAGTCAATCCACTCAGGGGCCCCCACGGACCCCTGCCCCCACCACATCTTCAACAGAGCCGCCGACACCATCGCACCCATGCTCCGCCACACCATCAACCGCTCCCTGGCGACCGCCTCGTTCCCCGATGACTGGAAACACGCCGAGGTCAACCCCCTCCTAAAGAAACCCTCAGTGGACCCCACCGACCTCAAAAACTACAGACCCATCTCCCTGCTCCCGTTCCCAGCGAAAGTCATCGAGAAAGCCATCAACAGCCAACTCGCCACATTCATTGAAGAACACAACATCCTCGACTCCTCCCAATCCGGCTTCAGAAAAACCACAGTACGGAAACCGCCCTCCTCGCCGCAACAGACGACATCCGCACCCTACTGGACAAAGGAGAAACAGTAGCCCTCATCCTCCTCGACCTATCAGCGGCGTTCGACACAGTCTCCCACCGCACCCTAATACGCAGACTCTATGACGCAGGAATCCAGGACAAGGCCCTCGACTGGATCCGCTCCTTCCTCTCCGGCAGGACGCAGCGGGTCAGACTCCCCCTTTCCTCTCGGACCCCACACCTACCACCTGCGGAGTCCCCCAGGGCTCCTCCCTCAGCCCGACGCTCTTCAACGTCTACATGGCTCCACTCGCCCCCATCGTCAGAACCTACGGACTCAACATCGTGTCATATGCAGACGACACCCAGCTCATCCTCTCCCTATCCAACAAGCCCAACACCGCCAGACGCAACTTATGAAAAGGCATGTAAGCCGTCGCCAAATGGATGAAAAACAGCTGCCTACAACTAAACACCAACAAAACAGAAGTACTCATCATGGGCCCAAACCCCGATGCCTGGAGCGACACCTGGTGGCCCCCCGCCCTCGGAAATCCGCCAACCCCACGGACCACGCACGCAACCTGGGAATCATCCTGGACGCCGAGCTCAAAATGGCCCGCCAGATCAACTCTGTCTCGTCTTCCTGCTTCCACACCCTCCACCTCCTTCGTAAGACCTTCAAATGGATCCCCCTCGAACACCGAAAGACCGTCACTCACGCCCTGGTCACCAGCAGACTCGACTACGGCAACGCACTCTACGTCGGAATAAACAAAAACCTCACCCGCAAGCTACAGAACATCCAGAACGCCGCCGCAAGACTGGTCCTCAACCTGCCAAAACACTGCCACATCTCCCAGCACCTGCGCACACTCCACTGGCTCCCTGTCGAGGCGAGAATCACCTTCAAGATGCTCACCCACACACACAAGGCCCTCCACGGCACCGGACCAGCATACCTGAACAGCCGACTCAAATTCCACGCACCCCAAAGGACCCTACGATCAGCCCAGCTCTCCTATGTCGTGCTCCCCCGCACCAGAAAGACCAGATCGGGAGGCCGCTCCTTCTCCTTCCTCGCGGCCAAAGCATGGAACGCCCTTCCGCTCCACCTCAGACAGACAACATCGCTCCCCATCTTCGCAAGAAACCTCAAAACCTGGCTCTTCGACAGACCCCTCCTTGATGGATGGAACCTGCACCCCCCCCTCCCCTAGCGCCTTGAGACCCTTACGGGTGAGTAGTCGCGCTTTAACAAACCCCTGATTGATTGATTGATTGAAGCATTGATCAATTGTCCCCTTTCCTTGTCTAAACCCATATTGCGAGGGTATTATAATAGTCCTTTCTGTGGCCCATTCCTCCAATCTATTTAAAAGGAGCCGGCCCATTAGTTTGGCCGTGGAGTCCAATAAGGAAATTGGTCTGTAATTTTTTTAATTGGCCCTATCCCCCTTTTAAAAATAGGTATTATGACTGTCTTTTTCCAAGATGGAAATACACAGTTCTTTGCTATAATGTTAAAAACATTAATAAGGAGTGGGGCCCAGAGTTCCTGGTTATCTAGGAAGAAATCTGCCAGGACACCATCAGGTCCCGGTGCTTTTAGCCTAGTGCAATGGGTCAAGGCATGGTTCATTTCTTCAAGGCTAAATGGTGAGATGCCTTGTAGGGGGGGACACTGGTGGACAGATAGGCAAAATAGGTGCCTCCAACATGCCCAAATACTGTTTCAAAGTGGTCCACCCAGGCATCTTCCATAACGTGGTAACGTCTGTGTCTTCTTCTAAAAAGGGGGCATTTATTAAGCTCCAAAGCCCTTTACTATCACGCATCACTGCTGTGCTTTGTGATTTCTCCCATGCCTCCTCTTTCAGCATCTGCAGTCTTGCTAACCTCGCCCCTTTATAGGTATGACGGAGAGATCTCACCAAGGTGATATCTCGTGGGATCGATTGCAAAGCTATATGGAGTAGTCTTAAGGCTTTGGAACAAGCACCATCAAACCACCGTACCTCCTTTTGTTTAATATGTGTTTTTGAATGCAGTAAATTCTCTTTAATTTCTGCTAAAATACAGTTAAAAGCTAAGGGTATTATTGTATCAGATGGATTTAGATCTAAGCACTTGTCAATTTCTACTCTAATTTTAGACACAACACCTCCAATAAAATTTTGGGTATTAACTTTTTTCCATTTTAGAGTGATTCCATTTTTTTTCCCAATGAGAGGTCTAGGTATAAGATTCTGGATGGGTTTAGATCTTTGGGCGCATAGGATGTTTAGTGATCGCCGCGTGGTCACTAAAAGCATTAAAGGGTAATTTTGTATGCAAGAAGTGTGTTCTAATCATTCCAGTAGACAATATGTAATCTAACACTAAATGGTAGGTCCCAGAGGAAAACATAGGATCGAACTGGCCCGAAGTATCGTTACAGGGGTTAATAATTTCGAGATTAAGAGTTATTAATAGTCTATTTAGGCTATCTCCGTACTCATTGTGTTTAAAATGAAGAGGGCATTCCCCATTATTATCAAACAAATCGCAGACTGTGGTGACCATCCGCCTACAGGTATGGGCGTTAAAATCACCCATCCAGACTATGTCAAGATTTCTTGGGTGAGAGCTAATGAGCAGGTTAATATCCCTTTCCAGGGGGGCTAATACTGTCTGCATATTGGTACCAAAATTGCTATTATAAAAATTAATAATAATCCAATCTTGCCCTACGTGCTCTAGATAGGCCTCACATAATAGTATATGATAATAGGGTGAGATGGCTACAAACTTCTTTATCTTAAACCCCACAGTATTAGACACTAGGGTCAATAATCCCCCACTATGTCGACCAGCAGCAGATGGCACTGCATGAGTCTGATATGAAGAATACCCATCTATATGGATGTCACCAGTTTCCCATGTTTCTTGGAGGCATACAATATCATGCTGTATTACCAGTGATAGCCAATCAGAGTTGGCTCTTTTCTGATTCTACCCCGCTATATTCCACAACTTAATTTTCAAATAGTTTGGATCATTTTCTCAATGTTGGTATTATTTAGTCAATCACATGCCTCCAGATCTCCCAATTGTGCAAATCTATTATTTAAAGGTATCAAAGGATTCAGTTCTGCAAAAGAGTGATTTGAAAAGACACTAATGTTGGGTGCCAAATGGGTGGGATTAAAGGGGGAATTGTGAGATGTCACTTTGACATGTGCAGATGAAATAGGGTTACAAGGTTTATAAAAATAGCCTAATGGCAATGCGAAGATCTCAGTGTCAAATGATGGAATATTGGGCACCAGGTATTTGTTATTAAAATTTATAACAATGCAGTCCCCTCTTATTATCTTGTTTGAAGGCCCCACCCACTTTAATCTTCTTGCCATTATCAAGTGTTGGTAAATATCGGTCCCACCAGTATAAAATCTAGAGATCCAATGTAGGAATTTATGCATTAATTGGTCTGTTGTTTCCTGTTGACTAGGCTTCAAAGATGGGGTACTTGCTAGAATAAGTACAAAAGGGCATGCAGCCAGAGGAAGGTCCAAAATCACTCCATATTTGAGTGGGGAATTTTCTGAGGAATTCACTGGGGAAATGCGTGTCCATGTTCCAGGATAGTGCCTACATGTCCTAATTCACTATCTCTGGTGCGGGCGATGTCCATTTATATATCCGTGTCCACCCGTCCCTGTCTGCACCCTTGGTGTCCTTCTTCCCTTATGGCCGTCTGTTTACGTGTTTGTGGGTTAGCGGAGAGGGAGGGTAGGGAATTAATAGTATCAATTCCCACTAATGCAGAGTCTGCCGATTGGGAGTTTCGCTATTCTTATCGGGATATAGTCCCGGTTAGTTGTTGTGAAACTTGTGATGGTAGGTGGCCAGGAGCTACAGAGGGCAGCTGACGGGCAGCAAGAGCCCGAGATATGCGCTGGTTCCCAACCCCTGGGCCAGGGTCCAAAACCCTTCTCGTGAGCTGCACTAGGGACTCTTCTATTTTGGTTAATCTGACTATGATGGGTTGTAGATGGGTTGAAACAATTAATTCGAGTTTTTTGAGAAGATCATCGTGAGGAAAATGTGGGACAGGCCCAGAAATAATGGGTATAGTTAGGTTATCCGAGTTATTTTGGCCATCATGGTTGCCAGAATTTGCGATGTTAGCATTTTTAACCGGAATCCGTTTTTTAGCCCATCCCTGTTTCTTTTTGTTTCTGGTGACGATTCATTAGCACAGGTACTGGGGGGGCCAGGTAAGGTAAGAGTATGGGGGGCAGTCATTGTGTTACCATTTGACAAAGGGGATAGGGCGATTGGTTCGTTAATTGTTGTGGCGGTCCGTACCTCTTCTAGGGAGAGGCGCCGCTCAGTGAGCTCTATCTCCTTTGAAAGGACATCCACTGCTCTTGTCAGGAAGGAGTCCAAGGTATTAGTTATCGCTTCACCCGGCTCTGTGGCTTTCGTCTTCCTTCTAATCACTCCTGGTCCCGGCATGTTCTTTAAAATCGGGTAGGCGATTCCTTGTGAAGAAATCCCCACTCAGGGTACAGATCAAGGTGGTGACCCGGCCCAGCCTCCTCCGGGCGATGACGGGCGATGACGGGTAAAGACGGGCCCGCTCTTGGCCCAGTCTTCGCCCGGGTGTGACCCATGCGCATCCCGCGCTGCGGGAGCCCCCGGCAGTTCTTAAAGGTGCCTCCGGGCGCATGAAGAATGGCGTGCTGGTCCTGTGATTGCTGGAGCCTTTGGGGCCTGTAGTTTGGCAGCCCCCACCTCTTAGTCAAAGATACGGGCATCCTTGACTATGGTGTATTCATGGTAAGAAAGACCAGCATGAAGAATTAACCTACAGATACATTTATTTTATGAGAATTTGTGTAGCACATTTAACCTTCAGTATGGCACTGGACCACTTACCTAATCTGGGTGCTTTCTATCATTCAGTGAGTGGGAATGGGACCAAGGGAGAGATAAGGAATAAATAAAAAAGATAAAGAAAGAGATGGAAACAGGGAGTGGTTGTTTGTCTATAGTATGCATGCCACTCTGCATGCATGGGTGCCAGCGTTATGAATGTGTCATTTGTCTTGGACCTCTCAGATGTTTAAAATTAAAGAGAGTATATTAGAGAGCTAATAGCCCCAGTAGAGTTGCAGAGGAGTGAGATACAATGCCTTCTCTGCCTCTAGCTGTGCCTTCACTCTAATTGCAGTGATACTGCCTTTGCTGATTAATACATTTAGCTATGGGACCCACAAACTGAAGAGGGAAATGGTGGGAGGTGAACCTAAAGCTGATGGCACTTCCCTTAATTACCATACTCTCTTAGATATCAGGAAAGGTACAGGAGGAGGAGGAGTGCATCTCACTAGGGTGAAGGCCCTGCATTGGCACTCACCCAGCCTAAGGTGGCCTGGGATAGGAGGTAGAGTGTACCTGCCCACACTAAGTTGCAGATTTATCAAACTGAAGGGTTAATTATATGTCAAAGTTGAAAGGCTTCGATTGCTAGGGACAGGGGTGTATTCTGCCAAGATGGCCGCTCTGACGCAAACCTAAGGAGCTCCAACGTCCCATTAGCTAATCCTGCATAATCCTGCACACCAATGATATCCTGGCACCTCACTCGCTTCATACCATTTATACAGAGTGAACAGCACTGTGAGAGAGCCAGAGGGAGAGTGCCCTGACCTGTGGCGAGAGCAGCCACAGTCCCGGCTTCTAGGCCTCCCGGGACCATGTGGCCTGATCGTCAGTTGTGGACTGCTGCTGAGGCTGTGGACAGGTGGCGGGGCTTCTGTGGCCCCAGTGTCTCCTGCTCTACTGCCTGGGAGTGCAGCGCATGGGAGGCAGTGGCAGTGTAGAGGGGTGATAGCCTCCCCAGAGCCCGATTGACCATGGCTGCCATCTTGGCTTGGACTCTGTGCTGCAGAGAGGAACTGTGCATGCTCGGCTGTCTGCCGGGCCTTGGAAGGAAGCAGAGGTGGGGCCCACTGCATGGGGCCACTGAGCTTCCTCACCATTGAAGCAAAGAAATTACCTTAATTGTGGCCTGATGCTTCCTAGGCAACACTGGATAGGATACCGCCTGTTGGAGGGGATTGGGCCTGTGGGTGGTGCTACCTTTAGGACCAGCAGGTAGGCCTGGCTTCATATGCCTAAGGCCTCGTGAGCAGCGCAGAGTAGGAGAAGTGGCCCCTGGAGGGATAAGGACACTGCGGTGGATCATATTGTGCAGGTACGAGCCTGGGCCGAGGCTTGTCACTGTGGTCCATTGCTGGGCTAGACTTTGGCGAGACTGAGGGGGCACTAAGGAGCCCCACCGATACCGAGGATCTGACTATTGCAAGGTGGAGGTGGAGGTGTCGATACGGCAAGGGGGCTCACCTGGAAATAGGGAGAAACTTAGGGAACTGAGCCTCCCTCATATGCTGCTTTACCTGGCTAGGCTGAGGTTGGTGGCACAAGGCAAGATGCACTTCTTTGAACATCAGGGGGAGGTGTGGTCCTGGCTGGAAATCTAGGATGGGGTTCATTGAGCGAACTGTGGAATGCAGCAGACACCCTCGTTGGGGGGGTCAGACGAGCAGCCCTGGGAGTGGGTGTGGGCACTTTCGCAACCCCGAGACGAATGGACCTGACAGGCCCCACGGTTGGTGGTGCAAGGGGATGGTACCCCGGATGTAGAGGAGGCGGAGGACACAGGGGGATAGTGCACTGATGAGGATTCTGCAAACCAAGCAGAGGATATTGGGGGATTCTTGACAGCCTCCACTGGGTGAAATGTGGCCTATATAGGTGGGAGGATGGGTAGAAAGTGGCTGCTGGGCTATGGAAGAAAGGGGCAGTGCCTTGTGGGGGAAATGGGTTGGAAATGTCTTAACAGTGGTGGTATCAGTGAGTGAGGCGAGTACAACTGTTCAAACTATCTGAATTTGTGGGCAAAGACAAATTGAACAATGATAGATAGGAAAGCTGGGGCAGGCTCTTCCCAAAGGGCCTTGACCTTTTGGGTTTTGAGGCACACAGGTTGGGACTCTCCCTCGTATATTTGGTTCAACAATAGGAAGTTAACAGATAGCATACATATGCTTGAGGCGGAGAGATAGGGAGGTTAAGGGGGTAGGCAGACACATTTTTGGTAAGTTCTCAAGTGTTTACCCGGGGTGGGGGGCAGAGTTCAAGGAGGCCGGTTTGATGCTTACAGATTTAAAGGTTTATTTGACTGTGACATGGCTAGCTTTTTGTCAGCCACACATGCTTGGGAGGGTAGTAGAAACACTACACAAACACGATAGGGGTAACTTCCTTACCTGGAACATCCATGGCCTGGGAACATATGGAAAGAGGCACAGGGTGCTATCATTCTTGCGCAGACATAACATGTACATAGCCTGACTTCAAGAGACACACCTGCTAGACTCCGAGGGGAATAAACTTAAATGGAAATGGCGCAGTCAGCTGTATTTGTCTACTTACTTAGCATATGCCAGGGGGATCTTTGGGTAGATTGCCCTGGGGTGCCTTTCAGTTTGGCCTTCTCAGAAACAGATGTGGAGGGGATATATACACAGGGGACACTGGATGGTAGAGAGCTCTGTATCCTAAATATGTATGCACAATACATAGATGATAGGGGCTTCTACCCTAGGATTCAGGAATTAATGTTGAAGTGCGTTGGTGTCCTGGTGCTCTGGGCAGGAGACTCTAGCTGTGTCTTAGATCGGGCCCTGGATAGACATCCCCCGAACAGGACACAAAACAGAACATGGTCTCAACATTCGACATGTGATAGATAATACAGCTTGCGTGGATGTTTGGAGGGAGCTCCAGACAAATGATAGAGAATTCTCATATTACTCCTTGATGAATAATACTTATAGCAGACTTGACGGAGTGCTGGAGACCAAAGACATGCTGACCCAGATACGAGATGACAGGTACTTGGCATGGTATCTTTCAGACCACACGCCTTTGAAAATGGAGCTGGATTGGAGTGGCAGGAGGAGAGCGATGACTGCCTGGCGTCTTTCACGGGGGTGCTGTAGGACGATGAGTGTCGGGAAGATTTGGGTACGCAGATGATGGCTTACCTAGAGCCATCTGCGGCACCTCAACCACTAGGAGACATGAATGGGAAGCACTGAAGGGAGTAGTTCATGGGGGTTCTCTGGGAAAGGTCTATGTAGTGAGAAGGCAGCTACAGAGCCCTATTAGCCAATCTTCAGGGCAGAGAGGTGGAGGGGGAGGTGGTTGGGACTGATCTCGCCAAGACTGGTAGGTTCCTGGTGGAGACTGCTGTTCGGTTAGACAAATTGACTTGGAGGGATTACAGGCAGCTTCTACACAGGGAGGGTGATAAATCCAGTTGGCCTGGATGTAGAGGAGGGATAGTTTTGTGGCACCTGTAATGATATTACTGATACCACATGAGAGTAGAGCCACAACAGAGAACGCTATCAATCTTACTTTTCCATGGCCACTTGATGCAGGAATATTAATGCTTGACAACAGGATATTTCGGGGAATTGAACTCCATTTTAGCCAGGCTGGACCTGCCTTGTATTCCAGGGGAACCCTGGGAGAAGTTGGAGGTGGATATCTCTTTGGAGGAGGTGAGGGAAGCCTTAGGGGCCCTGTTAAAGAACAAGACCCCAGGTGATGATTTTTTTCTTGTGGACTTCCAGCAGACGTTTTGGGCACTTTTGCCCAAGAAACTGTTGACGGTGTTTGTGGAGGCACAATTTTGGGGGAGTTGCCACAGTTGATGCGGGAAGACTAGATATGCATGACGTTGAAACCGGACAGGAACCCGTCGGAGGTTGCAGCCTATAGAACTCTTGCAATGATAAATGCAGATGCTAAGATCCTGTGCAAGATCCTGGTGATGTGGCCAAGATGAATGATAGGTTCACTGGTCCACTAGGATCAATGCAGATTTTTACTTGAGAGCAGCACAGCACACAGTGTGGAAAAAGAATGGCGAGAAGGCAGTCCTGGCCTTGATAGATATCCCGCAGGTCTTTGTCACTCTGGAGTGGCCCTATCTGATGGAGGTCCTGTAGTGGATAGGGTTTGGATGGAATTTTTGTACCTGGGTTGAGCTGCTCTACAGAAACCCCAGTGCCAGGGTGTGAACTGGCAGAGTAGTATTAGAGATATTCAGCATATAGTGGGGCACCCAACAGGGGTGCCCTCTTTCCCTGCTCCTTTTTTGCACTGGCACTGGAACCGCTGTCCATATTGCTGCCGGGGCAGATGGGCACTGGGGGCTGTGGTTGGGAGACATCACAAATGTAATCTCCCTATATTCAGATGACGAGCTGTTCTATTTTAGAATACCTATTTAATGGCACACCTACGTGAGTTTGGTAGGGTGGTGGGGCTGAAGCCCAACCCAAGCAAGAACATTCTATTTCCCGAAGGTGCACTTTGTCGCCCACATGTAGATGTACCGCCACAGCTGGGTATACAATGGGAGAAAGATAGCTTCCACTACCTGAGGAGCAGTATGCCTGTAATATTGGACAGATGATGAAGGGGATCCAGAGGTCCATACTATTTTGGATTGGTTCACCCCTGTCTTATTATGAGGAGAGTGGCAATCGCCAGGATGGTATTTCTTCCCAGGGCTCTATATGCCCTACAAAATGCCCTGCTCCCCATTCCGCCAGACAAGTTTAAGCGATTGAAGAGTTTGCTTGTGCAGTTGGTTCTGGGCAGGTAAGCTGCCATGGACACATTAAAACTGGACCTGGAACAGGGAGGGCTCGGATTACCACACATGAAGTTGTATTACTATTCTGTCCATATTCAATACGCGGCATAATGGCTGGTGGACACTGATAATAGTGAAAAGAGATTGCTGAAAGGCACACATGGGGCGTACCTCTGGTGGAGTTGTTGAGGCGTGAGACTGGAATGGGGGATGAGTTGCCTTAACTAATGCTCCACACAGCCAAGGTCTGGGCATGGATTATAACTAGAGTTCTGCGAGGACTGCCATTTTTCATAGACTTGGACGTCTGGGTGCTGAAACCCTTTAGGGATATAGGATTTGTCATGTATATCACCTGATTGCAAAAGGGGGGCTGCAGAAGCCTCTAAGACTTGTATCCAGGGGAGCAATTCCTCACATACCAGGAGGGCCAAGAGGCTTTCTCCCTAAGCAGTGGCCAATTCTTATAATATGCTATAATTGCACAAACGGCGAGAGAGATCTGGCAGGAGTTTCTGGAGGTGGCGTCAGGCTTTGAGACATTGCAGACATTGCTGAATATGGGTGGGGGTGCAAAGTCTCATGGTTATACAGATCTCTTATGTAGGACAGACACAAATGACAGTTGGAAGTCAGGAAGGCATGAGGGGAAGAGCTGGGGGTACAACTCATGAACAGGGAATGGAAATAGATCTGTGCGTTAGTTAAATCAGTTTCCAGGAATGTCAGGTTAAAATTACTATACTTTACCTTATTGCACTGCACATATCTTACAACCCTTATGCTCCATAAGTGATATGTGGGACATTCGACTGCATGCCCTCACTGGGGCATGAGGGGGCTACATTCTTACATATGGTGCGGCAGTGTGGGGAGGTGCATACTAATTGGTTAGAGGTAGTCACAGTTACAGCTGATGACAGGGTTGACATTGCACCCCGACCCCAAGCTGTGCCTACTGGGTGTCTTGCGCTGTCCAAATGGGATAAAATGTACTATAAATTCCTGCAGTTGACACTGTCATTGGCTAAAAGGTGGGTGACTATGGTGTGGCTGGACTCACAGAGCTCTTCAGTGACCAGCTGGGTACAAGACATGATTGAATGGTCTTTGGCCAAGAAAACATCTTCGCCTTTGTCGTAAGGATAATAAGGTTCACATAGACCTAGAGACCTGGAGGGAATTGCTGGATGCCTTCGAGAAGGCAGGAACATAGGGAGTGGAGGGTGGATCAGGGCCTAAGGCGGCTGGGGTCTCACTGCCCTCTACACAAGACTCTCACGGGTAAGGCATTTTGAAACAGCTTGGACTCTCAGGTGTATCCATGGGTAAGGAAATAATGGAATATTAAGGATGTTTATGTTGAGGGGGGAGGAAGAGATTAAGAGGATAGATCAATGTACAAGAGGGCTACAATAGGTGGGGGGTGGGTGGGTATTGTAATAATAGCTGATAAGATGACTTACCAATGTGATGGTCACAGTCTTTGTTAACTGTTTTACATGTTTTTGTGACAGCATAAATTAAAAACAAATTGCTAGGGACTGGCTTCCATGTATCAATTAGTTGGAATGTAACGGGCTTATTAAAAATGTGACGGTATCTGATAATTCTTGTGGAAACTCTCGGGAAAATCTTATGATGCTGTGGTCTTTTGCCCACCCAAATTCAATTGGGGGTCACACCCAGTAAATCCACTTATCCCAAAAAAGCAATGTACCCGCTGTGTCAAAAATAGGAACTGGCATGTATCACTCATCCTTTCTCTAGTAAGTTATGCTCCGTTAAACATGGAGTTACATAAACCTGTTAGAGAATCTTCTGTCAGAAGATGATGATTAAAAAAGCGCTGGCCTTGTTTTCCTGAAATTAGAATGCACACAAAATTAATGACATTTTACCATTGTATAATTATTTATAATGCAGTATTTGTCAACAAATGATATGAAGTACTTCCCTAACATATGTTATGACACATGCCTATTTTATTAGTCTGTTCCCTACATATTATGTCTAAATGTTGACAGCCATTTAACATGTATAGGTGTGTTAGTCTACTAATCCTTAATTAAGCCAATGTACACATAATTCCCCCAATACCATATCCTGCTGTGTGATCAGCAGTCTGAAATCAGCCTTTCAGCATCTCTCTCTTCAGCAACAAGTCCAGGGGAATATTCTCAAGAACGTGCGATAAACATCGCCAAAATAGGTTAACGCAAGTTTTCATATCGCCGTCTATCGCGGGAAAATAACTCTGTGTTAACGTCGTATTTTCAACACGGCGGTAACATGCGATAGTCTCCCGATAACTGCGTCAAATGTCCGCGATAACATTACCGGGACGGCGATGAAAATCCAAACCCGAACGCGAAAAAAGTTGTGATGGGCCCAACCGCGATAAGACAATCAGCGAAAAGCAGCGCCAGGCCTGCAAATCACACACGTCAGGTGGGAAAAATCACTACAAAAGCAGAAAAAAAAAACACAAACAAAAACCAAACTACAGCGACGCACAATGGAGGCAGCCGGAGCAGGTACAGAGGAAGGCCAGAACCCCACAAGCCCACCGGAGGCGCATCCTGGGACCTCGGGGACAGGGAAGGGCAAGGACAACAAGAAGAGGAAGACGCGGTTCAGTCCACAGGAAAACAGGATCCTGATCACGGAGGTGACAGAACACCATCAACAACTGTTCGTCACCTCCACTGTGTCATTGGCAACAAAAAGTGCAACATGGCAGTCCATCGTGGGCAAGGTGAATGCAGTCGGAGTGCTGAGGAGGACAATGGAAGAGCTCAAGAGGCGCTGGAATGATGTGAAGCGCAAGACCAAGCAGAAACTCGCCAACAACCAGAAGGCAGCAATGCAGACTGGAGGTGGGAGTCCAGCGCCACAGGAGGAGCTGGATGAGATGGAGGAAATGGTGTCCACAGTCATCAGTGGGGAGACGGTGTCAGGAGTTGAGGGACCGGACACTGCTCAACATGACCTGACACAACAGCAACAGGGTGAGTAACGACCAGGGACTGGGGGGACGGGGGGAGATGGGCACAATGGCACACATGCACAATCAAGCGGAGCACAGTGCACACCCACAATGACTCTGGATCATGTCCCTGATCCCCTTGGCACACTGCAGCACACATAGAAACAGCACGTAGGCCCCCGTCGACTACGTGCCCAGAGGAGGCCCGCCCACACATCACTTATCTCACAACCAACCTATGCACATGTGCTGAACCCAGCAAAGCTGCGGGTCCGTGAGCCACACTGACAATGCAAGTGACACTGCATGACGATTAACATGTCTGCAGTCCGATCATCATGACATGGTGCACGCCACCACACTGTGGTGGCTGAGTGTGGACCACATCCGTAAAGGAGCAGGTCACACTCTGACACATCCACCAGCACAAACAACCCCTGACGTCAACAACACATCTGCGGACAAACCATGCCCCAGAGTCCCAACTCCCACCAAGACCCAAATTCACCCAAGTCTGCAACAACTCAGTACTGTATGGGCACAGAAGTCAAAGGCACACCGCCTGAAAGGGACAAGGGGCAGCAAAATCAGAGCTGCAGGGGCGACTCTCCCAAAATGCAGCACACACACATGACATTCAGAGCGCATCAGCATTGACAACAATGTGGTACAAACTGCAACACGTTTACAACAGGACAGAGGACACAACAGGTGCCGCTTGTGTGTAGAAACTGGCCAATCACATTTGGCATAGCAGGGAAATGTGAGATGTCAATGTACAAGTACAAACACATATCCGTGATGTTGACGAAATGTCCACTGTCCCGCATCAAATAGGCAGCTCCTCCTAAACAGTCACAATGTACATTGTCATGCAGTCTGCATTTGAACTTGTACAATGCGACAACATACATGTGAACACAATGTAATACTGCATCTCCCCTTCACATTGCAGAGGGAGCATCAATACCTCCTGCAGAGCAGCCCCAACAACTCTTCACTGATGACGATGAGGACATCCCCAACATCGACACCGAAGCCCTCCAAACCCTCATTGACAGCTTCGGCACCCCACCTCCAGGAGCAGGGCAGCCCAGCTGCATCGAGGAGACCCCACCCCCTTCACAGACCCCACAGCAGGAAGCACCTACCACCCCGCTGTCTCCCAGGACCCCCACGAACAACACATGGCCTTCCAACACCGTGTGTTAGAGGTCCAGGAGAAGATGGCTGATCAGGTGCGGGTGGGGTTCGACCTCATGGCAGCCAAACTTGATGCCATACATGGGTGTCTGATTCCCATCAGGGACCACTTACAGTCCCTAACGGACACCCACAGTCCGCTCCATGCTCTCCAACGATCCATGGCTGACATCGCTGGAGTCATGATACTGAGACAAGAACAACTGTCCAGTCAGAGTGGCTCCAGCGATGTCAGCTGGGAGTTGGGACAGATACGGGGGCTCATGGAGAACATAGAGCGGATGACGGCGGAAAGAATGGCTGCCGCGGCTGCACACCAGCGAGATGTGGCTGGGACCTTCCATGCCCTGCAGCACATGGTCATGGCATTGCTGCCTCAAGGCCTTGCGCAGATGAATGCTGCTGCTGCTTCTACATCCACATCTCCGCCACCTGATGTGTCAGTGCCTCACAGTGGGGCAGGCAATCCACCTCCAGCCCCCGATGTGTCAGTGGCACACAGTGCGGCAGGCAATCCACCTCCGGCCCCCGATGTGTCAGTGGCACACAGTGCGGCAGGCAATCCACCTCCACCCACGTGTGAGGCACATGTGATATCAGAGGACGAAGATGCGGGTGAATCAACCTTACTGGTAAGTAGAAAGCAGTAGCATTCATCTCCGCAATATGGCCTGTTTCTGCTTGGTTCTGCCCTTTGCATCATCACCTTCCACTGCCCCCCCATAAACTCTACGACACTCACCTTGGACCTCGACATGGACTGCCATTTTCTGTTTGGTTACCAATGACACAGCGATCAGACTGCGGACTGAACTCTTCCACTTCCGTTGTACTTGTCATTCCCTGAAGGACTCTGGCTGGCCCTCCACGGGCCAATAATGTGAAGTGGGGTTTGCATGGCCCTGTACTGCTCCAGCTGCAACACTCCACTGGATGTGAATTAAACATTCAGAATCGCACAGATGTTTCATGTCTTTGATCATTCAACTATGAGAGTATGGATGAATGTAGGGTCAGTGATTCCCCCTTACTTCCATGTTGCTCATGTTGTGGGACTTGAGTCACAGGGTGCAACATTGCCGATTGCGGTCCGGGTGGCGTAGACACTACAACAGAGACACAAGCATCAGTTACTTCCTTGTCCAGCCCAGAACTGAAGCACGCACAGAGCCCTGGACACATTGTTCCCACCCCTACGCTGGCCTGCCATACGCCAGGCCAGTCAACTCCGCTTACGCTCAGAGGGGGGGGGGACAAAGCTACATTTCTCAGGTCTTCCCTGTAGTGATCTGCTGATCACTGGTCTAGTTGTCAGCATGCCACAGCCACTCCCCGAGGGCTGGTTAACACCCACACCACACCCATCCAGCACAGGCATCACAGGACATGTGACCCTGCCAATAAAAGGGGCCTAGCACATCACATTCCCCACTGCCGGAGATGACATGATGGCGTCTGCACCACGAGACTCAATCATAAAGGGTCCATGACTTGTGGCGCACTGGGTTAGTGGCACCCGCTGCACTGCGGCTGGCAGGGGCCTAACGCCACGTGACGATGACTTGCGTTGCACAGGGTTAGTGGCACCCGCTGCACTGCGGCTGGCATGGGCCTACCGCCACGTGACGATGACTTGCGTTGCCCAGGGTTAGTGGCACCTGAAGAGCTGAGCAGGTGTGCAGCCTGCGATGATGCGTAGGCCTCGATGAGCCGTCCTGCTAATCGTGGTTCGATTTGAATTGTGAGTCCTGCTGGACCGTAGTGCACGCCGAAGGCAGCAGTCAGCACACACATGACTCCGCGGTGCGGTGCCGCAGGGTGCACTGGGGGCCTGTGGCGTGGAATCCAGCGATCGGCTGAGGAGGATGCACCGGCACGTGGTGGGCCCTCTTGGAGACACGCCGGTGGTGGCAGGTGAGCATTGAGGCCTGGGTGCACAGGGGCAGCCAGTCATCGCTGGGCGGAGTACCGGTCTGGAGACCAGGGCTGGGGTGCAGCAGGCGCCCAGGATCACGCAGGCACCACCGGTCATGGCGGCAGACTCGTGGCTGGGTGGGGGGCGCCGCCCTTGCTGACACAACCCTGCATGCGATGACGTGATGTGCGCGGGTTGGTTTGGGACATAGCAACCTCGTCTCCAGTGTGAATGTGCCCGTTGAAGGTGGTCGGCCACGTGTGTGTAGGCCTATGGACAGGTTGTGGCGGAGACTGAGACACACGCAGTAGTCACTTTGGTGGAGGATTTGTGACGTGTGAATTCGCACAGTTGTGAGTTGGGGGATTGTGGAGTTGAGGTGTGTGGTGTGTTCAGTTCGTACTTGCCGATGGGCAGTGCATTTCCATGGGGGCCATCCTCAAAGCGCTGGTTTGTGGCGGACTTGCGGACATGTGGGAATCATGCACACTGCCTGGGGAGTTTGTGACGACATTGGTGGACAGGCCACGGTGGTCCACTTTTGTATGCACAGTGATGGCATGCGTGTGGTTGCTGTTGCGGTGATTGTGTGCAGTGTCGGCAGGGGGCACAAGTCGTACACGTGTGCTGTGAATTGCCCCCAACACATGCGTGATGCCAGCTATGGCGTAGTTCCCTTGCATGGTCTCAAGATGTTCCTGTGCAGTGTGGGGGGAGTGAGGGGCAAGGGTATCGAGCTGACACACAACGTGATGCTTTCAGGTATGATGAGTCCTGCATGATGTGACCGTAACAGCAGTTCGTGCGGTCGTTACCTTCCTCTTCATTCCTACGATTGTTACGGCCACAGGAACTTCTGTTACGGTCTTCTCATGCATGGTTTATCATGCCTGTGAGCATTCAGGTTTGTCCAAGTGCAGTACACTGTCCCAGATTAAGCATGTGACTATATGGAAGTTTGACCATTGTCACCATTTCTCCCACAGGTTTCTGAAGACACGTTGCCCTGTTGAAGTTCCTCGTTGGGAATGGAACGCGTTGGCTGAGCTTTTCGTTTTGTTTGTTTGTGTATTTGTAATAAAGTTCTGTTTTTACACTACTGTTGACTACTGGACTTCATGACCTGGCGCACCTACATTTCGGTTACTACCATCTTGGGTCTGGGGTACAGAGGCGTCTAGCACGGCTGGCGTTGGGGTTGGTGTTGCATCCTTCTTTCCCTTCTCTTTGTCCTTTCTTAGTGTCTTGTTCTCTGCTGCTCAGCCAGTCTCTGTGATGTCATGTACTGTTCTATCTGTGTAAGTTTATGTGGATTTGTCAGTTATCTTGGAGGCTGAGCAGCAGGGCAGCTGCTCCCGGTGGGGCTTTTACTGGACCTTTACTGGAGCTTTTACTGGATTATTTCCCTGTCTATATGCTGTACCTGATTACTTGATTACCAAGAATAAACATACATCTACACACAGCAACGGAATTGTCATCATTATTTTATGAAATTTTACACTGGCGACAATTGGAGAAACGGAACTACACATGACAAAACTACAGAGAAGGAACTACTTAAGATACTAAGAGGAACTGAATTGAGCCCAATGCACAACGCTTTGAATGCCCCATCGGTGTCTACTACATCAGACAGCCTACAGAAGTAAGTTGGACGTTGGTATGTGGCCTAGGACATGTTAAAAGACTGTCTACACATTGAATGATTTAAGCATTTGAACTTTATGTTACCGGGTGCACAAGTGTGAAGCCTGTTCAACTTTCTGAAGTGTCTCGATTCAACTTCCACTGCTCAGTACCTCAGAAAGGTTATTTAATTGGAGATTATTTGTGAGACAGAATATCCGCCTTTCATGTGTGAGAGTATTGTGAAAATTCCCCGGAGGACTTATGAGTTGTCGAGTACTTTCCAATTGAAACTGTCAGGTGCAAGGAGTAACTGCCTCCCGCTATTTGGCACATTTTGGGGAATGAGTCAACGTTTCTTTTTAGCATTTGGCATTGGGGAAACTGTTGTGCGTTCGTGGGGAATTGTTTTGCTGGTTGTTTACCCTCGCAACATGCCCCATGCCAGTTACTGCACAAATGACAGTTCGACCGCATCTTTTCAATTTAAAAAAGTTACGCGTGGTATTTACTGCGCGCGATTGTACCTGATTCAGCGTTCCAAGTCTTGCTCCATGGATCCCGTGACGTCTTTTGTAGTTCGTCCCGCGTTACTGCCTATGGACGCTTTGCTGCTCTGACGCGCTGCGAGCCACCCGGCACAGCGTCTGGAAACGTCCAGCCATTTTGAAATTTTTAAGACACATCTTCCTTTCTGCCAACCAAGGTCTATTTATCCTTTGGATCTCGATTTTGCAACGCCGTGCTAGGATTAATGACTGCCTGTACAACGAACTTATCACGCTTCATTCTACAAGTCAGGGAGGATATTTCCTCCGAAGATTGGACTACGGTGACCACTTTTATTATTTTAACTTATGTCTTGAACTTTTGTGATCTGCTCTGTTACATATTTAGTAAGTTACGCAGTATGCTGTTTCTGCTACAATTTACAGTTTAGTACATGCTACAGATGTGTACGTATAGGATTTATTTTTAGAATTTGGAACCACTTTTGTGCTCAAAATATTTGAGGTGTTCTAATTATATTTAGGATTTCTGTTAATGATTTTGAGATGCTCTATGCGTTTTTGAATCATTTCATTTTATTAAGGCGTATTAGTTTACTCGTACTGAACTGAACCACTTTAGTGCTCTATTTTGTTAGAGGTGTTCATTTATATTTGAATTTCTGGTGATGTGTTTTTGAATCATTTCATTTTATTAAGGCGTATTAGTTTACTCGTACTGAACTGAACCGAACCACTTTAGTGCTCTATTTTGTTAGAGGTGTTCATTTATATTTGAATTTCTGGTTATGCGTTTTTGAATCATTTCATTTTATTAAGGCGTATTTGAGCGGAGCCACTCTTGTGCTCAATTTATATTGAGGTGCTCATTTATATTCATTCTTGCCATGATTTATAGAAGTGTTCAATTCTGTTATGCTTGCTGGAGCCATTTATTTGCTCAACTTATGTTGAGGTGCTCAGTTTGGGTAATGCTTACTGGTGATGGGCCACAGAGGGCTCAGTGTTTGTGATGAGCCAAAGGGGTGCTCAGTGTTATTTATGCTTGCTGGTGAGGAGCCGAAGAGGTGCTCAGTTTTATTGGTGAGGAGCCGTAGAGGTGCTCAGTTTTATTGGTGAGGAGCCGTAGAGGTGCTCAGTTTTATTGGTGATTATTTGTTATGAACCACTTAGGTGCTCTATTTTGTTAGAGGTGTTCAAATTTCATTTTCATGCTGGTGCTCAGTTTTATTGGTGATTATTTGTTAAGAACCACTTAGGTGCTCTATTTTGTTAGAGGTGTTCAAATTTCATTTTCAAATTTCATTTATATTTTGCAGTACTGAACCATCTTTGCTCAAAATGTATTGAGGTGTTCAGTTTCTTTGTGTTAGTGATGAATGAGTGGGTTTGGGGTTTGTCATGTGGAGCACATTAACCACGCTCAGTTTAACCACGCTCATGTATTCTTTTGTTGTCTTCTGGTGTTGGTACAACGGAGCACATTAACCACGCTCAGTTTAACCACGCTCATGTATTCTTTTGTTGTCTTCTGGTGTTGGTACAACCTTCAGTACTCGCACCCTCTTTGTGTGTTTAACCTCTTCTCCTTACTATTGCGAAGAAGGTTATATGTGTGTGTGTTTGGTGTTCTGTTCTGTTTTCCTTTTGCTCCTCTACTCGCTTTTCTCTCTTCCTCATTGTTTCTGTTAAGGGGAAAGGTGTGTTGCATCCTTCTTTCCCTTCTCTTTGTCCTTTCTTAGTGTCTTGTTCTCTGCTGCTCAGCCAGTGTCTGTGATGTCATGTACTGTTCTATCTGTGTAGCGCAGGTACACTACGAATTGGAACTATCGTGTGGTGCGGATACAGGGGCCCGCTGTTGCTTTTGTGGACATGCATCCATGACATGTGTGAGGGAGTTTGATGGGGCTGGCTGTGAGACTCCTCTGACTCCGGCAGTTGTTGGTTGGAAGGTACCAGGGGCCAACAGGTGCAGCACAGCCAGCAGCTTTGTCTGCGGGGGGATGTAGGTTGTCCGCTGTGTTGGTACCGTCAGCCTGTGGGCAATGTGGGTCAGGATGCGGAGGATGGTTGTCCTTTTGAGCCTGTGTTGGCCAATGGCTTCCTCTGGCGTTGAGTCTCTGGGGCTGGTGCGTTTAGGGTCGTCCGCTGTCCTGCACTGCCTAGGTGGTAATCCGGGGGGTGGTCCGGGGGGCCTGGGAGTGGTGGCGGTGGGTGTTGTGGCCCTCTTGGTTCTCCGAGCTGCATGATCAGTAGCTCCATGGCATCTGTTGGTCTTCAGATGTGGCTCTGGGCTGGGCTCCCTTTCATACTGCAGGTAGTCATCCTGCTTAACACCAGCAAAAGGCAGGTGTTAAATCCCTGCTGCTAACGCGCCTTATCGCCTTTTCTTGGTTCGCATCGCAGATCTGACTGGTCGTTGAGAATCTCGCGAAGTGGTGTTTTCGTGTGTTTTTGCACGAGAATGCCTACTCTGCATATCATTAGCGTTAGTTGTCGCACTCATCCGTGGCGATGTTTTTTGCGGTTGCTATCACAGGAAAACTGGCGATGTCGGCAGTTTGCACCAGCTTGTGAATGGGGCGAGGAATCTATCGCCACTTTTGCAGCGCTAAAGTGCCGAAAATCGGCGATGACTCCTTGAGAATATGCCCCAATGTGTCTTACCCCTCACCTGTAAAGGTAACTTATATAGATGAACCAGAAATTGTGTTTTATGAAGTGAGGAGGGGTGCTTGGCTACTTTTCGAGTACAAGAAGGTCCAAACAGTGCCCGTTTGCAGAAGCATATTATAGGTAAGGAAGCAAATGCTATTTCTCTTCTTCCTTCTGAGATAGGTTGTACTCTAAATTTCTCCATTACTTCCCTATTTAAAAAAACAAACAAACATAAGTTCAAATGATTAAGAATTTACGAAACGTAAAGATAATTTGCCATCTGAAAATTACAACAGCTTCATGCTTTTAATATTTTTTCTCAGGCTTTTTTAAAAGAATTGTCTAGGTTTTAGGAATTAATATTGGAAAAGTCTAAAATGTATTGCCTTAAAATACATATTAAAAACAATAAATTATAATGAAGTCTGTTTGCCCACAGATCTTATTCCAGATCAGAAAATTGTCTAAGGAGACAATAAAATGATTTTTTTAAAACTATGGCACCAGTAAATTTTAATTATTTCTGTAAATATTGTCAGAATACCTGCTTTGCATGTGTTAAATCACTCATGCACAACTGATATTACCACGCCGCTCTGCACGATTAACAACTTTTTATGGTGAACAGCTAGATTTTGCCTAGAGTCCTCTTACTAAGGATGACAATACCATTTACTTCAGTGGTCCATTTTGGGAATTGTGACACAATTGTGACATATGCATATCCTGCCAGAGGTCACCGAGTATCTCATTGGGGATGCGGTCATGGAGACAACTATGAACACATGGCACAGGCCCTTCAAACGTCATGATACATGGCTATAAAGAAAGCATTGTACCACATAATTATTCAGTTTTTCAACTTACTGTGAATGTTTAACTGAAAGGATACCAATCAGTACCATACCACTTGCTAACTGGTGGTGAGACTAGACCTTTAGAGTTCCCATAAGCAATTCCTTAGAAGATAACCCGGATGGGAGAGACGGTATGGACCAAGCAGGGAGACCAATGGGGCCCAGCTCAGTCTAAGAGCTAAGATAGGAGGAGCAGGAGACATCTACATCTTAGAACCAGCGTGAGAAATTCCTTCATCTCATAAATCCCCATGCAGGTTCATCCACTAAATCACCTATTCATCACATACTCCAAAGCCACTGTCAACCATGAAACATTCCAGAGTCACCTTGGTCACCTCCCACTTTCTCTATTTTATTTCCTCATTGCAATATAAGCTATATGTTCCGAACTGAATGCTGACAATTCTACTCAATGCCAATGCCACTGGTGAGTCAAATCAATAAAGTCCCTGGTCAGCTACAATTCTAAAATACTAGGCAGCTTACCGTGGTAAGCCCAACTATAATAAGGCTTGTGCCGCATCTCAGAGTGATCCAATGTGATGCAAAGCGGTACTAGGCCTGGGAAAAATTTTAATTACACTAGTGGAAATTCAAAAATATTGGAAATTTGCCTTATACTTGTTAGGGGACATTCCCAAAATTATATCAGTATGCCACTTTGCATAATTTTGCATAAGTATGTGTAATTTGCGATAAAACTTTACAATAAGTGAGTCACTCGGAGTAAAAATGTACTGCAAACACATGGAACATCAAAACGTGAGTGCCTTTTGTTTGTAGAACTTTTTAGCACAAAATGCATCCTCATGTACAAAATTGACATAAAGAAGCATTCCACACAAAAATGTAGCATGAAATGACAGATTTGCAATTTTACATTTTGAGCAAATTAGCAAAAATTTCACAGCATTACGCAAAAGCAAATTACGAGAATTTCACTCATCCCTTGTATTTACTATTCAGTGCAGAAGTTGTTTTGCTCTGGAAAGACCTCTTTCCCCAAATGCTCTACACTGCTTTGTATCAAGTGGGAATTACTGGAGCAGATCAGCTCAAATGTTCAATGATTTTGACACAAAGCTTAAACTTCTAAGATAGCAAAAGTGGCATTTGCAGAGAAAATTACTTCCTACAAGGAGCAGATCTAAACTAGGAGAAATGTATTCATTTTGGCAAAGCACTGAGACATTGCAGAGCACACATTCAATGCATGGGACCCTTCTGGGCTGGTGTAGGCATAGGGATTTGTACTGGAAGAGTATGCATCAATTACAGATTCTATGATAGACAGCCAGTGCACTCTCACCTCTCCATAATGATACAAGACTGTGCTTAGTGGAAGGCAAGGCAATTTTGTTAGATGGCCAGCAAGAGGGAGGCAGCAGCAGACTAATCTTGATAGATACAGGTCTGTTAAGATCTCCCTTGTCCAGTGTTGAAAAATTGGTTGCTGTGCAGCATTGCATGAAAAATGAATACATCTAGCCCTAATGTCTTGTATCCTACTGGGGTAAAGAAAGGGTAGCAGGTGGATGCTTACCAAACTTCCCGTGCCAAAAGTATAAGCCCAAACCACTGTCCCTGACAACCCACTTCCCTTTGCACATATATATGAGATGGCCATTGCATCTGCTAGCATCCTCCATGCCAGCGAAGAGGTAGAGGTGGAGAAAGTAGATACTGTGGAAGATGAGGTGGTAGCCAAAGCATGACTGAACTGTACAAGAAAGGCAAGTTTCATATTTATAAAGAATTGCTCAGTGCAACGCTGTGTGAAAATTAGCTGTTTTGCAGGAGCAGATAAAAAATGCACAGCGTCGTATTTGCAGCAAGACAAACTCTGCTGATTTATTCGGCCACAGAAACTCAAATAAATGCAATTTAGCATTGCACCATATGGCAAAATCTATGATGTATCAACCGGTGTCTTGCAGGCTTTTTTACTTAAGCAACCCATAGAGACAATCTTTCAAGGGTCTCTTGAATAGTATGAAAACTTTTTTGAATTGTTATATGTGCTACAATCAACCAATGTCAAGGCAATCTGTAAACATATAAACAACTTTTACCAGGCTCTCAGTGGAATCAAACATTGGAGACCCAAGTTTGGCAAGTCGTCTCTCTTCTCAAAGTGTCCAAAGTCTGACATCTCTCTTCCATCCTCTCTATATTCACTGCTATGCCATTTAAACTCTCAACATTGGGTTTCTGCCATTCTATTCTCTTGACAATCAAGCAGGGCACAGATGTTAGGCCCTTTTCTACAGCTTTCACCATCCCAGAAAAATCTTCAATTAAATGGCCTTTACATGTTGCTTATTAGTCATAGACCTCACTGTCACATTTGAGCACAAAGCAGCACTTATTGCAGCACGTATTGTGACACCAACTTAAGTAGCCCTTTAAAACCGTTGTCAGGCCTGCCATTGCAGTCTGTGTATGCTGTTTTCAATTGCAATTTTGACCTGGCAAAACAAACCTTTTATCAGGCCTAAGCCGTCATTTTTAATACATATTTCACCCCTAGGGTAGGCCCTAAACAGCCTAAAGGGCAGGGTGTTTTATATTTGATAAGTTGGGCATGTACTTTTAAATTTCACATATTCCTGCAGTGAAAAACTCTCAAATTCATTTTTCACTATTGCAAGGCCTACCTCCGCCACAGGATAAAATTGGCTAACTTATTACATTTAATAAGTGATTTTGTAGAATAAGGTTGACATTTCATGTTTGGTGTCTGAGGAATTGCAATTTAAAACTCCTGGAAGTCTACTGGGAGAACTGTTATTACAACACATAACTATAATATCACTTTAACATTTGGTTGGATGTCATTGTCTTTTTACATGTATTCCCCAAAAAGATTGCTGCAGTAGGAGTAGGACACCTGCAGAGAGCTGACATCTGAACATCATTAAACGACAGTACCTTTGGTCAGCCTTTGCTGTGAACAGCTGAAGGCTGAGCAAGTAGGGTACTAGGTGGTCATGGAGGGGTGGGCACAGGCAGGGCCCATGCACAGCAGGGATTGGCCACAGAGTGTTGTGCACAGGGTTTGACCATTGGGCAAGCCTACCACCCAATCCCTATTGTACATTGGATGCAAAGTGTGAGGTGACGCCAGTGACACCACTCCTTGCAGACAACCTCCACTGTGTATTTCCAAAGTTTGTGCATGGTGGGAATTGGCCTCTTGTGGAGGAGTGAGTCCACACCCTTGCCCCAGGCTAAGCCCTGTTTGAACTGGTTCTAAATATGGCTGCAATCATGTGCAATTGGGAGTTGATGCTTGCAAACAGTGTAAGATATAATAAAAGGACTCTTGTCCAATATAAACTAAATGAGAAGAGGAATTGTGAAATGTCAAAGGTTTGGATACTAGCAATATGGTACGGATAAAGAGGCTGACTTTCTTTAGGATATAACCAAAGAAAATTAAGGGACACTTGTCCAATATACAGAAGTTAGAGTACAAAGTGCAGAATGTACATTAGTAATACTTCAGGGCTAATGAGCTGTTTTTCTTTTAAGTTGTAATACGCAATCAAGAAAACATTTGTAATTTTGATATATAAATGTATTTGAAATGTGTCCGAAAATGACAGATGTATATGATAAGGAGACTAATGAATTCACACAAGAAGGTTAAGGTTTTAATCTGTGGCACAAGTAACATGGATATTAAATAATGTTAGCATTATTGCTAAGAATATATTTCTTTGGAAACA
Source organism: Calotriton arnoldi (assembly GCA_963921515.1). NCBI lineage: Eukaryota > Metazoa > Chordata > Amphibia > Caudata > Salamandridae > Calotriton > Calotriton arnoldi. The sequence goes on from CAWUFW010007699.1 coordinate 498,255, forward strand.
ATTAGGAGTTAATTTGTAAATATTAGAATTGTAGGTTGACTGATTTATGAACTTATATTATTCACCATTAATAACATGTTCTGCATATTGTTTATCTAAATAATAGTTGTGTTGTTAAGTATGTTTTCTATATTTATGATTTTCCCTGCACGTGAGTACTTTAAATACAGGGTACATTATGGTGCTTGTTTGTGTGAACAAGGCTGTGGATACAGTCGAAACAGGTCATGGAAGATCCTATGAAAAATAAAAAAGAGTCAAAAACAACTCGTGGTTGACTGGTTGCATTTGGCATAACCTCATTACCCTCACAATACATGGTCACCTGTCCGGTAACAACTCAGCAACCCGAGATGGCACAGAAATAACTTCTTTGAGTTAGAACATAGCTGGCCTTGGGAATAAGAAATCAGATCAAACATGGCGTAACATTATCAAAGGTTATAAAATCATCGGGATGAAGGAAACAGGGGGCACAGTCAATGCAGTCAATGTAGACAGATATATCACATTTTACTGCCTAGCTATACCTTCTTGTTGAAGGATGGCCACTCTGGTTTCTTTAGATATAAATTGTTAAACATCGCAAATTGATACTGGGTGAACACATTTGTTGTCAATTAAAAACACTTTTTAAAAAATCCCAAGCATTTTATTGCCTAACTTTAATAATTCATATTTTCAGACAAAGGCCCCCGAGCCTCTATTGGCTTAAAAGTCGTTTTAGGATAAATATGTTGACAGGCAACATAAGCCATATATATGAGTTTTATTGGAGGATTTTAATATACATCACTTTTCTAACTCCTGTCTCTTCAATTTCATGGAGGACGAGCCTCTGATAGAGACTTTACCACAACTTTGAGCAGAACAGAAATGGAGATCTCTTTTGTTCTATCTCGGCTGATCATAATCTACTATTCGCAGGTCTGGTAGATCAGTGTCTAAATTTACAGATGATAAAAGGGAAATACATAGTTGCGAAGATGGACCACTCCACATGGCTTTTATGGATCTTACATCAGCCTTTGATAGAGTTAATAGAAGTAAATTATGGGCAATCCTTCTTGGCAAGGAAATTGATAGAGAAATAGTTTGCTTCTTACATGATTTGCATAAGGACCTAACAACTGTGGTAAAATACGAGAAAGCCAGGAGTTGTAACACTCCTTTCAAGGTCCGGCAGGGGTGAGACAGGGGTGCACTCCACTGTTGTTCACACTGTCCATAAACAGGCTGGGACCCACATTAACCAGTGTTACTCTGTATAATACCAGAGTTTGGGATACCTAGGGGTGGTTTTCTTTAGGTAGGAACGAAATGTTTAGAGCATCCTTGTTTTCATTTCGGACTCAAGGATGTATTTTGTTCTAAGAAAACAGTGCTAAACATAGATCTACCCTCCTCACGTAATTATGTGAATTATGCGTAATTATGAATAATAAAGTGATAATGCCAAGTAATTGAGCTAGATTGAATTATAAAAGTTACTCCCACACCTAGACTGCGCCTGCTGTATGAAACCTGTGCCCTAAGTGCTGTCCCTGAGATCATGGGAAGATTAGTTGTGCCAGATGATCTTATTCTGCGATCTCTAATAAATTTGGACTTAAAAAATATTTTGGTCTTCCAGACCTCTGGAGGACCAGACCAAACACCCAAGCAATCAGCCCAAGACGCGACCTCACTGGACAAGAAAATCAGGTTGGTCCCTCTCTGACATTTAACGCCTGAAAATCCATTCCAGTGGACCCTCATGGCAAGCCTGCCTGACTTGTGTGGCCTTCCTGCTGCCTTGAGCTGCTGGAGTAAACTGAACTGCAAAAAAGAGAGTAAGAGGCTCATTTATCATAATGTTGCATCATCCTTGCACCACATAAGGGGGGAAGGGGGCAAGGTTGAAGCAACATTAAAGTCAGATATATCAAGCCACGCAAGGCCACCTATGCGTGGCGCTGCATGGCTTGATAAATCTGGAGTAATGTAAAGCAGTGCAAATCACTGCCTTGAACGACTCTGCATCAGGGAGGCATTTCATGAGTAGAGCGTGCATGTTCCTATGCATCCACCCATGGATTTTGGCGCATTCTGAGATTTACCACTAGTGGTAGATCTGGGAATGTGTCAAAATGCTATGCCTCCCCGGGGGAGGTGTAACAAGGAGAAATATCTTTATTACTCCTAGTTTTCTTCCTCTAGCTGTGTGTGCAACATATGATTATAAATACAACACATTCCTGCCCTTTCCCTTTCGCTGCGTGAAAGTATTATAAATATGCCCCTAAGTCCAAAGTTAGAACTTTTGACCAGGCGAATACACAAAAAGTATCTGGCTGATGAGAAGAGTTTCCCTGGCCATGTAATGTGGATTTCCCTGATTGGAGCTTTACGCACCAAAATAAACAGCTTCAGCGGAACCTTTCTCAATGCCTATTTGACTTTAAAAGGACTCGGGAAGATACAGCCTGCTGACTTGCCCCACTGGAGGATTCTGACATCCATTTCAGACTAAGTCAGAAGATAAAACCTTTGACCAGGACAAACCTGTTTGTCCTGTTTGACCCACACTCCACCTTTGTTACCCTGAAATTGCGCCTAGGTCCTGGTCACATGTTAACAGTACTTTCTATTGCTGGTTTCCTTTTTCTAGGCTCTTTTGCACTTCTATCTTTAAAATTTGATATCTCCAGTGGCCTTTACTTAATTTCTGATTTTTGGTGTTGTTTTGTTTATTGAATTCTACTCTGGTTTCATAAATTGAAGTGTGATTTGTATTCTATTGTGGTTTTGACTGCTTTGGTACTTTTACATGTTTTGCTCATTTTCTCTAAATTAAGCCTGTCTGCTCTGTGCCAGAGCTATCAGAGCTTAAGCTCAGGTTTAAATTATTGAAACCTTGAGTTGACCTAACAAGTTGGTGACGTCATTACTTGTGGTTTACTAATTTCCACCTCAATTCTTAAAATAACTGGAACCCACATACAAGAACTGACTAGTCAAGGATTACAGGATGGCCATCAGGTCATAGATTACACGAAAGCTGCTCCACTTTGTCATAGTGAGCCTGGTTTAAGTCTAGGAATTTCTGCTTCTCTGTGTAGTTTGCCCTATAAACTCAGCAGTGTGAGGAGTGCTAATTTTTCTTTATTTACCGTACTAGGTCTTGATGTGATTAAAGTACTCTTTTCTTAAAAGTAGTGCACTGGACCGGGCATGTTCTTATTGTGCCTATTTGATTTCTTGAGCTCTGAGTCTCTACTCGCCACACTACCTCTCTGAAATGCCATTGGCTACTCTCCCTCGCTAGCCTGAGAACCAAGTGCAATAATAGCGCACTTGGCCTAGTTTACAGAGTCATAGTTGGACAGACCCCAGGACTTCAGTGGTAATGGTTCAACAACCACAGTTGAGGCCCAGTTACCCCTGCTTGGCATGCCCCCCCCCACCCCCACCTGGCTGGGCTGTGCATGAAACGCACTATTTAGATCTATTGGAGGTCTACATCTGCATACTCTGCAGCCTCCTTCTGACAAACATTCCTTTCTAAAATGCCTGTCATGTTCAGAAGACTTTATAGAGTTATATGTCTCTATGTTTGGAATTGAATGTGGTCATATAGAATTGAGTGAGTATGTCATGCTATTTTAATATGGAATGGTAGGGGGTCATGTTGACGGAATGTAGAATGTTAGGGGTCCCATGGAGCTGGGCCCCGCGCTTTCCTCGCCAGGGAGCCTTATTAATGACATTAATAAATAAACCAATGTTCATTTAACACCAGCTTGTACCATCCCCTCCTTTCACTCTAGCAGGAGTGTTTTAGTAATGAGAAACACGCATATAAAATGACAATCAAATGGGCGTATTATAAAGCAACAACTCTGCACGTTGTGGCTAGAGAAGTAACTGCACGGTATTATTTGCGTTCGGTTTTTATTCTTTGCAAATAGTTTTATAATAAACTGACCCCTGACACAAACAGAATAACAAATTAAGTAAAATCTGAAGGACAAAAGCCAGTAGATCAGTCAATGTCGTCAAGACACATTCTCAAAATCACTTCAGGCTAAACGCTGAATTTAATGATGTGCGGCACGTTCCGTGAATCCCGCATCCTTGTCGCTGTTCTCCTGGGGTCCAGTTCAGCAAACACAACCGGTGATGATGATGTTTTGTTACATATTTTCAGCTAACGGGATCTTCAAAGAGAGACTCGCTGTTTCATCAGATTCTCCTGTATTTACAAATTCAGTCAATTACTGACAGTTCAATTACTATATTGTAAATTTGAAGAATATATAACTGCTTCAAATGTCTACTTAATTGAAAAATAAGAGTAAAAATAGGAAGGGCTGCTGGTAAGACATTATCTTATTTTCACTTACCATGTCAATGCTTCACAGGGTAAACAATGAGGACCATGCCCCAAAAGAGTACATCAAACAGCACAGGAATGAACAATTCACTGAATTATTCCATTTTATCACAATTGATTAGCTTCTCATGCGAGGAGTGCATCCATTTCTAGTTTATCCTAAAGCATGGCTAAATAATAATAAAGGGGTTATTTAAAACAGTCCCACCCTGCCTTTGTTCTGTATTAAACGGACCTGTGTAGAATTCACACAGTCAAATTGGGGGAGTGCAAATTTCACATAGCCTGGCTTGCGAATGGTATTGCAATTTGCAACAAGACTTATGTGGGCTCAGCAAAATGACCTGCCTAACAAATATTATAGGGCAGGCTAAAATTTACGACCCCTGCACCATGATTTGCCAAAATTGCAGTGATGAAGACACAGCAGACCTCTGGCCCTGCATTTGATTATCCGAGACTGCCGACATGGTTACTAATGTAGCAGGTGTCCCAAGGGTGCAGCTTACCTTGCAAACCCTTCCAATTTCCCCTTTGTGAAGCTGTTACCACCCCATCTCTGTGGTCGGTGGCTAATCAAGGGTTTATGATTGCACAAGTGATCACAAACCATTGATACATCCCTTTCCCAATTGCAAATAGGAGGAAGATGCCCATTTCATGTCCCCTTCTGTTTGTGATTCCAAAGGGTTCCTATCTAATCCTACCCAAAATGACTGGATTTATATATTGGGTTCAGATTTACAAAGTGTACACAGCGCAGAGCAGCAAGTAATGTTGCTGCACTGCGTTGCCTGACTAGGAGAGAGCAGAATGCACCACATGTAAGAAGTGGAGCAGTTCTGATCTATCCCTGCGCTAGCACCCTTTTGGCAGCCATGCACCAGCACAGGTACCCTTTGTCTAATAGTGCAATGGAAAGGTTGCCTGCGTTGTGGTCAGGACAGTTTTGTAAAGGAAAGGGTCCCATCCTTTACAAAAACTATGCTGCAAGGCACTGTTGCTATTGGTATGTGTGTTGTAGAATGTAGCAAACGTTCAACCTGGAAAACATATGAGGAGAAATGAAAACATTTCTCCTCATTATGCCTGCTTCAGGGAGGCACAGAAGTTTGGTGCAAATGCCTGTCTACAATTCTTTGTAGCTAGAGATTTGCGTCAATTTCCATGGGAGGTTGCATGAGAACACCCATGCACCACCAATGGAACTTCCTCTTGAAACAAAGTAATGCAAAGCAGCTCATTGCAATGCGTTTAGTTACTTTGGGTTACAATCCAGCGTAAATCACGATTTGCTTTGGATTGTAAATCCACCAGTTGACTTTGCATCAGTAAACTTGACTCAAAGTCTTTGTAAATCTGGACCTTTCTGTTTTTGAATCACACTCTCAATGAACCTATACTGGGAGTGCACATCAATACTAAAATTCATAATCACTAAATAAATATCATCGTTGCCAACAGGATGCTATTAAATGCTCTATAAATGATCAGAGAGGATTCCTGCAAAAAACCTGGATGGGGAGTTAAATTAAGTAAGTAAACCCATATAACTATGTGCCTTATGTAGTGCATTATGGGGCATTAATGCCAGCAATCACAGTTAATTATATATATATTTTAAAAAATGATGTGATTACCTAAGATTTGATCAATATTCTGGTGTTTATGAAACCTGACTGCAACCACAGCTGCACCAGGTTGATTGCTATTTTGAGATGAGAAGGCGTCTTCTGTAGTCTACTGCCTAAGTCATGTCACAGTACACTCACCCATGTGTGTGTCCTTTGGAGGATATACCTGAAGTGTTACGTAGTTTCTAAGTTTTGAATATACCCAGGCTTTTCATGACTGCATATGGCATGAAAAGTGAGTAATGTAATACGCGTTCAGAAAGCATTTTTCACTAATTCAGTGATAAATCACTAACTGAGAGAGCGGTAGCCACAAAATGGAAGTGCTTCAGTCATGTTTAGAAATGTCAGAAGGATGGTATTCAAATGTTGGATTTTGAGAGAGGACTGATATTTGACCATTCCATTAGCACCATCAGCTATGTAGATGAGAAACCAAATTCCGTAACTTCTACTTTCTAAATCTGATTTTGCCTCTAAAACTGTGGGTTTTTGCTAAAACTCAAACAAAGCAAAAAAACTAGAGAAGATTTGGTAGGGCCTGAATTGTTCAGTCACCCTCTCTTCACCCGATGTAGCATAGGGTTGGTGCAACGCAAGTGTTGGAATGTACACACACAGCATTAAGGCCCAGATTTACTATGATTTTGCCTCGGTGCAGCTTTGATAAAAACATTTAATCCATTTATTAAAAAGCTACTTTGCATGACATGGCTTTGGGTGGTTTAGTAAATACAAAGTAACACAATGCAGTGCATAGCTCCTGCATTGTGGTGTTTTACTTAGGGTAACTGTTCCTATGCATCCACCCATGGTTTTTGATGCAAATTCTGATATACAAAGACTTGTAAACCTGAGTTAGCCCCAAAATGGTGCGCCAACCCGACATAGGTGTACTAAAGCAAAATATCTTAATTTCTTCTTGTTAGTTCCTCTTTCCATGTGTACAGTATTCCGCAGCACACACGGAAAGATGAATGTGCCTCTAAGGGTTGTTGTTGTCCAGAAAGATACCCCTACCCAAACAAAAACAATCCTGCCCGTAACAGAGGTACCCATGCAGTATGGTGCAAGGGCACCTCTGTTGGCGCTAGGCAGCACAGAGTTCGCCAGTGAAGGGAGAGAGCACAAATTCTCCATATCTTTGTAAATATGGAGTATTTCTGTTCTCTCCCTTTCACGCAACATGATGCGACAAGTTCGCTTGATAAGCTGCATTGCATTAATTAATAGTAAATGTGCCCCTCAATGTGGGTTGCCTAAACCCTTTAACATGATTTACCAGCTATGAAATGACTCTATTTTAAGCCTTAAACACTTTTAGGTGTGAGCTCCCAGCATTGCATCTTCTGATGGCGATTGACTCCTGCATATTCCTGAGCATCACTTAGCCCTAGGAAGTTGTCTAGACTACACTACGTGGCAGAATGGGGCTTGAATAAAAACAGGAAGTTAAGAATAAAATTGCTATTCACCGTTGGCAATTTTCGGTCCAGGACATAGACAGATAGTAATAAAAAATGTTATTGACTTTTGCTGAAGCACACATTTTGATACCTGTTAGATTCCTATGAAGAAAAACGTCCTAAGAATGTGTTGATGAAATAAAACTAAAATAAATCTTTCTATGAAAATGAAGTGGTGCTAAACTTGTGCGACATTCCAGTATTTTTTTGTTGGTTAAAATATTTTTAAGCACTTATATTATGTGATTCTTTAGGTATTTGAACGTCACTCTCCACTTTTTAATATTGTAAAGCAACCTTCATTAATTTGATTAACTGAGATTTTTCACTTAATGCTGTTCAAACGTGTGTGAGCTGCTATACTCCTTCATTGTAGCATTCTTGGGACCATGTCAACAAAACAGCTGTCACAGTATTTCCATTGTTATCGTCACGAGCGCTATCTTAAAAACAGTGTCAGCTGAATTTCAATTTGTCAGTGATAAAATTTGCCCGAGGTGTCTTAATTTGTTTTACAAATATTTATTTAACCACCGATGGCAACAATGCAAAATGCATTATTTGGTGCGATATGGTGCTTTCATCAAGTGCTGCACAATTTATCTCCTGGCAAATTAAATTTCTCTTGATAGCTTTTACTGCTGACTAACTCTAACACTAATCTCTTTAGAGGACACAGCCATAAATGCAGACAAATCGAAATATTCTCAGTGCAAAATGTTTTCATGATTCATAACTCATTAACTGTGTCTCTGGCATGTGGCGTTGCCTTCCAGAATTTTAACTGATACACAAAACATCTTAGATTTGGCGAAAATGGGAGTTTGCATTATCATTCTAACACCAGTTCACAAGGTCTAATCTAAAAAAAAATCTTTTTTTTTTATAACATTTCTGCTCAGGCCGTACATCTCTTTTTAACATTTTCAGAACCATTTTTACCTATACCATAAATCCTCATATCAGATTCAAATACCTAATTTTGATTTCATTCATTAAATCTAAAAACTTTCTTAAAAAAACAAAAAAATTAACTGTTGGTTGATATTCTGGATTATTTCACCCCCATCCTATCTTTCCATTACATTGATGTAAAGGTTCGCTACAATGCTCCTTTAAAGTAGTCTTCCGCAGGACTTACTTCCTTTAGTAAGTTTTTCCCTAAAGGCTGGGTACACATCCCACATATGTAAAAATAATCAAATGACTATTGTATCTCAATTTGCCTTTGTTCCTCTACTATAACAACCGGACCGTTTTAAAGCTCTAATATTCATCAAAATATTCATAAGTCCTTTATGTCATATACTTTTTCTACAGCAGACATCACCACAACACCTTTTAATTTGCTTATAATTGCATTGCACTGTTTAATTTTTATGTTATCAAAAACAAGGTGAAATGCTTGAATTAATCTTAGCCACTGGCAATCTTTCAGGCAGCATCCTAATCCATTGTTTGTGGGCCACCATGCCACCTCTGTTTGGAGCCAGCCAAATCAAATGAGTCTTGACCCTGCTTCAATGGGAACAGTCCAGCCTGAACTGCCAGGTTAGTCCCTCCGTGAACTGGAACACAAGCAACCCATGACTGGTTTCACCCTTATCAGGGGTCATTAGCTAGGAATAGCTAAGTTCCAGTGGCACAGTGAGCATGGGACCCTTATCAAGATAAACCCATCACACTTAGGGCATCAAAAACAAGGTGATGAATGTAATGCTTGAATTAATCTCAGTCACTGGCAATCACTCGACCGAATGCAAATCGATAATTTTTCACCCACAATGCAACATCAGTTTGGACCCAGCCATATGAAAGTTAGTATTGACCCTACTCCAATAAGAACAGTCCAGCCCAGTCCAGGTCCTTTCTGAACCAGGGCAAAAGTAACCCATGACCAGTTTTGCCATTATCAAGGGCTCATCATCCAGGAATAGTTGGGTTCCAGTGGAACAGTGAGCACAGGACCTATGCCTGGGCATACCGTCACACTTAGTGCATCACATTGAAGTATACCAAAAAGTGATGGATGGAACGTTTGAATTAATCTTACTCTGGTAATTGCTCGAGCTGCATCCCTGTCTATAGTTACGTTGCACACCATGATACCTCAGTTTGGACCCAGCCGTATGGAAATCAGTTCTGAATCTGCTCCAATGGGAACAGTCCATCCTGAACTGCCATGCCAGGTCGTCCCTGAACAGGAAGAGTAGCAACCCAGGACTGGTTTCGCCCTAATTAGGGCTCATCAGCAAAGTATAGTTTGGTTACAATGCCCAGAGGTGACTCCATGCATACTGTGCCACTGGAATATGGCCCCAATTAATTACCAGTAACTGAGATTAACTCAAGCTTTCCATCCATCAATTTTTTGCATACTTCATTTCATTGTTAGGCAAAATCAAAATCATATTTCATGAAACAACATTTTTTCTCCAATGCTGATAAAAAAAGAGGGTTGCCGAACATTAAGCTATAATGAAACAATACTAAATTCACAAAAGCAAATTTGTATTTATAAATAATAGTCTAGCATTCTGGCATTATAGCATTCTATGGGACTGACATACTTTGCGATAAAGGTAATTTCCCAATTTCTTACTTTACCTATGCCAGATATCCAGATGTCCACCCTTCAATGAGCCTAACTATCAAAATAATAGTATATTCCTTAGCAGATGACTAAAAAGCAAAAAGCTAAAGTCTAGAGGAGACCTTCTCCATAAAATGTAGCTGTCTGTTTTCCACCCAATTTGAGATGACTAAAAATTGAATATTTTAAACTACAGCCTAGCTAAGCTAGCTAACGATTTCCCAATACAGTATTTAAACCTACTTTCTGCAACTCAGCTAATGTTTTCATATTAAAATTGAGAGATCGACTGGAAAAAATGTCTGAAAGTTGCCTAGATAGTCAAAAGACAGGATGGGATATGACAGTCAACTATGTATCCTAAAATATTCAAAAAAACCTTTTTTATAAAAAAATAAAGAAAAGAAAATCTACTGTTTTATGGGGTGCATTGCTCTCCGATCAAAGAGCCACTCCCGGCTTCCTTAAGTTGCTTCATATAAGCACCACAATCTTATTTTCTACTAGTAAAAAAACTTACATCACAGAGAACTGATTTCCAAAATAACCAGGCATGGTAGTATTAACCAGAACCGCTTTCCTCAGTAAAACACTGCAGGAATATCTTGGGGCTTCACGTCACCGATTCTGCTCTAAATTCTATTTTGTTTGGAGACAGCATCTGGGCATTCAGTACACCTTATATGTTCTCCAAAGATATTGACATTTTCACATCAGTATTGAGAAATTATGGCAATTCTTTCCCAAAATGTCCAAATAACAACGTTGATTTCAACTTCTGTCTCAAATTTCAAAATCGCACACTCATACCTCTCTGCTTTAGGATGCCATACTATTTAACCCAAAGTGACGGCAGCACTAGAAGTTGAGACTTGTTACGTCAAAATGCAAACCATGTGACACATTTTGCTTCACTCTCTAGCACTCCATTATCCAGTGTGGCAATCATGTAGCACTTGCACAGACTATCATACCCAATACCGACACTATAACACCCTTTTAATACTGGCCTAATGGGTCATAGAAATTATCAGGAAATGAACATACAACACTCTCCTAGTGTAGATGTTGTTCAGCTGCTTTCAACTTTACATACCTATAGGCCATTTCCAATGTTAAAGAGTATTTCATGTTTTTTTGGAGGCAGCAGTCATCTTGGAAGAACCATTATCACTATATTTCATGATGGGTTAAAGTATATAGAACTCTTTTTGACCATCTAGCTACCATACGATAGTATGCCTACACAAACCTTGTGCTTCCCCATGACCACATGCTATATCTTACCTGTTATCGCCAAATGTATATGAACCAGCCATACAAACAAATGTGGGAGAATGTACCCATGTATCTCACCCAATCTTTTTCAGTGGAGGAAAAAACACTTAATATATATTGGTGACGTGTGTCACTATATTTCATTTTGCTTCACTAATTCACATAACACAAAGATATCAGAAGTGTGGTTTCCATGTTAAGTTTGATCATAGTTAGAGATGTTTATGTTATGGTTAGTTATAGTTACAGCTTGTTCACTTAAGTTGCCCATAGTCAATGTAAGCCTCAGTTAAATAATTTCTGCCAGCACTGAAACTGTGCTTTTGGCTGCTGTTTGTTATCTCACTCTCTATTCTCATTTCAGGAGGCTAACAACAATAGTTTGAATAGTGAATGAATTTATTTGTCTGCATGAGAAAATGTATTATTGGTAGTTTCACCGTAACTGAATAATTGGTTTCATGCACCTGTGCAAAGGATGGTCAGACCGTGATGTTTCAGCCAGTGTGAGATTTCTTCTGAAGCCCATGCAGCTGTGAGCTTCCTATGTGTGATGCCTGGGAAAGGAGAACAAATACATCATATAGTGAAATGCTAAATTTGATTGGTTTCTGCCTTTTGGGAACTGTAGGAAGTTGTTCTATGCCTGAGAAATTGCATGTTTAATTATGCGTTGCTGAGTTAGTCAGATTCATGTTTCTCCTGTCCACCTCTGAATGCAGATGCTCCTATCTACTCTTTCAAGAGCAGATACCTCTTCCTCTTTTGAGACGCCATACTACATTTTGACCCGCTCTTAGAATTTGACTTTCAAGCAAATCTATTCTTCCTTGCCTGATTGAACTTTCACTTGATTCTGCCTTTAGAGGCTTTCCTTGCTGACACCTGCTGCCGAATTTTCCACAACACCTCTTGAAGCTCTAGTTTGGTTTAGGGAATTTCCCTTCAGTGGACCTGTATCATACTCAATTTGCATAAGACTGTCTTTAAAATGCTTGCCTTCACATTTGCTATTTTGACCTGCTTTGAATTATATAGTATCAACTTGTAACAGGGTGTTTATTAATTTAAGACTAATCCGGCTAATTTGACTTTGTAATTTTGCTAATCTGTTAATAAACCTTCATAGTTTTCAAATCTAATACTCTGTCATTAATATGGTGCAAAATGTGCTTCACTGTAATTGAGCTGTTGCTGAACTGTTGATGTTAAACCTCAATTTGAGGCAAAGGTCCTTCCAGCCGATTACAGCTTGTCTTTGAATTCACATCAAAGGTTTGAATGGTGCAAACCCCATCTTCCACTGCTTCAGATATAAATTGAAAGTTAACAAAGTAATGAAAACCAAAACTGTTTTTTTTTATTCAAACAATTTCTGGCACTAATTACTAAATAGATCCAATATTGTTCTCCAAGATATCTCTTTTTCAACATTACCTCCTCTTTAATTCACCTGATCTTTTTTTGGATCTATCATCCTAAGTCATCTGGGGCATGTCTCTTTTCTAAATAATGATGGAACATATGGAAATGTAACCTCTTCATACAGATCACTCACCTATGTTCAACAATACAAACTTGTATCTCCCTTTCTGTTTCACGCACAAACTAAAGGCAATTGATGACACATACCACATTTGCAGTTCTACATTTCTGAATGCCTGATATTATGTATAAACACTTCCCCTTCTCTCTGAAATAGCTGCAGAGCCTAAAGGGAACCAAAAGCTGCCCTGGCAACAATCTTCAAACCACTCTATGCTAAAATGTTCAAAACAGCCTCCACCCCTTGCCTTCTCTTTCTTTCCAATCTCTCTCTCTCTCTTTGCCATTTGTGCCTGCTGCCATTAACTATGGGAGCTTGAACGTGAGGCAGCTGTCTTCAACCTGTGAGAACAAACAATTTAGGGGCATATTAGCAAGACCGGCGATAAAATTATCGCCGTTTTAGCGGCAGGAAACTGCCGCTAAAGCAGCGATAATGGGCTTGCTAATATGCGTTATGGAATTCAATAGAAGCCCAGGTTAGATGTCCTGCACATCTAACCTGGGCTTCTATTGGAATTCTATAACGCATATTAGCAAGCCCATTATCGCCGTTTTAGCGGCAGTTTCCTGCCGCTAAAACTGCGATAATTTTAACGTGGGTTTTAGTCCAGTGGCTTCAGCCTCCAGGGGCAATATTCAATGTCTAAATTGCCAATGCAGACCTGAGCAAGACATTACAAAAAACATGCCCATCAGATGTCTGTTGCTCCACAATGTGTACTTATTCTCTTTTTCTGAACCTAAATTCCGATCAGCATGTATGAGATGGTTATTGTTCAGCCTCTGTTCTAACAAGGGTCTCTGTATCCTTTCACCTTCTATCAAATTAATGGTGTGCCATGTTCTTCAGGTGGCTTTCTTTAAAATAATAAGTCATAACAAACAAATATTTTCTCATGTTGGTGATTTTCACTTGGTTGGATTTTCTATTATATTTTCTATCCCATTTTATTGCATTTCTGATTAATCTTTGTGGGTACCTCATGACCAATAACTTTGAGATTCCTTCATTTGCATGAGAAAAACAATCTCATACACTTGTAAAAGTTCTTACTAAAATCAAAAATTGGCCAAAGTGAAGGTGCCCCTTTTGGCTTTTTGGATAAACAAGGTTGTAGTACAGTAGCATATTTCTATCAGTGGATTTAATACATACATCTCTTGTAAATTTGATATTCTCTTCCTCAATCCAAATGTGAGTTTTTCACTAAATAAGATTACAAGTACACAGTAATTCTGTTTTTTCCATCCCCTTTTGAACATTGTGTGAAATGTGTGTAGGGAGAAAGCACTACCCTGAGTTTTGCAGCTATTAGCAAGGGACAACATGAGGTGTTACAAAGGTATCTCCAATTCTGAACCGCAGAACACCTAATGTTGCAGGAAGACCGCGAGAAAGCATAATTACCCCCATGTTTTGGACTGATGCTGCTAGTTTTTTTTTCACTCTGTGCACTGCTATACTGCTAATCAGCTCCAGTTCATGTGCTCTGAGCCCTCAAATATGGTAAAATTGCCAAACTACAATTTGCATATTTAACTTTCCTATAAGACAGTAGTATACGATGCAGAAATACACACATGACATAGAAAATTAAATATCACCTGTGGACTACAGCACTTATTGTGCAATCCATTAGTGTGAGAGGGAAAACATGCCTTGAGGATTACCAGTGTAGACTAATTGCTGCAGTTTAAAACTGCAGTTCAACTTGTCACAATAACTATTTTTGACAGGGAAAACCTCTACTTTTAAATTTTCATAAGTCACCCACATGGATCATGGTGGTCTGTGCAGATGTGTTACTTGTGCTAAGGGGAATGTGAGGGAGAGTGGCATAGCCATGGATGACCACTGCAGAAAGTGAGCCTAGGACTCATGGAAGCGGTCCAGCTAGGTCTGGGTGTGGCTTATGGTGTTATCCAGTGAGCTCCTACTCTGCCCCCTTCTCCACCTCGCTCCAACGGCCTTAAGCTACTTTGTTCAGCACATGGAATTTGAGATCATCAAATAAAGTAGTGAGTAATCTCTAACTTTTGACCAGCAACAATATATTTTGTCACAAAAGAGTTCTTAGCTGGTGCTTGAAGGTTTAGGGGTGTGAGAGTTATTCTTTCTTTCCCTCTCACTTTCATTGTTGTGAACTCTATTTTGTGAACTCTATTTTCTTCACGGCTGGGCTGGCTAAAGAGACATTAAGGAAATTACTTTTTGGTTGATTGATTGTTGCAACTAGTCCATCTAACAATTTCTTGAAAAAGAAATAATCCTCTGTTTCGGAAGAAGTCGCAGTTGTCTTACCTGAAGTATTAGTCTCCTATTAAGAACTTCCTTTGTTGTTTAAAATGGAGACAGTTACTGTTATGGATCAGGTTTCTGATGGGGCATGCATGTGGGTCTTTCATCCTCTCCCCTGCCTCCATATGCCACTGAGTCCAAGCTGCCCACAACCTTCGCTCTTCATCAAAGTTAAGTCCAGTACATAGATCTTCTGGCTCCGAAGAAGTAGGGACCGGTGCAAGGGAATTTGATCCATATCTGAGTACTTTGATATGTGGAAGTAATGATCTAAAGTTGTGCCCTAAGGAGTCAGATGATGCACCACCAGGTCTTGTTCAAACAGTTGTATTGCATCAAACTCTGCAAGTGGCCCGCTTGACAATCAGGGGCAGGATCTAAGCCCTGTTTGGGAAGATCTCCTTTTCTAAATTACATGATTTCTATGAAAAATCTCGCTTAACCCTATGGTGAGGGACCATGAAATAAACTCTCTTGTTAGGAAGCAATTCAAATTCTTTAAGATATCAAGACGGGGGAATCAATTGCCTTCAGTATAAGAGAACAAGGCTAAAGGTAGCTGAACTCAGAAAAGAGGATAGGAAGTGGATTAATCTGAGGGAAGCTGCCTCCTCCAATAATCCACACAAATATTGGACTTTAATAGTGCAATTCTGCGACTCTAGAGCCACTGCCCAAACAATCCTGATATCGGATGACGTCTGGATACAGTATATTTTTGCACTGTATTCCTGTAACTCAAATAGAAGTGGTTTGCTTTTTTTAAGTATTGAAGCAGATTCCATGAAATCATATGGCTTGCCTTCTGGTAAGGAGATTGAAGTATTCATCAAAGGTGCAAGAACATCGGGTGCTATGGGCCGCAATGAATTTCCAATGGCTCTCTGTAGTATGTTGCCCATGCGTTCAACCCCTACGTGTGCATTGTGTGATGTCATGAATCATGAGGGTGGGCGACGATGATCTCGTAGCTCATGAGCAGACAGTTGGAGTCAGTTGTGGAATGGTTCATAGCTGTTCCTGGCCGAAGTTTGTGAGATGAGGTGTTTACTTGAAATCCAAATAAACGACATCTGAAGACAACCACTGTTTCGGTGTGGTTTCCACACACTCATTAAGCAGGAGGCTTCTTTATTTGCGATCTTCTTATGCCCATTGTTCTAGCACTGCAATCTGTCTGGTGATATTCCTCCCTCCTAGAAGGGAAGAATTATTGTTCCCCTTTATAAAAAAGACAAGCTATAGACAAATTGCCCTTCTGGATTCAACAGGAAAATTATTTGCCAAAAGCATTTTACTTCCAAGAATGAGCATTTGGTAATACCATCATACCTGTAGAGCAGGCTGGATTTTTAAAGAATTGTTGTACTCTTGACTACATTACAGCCTTACAAACCGTTATATAGACGTATCCCCAGTCGATGGGCATACCCATGTATTCCGCATTTATTAATTTCTCCACAGCATTTGACAGGGTATACAGAGGGACGCTGTGAAAAAAATTGTCAGCGCTAGGCATTCCTGCCCATCTTTTATGGCTAACAATTGCCCTTCATTCTTCTACTTGGACTCAGGTTTTGATGAGAGAGAATCAAGGCATGTCAAGAAGAGTGGTGATGCAGAAGTGTTTAAAGCAGAGGTGCCTGGTGCTGCCACTTCTATTTTCACTTTATACTTATGATTTACCCCACAAAGTTGGTCTAGTATATGGTGACTCCCCCAAACTAGGTCTAATGGAAAGTTAGTTGTCTTTTATATGCTGATGATGTTATTTTGCTTGATCTAACTCCAATAGGTCTCCAAAGACATCTGTTTGCTCTGGAAAATTATGCATAGGAACATTATTTAAGAATAAACTCTTCTAAGAGTAAAGTTCTGACTTTTAGAAAGAAGGAGGTTAAAGACAGACAACATTTTAACAGCTTCTTGGGGAGTGTTAAAGTGGAAGTAGTGCTATCTTGGTAGGATCTTTTCAAGTAAGTGAAAGTAAGGCATTGTCCCAGGCCTTTGCACGTGTCCTATCGGTTTACAAGGCAAAGGTCCTGCCTACCTTGAGTTATGCATGTGAAGTGATGAACATGCAGCATTGGTCTTTTTTTGAGATAGTAGAGGGACACACATGGCGACAAATTTGTAATTTGAATTAATTTGGCCTCTCTATCTGCTCTACATCTTGAATTTGCGTTACCCTCAACAGTTGTGCTGGCTATGGCAGCTGTTTTGAGGTGGGGAAACAGTTTGCTGGGAGGCAAAATGGGGTCTATTCGACCCGCATTAAATTAGGAAATTTTTCACATCATGAGAGAAAGAAGTGCTCTTTATTCTCCTTATATTAAAGCATTGTAAATGTTTGAGATTGTTCAGAATGGGGATTTACCATTTCCAAAACCCTTTCTACAAAGTTTAATAAAAAAATCACTGTATATGGTAAGTAGGAAAAGAGATATTCAACTCGGCTCACAGCATGTGAGGAATAAGATCATAATAGAAGGAAGTATCTGTGAAAGCCCCAAACCCTACCTTCTATGGAATCTTCCACATGGTGTTTGGAGAATCATTTTGTTATTAAGGCTAAATCTGCTCCCTTATGAATTATTACAGGAGCATGGGAAAATATTCCGAAGGATGAGAGGTTTTGTGATCTTTTCCTCAATCAGTCAGTCAGTCATGATTAACTTTATTCGGCTAATTAAAGCCATCAAAGTGCAAAGAACAAAGCAGAACAAATCGAATCTACAATCATAAAATACATAGATATAAAATCAATTAAGATCTCCCATCTCATGACAATATAGCAAAAACCCATAAAACAATTATTAATCCTCGTAGAGTCCTGCTCCACGCAGAATTAATTTCTACACTACAATAGAATACACTCCATTGAGTAATACAACACTTCATACAAGAATGGGCACACCTCGAAGATCCATAACAGGGAAAATGGCAATGAAGATAAAAATACAGCCCACCAGCACATAATTAGGCATGGAAGTAAAAGTATAAATAAGATAAAATTAGCCCAGCTTACGCTTGTCCGACTTTGAATATAAAAACATAAAACAAGTTTTTAAATAGCATGATTCAAAGCGGTATCCACACAGGAGTTCATAAATGACCTATTCCTATGCCTAATTGCTCCTGTTAGGAAACTTGCTACCCCGAAGCAAACCATAGGTGACGCTAGCATTTGTAGATATACCAGCGCCGGCCTAACTTGTTCAAAGTTACAGCCTCTTAGCAAAGGAATAATAAATTTTCTGCGCAATGAATTGTAATATGCACAGAAAAATATTATGTGAAGAGTGTTCTGGTCCGAGACATTATCGCAAGGACAAGGATTTAGTGTTCCTTCTTTGAAATACCCTTTCGGGAAGGCAAGGAGCCAGGGAACCATATTCAGCCTAAATCTTATCAAGACAAATAGATGATACGATTTGTTTATATAAGATAAATATGGTTGCATCTGTCGACCCAGGCTCAATATAACAAATCTTCTCACCATAGGTTTTTCCAATTCGTTCTCCTCCCGTATTGCTCTTCGTTTGTCCAAAAACTGCTGCTTGAGGTCTCTAATGGCCGGTTTACCCAGTGCTGTGGGGCTCAAAAATAAATCCGGGCATCCAAGAGTTTCCATCTGGTCCTTAATGTATCTAAACCACGGAATATCTAACACCTTTTCTAGGGTAAGGCAATCTTGGATGATCAGTTGGTTAAGATTTGGAGTAGGTTGTGCCCAAATTCTCAGCCAACGCAACAGAGGGGCAACTGCGATCTGATCCGAGATAAACCCTGCACCTAATTCCTCGTGTATGCTAAAAATTGGCATGGAAGCAGGGACCGAGAGCAATCTACGCAAAAAGGTATTTTCGGGCCCCTGGATTTCTCTGCCATCTGTGTAACCCCAAATGTCACTCCCATAAGTCGCCATGGGAAGAAACTTAGCATTATAGATCTTCATAAGTGCGGGGAGTGGTTTTGAACCTATTCTTTTTGCGAAGTCTAAAATGGCTCCCGATGCTCTAGCTAATACATTCCTTTTGTGTGCACGCTGCGTGCACCAAGAGCGCCGGTCATCAAAGAGTACCCCTAAATATGGAAAGGCTGGGACTTTTACTAACTCTAGTCCCTTGCAATAGAATTTAACCTTCATAGCCCTCTTTGAACCTATGGACATGGCATGTGACTTTTTAAAATTAATGATTAAATCCAATGACTCCATGAAGTCAATAAAACAATTTAAAAGCGTTTTCAACCCTCTTGCAGTCCTGGCCACCAACACCGCATCATCTGCATACAGAAATGCGGGAATCATTTTGGTGCCGGCTCTAGGGATGTCTTTACAGCAGGAAGTCAGAGAATCCCCTAACTTATTAATATAGAGGGTGAACAGCAGGTGGGCCAAAATGCACCCCTGCCGGACCCCTCTTTTTACAGCCCAGGAGTCAGTCAGGCTGCCATCTTCATTAAAGCGCACTGCCGCTGTTGTATTTTCATGGATGGCTGCCAAAAATGAAATCACGTCAGCGTCCAGCCCTATATCTTGAAGAATTACCCAAAGTTTTGATCTATTGACGAGGTCGAAAGGCGAGGTTAAATCCATAAATGCCAAATGGAGGTCCCCGCGCTTTACAACTGTACACTTCCCTATCACCAAATGGAAATTAAGGCATTGGTCCAGCGTACCTTTCCCCTGCCTAAACCCATATTGGAGATCGGAAACTATACTTGCTTGATCGAGCCACTCTGTTAGGCATGCCAGGACAACTTTCCCCATAATTTTGGCCGCGGAGTCAAGGAGCGAGATAGGCCTAGAGCAGGCCGGGTCGTCCCTTGCACCCTTCTTAAAAATCGGTATGATAACCGCCTTGGCCCAAGACAGGGGAAAAAAAGACAGACAGGCTGCATTGAAGACCTGGGTTAAAATCTTAGCCCATAACTTAAGACCTGCCTTATAAAGGTCAGCCGGTACTCCATCGGGGCCTGGAGCTTTCCCCCCTAAAGTTGATGTAATCGCCTTATTAACTTCATCAATGGTAAAAACAAGGTGGTGACTTACACAATCACTAACTGATGACCCTGCAGAAATTCCGGGGGTCACATCGCTATAAACTTTCCCAAAATGTTGCACCCACCTCTCTGCAGGAACTAGGCAATCTTTACTGGAGTTTGGTGAATCGTCAAACAATGGACTGTTTATGACAGACCAAAATCTAGAACTGTTGGCCAGCACACTGGCCTGACTGAGCTCCTCCCACGCCAACTCCCTTAGTTGCCTTTTCCGCCTTTCCACTGCAAGTTTATAAGCCCTTCTTGCATTCTTAACCCGTGCGGCTACCCTAGGTTTTCGCTTGAGTTCCTGCATAAGTTCCTTATGGGTATTCATACAGGTTTCATCAAACCATTTTTAAAATTTTGGGGGCCTTAATCTGCAGGATGCAGTTAAATTCAAAGCAACCTGCCTAGTGATTCAGTCAAAGGCATCAAGGACAGATAGTGGTTGGGAGTCATCCGCTAAACAAATCCCAAACTCCTGAGCACAGCTAGTAATTAAACTGTCAATGAAACTGTCAGGGGTAATCCTTTCCCACCTTATTCTACGTGCTTGGTCTATGGGCACGATATTATCATTAATAAGTTGAGTCATGGTCCTTCCTTTGTTTACAGCATGTATATTAAGGTCCAGTGTCAGTGGGTTGTGATCACTAAAACAATTTTTTGTTGCGCTTAGTGCGCCTAGTGTCGACATCAATGAAGAGGAGAAAAAAATGTAGTCAATTGTGCTGTGACGGCCATGACCAATGTATGTAGGTACGGGGGCTATCCTATCCGACTGCGCAGGGCAAATCAAGTTATGGGTTGATAAAAAACTTTCTAAAAAAGTACCGGAAGAGGTATGTTCAAAATGGGTTAGGCCCATAGGGCCATAATCCTCCTCCACCCTTGCTAAACAATTAGTATGGCAAACGTGAATATTAAAATCTCCCAGAACTAATGTATCATAGTGTGTTTCAGTGCTGTCACCATAATTGCCCAAAAAACCATTGAGGGCTCTAAGATGCTCTAGCTCATCAATTCTAGTGAAAGAATTATAAAAATTAACCACTAGAAGAGTTGGCAAGTTCTTCCCTGTCAATTCTACTGCTAGAATATGGGGAGAACATGATTCAATCAACTTTGCTTTGTAGGACAACTTGAGGTTAATTATCAATAATAACCCCCCCTTGCCCTACCCATGCTGGATGGTGTAGCAAATTTGCAAAAAGATGTAAACCATCCAAATAGTAAGTTTCATTAGCTTCCCACGTTTCCTGAAGAGCTATAATATGATGTGTGGCAAGGAACAGTTCCCAACTAGCATCGCCCTTTTTTGCCCTTAAGCCAGCAATATTCCATGTTAAAACTTTCATTATACCTCCATCAATTATTGTTAAAGTAGAGACAGGTTTTACTATGCCATCAGATAAAGTCTCGTGGTTCAAGGGACAGATCGTAATGGGGTTCGATAAACTAACCATAGGCACATGTGTTACATCGTCCAGTGTTTCCACCAAATTGTCTGAAACAGCAAGTGGTGTATCTTATTGTCTGTGGGTGTTCTTAAATCCTTTGAGAGTCTTGCTGCAGAATTCCACCCTCCATTCTCCCACTTCTGGAGATATCACCAGTTCTTACATCTGATCTCTGTCCTTTATATTCTTCAGATCTCCAAATAGTTTTCTGAGCCTTCTCTGGACTCGATGGCAGACTCAACTGCAAACTGATTACTCACCAGCACACTGGTTGCAGCTCCTTACTTCTCATGGCAGGGGTTTGAGAGAAGTCTGAACAAAGTTTTGGTACTTTAAAGTTTTATAAGACTAGCAGTGGTCTCTGGCTAAATCACACAGCCATGATTGAATCACACATCAAATTGTTGGCAATGTCAATGCCTGGACTGTGACATACTACACATTCTCTGGTGCTGCCCTGCTCTGAAGACTTTCTGGGATGGAGTTGTTCACCTTATATGAGACACTCTTGGCTATACTGCTCCCCTACAAACTCTGCTAGTGATCCCGCACTACACCCTGGAATTGCTGACTCTTACCTTGCATAAATTATGCAGGATTGCCTCCATTTTGACAGTGGCCAAACTATGCATACTCCATCAGTGGTCTATTCCCAATGTCCTGACTCAGGAGGACTGGCTGGAGAGTGTGGCACTCATAGCTGCACATGAATGTTTGATCTATCAGTTGAATGACTAGGAACGCATATTTTCTGACATATTGGGCCCTCCTATTCATGAAAGAGTATAATTGCCTTATTCCAATTAAATTTGTATTTATTTATGTTTTGGAACTCAAATGATTTCCACATAAAATACAACCTTAAAACACTCACCTTTACAACATAGAAAAAAAGTATATATGACTGCAATAACAAGATGTACGATTCCATCATTTCAATATTAGGTTACACAAATGTGCATGTCCATCATGAAAACCCAAAACAGTATGAATAACTGATATGATACAATGCACTTCAAAATATTATACTAAACCTTTAAAATGTGCAAATACACAAAAACTGTACAAAAATACAGTAAACAAATACAGTAGACTCCACAATAAGGTGCTGAAAACCTAGAAGGTACAAATATGTCAAACCATCTGATTGGAGCAATTAAAGTGCTGTTAGAACATGTACGTGCTAGACAATAATATACAATTCAGAGCATTCCATTTGTAAAGTGCAGTAATACAGGTATATGCAACATACAACCAACAATATAAGTGGGGAAAATAAAAAGCTACAAAGACATGTAACTGCAAGAAAAGAATATACAGTTCAGACCATTCCATTTGTAAAGTGCAATAATACAAATATATGCATCATACGACCAACATAGGTCACAGCATATGGACTACAAATAAAGTGTATAACTGCATAATAGAGGTTACAAATATTTGTGAGTCAATCATAAAGTGCAACGTGTCATACACATGTACATACAAAAATGAAAACGCATTTAAAAACATTTTAAAGAGTTTAAAAATTTTGTGGGGGAAGCAAGTAAACATTTACGAGCCTCAAATGCCGAAGACATGTTATGCCTCAAGAAGATTGGTCTCAAAAAGTGATGATGTGCAGAATTAAGATAACGACATTCAAAAATCACATGGTATAAATCTTAAACATGATTGAAGACGAGTAGTTTCTGAGGGAAACTGCGGGAACTGAGGAGAAGTCGGGGAGGCAGGATCAACATTCGCTGTTTGGAGGAGGTCGTTGCTGGACATTGAGGGGACTGCAAGTCCCAGGAAGCCTTGCCTGCCACTAACGTGCCGCACCTGAGCAGGGGAAAAAGCCTACATAGCCTCTCGCGGCACCCGCTTCGCGGGAGCCGCTTCGCTGTTTGGAGGAGGTCGTTGCTGGACATTGAGGGGACTGCAAGTCCCAGGAAGCCTTGCCTGCCACTAACGTGCCGCACCTGAGCAGGGGAAAAAAGCCTACATAGCCTCTCGGGGCACCCGCTTCGCGGGAGCCGCTTCGCTGTTTGGAGGAGGTCGCTGCTGGACATTGAGGGGACTGCAAGTCCCAGGAAGCCTTGCCTGCCACTAACGTGCCGCACCTGAGCAGGGGAAAAAAGCCTACATAGCCTCTCGCGGCACCCGCTTCGCGGGAGCCGCTTCGCTGCTTGGAGGAGGTCGTTGCTGGACATTGAGGGGACTGCAAGTCCCAGGAAGCCTTACCTGCCACTAACGTGCCGCACCTGAGCAGGGGAAAAAAGCCTACATAGCCTCTCGCGACACCCGCTTCGCGGGAGCCGCTTCGCTGTTTGGAGGAGGTCGTTGCTGGACATTGAGGGGACTGCAAGTCCCAAGAAGCCTTGCCTGCCACTAACGTGCCGCACCTGAGCAGGGGAAAAAAGCCTACATAGCCTCTCGCGGCACCCGCTTTGCGGGATGCGCGCTGGTGCACGCCGTGCGAAGCTCGGGCCAAGGGCTGGCCCGTCTGAGCCCGTCCGAGACAGGAGGAGGCAGGGCTGGGCCACCCCACTTTGCAGTGCAAGACACTTTGAAATTTTGAACTCCGAACTTTGGTCGTATTCGTAAGGTCACTTCATTGTTATATTTATCCTGACATATTTGCTTGTTTAGAAGGCGGTGTTATATATTTAGGCATCCATTATGACTACTAAACGTAAAGCTCCAGGCCTGAGGGCTGGGGGGGAGTAGTGGGCACACTGGATGCGTTCTTATCGAGGGCGGAGACAGTATTAACACATGAAATACAGCTTACTGAAAAAAGGCTCTCTCTGGGTACTTTTGCAGCGCAAAAAAGATCATCCTTGGGGGCTATAACTTTGGCTAAATCTCCCTTGGGCATTCCGCAAATCACGGACCATTTAAGTCTGGATGTGCTTGTTGCTAGTCCGGCTGGGGAGCTAGCAGATGGGACAATTTTAAATTCGGGGGCATTGGAGGTGGACCACCTAGGCACTATGGAACCTATCCAAAATCCTAGTTTGAGTTTACCTAAGGAATCGTTGATTATCATATCTGAGGAGAAAATAGATCTGCCCGCACCTCCTGTTTCAACCCTAGCACATACTTTAAACAC
Organism: Calotriton arnoldi; assembly: GCA_963921515.1. NCBI lineage: Eukaryota > Metazoa > Chordata > Amphibia > Caudata > Salamandridae > Calotriton > Calotriton arnoldi. The sequence continues at coordinate 523,054 of CAWUFW010007699.1, forward strand.
GATCTGTGTAGCTCAAGGTGATCAGGCTACTAGATCTAAAAGAGCTGCTAGGGAAAGGGAAAGTGTGGCATGCTCTACTAAACCCAGACTAGGAGGGAACAGTGAGGAAGGGAACGCTGAGCCACCTGCAAAATGCACAAGGGGAAGTATGGCATCGAGGAACAAGGCCAAAGCCAAACTTAAACATCAGGTTTTAGGGATACGTGAGAATCACCCCCGAAACTTAACGGTGGTACGCCTCTTTTTCCTAACATTGACCCGCACACTATGGTGGATCTTGGAAATGATTCTGACCACTGGAAATATTTGGAGACCCTAATATCTGTTCTCCTAGCGCCTCTCTTAAGCAAACTAGGGGCGATTGAAGAAAAATTGTCGCATCTTCTAAAATCTAGTAATGACCGAGATAACCAAGAGGCTTGTGGGTGTCAATGTGTGGCACAAGGGGCTGCCAAAGCATCCGTGGACCCGGTAATAGCAGAAACCATCGGCCCTGTGGGGGGCAACAATAGGGAATTGGTCTATAGAGCAGGAAATGAGCTTACTGGTATTGCGAGCACTGCTATGTCTCGACCATCATGCTCGACATCTGGCCTTGGGGGGAATACCGCACATTTGGGCCTGGGAGGCCTGGGGACAGGCGGCACAGTTAATCCTTTTTGTTCTGTTGATCAGATTTCGCACCAGTCTGTGGGCCCTTTGAGACCACGATCTATTGATCAGGCCAAGTCCACTATGAGAGCTAGTAATTACCATAGAGATAGCTCCAATGCGGTAAATGTTGTGACTACTAAGTGCTCTAGAGATGTTTTAGATCTCCCCCCAGCCGCATGTCCCTATGTTTTGGTTCTGGCCGGTGTTCCACCACTTCGACAAGACCAAACTGAATCTTGGACCCAACTGCGCAATAAAATCGTAGATTGGTTATCTAAATATAAAGGTTTTAGGGCACCCATGAGCAACAACATCATCATGGTGCGCAGAGTTGGGTGGGTGGGACGATCATTAAAGAACTTTGAGGGGGACTGTGTGGTCATCAATTTTCGAAATCCTGTGGTTGTTGAGAGAGTTTTAAGGGCCCAGGATCCATGTCCTATGTCTGCTACCTCCATTTGGGCCTTGCCATTGGGATATTTTTATAAGCCCCCTGTGAGAACTATGACGTTGACTGTTCCCTCTATTTCTTTGACTAACAGGTTTCAGGTTCTTTCTGGTTTAGATGCTCAAGACTGACTACATGCCGGTAATGCAGTACTTGCTGTTTCAGACAATTTGGTGGAAACACTGGACGATGTAACACATGTGCCTATGGTTAGTTTATCGAACCCCATTCCGATCTGTCCCTTGAACCACGAGACTTTATCTGATGGCATAGTAAAACCTGTATCTCCAGAATGCCCACACATTTCCAATCTGCCCACAGGGGTGCACTCGGATGAAGAAAGCTATCTTCCTGCAGGAGGGCATGAGTCTTTTTCCAGATTCCATTAATCTCTAGTAGCATGGGATTACGTGGATCTTGCAATGCCTGTGGATATGCATATAGAACTGTGAGGCCCAGAGTTTTATTATGTTGGTGTCTTTCGATCTTGGACCAAAAAGGCAATTCGCTGTGCCAGCAAAAGGTATGTCATCTGTGAGATAGTATGTCTGACTACAGACATGACACTTTTTTGTTCTTTCTTTAGATATAACATGTCTAGATAAATCAAAGTGACACTTTGTGTAGTATTTCTTTTTTGCTTGGTATCAGCAACAACAGTACATTCCACATTCGTGGGGGCTGGAAATGCAACACTTGCTGCCTACAGATTCTATTCTTAATGATTAATATGATTAATACTGTATGCACAAATGGCTTTCCTACCCATATAGAGTTAGCTGTCCACAAAGAATTTGGTACAGAGTGAAGGCCATACATAGTAGGGACTGGCCACCTAAGGAAGTTTGGGTGTCTGGGGGAGTGGGGCACCCATGAGGGGTTGTGCACAGGATGAAGACTAAGGGCATCAGTGACTTGCCCACCCTGGTGCAGTTGGTTTACCATGCTGGGTTAGCAAAGGGTTTGACACAGGGAAATGGTGATGTGCACTGGGGAGGGTTCATCCCCTTAATTTAGCTTAGGTGTCTGAAGTTAGTGGGCTTCCTATGAGAGGTTTTGCACAGGGCAAAGACTGTGCACAACAGGGTCTTTCCCATCTGTGTGCTGTTGGTTTCCCATAGGGGGTTGGCTGAGCATGGTTCGGCACAGAGTGAAAGCACTGTGCATGAGGATTCAGTCCCCTAAGGTTACTTGGGTGTCTTTGGGCGAAGGGCAGTTCATGAGGGTTTGTGCACCATGTATGTATCAGCAATTCATTCCTGATTACTGAGAAAGCCTTGATGCTCTTGGGTTCTTTCTAATAGCAACCTGGGTACCCATCAATATTGAATTCCCTTACTTTATTTAGGAACCATCAAGTCCGGATCACCACTTGATCCTCTCCCCCCCATCCAAGCTCAGACTTTTGGACGAGTCAGCCCTTGGCGTTATTCTTAATCTCCTCAATTCCTCTTTAAGCTCAGGTCAGGTGCCCCGGAATTTGAAGCACACTCTTGTGCTCCCTTTGTTGAAAAATATCGACCTCGACCCTCTTTGCTGGTCAATCTACCATCCTATATCCCATCTTTCAGCCTTTTCCAAAGTCTTGGAAAGACACATCAAATCCCAACTCTCCTCACATGTGGCATTGCACAATTTATTTCATCCGTCACAGTCGGGTTTTTGTCCTGGGTATAGTATCGAATTGGCTCTGCTTGGTGTAAAGGAATATCTTAGGCAAAAGCTTAGCTGTGGTGGTACGGTAGAGCTCATCTTACGGGACTTGAGCGCGGCCTTTGACATGGTCTCACACTCCATCCTGGTGGATCGTCTGAAGCCTCAGGCATTGTAGGAGTGGCCTTGAGGTGCCTGATCTGTTTTTTAAAAGATCGCTCGTTCCAAGTCTTCTCACATACCACTAAATCTAACTCAGTAGCTCTAATTTCAGGTGTACCGCAGGCCTCGATTTTGAGCCCTTTGCTTTCTAAATCTTTATGTTCGCCCTCTGGCGGATATTGCAGAAAAGTCAGGGTTGACCATTTTTTCCTACGCAGATGATACCCAGATCATTTTTTCTCTTTCATCTACTCAGCATCAGGACGTTTCCTAGCTCCAGCTCGGACTGCGTAATATCTCTTTGTGGATGTCCAGTAATGCTTTGAGGCGGAACGTCTCTAAAACTGAGGTCCTCATTCTGGGAAACAATCCTGAACTCTGGGGAGTTAGCCATTGGCCTGACACTTTGGGACCTCTACCTGCTCCGGTCCCTAAGGATAAGGACTTGGGGTTTACTATTGATAACAATCTCGCTCTCAGAGTAGGCCTGGGTGGTAAATTGCATTTCGCTTGCGGAATTTGAGTATTTTCGCGTTCCGCGGAGAACGCGGAATTGCCAAAAATTCCACGATCCGCGGCTTCGCGGACTTTTTTGCTTGTTCGCGCTTTCAAAATGCGTGTTCGCGAGATATTTCTCCCCGAGCACGCAAACAGCGTTCGTGAACAGGAAAAAAGCATCGCGAACGGGCAGAACAAGCAATTTCGCGTGTTCGCGGAACTTTTGCTTGCTCGTGGAGATTTTTTACCATTTCACGGAGATTTGCGTAGCGCGACTACGCAAATTACGCCCACCCCTATCTCAGAGCCCAAGTGTCTTTAGTCACCGCAACTTGCTTTGCGGTTCTCAACCGAAAAAAAATCCTTTGGTTAATTCCACCCGCGGCCCAAAGAACCATATTGCAGGCATTGGTGATTTCCAGACTTGAATATGGCAATGTATTGTACTTGGGAGCAGATAAGGCCTCCGTTCGCCATCTACAGCTCATTCAAAATGCGGCCGCCTGCCTTCTTTTTCAGTTGCCTCAACACACCTCTGTCTCACCTCTGCTTCATCAACTTCACTGACTTAAGGTGAACAAGCGCATCGAGTTCAAGGCTCTATGATACATGTTTCCAGCTAAGCATGGCTTGGCACCCTCGTACATACAAAGCCTGGTCAAACCTTACCTACCCACCCACCAGCTGAGATCGGCCAGCCTCTTTGTTTTCTCTGTTCCCAGAGTTCGGCTTAATCGTATGAGAGGCGGCTCGTTTTCCTACCTTGGACCTAAACTATGGAATTCCCTTCCTTTGGAACTTAGGATCTGTCAGTCGCTTTTAGCCTTCCGAAAAAAGCTAAAGACCTTTCTTTATAACCAAGTATAATTCCTCTGTTTCAACTATCTGCAACCTCGGTTTGCGTGTTGTCCTGCTCAGCGCCGGGAAACCCTGTTGGGTAGCTGTGAGCTTTATATATCTTTGAATAATAATAATAATAATAATCTTCCACCATCCCACTCTGCCATTTTCTTTCACAGAGACCATCTGTCCATACGGATAGCACACATTCCTCCAGCTGATCATGTAAATAATCAATGCCTTTAATAGGCAGCCTGGATAGCAATCAATGGAGTGAACCAGGAAGCTATTCAGTTTTAAAAATGTACTATTCCACCCCAAATAGCAAATTCTAGGCTTGGTACTTTTCACTGCCTTCAATGAAAATGCACAAATTAAGGATTTATGGTCAATTCGTACTGCAAAGGTAATACTCCCCAAGTATACCTTTAAATGTTTAATTGACCAATAGCCTCTTTAGTGCCTCTTTCTCTAGTGCAGAATTATTGCATTCAGATCCTTTCAGGGGCCGGGAGGCGAAGGCATTAATTTTCTCCTTTGCCTCTGTGAATTGTGCTGCGGGAGCTCTCAAACCTTTGGTACAGGTATCCCTAATAAGAACAGTGTAGTGGCACACATAAGCATTAGCAAGTGAGGAATCTTCCACAATTGATTTTTTGGTAGTTTCAAAAGCCTCATTGCATTTAGCAGTCCAGGAGAACCCTACCCCTTTCTTGAATATCAGATGTATGGGTTCAACCTTGTTGGCAAAATCTTTTACACATTTGTAATAATATTCAGTTAGGCCCAGGAAGAACCTTTCTTTATCATAGTTCTGCAGTGAGGGACCCTTGTCTAAGGATTTCGATAAATCTAGTAAGGGTTTGGTACCATCCCTAGACAAAGCATGTCCTAAGTAAGAGACTGACCCTGCTAAATTTGACAACTTTTTTACTGCCATGCCTGCTTTTTTGAGTCTTTACAAAATTTCCATTAATGTGGCATCATGACACAGTGATCCATAACATACACAAAGATGTCATCGTGGGAATGGGAAGGCATTTGGGATGCTTTTGAAAACCCTCTGCATAATACATTGGAATGCAACAGCCACAGACGCCAATTCGAATGGCATTAGGCAAGATTGGAAAGCTCTAAATGGTGTTATGAGGGTTGTATGATATAACAACTACCACTTGAACAACTACAGTCTAAACAACTACTCCTTAACCACTACTTAGTCTAAACCACTACAGTTTTAACAACAACTATTTTTTTACAACTACTATGCCTTTACCACGATTGCCTTTACCCCATTAATGTATCTATTTTACAGCTAAGTATAAACCTATATATATATATATACATGTATGTATGTGTTATGGGTTTGTATGTACCTGTAAAACACTTACATTTTGTGGTAAAGGCATGCATGCTAAAGACAAGTGTTGTAAAATTAATGTTGGTAAGTATTAACACTATATACACACACACACCCCTATACTCACTATTAATGTTATAAAATCCCTTTCCACCCCAAAAACCTACACCCACCCCAAACCCTATGAATTCCCTTTCCACCCCAAACCCCCACACCCACCCTAAAAATACCCTTGCTACCCAAAAACCCACACCCACCCTAAAATTACCCTTGCCACCCAAAAACCCATACCCACCCTAAAATTACCCTTGCCACCCAAAATCCCATACCCACCCTAAATCATAAAATGACCATTGCCACCCAAAAACCATACCCACCTTAAACCCTAAAAATACCCTTGCCACCCAAAAACCCATCCCCACCCTAAACCCTAAAAAATACCCTTGCCACCCAAAAACCCATACCCACTCTAAACCCTAAAAATACCCTTGAAAATCCATACTCACCCTAAACCCTTAAAAATACACTTGCAAATATATATATATATATATATATATATATATATATATATATATATATCACGTAATACTTACCAAAATACTTACATTTGAAAGTAATTTTTTTTTTACTGCGAGTATGCCTTTACCTTTAATGCATTTACAACAAAATTCAAACACGTTTTCACATAATAAACACTATTTCCCTAAACTTATTTTGTTAAAAAAAAAAAACACCACATCCACTCTACAAAACCATATAAAATGCGCCCATCCACCATTTTATCAATAGTAATACATCTGTCATATACAATCCAAGAGTGCCATCTACTGGCCAGAGGTAGTTGTAAATGCATTAGTGGTTAAAAGACTCGTGATTCAGGTTGAGGTCGTTGTTAAGGAGTCGTGGTTCAGGTCCTTCGTTGTCAATGAGTCGATGTAAAGGCTGTTTCCCGTTATGAGAGATGTGAGAGGAGGAGAATCAGGATGGAGTTCAACTTGGTGGTAAGCTGCTGATAGAGCCAAAACTATGAAACAACTTGCCTCACTGATGACTCTTAACATTTCGTTTATATGGGGTATGGGTGGCAATCTATGTATATGTTGGAAAGTAGATCTCTTAAGTCTACACATATGTCTTTTGCCATTTCTTTGGAAGCAATAACTACAGGGGCCAACCAGAGTGACCTATCAATAGATTCAATATTGTTTTAATCTAAACGTCTCATTACCACACAGTGAGAAAAGGAGGCATGGCTAACAGCCACCACAAATGAGTATAGTGAAGAATTACTCAGACAGGTTTTTTTATTCCTCTCCATCTGAGTACTTCTATCCTAGATTGTCCCCTTACTTTTCAGGTATTTTCAGATACTGGATGAGTTGGTCTCACCCATATAATGTGGCATGCTTCATCTTAGATCACCTAAAGTAGTAAGATGGTACTACCAGGGTGGACTCAACCTCACAATAGTTGAAGGAGTTATTCTGGATAAACGGGGATCCAGTGACAATCTAACATACCTCAAGGTATACTACAAGGGTGTCTTTTATTCTGTGGTACCTCAGGTATTATTAAAAGTACTATACAGCATATTCAGTGAATGCTGTTGTGTGTAATGGCCCCAGCATTTCCCTAACTTTCCAGCATGTTTCTGCTCCTCCATCTCGCCATACATGGCTCTTGGGCATTCGCCAGGGATCTATATAGATGCCAATTGTGACCTAAATGTGAAAGAATATTTAAATAAATCGGAGGCCTACCTTCCCTCTAAAACATTTGTACTCTGGTTGCGTTATTCCTGTATGTCCTGGCCTGAGGAGGGGTGGCGACTCCTGTAGTCACACAATTGTCAAGGAGATGTGCCAGCATTTTGCCTTTTTTACCCCTGCCTCAGAGTTCAGGAGTTTGGCTCTTCGGCAGGGGTAAAATAGGCAAATGGCTGGTGCAGCTCCTTGATGATCGACTATTTCTTCAACCACCTCTTCTCTTCTTGCCATTTCTTCTTAATGTCCCCAACAGTGAGGGGCTCCTCCCCAAACACATTGACAGATTCTGTTACCTCCTGCCATAACTAGTAGTAATTTTAGGGTTGTGATTATGTTTTCTCAGGCTCTAAACTGAGGAGGTGGAGACATGTACGTCTATACTTTAAGTAAGAATAGCCAAAAGTAGTAATTTACTCAAATGTGCATGAGTAAACTTACATTTGTATATTTAGTCATGTGTCAATTTACCTTTGTAAATTGCCCCCTAAGAATCTAGGGCCATATTATCAAGAACGGGCGATAACATATCGCTGCTTTAGCGGCAGGAAACTGCCGCTAAAGCGGCGATAAGGGCTTGATAATATACCCTATAGTATTCCAATAGAAGCCCAGGTTTGATGTCCTTCACACAAGAACCTGGGCTTCTATTGGAATTCTATAGGGCATATTATCAAGCCTCTTATGGCCGATTTAGCGGCAGTTTCCTGCCGCTAAAGCAGCAATAATGTTATCACCCGTTCTTGATAATATGGCCCCTAGTCCCTTAAAATTGAACAGTCCAGCAAGTGTTATGGTCCCAAAAAATAAGTGCTGGTGGAGCCCACTGGCAAACTACCTGCACAAATCCTCCAGGCAAATGAGGGAACACCCCATAGACTTTACATGGGTGCAAAATATAGCTCCACGCAATGAGAATTACATAATGGGCAACACAAAATATTTGTGGCCCTTTCTGTAATGAAGTGCCCTTGGAGTGCTGAAATAGGTCAAATGCATGTAGTGCCTCCTGGAAAAATTTATTATTGTAGCCCTTCTTGTGTAGTCTAGCACTCGAGCACTAGGAGTTGCTTATAGGTCCTCATTCTAGTGGCACAAACCTTTTAATATTTGTTATATGGTTCTCCACACAACAGATGTAAGTTGCCATATTACTTCCAACAGATCACCAGTTAACTAGGTTACTGTGAACTGGTTAGCAGATTTGTTTCATCCTAGATCTTCTCAATTTTCCTGAACATCAGGGCCACCAGGGTTAGTACAAATCTCCATGTAGACCGGGGCAGACCATTTTATTTACCAGTTCTTAGAAATTGATGCTGGATATAAGTATTTCTTGTGTAGGGAGATAATTTTAACACAATAGGCAGGCAAGTACTGGAAAAGTATGGGTATTTAAAACAGATCTAGCATTCAATTCCTTTTCATTATAGTGTTATGTAGTTCCTGTTTGAGAAGAATATCAGTTAGCATCAAATCCCCCTCATGTCAATTTGCCATAGAAAAACAGTGTGGCTAACAAGAGAAATGTGGATAAATAGTTAGGGACACGTTTATCAAGCTTTCACTCAGCGTAAAGCAGCAAGGCATCTTGCTTTGCTGTGCAGCGTGAAAGGGTAGGAAAGCACTGTATTTAACATTATACAGCACATTTCTGTTCTTTCCTTGTATGGGCACTTTATGTGCTGCCTAGCGCAATGCAGGCACCCTTACGCCATGGTGCCTGCTTTGCAGACAGGATCGTTTTTGTGCAGGAATGGGCACCTTCCTGCATAAAAACAATCTTCAGTTGCGTTTTCCTCTTCCTACTGTAGTGTAGTTCCTATTTCCCTAAGAGGCTCTGCGCATTGGAATAATATAACCTATAGGTTTGACATAGGACTAAGGTCGGTATGTCCCTATCGATTATATTAAACTTAATTACCTGTGCCAGCTAGCTCAGAGGCCACTAGAAACTCCTTGAGAACAAGAAGGGAGTAGTTTCTGGCAACCGAAAAACATGACAACTGTGTTTCCCTTTAGAAGCGGAACATGTCTCAGAATCGTGGAAACAATAGATAACAGTTTCACTCATTCAATCGTGCAAGCTTAGTTTCTGCAGAGTTACACAGAAAGGAAAGACGGGCGTTTCAATAAAAGGGTTTTATTGAACAGTCTTGTTTCTCGAGTAAGAGATATGTGCTGTTACGATCACAAGACAGTATGCAAGATAAATAATGTACAGCATAAGCAGTAGAAATAAATAATACTGCGCTAGCATTATCTTTTAGCATATATTCACATACATAAATAACATGAGCTAAAAATGCGAGTACTCATACGATGCGTCTCTATGCTAGTTCTACCCCAGTGTACCTAACCTAGCCTAGGTGTAGGGAAGAGTAGAAGTAGGTGGAGTATTCTCTAGTATGGTAGACTAAGAGTATGTTAAGTCTAGTATGCCAAGAGTCCCTCTAGGATCTAGTCAGCTCCATACCTTGAGAATGAGAGAGATGGGAATCTCCTGCCGAATCTTGGAACTCTAACACCCCGCAAGGGGAATCAGAACACTGGAAGCTGGATAGCTGGATTCTCTGCGCGCAGGGATGACTGTGTCTTCTCAGTGCGTCAGGCCGGGATACGGGCTCCTCTGAAGTCGAGGTCTCCTCTAACTTGCTTTGGCAAGGGAAGGTATATTTATACCTGATAGGTGTCGAGGAATGTTAGCATTGACGTTAGGTCGGACAGGGGAAGACATCAGGAATGAACCCTTAAGGTATAACGGTTCATACATAATAGATGAGTTCTTGGAGAAATCAATAGTCCTGTGCTAGGGGAAACTCCCAAGGCTTAAGGGTCTGGTTTCTAAGAACTCGTTGTGACGTTAGGGTGGACGGATGTCGGTGACCATGCCTGTATTTGGAGTGCACGGTTAATGCCTAAATAAGGACAGGTATTTCTATGCCTATATAAGGGCATGGCGAATTGTGCCTATATAAGGACATGATTTAGGAAAACCTATATACGGATACCTAAAGCGGAATACAACACTACGTGTGCTGCATAAAGATATTTCTCCTTGTTACACCTCACCTGGGAAGGCATAGAATTTTGACGGATTCCCAGGTCTAACAGTTATGGTAAATCTGGGAATGCACCAAAATCCATGGGAGGATGAGTGGGAACACCCAGGCTCCACCCATGGAACGTCTTCTTGGGACAGAGTAACGCAACACAGCAATTTGCGCTGCATTACGCTACTCTGAATTTATCAAGCCGCACAGGACCATGCAACGTGACCTTGTGTGGCTTGATAAATCTTACTTAGTAGTTATGTCGCCCTTGCTCTCCCTTGTGTGGCCGAAGGGCGACGTAACTTAATGATAAATATTCCCCTCACTTTTTACTGTAAAAGTCCACCAACCTCATACCAATTCTGTTACTTCATTTCTGAGGATTCCTAGCTTCTTTTGCTGGCACTAATGCATGATGTTACACTTAGCAGAGAAACAAAGGGGTACATTTATCAAGCTTTCACACAGTGACTGCAGCAAGTCAGCTTGCTGTGCTGTGCTGCATGAAAGGGAAAGGGCATGTATGCACTAAAGTTAACTTTATATGGTGCATTCCTGTCATTTCCTTGCTCTGGTGCACAATGTGCTGCCTAGCGCCAACACAAGCACCCTTGCGCCGTGGTGCAAGGGTACCTGCCTTGCAGACAGTATTGTTTTGTGCAGGAAGGGACACCTACTTGCACAAAAACAATCCTCAGAGGCAGTTTCCTCTATGTGTGCTGCAGAATTCAGCACACATAGAAACAGGAAGATATTTCACCTTGTTATGCCTCATCTGGGAAGGCGTAACATTTTGATGCATTCCCAGGTCTGCCAGTAATGGTAAATCTGGGAATGCACCAAAATCCATGGGTGGATGCGTGGGAACACTCACACTCCACCCATGGAATGCCTCCTTGGGGCAGAGTAACACAACACAGCGTTTTGCCCTGCATTGCATCCTCTTGCATGGTGCAAGGGCAACACAACTCAATGAAAAATATGTCCCAAAGAGTTTGAAGTGGAACTCTCAAAAAACATAAATCATTGATAACAGCATTAGTCATTAGCATATTTCAGGCTAGCATCCTTGAAATCTTACATGAAGTGTAAGGCCCCCTAGAGTGCTCATGCTTTGTCTAATATGGATAAAGGTTTCCCTTCTGTGTTATTGGAAATCTGCATCTGCTTTAGATAGAGGCGGTGTGCATAGTTTTTTATATGAGGACTTTTGATGATGTTTTCATGTGGCATGGCAAACTTCACTGGGCTCAGATTAACCACTCCATTCTCTTTGACTGTATGTGTGACCCAATGGGCATTATGTAAGATTTCTTTCAGCTGTCTATGCACTCATCGCCACTTATACATTCCCTAGTGTTCTCTTTAATCCAGAACTCACTCTCTTATTTTTTTTTAATTTTTAGTGTTTTGTATAGCGCGAACTTGGCCCCCTAGGGTATCAGAGCGCTTCACAGTAAAAGAAGTGACTACTTTTCTTTAGTACATTACTCTGGAAAGCATTTAACACATTAAAGTCCAATTCAAAATTTTAACAGTATCTTCACTCAACAACAAAGACTTTAGCACATTCACATAATGTAAGTCTAGAGGAACCATAGCATGAAGGAATGTACGAACCGAAACAAAACAGGTAAAATTGGACCTTAGCAAGAGATGCTCTTGAGTCTTTAAGCAAGAGGTTTAGGTGAATCTTACTAGGTTGTTCAGTAATGATTACGGTAGGAGTTTGCTCATTAGAAAGAGCTTGGTTTCTTTCTTGAATCTTGCGAAATTAGGTAACCTTCTGATGCTTGGAGGTAGCGAATACCAGATTGTCGGTTAGAGGCCTATTTATGAAAAGTCACGCAGAGCAGCAAGTCACCTTGCTGTGCTGCCCTGCATGACAGGGAAAGGGCAGGAATGTGCTGTATTGCAGCCTACCGCCAATTCAGGAACCCTTACACCATGGTGTAAGGGTGCATGTGTTGCATACAAGATTGTTTTTGTGCTGGAAGGGACACCTTCCTGCACAAAAGCAATCCTGAGAGGCATATTTCTCTATTTATGTGTGCTGCAGAATGAAGCACACATAGAAAGCGGAAGTAACAAGGATAAATAAAGATATTTCTCCTTGTTACGCCTCTTCGATGAAGGCACATCTTTTTGTCACATTCCCAGGTTTGTTCTGGTAAATCTGAGAATGCATCAAAAACCATGGGTCTAACATGGGAACACCCATGCAACGCACATAGAGCAATGCAACACAGCGATTTGCACTGCATTGCCTTACTCCAGATTCATTGAGCCACTCAGGCCTGCGTAAGGTAGCCTTGATTGGCTTTCACTACATCTGATTTAAGGTTTGCATGGTGCAAGAGCATCGCAAACCAGTTCATAAATAGGCCCCTCAGTTCCCCCACTTTAACCAGTTCCATATTACAGCCTTTTTCTATACTGGATCGCATCACTAGAATGCCTCTCTCTCACTCTCTCTCGCTGTCTCTCTCTCCTTTTCTTTCTCTCTCTCTCGCTCTATGTTGAATCATTTATTACACTCAGGGGCATATTCTCAAGCCCCTATCGCCACGGGAACGTCACTTTTTCTGACGTTCCCGTGGCGATAGGGTCAGCGCCTTATTCTCAAGGCAGCGTTAACCCACTTAACGTGGCTTTAAGCCACGTTAAGTGGCTTAACGCTGCCTTGAGAATAGGGCCCCTTTCACGCTAAACTTAGCATGAAAGGGGGCGTGCAGTGGGTGTTGCGTTGGGCGTACCACCGCAACACCCATTGAATTAGACGCTGCCACCTATTATCAAGGGCAGCGATAATAGGTGGCAGCGCCGAACTTAAGACCAGAAAAATCCTGGTCTTAAGGTGGCGAATCGAGGAGAAATGCTTAATTTCTCCTCGCATTTGCTATTTCCATGTGTGCTGACTTGTGCAGCACACATGGAAATAGCAAAATGCCATGGTTTGTTTATGTACAGGAAGGTCCCTTCCTGTACATAAACAAACCTTTTAAAAAAATGCCATTTTGTAACTTACATGTGTGCTGCATGAAGCAGCACACATGTAAGTTACTAAACGGCATTTTAGGTTTGTTTATGTGCAGGAAGGGACACCTTCCTGTACATAAACAAACCTCCCTGCTCGCAGACACCCTTGCACTCTGGTGCAAGGGTGCCTGCATTGGCATTAAGTCGTGAGACTTAGCGCCGTTGCAGGGGGAAACGCCAGGCTGCACCACATTCTTGAGAATAAGGTGCAGCCTGGCGTTTCCGAAGTGGAGGTGAGAGGCGTTAAGCCAAGGAGGCTAACGCCTCTCACCGCCACTTCCTCGTGAATATGCCCCTCGGTTTTTGAAAGCTCTTATATACCACCTTTGTTCGGACCATCCTACTCTGGTTGCCAGGTAGTTCGGTTCTGGGCTCTCCGTCTGACTCTAGCAAGAGAGTGGCTTGTGTTATGTTAGTAAAATGAATTAATTTCCTACATGATAGCGACTGTAAGCAAGAATAATGAACAGGAAGCACTCCTATTTGTTGACTGTTATTGTCCTATAGGAAGTACGTTGCAGCAGCGAGGAATTAGGTGCTTTCTTTGCCACTTTCAAACTATTTTAAAATTATTCTACAAATAAAACTGTGTTCATTAGTCGAGCTCTTAGTATTGCCTGGATATTCTCTTCTGTGCATCACGTCATTAGGTTATGCCATTGTTTTAATTAGTTAAACCATATGAATACTCAGAAACAAACACCACAATCGAACATGACAGTTAACAGCATTTATATATTGCAGATCCGTAATTACTGTGTGCAACTGAGAATATAAATTCTGCACTCCTGCTATGGTTTTTCTTTAATAGATAAGTCATACAGGTGGAGCAACCACAAGTGCAGCAACGTAAGTTCACATTGCGTTCTTTCTTTGGAAGAATTAAAAAGTCTAATGAGAAGGCGGACACACTGGTTCCTGTGAGGTAAAGGCAAATTGTCGAGGATCAAAATTAAAAAGTAAAGCAACAAAAAGGGAAACAATTAGTGAAATTAAGTTTACTGAGGGTTTTTTATGTTTATTCATAGACTGGTAACTTGTGATAACTCCATAATTTTTATTTAAACATGTTCAGCACATAAATGACTAATTCAAAGGAAATAACGGAGAAAATGTAATATTTTATTATTTTCTCTATTTTAATTTGGTTTTTGTTAAGTGCTTCTATCAAACCATTAATTGCCTCAGAGTGTTCTTGAAGTGGAAGCATAAATGGGTCATCAGAAAACCAATGAGGAGTAGGTGGCAGACCTAGTAATGATGCACCTATTAGACCTTCGGCTATCATGGACTAAGTAGCACAATAGCACCACATATATTTCTACAGAACATGTTAAAGGCTTGATGTGAGAAAGTGGATTACTAATTGGGGTGGTTGTGAGACCTCACCAAGTAATATTGTCACTATTCTGTATCAGGTCAAGTTATGTTTTTTTTTATTTCAAATCGAGCCTTAGCTCAGTCCTGGGTAGGTGTGGCACAGAGCAGTCATGCTTACCTTAAAGGAAAACAAATGTAAAGCATTTGTCAGTACCAAAACCCAAGGGATCATCTCTCAGCCCCACGCTCTTCAACATCTACATGGCCCCCCTCGCCGCCATCGTCAGACAGCATGGGCTTAGCATCGTATCCTACGCCGACGAGACACAGCTCATTCTCTCACTCACGAAGAATCCAGAAGACACCAGACTCTGCTTCCAGGAAGGAATGAAGAACGTGGCAGCCTGGATGAAAGACAGCTGCTTGAAGCTCAACTCAGAGAAGACCGAGGTCCTCATCCTCGGACCCTGCACCACCGCCTGGGACAACACCTGGTGGCCCTCCGCCCTCGGGAGCCCACCCACCCCTACAGACCACGCTCGGAACCTCGGCATCATCCTCGACTCCTCCCTCTCCATGAACTGCCAGATCAACGCCGTTGCTTCCTCTAGTTTCAACTGCCTTCGCATCCTCCGTAAGACCTTCAAATGGATCCCCTCCAACTGCAGAAGGACCGTCACCCACCCACTCATAACCAGCAGACTGGACTACGGCAACGCCCTCTACGCCGTAACAGAACTCTTCTACACAAACTCCAAACCATCCAGAACGCCGCAGCCAGACTCGTCCCGGGACTCCGTGCCATGTGCACATGACCCAACACCTACGCGACCTCCACTGGCTCCCCGTCGAGAAGAGGATCACCTTCAAACTCCTCACCCACGCCTACAAAGCCCTCAACAACATCGGACCCAAATACCTCAACGAGTGAGTATTCTTCCACGTACCCAAGAGGAACCTCCGCTCCACCAACCTCGCCCTGGCAGAGGTCCCCCGCATCCGCAGAAACAAAAGCGGAGGGTGAGCCTTCTCCTACATCGCAGCCAAGACATGGAACGAGCTCCCTGTGAACATCAGACGATCCCCAACCCTGCACACGTTCAGGAAGGACCTCAAGACCTGGCTCTTCGACTGATCCGGAGCCGCTCCACCCCCCCCCAGCGCCTTGAGACCCTCACGGGTGAGTAGCGCGCTATATAAACTCCTGATTGATTGATTGATTGAGTTAATAACAAAGAGAATACAATAGAAATTCCCCTCCAATTTATAAAAAATACTATGTATTTTGATCTTTTATTTTATGTTATCTTGAAATAGGCACTAAATCAAGAAAATCTGATGATAAGGATCAGAGTAAGTAGTTTTGGAAGGTTTTCATAAACCACTACTTTTCACACTCAGCGGTACTCTATTAGACTCGAAAACAAGGGTATGGGGCAAAGTCAAGGTTTGAGGCCGACAGCTATGGAACCCGAGGTCGGATGTGGGCACGGGTTGGCCCCGGTCAAGATTTTACTCTTTCACACTTAGAAACTTTTCTGGTTTTTTTTCTCTACAAGGCAGAGTCCTCTGCAGCTTAAGGCTGGCGTTGGGTTCGACTTTGATGGACAGGCGTACTCCAACAGTACACTGAGAGCTTTGGTTCTTGATAGGGTTCGAGGCTATCTATGAATCAGCAAGTAGCGGTAGTCAATGAGACTTGGACTCTGTGCCCAAAAAACGTTAGTTTGTGCTTTATGTCCTCAAGTTATAGTATAGCTGTTAGTCTGAAAAATCATTCACTTTGTGATATAAATCGGAAAGTTGGTACAGACAATCATCTTTGAAATTGTAATCATATAAGAGCAAGACCCCAAGTGGATCTTGCCTATAACGTCAGATAGTCTAATCGAAATCCTTGATGGCCGACAAATATAAAAAAAAAAAATTTAAACTTCCGATTTCTATCAAATGCGGCACAAAGCTCATGTGTACACGTCAGTGCATGTCATGTGCATGCCCATGTTGGATTTAGACTGTGACGTCATAAATATAAAATCAAAATGCCCGCCAATATGGACGTCAGTAAATAACGTACACTGTAGTGAAAGTAAACTTATAATTTGCATCATTTGTATCCTTACAGCACTTACTATGAACATGTGGATAATGTTTCTATTGCAATTAAACAATACAAGACGATGTTAAAACCTGATAACATTTCTATAATATGAAACAATGATGATTTGAGTTTGTATAATGTTTTAATCTTGATAACAGTTTCCACTGCAAAAGCAAAGGTTGATGCACGGGAGGCTCGCCTTTGAGCATTTGCAATGATTTTGGCATACCTTTTGGCACTCACAACAAATACGTTCTTTGCATGCCTTAGATGACTCTGGAATGGTTGTCCAATGTGGTACTATTGCTCCATCAATCTGCTTCCAGCCCCAAACATTTAAATTTTGTGATTCTTGCATAGGCACTAAAGTCTGACCCTAAACATTGCCCCTTTGGTGTGCAGATC
The DNA here is from genome assembly GCA_963921515.1 of Calotriton arnoldi. Taxonomy (NCBI): domain Eukaryota; kingdom Metazoa; phylum Chordata; class Amphibia; order Caudata; family Salamandridae; genus Calotriton; species Calotriton arnoldi. Next base: position 540,350 of record CAWUFW010007699.1, read on the forward strand.
GTTTAACATGTTAAAGAAGAGCGTCTTGTGTAGGTGGGATGTTTTCAATAGTTCTGTTGCTACTTGTAAACATGAATTGGCAGGCACTGTTTATTTCATGCAACAGACAAATGAGGTTATACATTAGTACAATTAATCTCTCGGCATTTCCTAAGTGACCAAAATCAACAGAACTTGGTCGATCTGACAGAAATTTAAATGCGGGAGTAGCAGAAAATAGCACAATTTAGGTGTCATAAGCTGATTTTTCCCTCTTCCATGAAAAGTCGATGTGGTGTTGCAACCTGTAGCAGCATGGAAAACGGGCAGAGATTCACATACATAAATGCCTAAGCTGGCTGCAACATTGTGAGCTGGTATGTAGTGTAACTTTTTTCCTGTACCAAATGCAAGCCATAATTCTTGACTACTAATGTTTTTAAAATTAGCAATGGCAAGAATGACTACATCAGTATCTACTGTATGAATCATTATTTTGTAAAGACCTTCAGTTGTATCCGCTTCCGTATGATTGCAAGGCGATTTCGAAATTCGTAACTGGAGCGGAACTTGCAACTTTATTCTAACAGGTGGCAATTACTTGCTTCCCTTCGATGTTAATACGTTGCACACACCTACTCAGTCAACCAAACAACTCTGTCTTGTTTTAGTCTCATCTAAGGAAACTATGCTAATATTTGGGAACAGGCGTGTTAGATTCAACTCGCTTGTGAAGACCCTCACCTCTTTTTTTGCTAAGACTTTGCTTGATGCTTCCAGTAATATATATATATATATCCCACACAAGATCGATTAGTTTTACGTTCCTTGCTTGAGTGTCTATGTAGGTTATAAAAACTGATGAAGCGTAATCATCAAGACTTGGGGGGTAGCATATTTACTATAGCTGCACCATCTGATAGATTTATATCCACCTCTGGAGCAGTGTTTTGTATGGTGGAACTTCTGGCAATGCAGTCCAGTATTTGCGACTTCTGTCCTTGTCTGAGATTTCCATGTACAGATAATGCTGGTGTAAAAGACTGATTCTCATGCTTGAAAAAATCTTACAAATTACAATTTCTTGCCTGACACCCAATATATAATCTAGCAAACAGATTGCAATTACTTTTTAACAAGGATAATTTATCTTTTGACTCAGAAGTTTTACGCAGGCTGGTGCTGAGTCATTTAAGTTTGTTCCTTGGTACTGTATCTGTTATTGACTTCGAACACATTTGTTATGCCTCATGAAAATAAGAGTTATATTGCAATTTACCTATTTCATGTGCTATTTTCACCAATGTGATAACTGTAGCAGGCATAACTTTGTTGCTGTCCAGATTGAATAGATCACCGCTTTCCTTCATAAACGGATTACCAACTTCCTCAATTGTGAACAGTAGAGATTTGACAACTTTTGCGAAAGATTTTTGTACACTAGGTATTTGTTCATGGGGGTAAAGGTTGATTTTTGGCATTCAATAATGTTTGTTCAAATAATTTCTCTGGAAATCTCTGACCCAGATATCATCCATCTTCTGAGAGCTTCTGAATTTTCCATCAGATCACCTCCATCTCCCTGGAGGTAAGCATTTTCCTGCTCATGATTTTCATCTAGAGCATGGTTGCTTTTATTGACAACAAACTTTCCTTTACGAAACTCTAAGTGAATGTAAGGGTGGCATTCTGCTAGTGTTGCCATGTAGCCAATATGGAAAGACAGCAATCGAGAATAAGGACTATGATTTGTAGCAAACATCCATAGACCCATCTGATCAAGTACTTGTACATACAAATCAAAGTTGCCCTCTCTAATTGAACAAACAAAGTCAAGTGCAAGTGTCTGCAGATCCATAACAATTGCCCAAAATTGGAAGTGTGGGTGCTCATTCGATTTCCACTTAATCCAGTTAGAAAACTCCTTTATTTCTTCATGAGACTGTCTAGATATAAGATAACTTTGATAAGCCTTCCTCCGTAATATGTACAGTGCAGCAACAGCCACACCAGCAAGAAAGCCACCTGGTTCACCGAAGACCTCCAGGCCTCCAAACGAACATGCCGAAAACTGGAGAAGATCTGGCTCCACGAACGGACAGCGGACAGCTACGCCGCCCACAAGAGCGCCACCCGCAGTCACCATCACCTCATCAGATCCGCCAAAAGGGCCTCACTCAAAGACCGCCTAGACAACAATGCACACAACAGCAAAGAGCTCTTCAACATCGTGAAGGAACTCTCCAACCCCAGCTCCAACACCAACGACATCCAGCCGTCGCGAGACCTGTGCGACTCACTGGCCACCTTCTTCCACCGCAAAATCGCCGACATCCACGACAGCTTCAACACCACGACCGCCCCGGCAACCACCGAGACCACTGCCCCTACAACCACCAACCGCCTGCTCTCCTGGACCAACATCAACGACGAGGACACCAGCGAGATCATGAACACCATCCACTCCGGTTCACCGCTAGACCCGTGCCCTCACCACATCTTCAACAAAGCCAGTACAGCCATCGCGCCCCATCTCCGGAAAATAATCAACATCTCCTTCGAGACAGCAACCTTCCCGGAAAGCTGGAAGCACACCGAGATCACCGCCTTACTCAAGAAACCCAAGGCAGACCCCAAGGACCTCAAGAACTTCCGACCCATCTCTCTGCTCCCGTTCCCCGCGAAGGTCACCGAGAAAATCGTCAACAAACAACTGACCCGCTACCTCGAGGAGAACAACATCCTGGACCCTTCCCAGTCCGGCTTCCGCAGCAACCACAGCACCGAAACCGCCCTCATCGCCGCCACCGATGACATCAGGACCCTGCTAGACAACGGAGAAACAGCAACCCTCATCCTCCTGGACCTATCAGCCGCCTTCGACACGGTCTGCCACCACACACTACGAACACGCCTTCACGACGCCGGGATCCAAGAGAAGGCCCTGGACTGGACCACATCCTTCCTTTCCGGCGGAACACAAAGCGTCCGCCTCGCCCCTTCCGATCCAAGGCCACCAAGATCATCTGCGGCGTACCCCAAGGCTCCTCCCTCAGCCCAACGCTGTTCAACATCTACATGGCACCCCTCGCCCACGTCGCCCGACAGCACAACCTCAACATCATCTCCTACGCCGACGACACCCAGCTGATCCTCTCCCTCACCAAAGACCCTCACACCGCCAAAGCCCACCTCCACGAAGGAATGAAGGCCATCGCCGAATGGATGAGGACCAGCCGCCTGAAGCTGAACTCGGACAAGACGGAGGTCCTCATCCTTGGTTCCAACCCTTCAGCCTGGGACGACTCCTGGTGGCCAACATCACTGGGAACAGCCCCGCCACCCACCGACCACGTACGCAACCTAGGGGTCATCCTCGACCCCACCCTCTCCATGACTAAGCAGGTCAACGCCGTTTCCTCATCCTGCTTCAACATCCTCCGAATGCTCCGCAGGATCTTCAAGTGGATCCCCACCGAAACAAGAAAAACAGTCACCCAGGCCCTCGTCACCAGCAGGCTGGACTACGGAAACGCCCTCTACGCAGGAACGACGGCTAAGCTCCTGAGACGGCTGCAACGCATCCAGAACGCCTCTGCACGTCTTATCCTCGACATCCCCCGACGCAGCCACATCACACCCCACCTGAGAGACCTGCACTGGCTCCCTGTCAACAAGAGAATAACCTTCAAGCTCCTCACCCACGCACACAAAGCACTCCACAACTCCGGACCAGCCTACCTCAACAGACGACTCAGCTTCTACACCCCCACCCGCCAGCTCCGCTCGACCAGCCTCGCCCTCGCCACAGTCTCCCGCATCCGGAAAACGACCGGCGGCGGCAGATCCTTCTCCCACCTCGCCGCCAAGACCTGGAACACCCTCCCCACCAACCTCCGACAGACCCAAGACCTACTGGCCTTCAGAAGACTCCCCAAGACCTGGCTCTTCGATCAGTAGCAGCACCACCCCCCCTCTTCCCCCAGCGCCTTGAGACCCTCGCGGGTATGTAGTGCGCTTTATAAGTGACATGATTGATTGATTGATTGAGTAATTTGATGACTACGACCTGTATGGGTTAATTGGGAAACCTACAATAACACATCAGCTTTTCCTATGCTAGTGATGTCAGCTTTCACTAACATATTGGTCCATCCACTGTTCAAAAACCAGTCTCCAAGTACTTTGAAGAAACTTCCATGTGTACATGAGTTTATAACCCATCCAGCCACTGTGCACTTGTTCCTGGGCGCATATCCCCCAGTGATGTTGACATTAGCAGTATACTGCTCTGAAATACTTTGTATTCATTGGAGTGACAATTGCAAAACTATTGAATTTCTGTGTGCCCTTTTTAGACTATGTCCTACTAACCATGCAACCACTGTTTTATGCTGATATGTCACTATGCACTTTATCCTAATGCCCTTCCCCCTTTTTTTGTCTACTTTCACAATTTGCTCCTGTAATCTGTGCCGTTTAATCACTGCAATATATATTAAATCATATCTGCCACCAGATGTGTGTTCTGCATTTAGCTCATATTTTTTTGGGCCGAGATTAAGTTTTACTACTACTATTAAAGAAAGTCTTTTCGATATGAAGTCCCCCATCATCAAAACATATTTATCTTCACCATATAGATGTGGTACATCCCATTGAGTCTGTTTTGCTAGGGCGAAGAGAGGTTGGTCCGTTGAAATAATAGGTGCTTGTCCTGGATTGGGATACTGAATGTCATGTAATGCAAGACAATGGATTTAGAATGAGCACTTTCTGTGAACAGCAGCGACAATGCAGTAGTTGACAGTGGTCTATTAATAGGTGGTAGCAATGATGCATGATATGCTGCCCAAGATATGCTTTCATCAAAGCAAATATTTCCACTCACTACATTGAGCATCACTATTTCAAGCCAATTATATTCATAGGTGTTATCAGCATCAATTAGCTCACTTTGGCGATCAACTACTACAGATAGTAATGGAATGTGAATATCTGTATTGTTCATTGAAGCTGGTTCGATATTTGTACACAGTACTGGAAAATTTTAAATCTGTTTTGACTTTGCCATATTAGGATTAATCACCACAATACCATGATCAATTTGTTCTAGTTGTTGCTCTGGGTTTTGCGTCAAAGTTTATTGCCGTTCCATGGAAGGAGTCTTTTGCTGTCATGGAACTTGGTTTGTGATCTATGTCATCAATATTTCTACTGATGAGTACTTTCAACTTCAGTTTTGGTGGACACACAACTTGTTCACTCTCATATAGTGCGCAAATGCTATTTCCAAAGTCAGTAGATATTTGCAAAACGCTATCATACGAAATACAAATACCTAGAATATGTATCTTGTCTACAAGTCTCAATTTCGTAATTTACTATGGGTACAAAGAGCAATGTCTTTGGACAGAGGATTTTCTTTGTTGCTTTTATGTCTAGGAGCTGAAGAAGAGTCTGTTCTTGAACTCTTTACACTGCTAAACATCAGTAATTTGGAAATAGACAATGCTATATTGGTAGTGGCTATTTCACAGGAATACTGATCTCTTTTGTTGGATCTATCAAGTATAATTTTAACAAGGGCAAGAAGCGATTGTGGACCTCATCAGTTTCTACAATTGTCCCCAAACATTCCATTGAAGTTTCCAGAGTTTCTTCATCATGTCCCATCTAACAACAGTTGCTGCATTAGCAATATTTACGGCTTCAGAATCTGACTTGTCAATGGCAAATACTAATGCAGATCCTACGTCATCTTTGAAAGCTAACAGGACATCTCTTCCTTCATTGTATGCCTTCAAACCTCCTGCATTTCTGAGAATTCTCTCTTTTTGTCTCGTTGAGTTAACCTTACCTGTAGTGGAATCGAGCTACTTTGCTCTGCTTGTGTAAAAGTTTACTAAGTCACAGAATTTGAAAATTATTTTAAGATCACCCACTCACGAATCTTTCAGATAAGATGCAAGCTCAGCTAGAGCTATTCCGTCTACTGAGGGCTCACTAGGTGACCCCTTTTTTTCTTGAATACACTGTGTGCTCTGTTATTGTGTCCAACTAAATATTTATGATGGAATTCAGCATCCTCTGCGTGCGCATCACCCATAGCCAATTTTGCAATAAGTGCTGTATCTTGAACTAACTCGGCGCACTGACAGACATTTGCATCCACATCATCTGTTTTTGCTTTATGCATTACAGATGTATCCAAACTTGTTTTAACTGGTCTACCATGTAGACATGCATCACTATCCTTTCTTTTCTGAGCATGTTGCAGCTTTAAATCGTCACACTTTTTAAAAGACAATTTATAACACATTGAATTGTTAGTCCTTAAGTTCTGCTCAATACCAGAACCATCATTAAGCCATTCTAGTTCGATATTCATAGGTATGCATTCTTTCAGACCCATATTGCTTGTGTGTTGCCTCTGCTGGGCTAATAAGTCTTTCTGAAGTGCTTTTGTGAGAAGAACACAGACAAACCAGTTGGCTGCAACAACATTATCATGCTAGACAGCTTGACCACTGGTTGTGGGTGTTGCAATAAGGTATTGTCTCAACATGCTACTAATTTTCAGGCATTACAGAAGATGTGTTGACGCTGAAAAACATAAAGATAGATATTAATGTGATACATATTAATAAATGTTGACACATGTCAATACGTATGAATATTTACATCACATTTATAACAGATTTGAATTTCAATGTTTTTACTTGATTTTGAGAGCCATATTTGCTTTATATTTATGACATCACAGTCTAGATCCAACATGGACATGCACTGATGTGAATACATGAACCTTTGTGCCAAATTGGAGGCAAATCAGAAGATTTAAATTGTTTTTTTAGTTATTTGTTGGCCATCTTGGATTTCAATTAGACTATATGACATCATAGGCAAGATCTACTTGGAGCATTGCTGTAATATTCCAGTTCTGTGGGGAGAGAGTACACTATATCATCAGCCATGGGTCTATGACCTGGGAGGCACCTCTTAGGGGCTAGGACCCAATCTCACAGGCTACACCATCAGAGTCCAGGGCAAGTGGTTAGCTAATCAATTTGAAGGTGCAGGCTTCCGTCGCTTTTATGCCCAAAGAAGCTTAAGAGGAGGCTTACCAACTAGCCCTTAGAGTCCACTCACTGGTCCTTGGCATAAGTGGGAGCAGGTAAAGCCCTTCGGCTTTCTTGTCATGAAGTCGACAGTAAGGGCAGCACTTTGTCTTTCTGAAGTCCTGTCTTGCTAAAGCAGGTGCAGCAGGTTTTGTTTTCCTTGGTGGATCCTTCCTTTCTGAGGTCCACAGGTTCAGCAGGTGCAGTCATTCTTTTGTCCTTTTTGACTCCAGCAGTATTTTGAGGCTGGGAGGCAGTGGTACCACTATTAAACCAATTTTGAGTTTATGTGTGTGGAGGACTCCCTAGCAAATGGGGCTACAATTTCCACAGGGCAATCCCATCCCTCTTGCATCATTTCCTGTAGGGTTGGCACTAAACAATCCCATAGTGCATCTCTCTGCCCAAATTCAAAATGTCGGGACTCTTCTTCCCTGGGTCAGATCTATTGACACACCCCTCAGATGTGTCCAGTATAATTAGCCACCAGTCAGGAAAACCAGCTCTTCAATGGATTTTACCCCTCTGGAGGAGATGTCAGCCTGTCTATATAAACAAAGGAGTGGGCAAGCTAAGCTGTAAATTGGATTTGCCTCTCGGACACGGAGGCCTCTCTGAAGCTGTCACATCTGTGGCCAGAGCCCTCTGGCCATCCTGCTGGAGAAGGTCACACCTCCTCCCACAATTAGACCTTCCTGGGAGTGCTTAATACCTCCTAGCAGGAGGGCAACAGGCTGTCTCATGTGACAAATACTGCAGTTAAAATTGCTATTAGAAATTTGGGCAATAAAGTAGCATCTTTCTAAAGTCACCTTTGCATTAAAAGTTAATTTGAATCCGACTTCAGCAAGAAAATTGGGATTAATGTAACAATCAATTTGATACACTGGAGTATTATCTTTGGTGGTACCAAATGTAAGTTAGCACTTAGCGCGTGAGCTAGTGTAATCCTGCGTTAGCCAATGGGACTTCCAACCTTTCTACAGTGAAAACAACAATTTCATTGTCAGGGCATGTAAAACATAAAGGGCCACATGCATCAAGCATCCCATTTGCAATTCGTAAATAGCGATTTTTAAGTAATCGCTATTTAGGAATCGCAAATGTCTATGCATCAAAAAAATCGATTCGGTAAAAATCGCAATCGCTAATAGCGATTACGTATTACTGAATCGCAAAAAGCGAATCCGCAAAAGAGAATCGCAAATAGCGATTTTCTCATAAGGATGCAGCTTGATGAGATCACCACCAGGAAGTAATTCTGGGATTGCTCACACCTGTTCACTGAGAGAGGCAGAGGAGGAGGCAGACTGTTGGAGCTGAGCAGAAATAAGCTTTACTGTGAGCAGAATCTGTGGAATAACACCAGCATGGCTTCTGAAACAGGGGACAAGAAAGCTGAAGGGCGCAAGAGGAAGCTGAAATTCAGTGACAAAGAAGTCCTCATTGAGGAAGTCGTGCAGAGCCACGACAAACTGTTTGGCAAGTAGTCACTGCAGGTCCCAGAGTCTGTTAAAAGGAAGATTTAGCTTGGGATCCAATCAAAGGTCAATGCAGTGGGGGTCACACAGCACTCAATATCCGACCTGCGCAAGCACTGGTATGACCTGCGCAGCCGTGCTAAAGAAAGAGTGGCTGCAAGGCTTGCCGATGCCAAAAAAACAGGAAGGGGACCATCAATGGAATGTGCCACCACACCCCTGGAGGACATGGTGGAGTCACCACTGCAGCCGGAAGCAGTTGTTGGCATCACACAGATTGACACCTCTGAACAGGCCGGTACCTCACAAGGTAAGATCAATGCAAATAATCATTTATAGTTTAATCTAAAAAAAACTAGCCCCCAATGCAGATCATGCTTAGTGTAGCAAATCTGACTCCAGTCCACATTTTACTTGCCACACCCAAATGCATTATGGTAGTAGCATAGAGAAAAATCTAAGTGAAAGGCAAGGAGGAATCAAAACAGAATTAGTGCATCAGAGTACAACAAGCAAGTAATTACACTAGACTTTGTTTAATAAATAACTTTATTAAACAATGCCATGTGCAATGTGACATATATGTACACCAAAAAATACTGAACTTGCACTGTTTAACATCACAGATGCAGCTGCGCAGAAGACTGATGTTGGTGATGTCCATGACACACGCGAACATGACGCACAGTCAGAAGAGGAAACAGAAGTGGCAGCATCATCACTGATACCTGCACCCCCTAGACGCAGGACCAAAGTGCCACCACTGCCAGATTTGGAAAGTGAGGAGGAGAGCCAACCTGACACTCCAACACCATAGGCTGGCCATACACCCACAAAAACACCAGACGTAGCAATGCGGCGCAGATCCGTACATTTCTGTAGGCGAAGGGCAAGGGCACTTATGGCAGCTGCAGGAGACAATGGGTCTGCTGTCTGGGGTGGGCTGGAGGGACAGATGCTCAAGGTCCAGCACCTACAATGTAAAAACATGCAGTTTAATGCAGGCCCAACTTGGAACATTGGCAACCAACATTGGGGAAATCCGTGACTGCATGAAGGAGCTCACCACTGCTATTGTGGAAGGACAGAGTGCCACCAATGAAAACTTTGCTAATGTCACCAAAGCAATGCATGACTTGTGCAGGGTGATGCAGGATGACCATGCATCCCAATGTAGGAGGCACCATAATTTGATGGTGCACCTAGATGGTTACACCAGGGCCATCAATCGGCTGAGCCCAACCACAGCTCAGCTGTCCCGTCGTGCTGTGGGTATGCAAGTCGAGATGAGCCATTGCTGTGGGGATGTGGCCAGGGGCCTTATCCAGGTCACTAATGGGGTGGAGCAACTCCAGACTGCTGCAGTTGGTGGCAACAATGTTCTGGGAGGGGGCAGAGTGAGGTGGCCTCCAGCCTCAGTAGCCTACTGGCACCAATAACAACAACCAGGAGGCGCAGTACTCGGAGCACCACTGGCACTGAAGGCTCCACAAGGGATGTGGCAGAGCCAACTGAAAGGCTCCTGGGAGTGCGTGGCCGCAAAAAGTGAATTGTTGGACACTTATAAATCTGGTGAGGTAACCAGTAGCATGAACATTGTCTGGACTGCCATTTAAGTACCATTGCAATGTCATGTTTTCTTTCTTTTTTTTACAACACTTGTTTGCACCTGGTATGTGTGCATTAACACTACCACATTTTGTTTCATTAAACAGTTGAGCATGTAGTGTGTTGTCTCATCATTACGCACCTTAAAAGAAATACTGAGTGATTTCTGCACGTCTGTGTCTCCCCTCTGCTGCACTTGGACCGCATGCCGCTTGTTGTGGTTGTCTTGGCTGATTGTCTTCCTCAGGCTCGCTGTCAGAGAGTTCCAGGGGTATGCCTCTATTAGTAGCAATGTTGTGCAACATGGCACAAGTGGCGACAATTTTGCAGCAGGTATCTGGCCTGTACTGCAATGCACCACCAGTTTTGTGGAGGGAGCGGAACCTAGATTTCAGTAAACCAAATGTCCTCTCAATCACGTTGCGTGTGGAGATATGTTCCTCATTATTTCGCTGCTCACTTGGGGTACTTAGATTTAGGTATGGCATCAGTATGAAGGAGCGCACAGCGTATGCGCTATCACCTACAGGGTGTAAAACAAATACATTACTCACAGCTATGTGTCACCATGGCGGAAGAGTCTTCAAGACAGTATTACATCTGTTTACCAAGCAGGTTTCCTTCTCCAAATTCACCCGCAAGGAGACGTCTGTGTATGCCACTGTCTCTGAAGATGTAGGAGTCATGTGTACTGCCAGGGTAACTAGCCACTATGTCTGTGATGATGTTTTTGGAATTGCAGATGACTTGTATGTTCAATGAATGGTATGATTTTCTGTTCCTCTAAGTGTACTCATTCACTGAGGGGGGACAAATGGCTACATGCGTCCCATCAATGCAACCAATTACGTGGGGAAAATGGGCTACCTGATAGAAATCAAATTTGGTTTGCTGCAATTCCTGTGGTGTTGTGGGGAACCTTATGTGGTGGTGTATCCTCTGCAACATGGCATCAAGGAATGAGTTGAAAAAGCGCGATAGGGCACTTTGAGAGACACCTCCAGCTGCAGCTATTACTCCCTGGAAGCTACCTGACGCTAGGAGGTGCAGAGAACATAGGACCTGCACATAAGTGGGGATGGCATGTGTCCTGTGAGTCTGACACTGCAGTAGTGGATCTAATTCATCTATGAGATCATAGATTATGTCTGCATTCAACCTATATTTGTCATATATCTCTTCCTCTGTCTCCCCTAACAATGTAACCCGCACTCTGAAAATGTGCTCCTGTATCCTCCTTCTTCTCTATGCTGCTACTCGTAGCCTCATCCTCCTCGCCATGACGTAGAGCGCTGCCATTGTGAAACATTCTGATGCCTTCTGGGACTGTTTAAGTAGTTTGGTAATGGTTACCCCCTGATTTGTTCACTTCGAAATGGCTACCACCTGGTTTCATTTGTTCTTATTTAAGAAATGCAATTTGCGATTTCCAGCAGAATCGCAATTTGAGAATTTTTGCGATTACCAATTTGCGATTACCTATTACGGAATCGCATATTCAGATTTGGTATTTAGGTAATCACAAAATATTGCGAATTTACGGACGATTCTGCGATTTTGCTTCATGCATTGCTTATGGCTATTTCACGATCGCAAACGGCCAATTTTTGCGATTCGCAATGTTTGTGATCGCAAAATGGCTTGATGCATGTGCCCCATAGGAACATACCTTTCTTTTTAAAATTTAGTACCCTGCCTATGGGTTACTAAGATCTTCCCTAGGGGTGACTTATACGTATTAAAAAGGAAGGTTTTAACTTGGCAAAAGGGTTTGCTTTGCCATGTCAGAGTGGCACTTGAAAAGCTGCCTGACAATGCTACAGTGAAAGGACTAGAGCCATGTTTTCACTTTGTCACTACAATGGAGACACAATAAGTGCTGCATTCTACTAGTGACATTTAACTTGCAAGCCATGGGTACACTTTGTACTACATACTAGGGACTCATAGGTAGGTTAAATATGCCAATGAGGGATCAGTCAATTACACATACACTTTGAGGGGTCAGAGCACATGCATTGGGGTCTGTTCAGCAGGGCCAAGTGCAATGAAGAGTTAAGTAACTAGCTCCATCAATCTAAGGATCTAGCTGGTGACCTTACAAAAATGAGGGACTTTCTTACACCTGAGCAATCAAGAGTCCATAGGCCGAATGCAAAGGGCAGACTGGGAGAAAAATGTATTTGATGTATTCAAAAATGTGTTGTTTAGTGAGTGCTCAGTCTCACCAAAAGCAGCTCTTAGCTCTACTCAGCCATAGAAGTGAGGATGTAGCACAAATTTAAGAAGTAAAAAGCTAGGTTTCAGTTGATTTTTTACTTCAGATAATGATCAATGATCGAGTGCAGGTTAGGAAGGAGGTTGTTCCAGGTTAGTGCACATTGAAATTATTCAGAGCCCCATGTCCTGTATTTAAAATAATGTGCACAGAGCAGAAGACGGGAGTTTTATGGAGCATCTGGAACATATTTGTCAAATGCCTGTGTGGGAAACTAGGTTGCTGGTTTAATGGGGTGTTAACCTTGTTCAAGAAACAGCCACAATCCCTATCAGGGTGAACCACAAAAGTCACTAAATTAAAATCTGCTTGACCATCTGATTGCTTGGTACAAAAGTAGTCGAGCTTAACATAGAGGCAGTGTGTGAAGCATTATGAAGCATACAAACAGATTTAAAGTGAAAACGCAACACAAGAAAAATCCCCACCAGTTTAGAAAAATAGAGTAAAGATTGATAAATGATTTGACACCAAAATGACACAAATCTAATCAGCAGAACGGTGTCGGAGGAGGAGGAGGTGTTGGGGAGCAGCTGGATAATGTTGCTGTGACGTTCAGACTTAGTCACTTTTTCGGAAGTCAAAAATCTCCATCAAGATGAGGCTGCAGCCGACGAGAGTTCCACAAAGCCATATACCCTTTGGGCAAAGGACTGCTTAACAGCAATTGCCGCTGAGGAGAAGGCTGAATCGGGAGCAGCTGCGAAGTCAGGCCAACCGACGATGCACCTTGGGCAGACAGACGAGCAGGTTGATCCCAGTCTCCTCTCAGTTCTCAGAGCAGTTTTTGCCAAGTCCCAAGTTTTTCCTTTCAGCTCCCTAGGCACCTTTAGCACCACCAATTGTCAATAAGTGGAGGGGCACCATTTGGTGTGGTTAGAACTTACTCAGGCTGGGTCCAGGTGCGGGTTCAACATGGATGGACCCTTTTCCGTCCTGGAGGCTCTGATCAGGAGGCCATCCAATCAACCCTTTGAGTCACTCTGGTAGTCCTGGGTTCAAGTGATGAAATAGGGCTCAAGCAGCAGGTCAGTCCTCTGAGCGTTCAAGGCAGGCTCCTGGCAACAAAGCAGTACTTTCAGGTGCAGGAATACAGTCTTGTGAAGTACACAGCAGGCCACGGTAGCAGGCAATCCTCTGAGAGTTCTTCTCCAAGTCCAGAAAATGAACAAAATAGTGGATTTGAGGGTCATTCTTTATACCTTTTTTGCCTTTTTTGCCTTTTTTGCCCTTTTTGCCTTTTTTGAAGTAGGAGAAATGTCTGAAGAAATTCCCTTTGAAGCCCTTGACTTTTCTTGCTTCCCCTGCCCTGATTCCAAGCTGGCTCCAAGCTGGCTGCATGAACAATGCAGGGGTGACAAGTCCTTTGTGTGAATGCAGAACACAGCCTATTCAGTTGGAAGTGGGGCTGTGCCCAGCTCCTTCCCCCTTCCTGCTATTGTGTGGGTGTCTGGGAGGAATAATCAAAGTCCAACTGACAACTACACCCAGTCATGTGACCTAGGACAGGCTGCAGACACTAAATAGTTAGGGTAGGAAAATGACAACTTTCTAAAAGTGGAATTTTCAAAATTGTAACTTAAAAATCAGAATTTACCATTAAAGAGGATTTTAAATTCAGGTTTCTCAGAAACCAACCATGACATTTTTACCTGTTCCAAATAAAAAATGATCACGTATGAAATGTAATAAGGCAGCTCAATGTAATCCAATGGGAGATGTATCCCTCACAGTAGTGAAAAACATATTTAGGAGTTTTTCACTACCACGTCATGTAAAACCTAAAAGTATGACCAACCTTTTAATTACAATGCACTCTGCCCTATGGGCTACCTAGGGCCTACCTTTGTGGTGACATTTGAAATATAAGGGGTGATTAAGGCTTGGGAAGGGGGTTAATTTGCTGAGTCAATTTGGCATATTAAAATGCATTCAAGCTGCAATAGCAGGCCTGGTAAATGTTTTAGGGGCTACTTAAGTGGGTGACACAATACGTGCTGCAGGCCCACTAATAGTATTTAATTTACAGGCGCTGGGTATATGGTATATCACTTTACTAGGGACAAACAAGTAAATTAAATATGGCAAACAGGTGTCAGCCATTTGTACCATGTTTAAGGGAGAGAGAACAAGCACTTTTGTACTGGTTATCAGCAGTAGAACCAACAAAACCAAATTCAAAAAGAAATAGGAGGGTGAGGGCAAAAGGTTTTGAGGGTGACCCTGCAGAGATGACCAGATCTGTGAGCATCTCCTTGATCATAGACATGTTTTCTGATTGAAGAAAAGTTCTAAGAAATAATTTTTTAGCACACAGAGAGAAACTCTATGTTCTCAGGTGAGGAGAGACATGCTTCTATTTCTTCAATTTGAATAGTGCTCAGCCTCCACCATCTTGAATCAATTGGAGCCATTTAATAGTCCTAGATAGAAAGCATTCCCAAAGTCAGTGCATGATTGTATTAACGTATTAATGATGATTCTACAACAAAAGGACAAGGATAGAATTATCCACCACAAGAAATGAAGATGATTTTGTAGTGCAGCAGAGCGCAGATGATCAAAGTAAGTTTGAAAGCAATCATGGACCTTAAAATCCTGACTATGTCCAATGGGACAGGAGGTACACCCAGAGAAGGGTGCAAAAACTAATATTACACCTAACGGGTTGCTTCTGAATGAGGAGAATATCTTTTTTCTACATTACCTTAAGAGAGCTTTTTTCCATCCCTAATGGGTTGCTTCCAAAGGTTGCAAAAGATTCACTTATTCACCCATATAGGGTTCCTATAAATTACAAAGTATATACCTATTGTCTACATATATATCAACATTTATAATAAAATGGCATACAGGCCAGAAAACATGCATATAGATTAAATAACAAGAATGAAATGGCAATACCTTCCAGATCACCCTATTGGAATGGCTGTTGAGCATATATAAAATAATCTAATTGTACTGTGATGGGTCCCACTAGCATTAGCCCTGTCTTGTGATCAAGAATCTTCAGTGTTGATACTCCCGCTTAGTGAAATTTTGGGTTGGAATGCTGTGAGTATGATGCAACAGTTGATCTCTGCTGTTTACTCTGCTCTTTGTGGTAACAGTAGGTGGATACAATATTTCTACAATACCTCAGATGTGTTGGCTTTTCGCACAGCCAGAGCGTAATCAGATAAAAAAGGTAATACGGGTAAGAACTGTACCAGTACGTTTGATATACAATGTTGTACCCTAGCAAGTTTCCAAGATGGCCGACAGGTGAGGAGCTCCGGCCGGGAGCTCCCTGGCTGGGGTTTGCCTTTTTGGCTTCTACCTCTGGATTCTGCCCCCCTATGACCCACTTAGCCCGGGGATCGTTCTCCTGCCATCTGGCCACAATTCATGGAACCCCAGACACCCATGCTTGTAAATTGGTGGCCCTGAACACCGGGCGTACCGATTGACCGAGGGTGCCGTGAATTGGCGGTGCCTGAGGGGAGAAAGTCGGAATACCGGAGTCCGAGGCAAGGGGCCACGAGGCCGCGCCTCTGAAACGTGGGCCAGAGTCTGCATTCTCTTTGCGCCGACAGAGGTTGAACAGCTGGGGAGAGACGAATGCCGGGAGGTGAGAGATTGAGAGGCCCGAGGTGAGCGGGGGAGGGACTCGGGTCGGAACCTGGCCAAAGTCTAACTGGCAGAGAGTTCCCCTGCATGGACCAAGGAATACGGTGGCACGCTCGGCCCTCCTGGGGGTGAGCTGGAGGGTGAGGCGGGCAGCGCTTCCAAGTAACACCGGGACTGGTGCGGCTGATGGAACTGTAATGATGCCCCCCGGGCAGAAACCATGAATGATGTACTGACCGTGGAGCCTGAGCAACATGGCCCATGCCTGGTGGAGCTGTTTATGCAGCTATAGAGGAGATTGGCTCTGGTTCACCCCCTCGGCCATCACCTACCCAGCCGGACATTGGACATAGTTTTTCCTCGTCTCTCTGCTGTGTTTCCTTCCCTCCCTCGCCTTCTCCCTCCGTGATCCTGTGGTTGCCTCCCCCATCCAGCCCTGCGTGGAGCCGTGGAGTCAGCTACTTTATGGTTTTTTGTATATCCCGCCATTTTGGGATAATGCAATCGGTTCCCGTGATCTGGGTCCTCCATCTTGGCGGTTTCGACCGATCCTCATTGCTGCTGGACTGCTCCTTGTTCGCCTGACTGACATTTTCCTAGTTGACCCCCCCCTTAGGTCTCCTACACCCCTCCCATCTTATACTATCACCGATACACAGGATGTTTTGGATTGTTGGTCCCCAGCCGGTTTGTTTGTCTTTCACTTTGACTGTTTTGTCCCCCTGAAGTACTTTCCCCCTTGCTGGTCTGCCTGACCTGATCTGCATTCCTTACCCCTTTTTACCATTCTCCCTCTACCTTCCATACCCCATTGGACGTTTGTCTTGGCTATGCTATGCGCTAATTACTCATGTTATTGTGTAATCACTGTTTTGCTTCTATGTTATACTTGGCTCCTGTAACTGATGAAATTTTGTAACTTGTAACTCGCTGATCCCCATGTAAAGCGCTCTGATACCTCCGGGTCTAGCCAGCGCTATATAAAACTCTGAAAATAAAATAAAAAATAGCCCAAAACATTTCTATCAAGGTAACTAGCCACTTTACAATAATTTCAACTCCTTTGTCTCTTAATTTTTTTAATCAAATTTGGATGATACATTTGAAGTATGGGTTGCTTTTCTAATATATCAAGCCTGTTACATAGAGGCTTTACACAGCAAACAGTATAACACACTGGACGCACCAACCTATTATGAAGGTGAATGCTGAGAAATGAACGCTTAACTAAAACCAAAATTGATACTTCTCTGTAAAAATCTTTTTCTGTCTTCTCCAAGGATGGAATTATAGATCATCTGGCCCAGGGACAGCAATTTGTAAAAAAATAAGTGGCAGGGCCCTTGTCGGGAGGCCACTACAAATTGCAGCACCCATTGCCTCTGCCAGCGCTGCCAACAACAGTACCTACACAGCTACTAACCATCACTCTCCTACAAGTGTGACAGTTTAGACTATTCCAGGCCCCCAAAGGTATAATAATGGCTTGGGCGATGGGCAGAAGTAATTTTGAAGTATATTGAAATAATAAACAGCTGTTGCTATGCTCATCCATAAATTAGACAAAGAGCCACACCATGTGGCAGACTGTCATAAGTGTTGGCGTTGAAAATGAAGTGCCAGTGCTGAGCACCGGAAACCACAGGCACAAATTAAGCACTGCTGGCAATAGTGGATGCAACTTTGTTAGTTCTGCCTATGTAGAATGAAAACCAATCAAACCCCTTGCTTTCTGCTTAGCTGCCAATTATGGCTGAACATGGAGTGATGCCTGCAATGAGGACACAGTTCATCACAACATGATGTGAGCAGTGGAGGAGATGAAAATCCACCCTGACAGCTTCTCAGCAGGTGCAGAGAAGAGTATGCTGGAGGGCAGATGTGGCACAATCAAACGAAGAGGTGGGGGGTTGGAAATATGGCAAAAACTGCTTTGCCTCATTGCTGTCTTTCATAGTGAAACATCAGCCATATAATATTTTTGGATTGTGCATTAAAAATTGTGAGATAAGATATGTAATGTTGCATTAAGTATTTTTATGATATGCCCTCTTAGATAAGGTTAGGTTACCTTAGGGCTTTAGACTATATTAAGCTTTAATCTCTGTAAGAAAGTGAATGATTGATTGGGATGGATGGATGGTAGACCACAACAAGTAATACAGTCAAACCCTGTCAAGTCCGGGCAAATGTTCCAGTAATTTAAACCTGAACTCAACTTGTGGTAGGTATGGCACAGAGCAGATAGGCTTAACTTACCAAATAAATAAAAAGTCAAAATTCAACACAAGAAAAATTCCACTCCAATTTATAAAATTAGAGAAAATGTAATAACAAAATGGCAATGAAATAACAGAAAACCCGATAAGGGGAGAAGGAGATATGCATTTTTAAAGATTTAATGCAAAAAATTCAAAGTAAAAAGTAAATCGCCACTCAGTAGTTTCTATTCATGTTTGACCAAGACCTAGGAGCAATTTTAGGCTGACTGTGATGTAGCCAGGTTTAAATACACCGAGCTGGTTTGTCCTGGGTAAAGATTATAACTTCTAACTTAGTCCTTGAAAAGGAAGTCAAAATCCTCCAGTGGGGCAGGGTTGCAGGCTGTATCCACCAAAGCCCCCTTGAAGCCAGATAGCCACTGGACAATGGCCTGGTGAAGCCATTGCTTTTGATGGTAAAAGTGCCAAGCAGAAGAAATCCAAATTTTGCAGCTGTCAAATTTGTCTCATTGGGCAGACACCTTTGGCACCTTTGCTGAACCAAGCTTCCAACCTTCGTACTTAGTCTTCTTTTTGTAGCTCAAAATCCTCTAGTGGGGCAAGCATGATGACATATTCAACAAAGTCGCATTAAAATCAAATACTTTTTCAATGAGGTCCCGCTGACCCTCCAGAGGTCTCGGAAACCCAGAAATGTTCTAAGTCTCAAATTTTTGGAGTTTGTGGAGCAGCTCCTCTTGGTCACTTCTAAGGCTCAAAGGACCTTAGGGTAAGCACATAAGAGTTAGGACTCACTCCAGAAGAGGCCACCAGCAAGGTCAACTCCAGTTCAAATGGGCACCTCAGAAAAAGGACCTCTTGCAGCGTCTAACGTTCCTGTAGACACACAGGTCACTTAAAAGACCCTTGGAGTCCACTTCTCTGTCCTGGGTACCAGTGGAGCAGGTCCAGCCCTTAAGAGTCTACAAACAGGTCTTAATCATCAGGTCTAGTCCTTATGTGTTCTTCCATAGGTTCTTAGAGTGTTCTAAAGATTGCGGGTGTGTATAGTTCGGTAGGTTGAGGTGAATGCTGGACACTCCATAACCAATGGGTAAAAGTTCCAGGTAAATCCTCTACCCACTCTTACAGCACATTCTGTTTGCTTTACTGCAAACTATCCCAAACTGTGCTATTTTAAGGTAAATACATGTCAGACCCCATCCACTATGGAAGGATAGCAAGAGTCTACATGAGAGGTGTTTAGGGAAATGAGTCCCCTCTTCTTAGGCTACTTGGACTGGGTTCTAGAACTAGCTCTCCCTCCCACTCGGATGGTGCCTGGCTGACTACAAGGTAGCCAGAGGGCTTCACAGACACTCTCTTTCCACTCTCACTTCTGCCTGTGAGTATGTGCCTGGCAGTTCCGGACTACTAAGGTGGACACACAGTATTGCTTGAATATGAATATACCTTGAAAAACCAAAAGACAAGAGACATTTGGCAAAACAGGAGCAGTTGGTTTATTTAAACACTGCAGCCGGGAGTGCAGCTTAGAGATATTCGTCAGAGGACTGTCTCAAAGTACAATCAATATGAGCAATTTGGATACAGGTTTTGGAGCAATAAATGTGCATCCAGCAATATTTGTTTGGAAAAAGAATGTGAGCCTTGCCTGGGGAGTTATAAATAATAGGTCCCTGATAACAAATGCAGGTAGGCTTAACCTTGCGTGGAAACAATGTGGGCCCGTGGGTAGTGTGTCAAGATGTTCGGCAGGAGGAATTTATGATCACTGCATGTACTGTGTGTGTTGTGTCCTGATGGGATGTGTGTTCCTAACTTTATGTGGCATCTTACTTTATGGTGTTTTGGAAATGTGCTCACCCCTCCTTCTATGTGTGCTTTATTAGGGACAATTTCTCTGGATCATTGTGATGTCAAATCGGGGGGATGTACCTGAGTTTCCTGTTCACACGTTTGTTTGCCGGCTACGTGCCACCACACCTGTGACCTGTTAATCAGTTACCACAGGCCTGGGTTGCAGAGCCTGTCTGAACAGTATTTCGAAGCCGGGGTTGATGGCGAGTTCATGACGGGTAAATTTAACAATAGCGATGCGATTTCGTTCATGTATGCAAGTGTACCATCATAGACATTAGCATCGTTTTTATCAATATCAACATTCCCCCCTCTAGTTAATTTTTCAACTACATTATCTAACCCATACTTAATGACAGTCACATTATTGGGGACATTCTGTTCTTCAGTTTTGACTAATACTACTTCCCTAGTTATTTGCATTCTACCTAGTTTGAGGACAGCATTTTTACAGCAGGAAACTCCCAATTGTAGGAAACCGAGTAAGAACAATAAAAAGATGAGATGGGCAACAGTGACGTGCTCAGTCCGGTCAGCCACAGAGGGAGCCAGGTAAACCAGTTCAGATAACATGCCTGCTCTGGGGCACCTCCCTCCTCACACATGTCTCTGTGTAAACGGTGCAGTGCTTGCATCGCAAGAGTTAAAGTTCCGTTATCCAGGTTGTTACCTGGGACAAACGTGCAGCAGGACGCACCAATTTTGGCAAACACACCTCCCTCCATTGAGGTCATTAAGTCCAACACATATTGATGCTGCATCACCATGAGGCGGATGGCGCTCAGTTCTTCTTTGATTGCATTAAGGCGAGCTCATTGCTGTTCATCATCTCAAGCAGTTCCCACCTAGTTATTGTTAACTGGTGGGCGTTTGCTTTCGTCTGCACGGTGAAGAAGGGTACGGACCCCCCTACGATGATTTGCATATCAAAAACCAGTCTGAATGTCCTTGTACTGAGGCCAGCCAAAATATTCAGCAGTTAATTTCTCTCGAGCCTGATGCATCAGAGGCGTCTTCTTCTTTAGCATGTGTTGGGGCAATTCTGACAGTTCCTCCCTGAGAATGACCAGGGTTGTGGTGTGTATGGTGATGAGGGAGCAGAAACCACTCCATCCGGGGACAAGCTGAGTGTAAGCAAACTTGCCACACTGACAGGTAGGTATCTATAAGCATGGAGATGCCGCATTGCATGTCGGGAATGTGCAGCACTGTACTGCAGTTCTCATTTGTTTCTAATAGGATGGTTCCTTTTCCTCTTAAACACAAGGAATGCAGTGTAAGTTTCCGTACAATTAAGGGTTGCCCCATCCCTTCTAACCACGTATATGTATTCACCTCAGTGTCCCACATTTCCTGACATGGGGTATCTATGCTGTTGTTTAATCTGCCCCTACGAGACTTGTTTCCCTTTGTATCATTGAGGTAGATGGCTCTACACTGGAACTCCATGTCTGAGGTCCATTTGTTATTATAGGAGACAGCCCCAGAAATGCTAAGGGCCACCCTAGAACCACAGACAGAGGCAGGAGCAAACATGTTTGTGCTAGGTGTGGCTGTTTAGTTACCTTCGAAAACCTCTTTTCTGGAAAGCCTCGGGCCAAACAGTATCCTCCCCTATGGTGCCCCTGATGCTCATCCTATCTAGCTCTGTTTGAAAGTCACTAGGCTCGGTGAAATGTAAAATGCTGTGGGATTGATCTTGCATCGGGTCAGGTTCACTACTACTCTATGGGGTTCTACTCTATTGGGTTGTATCTTGTCCCTAATCCTTATATATATATATATATATATATATATATATATATACACACACATATATATACATATATATATATATATATATATATATATTATCTACTGGCGGTCGCCAGTAGATAGTTATAGTTAGGACCTATTATCCATAGGAAATCCGCGACATTCTATTTGCAATAACGTTGGCGCCGGTTGACGAATCTTCGCGAAAGCTTCCAACTTGTTGGGGCGCTCCGGTCCGCTCCTACCCTGAAAGTCTCGGGGTGATACGTCAAGCGGGGGCCGAGAAAAAGGGGGGTCCCAAAACGCGTTTTCCCTATTCATTTTTCCATAGGAACCTTTAGTCGCAGCTACAGCCCGAACTGCTGAACGGAATTACCCCAAATTTGGCAAAGAGGTAGCCCTTGGTTCAGACTGGTGCCTTTTGCTAAAATGGTGTAAATCCGTTCAGTAGTTCCTGAGAAATTCACAATTAAAATCACATATATATCTATGGGCGCGTCGGATCCGCGTACCCTCCCGATCACGAGCTGCATGCTAATTGGCTGTCAACACTCCAAATCAAGAAGTGTTGGCAGCCATTTTGTCCCTCGGTAGAACCGAGGGACAGAAACAAGTGCGCAAGCGCAAAAGGGGGCAGGGTAGAAACACCCTGACCCCCTAGGTCTGCTCAGGGGTCCCACAAGGACCCCCTGGGCAGAAAAAGCATTTTTGTTTTTAAATCGGCGGGATGCGCTTAGGGTGCGCGGATCCCGCCGAGAAAAAAAAGAAACAAGTGCGCAAAATGCACAAAGGGGGCAGGGTAGAAACACCCTAACCCCCTAGGCCTGCTCAGGGGGTCCCACAAGGACCCCTGGGCAAAAAAGCATTTAAAAAAAAATCGGCAGGATGCGCTCAGGGAGCGCGGATCCTGCCGAAAAAAAAAAATTCATTTGCCCCCGGGTGGGCCAAGTCCCGGGGCCATGCTGGGGGGGGTTTATTTTATGTATGGGGGGCCTCTAAGGGCCCCCCAAGCCCCGGGGACCGCCACCCCCCGGGGCTTTATTAGAAAAAGTTGCGGGAGGGCTCTGAGCCCTCCCGCAGCCCCGAGGACCACCACCTCCCCAGGGCTTCTTTATTTTTTAAATTGACCTGTGTGGGGGACTCCAGCCCCTCACACGCCCGGGGACCACCACCTCCCGGGGCACTAACAAAATTGAAAATGGGGGTCCATTTTGGACCCCCAAGCCCCGGGGACCACCACCTCCCGGGGCTTTGAAAATGTGGGGAGGGGGGCCGCGCGGCCCCCCTCCTGGAGCCAGTGATGGCCCTGGGGACCGCCACCCCCCAGGGCCGGCTCCTGCAGTGTCCCGGGGTGCCTGCTGTTTGCAATGACAGGTCGGGAGCCTTGCGGCTCCCGTCCTGTCATAGCAAACTGCTTTGAATTTTGGAAGCGAGAGCAGGGAAAGCTGCTCTTGCTTCCAAAATTCAAGCAGAATTGCTTTCCACATGGGGATCTGCATATTAGCAGCTCCCCATGTGGAAAAGCAATGCCGCAGGAGGCGGGGAGCCGGCAGGGTCCGTGGGGGAGTTGGGGTCCCCCACGGACCCCAAAAGGATAGGGCCAGCCCCGGGGATGGGGTCCCCGGGGCCTAAGGAGGCCTTAGGAGGGGGCCAGGCAGCCCCCTCCATCAAATAAAAAAAAGGTGGCTATGGCCCGGGGGATGGGGTCCCCGGGTCGAAATTGGCCACGGGAGGGGGGCCCACGCGGTCCCCTTCCCAGTCCTTTTTTTATTTTTATTTTTAAACAAAAGGGGGACAGGCCCTGGGGGATGGGGTCCCCAGGGCTCATAAAATTACAAAAAAGGGGGCCACACAGCCCCTTTTAAAAAAAAAAAAAAAAACGCCATTGCGAGGGAGGCCACGCCCCTCTTTGACAGCACTCTGCAAACGCGCCCCTGGCGCGTTTGCAGAGGGGAACGATTCCCCTTGAATACTGGGGGTCCCTGGGGGCCAACTAGCCCACCAGGAACCTCCAGTATGCGCCAGGGGCTGCGTTGCACAGAGGTGGACAGAGGCCACGCCCCTTTTACACCTCTCTGCAACGCAGCTCTGTGGCGCTTTTGGATATACCTGTTGGGCTAGTTGGCCCCCAGGGACCCTCAGGATTCAAGGGGAGTTAATCCCCGACTTAAAACGCGCCACTGGGCGCGTTTGCACAGTGGTGAAGGGAGGGGCGGGGCTTCAGGTGACATGTGTGCAAACAGGCCCCGTGGCGTGTTTGTAAGTTGGGGGATTAAGTCCCCTTGAATCCTGAGGGTCCCTGGAGTCCAACTAGCCCACCATGTACTTCCAAAAGCGCCACAGTGCTGCCTTGCAGAGAGGTGTAGAAAGGGGTGTGGCCTCTGTACACGTCTCTGCAACGCAGCCCCTGGCGCATACTGGAGGTTCCTGGTGGGCTAGTTGGCCCCCAGGGACCCTCATGATTCAAGGGGACTTAATCCCCCAACTTAAAACGCGCCACGGGGCGCGTTTGCACAGATGTCACCTCAGGCCCCGCCCCTCCCTTCACCATTGTGCAAATATTCCTCTAAAATCAGCCGAAATACGAATTCCGATTTACTCACCTGTTATCAGGAGAGACCTCAGTGCTGCATCTTTCAGCCCAGTACTGATCCTGAAAAGTAATTTTAACCGTACTTACCAGTAACTTGAATTTCCTTCCATAGGATATCATTGCCTGCTTTTTGCTGAAAAAGTTTCTAAGTGTCGATTTTTGAAACATACAAATATTCCTCTAAAATCAGCCGAAATACGAATTCCGATTTACTCACCTGTTATCAGGAGAGACCTCAGTGCTACATCTTTCAGTCCAGTACTGATCCTGAAAAGTAATTTTAACCGTACTTACCAGTAACTTGAATTTCCTTCCGTAGGATATCATTGCCTGCTTTTTGCTGAAAAAGTTTCTTAGTGTCGATTTTTGAAACATACAAATATTCCTCTAAAATCAGCCGAAATACGAATTCCGATTTACTCACCTGTTATCAGGAGAGACCTCAGTGCTGCATCTTTCAGCCCAGTACTGATCCTGAAAAGTAATTTTAACCGTACTTACCAGTAACTTGAATTTCCTTCCATAGGATATCATTGCCTGCTTTTTGCTGAAAAAGTTTCTAAGTGTGGAGTTTTGGAACTTTATAATATTCCTCTAAAATCAGCCGAAATACGAATTCCGATTTACTCACCTGTTATCATGAGAGACCTCAGTGCTGCATCTTTCAGCCCAGTACTGATCCTGAAAAGTAATTTTAACCGTACTTACCAGTAACTTGAATTTCCTTCCATAGGATATCATTGCCTGCTTTATGCTGAAAAAGTTTCTAAGTGTCGATTTTTGAAACATACAAATATTCCTCTAAAATCAGCCGAAATACGAATTCCGATTTACTGACCTGTTATCAGGAGAGAACCCAGTGCTGCATCTTTTAGCCCAGCACTGACCCTGAAAAGTAATTCTAACCGTACTTACCAGTAACTTGTATTTCCTTCCATAGGAATCCATTGTCTGATTTTCAGCAGAAAAGTTTCAAAGTGTCGATTTTCACAAACTACAAATATTCCTTAAAAATCGCCTGTATGACTTAAACGCATTCTTTCAACTGTTTACAGGAGATGCACCAGTGCTGGATCCAGGATCCACCACTGAGTGAGAAAAAGTCACGATAACACTACTTACCTGCTAAGTGAATTTCCTCCCATAGGATAACATTGGTGATTCTATGTGAAAAAGTTTCTAAGTGTCAACTTTTAAAATACAATAATATTCCTTAAAAATCACTACTGTAACCAAAACGCTTTTACTCAACTGTTTACAGGAGATGTCCCAGGACTGAATCTAGGATCCAGTCCTGTGGTTAGAAAAAGTAATCCATAAAGTAACTAATTGCATTTAGCTAGAAATTCACATTGAGCTCAATGTTGCATTGTGTTTGAAATTGTGTTGCCCATTGCAACAACTGTAACTACTGTACTTAAAAGTCTATTGCCTATTTGCAAAGTATTTAAAGTAAATTAATTCATTCTGAGAAAGTATATTTTGTAATGTAATGTATAATGTAATTACAATGTAATTTAAAAAATAAAATATCTAAATATAAATAGTTTAAAAAAATGTAGTAAATCAGTATGAAAAAAATAAAAATAACAATTAATACATTTAAAAATTGGCATTTACAAAACCTTTGAAATTCACTGAAAAAAACCATAGGTTTCAGACATGTTATAGTTAGGAATTAGCATTTAAAAACCTTTGAAATTCACTGAAAAAACCATAGGTTTCAGACATGTTATAGTTAGAAATTAGCATTTAAAAAACCTTTGAAATTCACTGAAAAAACCATAGGTTTCAGGCACGTTATAGTTAGAAATTAGCATTTAAAAAACCTTACAAATTCACTGAAAAAACCATAGGTTTTAGGGACAGTTATAGTTACTTGGACATTGCACTCGTACAAAACCCGTGAAATTCCCCCGTTATAGTTAGTTCAGCTAACTATAACTCGCGCCCCCGCAATGCACTGCTGATGACGTCACATATTACATCACTCATGACATGGACAGTGACATCACTGATGACATCACTGATGACATCTCAAATGACATCATCCATGTGATAATTTCATGCATCTTCTCACACCCTAATATAACTTTTGATACACCCAATCTAAATTACAGACTGCCATTCTCAAAACCATAGAAACTCCAATACCAATAACTACATACCCACTCACTGATTCTTAGGTCTACACACACATCCACTCACTCACCCGTACAGTCACTCATACTTACAGTCACCCAGTACAGGACTATTATATGCACTCATACACCTATATAAACACTGACACACCGCCACTCATCCATAGAGGTACTCACACACCTAGTCAGTCATGCAAAAAATTAATCACACACCCATTTACTCACCTATAGAGTTATACACACACCAGCTCAATAACTCATACAAATACTAGCACATTCTTACGCTCTTATACAATAACTGATACAAGCACACACGCATCCATACAGCCACTCTCACAATCACACACTCTCACGTATAGCCTTTTAAATACTCTAACACACATATATACTTCCTTTTACATATGTAGTTACTCGCACATGTACCACTGAGATATACATTCACTCACTAACACACCCATACACACACTCACCCACCCAAGCAGTCCATCACAGACGCACTCTTCAAATCATGCACCCAGTGAATCACCCACTCACACATCTATGTACAGAGTCGCACACACCCCACCCACACAAACACTCAGGCACCCATACAGATACTCAGACAACCAATCAATAACTCATATAGACACTCATGTAGCTATTCACAAACCCATGCAGCCACTTACACAGCAACAGACAGACGGATACAGACATTCACCCAGTTTAGTCACTAACCCATGCATTCAGTAAGATACGTTTAATCACTCACTTATACAGTTAGTCACGCACCTACTAAATCATCCATTCAGACACTTATACACCCACTCACTCTTCAATACGCCTTTCCCTATATATATTAAACATATTTAAACTTTACAGAAACACACAGTCACTGGATGATGTCATCAGTGATGTCATAAGTGATGTCATTTGAGATGTCATCAGTGATGTCATCAGTGATGTCACTGACCATGTCATGAGTGATGTAATATGTGACATCATCAGCAGTGCATTGCGGGGCGCGAGTTATAGTTAGCTGAACTAACTATAACGGGGAATTTCACGGGTTTTGTACGAGTGCAATGTCCAAGTAACTATAACTGTCCCTAAAACCTATGGTTTTTTCAGTGAATTTGTAAGGTTTTTAAATGCTAATTTCTAACTATAACGTGCCTGAAACCTATGGTTTTTTCAGTGAATATATATATATATATATATATATACACACATATATATATACATATATATATATATATATATATATAGGTGGAGGAGACATTTTCCTCTTTCAGGGGCTACATCTTGGGACAAGTAAAGTCTGTCTGTGCCTACTGCATGCGGTATCAGCGAGCAAACATAACATGACCTGGTCGATGTCTGGGAATCCACGCTGGTCATCTGATGATAGCACATGTTGTGTAAGAGGGCGCTATGCATCGCATGTAGAATGCTAGTGTTGGGTTTGATGTAATTATAAGTGGTGTGGGAGAGGTCCCTACGCACGGTTGGTGATAACTTTGGGGTAGACTCCATAAGACTAGGCAGTGCATTGATGACGAATGGATGCAGAAACACCCATAGCAAACATAGGATAGATAAGCATGCATTAATACATAACTTATGGAACATTGCAAGTCTTGGGATGATTTGTAAGGGAGACAACTGTAGTCCTCTGGTGAGCAAGGATTTCTTTACTTTTGGAAAAGATCAAAAAGTTTGTGAAAAAATGTTTGTGGTCCTTGACTCGCACACTTGGGTGTTGTTGGGGTTATGAAAATCATTGCTGCAGAGATGGTGGGCCGCAGTAAAGGTGATGTACTTTGGTGGCTCAATTGCAGGCCTATTGGATAAGATCTGTTGCTCATTGGTTTAGATCAGAAAACATTTGCATCTTTATGTATATCACCATCAATCATTTCTCATTTATTTTTAGGGGTGTGCTTTTACATTCATACATGCCATTTTAGTGGGGCACCAGAAAGTACTTTTAAAAAGAGCGGGTGATTATTCATGGGTCGCCTTGGTTCTTACTTATGGGTCATCGGTTATCCCCCTCACCATGACAGAATACGATATTTTAAGGGGTGTTCTTCATGAGCATGTGGATAATCTTGGTTATTTAACTAATGTTTTATGGGTGTCACCAGACTTCCAATATTCTACTTTTTTCATAGTGTGTGTGTGCGGGTGTGCCTTTTGACTTTTGATGTACAAATGTGCAGACAATGTAAAAAGAGGGGGTGTGCTGTAATTGGGTGTGGTTAGTGATTGCAACATGCCCTGAGTTCACGTGTATACCCCTCCAATCCCATCACGCAGTGTGCAGTGGAACCCTCCCTAATGGCTCCAGGTGTCTTGACTATGCCCTTTTTCTAGAGGGTTCTTTTTGGGCTAGCTTTGGGATTCTTTTTACTGATCTTTTGAGCGTTTCCCTAGGTTTGGGGATCTGACCCATGGTCCCCATGTGTTTCTCATGTGGCAATGTCCAAAATTGGGCTTATTTACTCCTCCAGGCGCTGTGTGTAAGGCCTTGTGTGCGTCAGTTGAGTGCTAGCCCACTCATTTTTCCGGCACCCATCTCTCTTGAGCTACATCTCAACCAGAATATTTGGCCTGCTGTCCCCGACTGCGGCCAGGGACGTTTAACTGGTGACACGCTACTTTCATTGTTTTGAAGGAACATAACCTGACGAGCAGGCTTCTTGATGTTTGAAACACTTTGAGAGTAAGGAGAAGGCGTAATATTGCTAAATAATGGGAGTCGGGTCTGAGGCCAGACCTTTTCGATGATTCGTCTAACTGGGGGGTGCTTGACTGAGACAGTTGGTTGTTAGAGCGAATCTCCCCTCCCGACTGACTGAGTGCCATGCTGCATTTCTCCTACTGTCGGATTTTGTGTGGGGGAGGTTATGGGGTCTTCACTATCCCAAGCGTATGGGAAATCTGATTCCCAACACAGGTGAAGAACTTCATTTTGAAACTCAAAGGGGGCCTCCATTGACTGGAGGCTTCTGGCTTTTGGGGATGCTGTGGTTTAAACCACAAGGCACAAAGGAATTTTTGTCCCGGGCTAGAGGCCTGAGAGTGGGGTCCTTTCAATCTGGTAATTGGAACCCAACCCAAATGGGCTTGGGTGAGAGGACCTGGGTGCCTGGTTTTTAAGGATATGGATGGGAGCAACCCTATCCCCCTCATCAGATTGGCCTCCCTCTGCGGTCTGGTCAGCCAACCTTGCCCTGGGGGCTCTGCAGCAGAGTGGGGCCTAGGCTCCTGAAGGCACCTGAAATGGTGAACTCTACTATGGATTCCTGATCGACAAAACAAACAGCAACCCTGAACTTTCTCAAGCGCAAGTAAAGGCTCGAATTCCTAATGTTATCTCATTAGTTTTTATTTTTTTAAATACACTTTGAAGTGTGCATGAAGTGGATGTTTCGCATTGGGGGATTGAACTTACTGTGGATTTGTGTTTTGTGTTTCCGTAAAGGCATTACCTCCCCAGACTGTTACCCCTCCCTGCCGTGGTTGGGGTCCTGGTCCTTTTGGGCTGGGTTCCCTGTCTATTGCGGCCGTTGCCACATGTTTTACCAACCCCCGGATCCCTGTTGTGGAGGTGCGGTGGCTGTCTGATTTCCCTGCAGCTGAGTGTAAGGTGCATTAATATTACTCTGGGTATGGTTTTGAGGATGGGGATTTTGCAGGGACTGGCCCAGGCTCATCAATCTTTGTTCATGATAGGCTTTTAGGTGGCATTGGTCGGCCATGTGGCTCATTCTTTGGCAATAATAACATTGTGTGAGGTCTGGCTGCTGCCAAACTCCCTGACCTTTGCCACTGCAACTGGGTTGAAACTCTCTGGGGTTTTGCGGTGGAACCTCCTTCAAGAGTTGTGCCATCTGCATGCTTGCGATCAATTAGTCCCCCTCGAGGGTGGTCTTTTTCAATTTGTGTTCGACCAGCTTGGCATTATCTCTTTGGGCTTGCAACTGTTTTTCCCTGTCCTTTTCCTATTTCTTTCTGTAATAATGCAATATGTGGGCCTGTATCTCTCCCCAAGGTTTGATGTCTAACCCTACTTCGCTGTCCAATCCACATTGTATTTCGGTGGGCAGACCCTTTTTGAGAATGTTACAGAGAAATGCGACCTGGGGGCCCATCTCAGTCCATGGCTGTCCTGTCCCTTGTCCCCATCATTCCCTAATTCTGTCTAGAAAGTCAGTTAAGGTCTCCCCAGGTGTCATACGTTCTGCCATCAATCCTCCTACATTAGGGATGTCAAGGAATATTTCCTTCATATCTGTCCATATTTGGTGCCTGTATGAATTGAATGTGGCCCCGTCATGGTTGGTGTTTGTCAGCGTGATTGCTTGGATGTGGGCTCAGGCAAATACTGTTAGTCTGCTTTCCGATGAGACTGCTTAGCAGATTTTTGCCATCGCCTATCGCTAGGTTTATTCAGGGGGTGCTCTTCTCAAAACAGGATATCCATTTCCCTGCAGCATCCAACAATGGTGGCAATTTAGTCCTGAGCCCGTCTTTGTCAATCTGGGCCCACGGCACATAGATGGTGCTTAACGTGCCCTTCTGCAGGAGCTGACACATGTTGGCTTGGGGTGACACTACTGGTTTCTCTCCAACTTAGCGCTCTCATTTTCTTAGGCATGTAGGGGAAGTTCCCTTTGGGATCTCCTCCTCCATGTTGGATATAGTCTTCTGCACCGGCCATGCCTCTGGTTCAAAGGATCCCTCCTTCAGCCAGGGTCTACCATATTGGCCCTCCCTTTTGGTCCAGTGGGCTAGCAGGTGGCAAAATGGTTGAGCGAAGATCTCGCCTTCCTCTCTAGTCACTATCTCCCTTGGGGTCAGTTTGTCTATCCGCGCATTCAAAGGGAGTAGCGGATGTTTTCGGCACTGCTCTCCTCATGTGCACGCAAAGGTGCCATGTTGCTTGTCCTGTGCCTTAATTGAGATTGCAGCAAGCTACCTTGATCTCGTCTTACCTGGTCGACCCCTCTCCTATGCTGACAATCTAGTGAGGCTCGGGTCCCAGGCAGAAGCCTGCCCTCTAGTTCTGCCTTGGACTCTTCTCCAAAGTGGTGTTCTTTACTTAGCCCCGCTCTTTTCAGGTAGAGGGTGCGCTGCTCTGCTCTCATTGCATTGCCTGGGTGAGAGCTCTCTCTCTTTCCATCTTTAGTTCATACTTCTCCTCTAACTTCTACCTAGGTTGCCTCAATCGTTCTGAGGTAGGCGCAGTTCTCCTGGTTAGGAATTTGCCCTCAAACTCGCTTTCTGTTGTCCCTTTGGCTCCCTGAACATATCCTGCATCTCTCCCCTCATCATCTGATCCCGGAGGACTGTGAGCCTTTTCCTCACTTGCATTAATTGTGTCATTATCCATAACTGCTATGAATCTCCCGGTCAATCGAGTGGGTTCACCCGGACGGGTGGGAGTACACGTTCTCAGCAATACTGGGGTTCGATGGGCTGAACGTGTCAGTCGAGGGGGTCAAATTTCAGGGAGCTAAAGCACTGGACTGGGGTGTTGCTGGGATTGCCTGAGCCTGCTGGCCTGTTAACCTCCCAAGTCTGGATCTAGTAGTTTGCTGTTTGGCAGGGGGCCCTCCAGCTCCCTCGACTAGTGGATTGGTATAACCTAATGCGGTCATTGCAGGCTTCGGGGAAGTGCATCTCTATTCCTACATATGGCAATGGAGGCACCGACATCTTACTTGCTAGTTCTGGGATAGGATTGTCAGTCTGGACCTCCTCAAAGATGGCCCATAGTTCTGACAGTGCCTCTCTTCTGGTCTTCTTCTGCCATATGTATTTGGTCCTAATGTGTGTTCTTGTGTGTTCGATTATGTTAGTGTTGAGGTTCCCCCACTGGCCAGGGTAACATGTGTGCCTTAGTGTGTGCATGCCATTCACAGAAAGACTTTCTAAGTGTTTTAACCTGTGTGAGGAACTTAGTTTACATGTGCTTTAGCGGCAACTCCATGATAAGTTGGAAACTTTTTATGTGAATAGTACACTTTAGCTTCTCTGGATTAGGTAATACGCTGGTCGTGGGGAAATAAATACACAGGTGTTACTGACTACGACTACTTACTATGAGCCAGCCGGGGTCCATGCAGGTAACAGCGGTGGGGCCGTGTTAGGGGGGATTTCGAGGGACGATGCAGAGGGAAAATTAAATAAATAATTAATTTCCCCTCTGCATCGTCCCTCGAAATCCCCCCTAACCCGGCCGCACCGCCCCACCGCTGTTACCTGCATGGACCGTGGCTGCTATGAGCTCAACTATATGTACAGATGCATCAGAACAACAATTTCACAAACACAAATGACAATACATATGAAGGGTCACAGCCTGAAAGAAAGTGTAATTGTTAGTTCAAACGTGTGAATTTATCAGCCTGATAGTCTGTCAATATCAGCTCTTGGGCAAAGAGAACAACAATTTATGCAGAAAAGAGGAACAAACTGATAACCACTGGTCCTTCTTGGCCAAACACAAGCTACCCCTAATCTCCAAGCGCCAAATTTTCCCTAACATCCAAATTACACCTTATATCACAGCCAGGGGTCATGCATACCATCTGTGTTACGCCCACAGGTCCAAGCTAACAAAAACCACTCACTTCTTTCAGATACTGACAGTGTAGCCTTCCTCCTAACTTCCTTGCTTTGATCGCTCTTCTCTACTCATCCCCTTCAGCCCGATTGCGGGTCAACGGGTCTCTCTCCCCTCCTATCCCCATCACGCGTGGCACACGTCAGGGCTGTCCACTGTCCCCGATCCTGTTTATTATCGCAATGGACCCTTTGGTCCGTCATCTTCAGGAACAGCACCTGTTCCGTGGCTTGCAATTCCCTTCCGGTCCGCTCTTGATGTCTCTCTATGCGGACGACGTCCTGCTCTTTGTGCGCCATCCCCAATCCAATCTTCAGCCGCTCATGGATGAGATCGAACGTTTCGGCTTGGTTTCAGGCCTTAAGATTAATTGGGGGAAATCTGTTCTGTTTCCCATTACGGATGCTGCGGCGACAGACGTCACGGTATACCCCTTGCGCGTGGATCGGGAGACCACTAAATACCTCGGGGTGCACCTACATAGAGAAAAGGCCCAGGTCGTTCAATTGAACTACGGACCTGCCATTGAGCAGCTCTCGTTGCAAATCGAGCGATGGATACAGCTACCTCTCTCCATGGCCGGCCGTATCGCCCTCATAAAGATGAAGGTGCTCCCTCGTTTCCTGTATTTCTTTCGCACCATTCCCATTCCACTCACCAATGCGTTTTTACTCGTCTGCGCAGCCTTCTTATTCGACTGATCTGGGCTGGTCGTAGGCCTCGAGTGGCCTGGGACACCCTCACCCTTCCGTATGCACGGGGGGGGGTTCGCAGTACCGGATTTCCAACTGTACTTTTTGGTGGCCCAAGCGCAATATGCGCACCGCTGGTTTCATCCTGATGCCAGGATACCTTATACGAAAACGGACCGGGAGCTGGCTGCCCCAACCCCCCTGGCATCCCTGCTCCTGAAAGGGGTCCCTCTGAATCCACACGACATTCAGCCCCTGGCCACCACGTGTTGGGCTTGGCGTAAGTTGAACAGATTGTATGGGTCTGGCCCTCTTTACTCACCTGCACTCTAAATCGCAAATAATCCCTTTTTACCGCTTGCAACGGATAGAGGGGTGCTGGTCACCTTCGGCAAGTTAGGGCTTGACACTTTTGAGTCCCTTTTTCCGGATGGCCGGGCGCGGGGGCTAACCGAGTTGGCACAGCTTCCCGGGCTCACTGGGTGAGACTCTCTTAACTTGACCCGACTCCAGGGCATGCTGCGCACCACCTTCTCCACCTTTCCTGCTCCATACGAAGACTTTCCCCCACTCACTCTTCTTATATCGGACGACATGGGCTCAAATTTGGTCACAAAACTCTATAAGGCAGTTATGACACTTAGAGGGGGGCGGGATGCTGGGGTCCGGCAACGCTGGCAAGCGGACCTTGGACACCCGCTGCACGACAAGGATTGGGCCTACTGTTTAGAACAAACCCACAGGGTGTCTCCCAATCACAGGCATAAACTCCTTCATTTTAAATTTATTCACCGGGTTTATCTTACCCCACTCCAACTGTCTAAATTTGATTCATCTAGGTCGGCGAACTGCCCAAAGTGTAATGCTCTGAATGCCGACTTTGCTCACATGTCCTGGTCCTGTCCCCACATTCTTCCATATTGGCAGGATGTCTTTGCTGAGCTATCACGCATCATAGACACACCGTTGGTACCCACCCCGGAGTTGGGATTGTTAGGCCTGGTCAAGCGGATTAAACTGTGTTACAGGCGATTTGTTGCGCTTGCCCTTCTTCTCGCCAAGCGGGAGATTGCCACACTCTGGGGGGCGAAGGCTCGCCCTACTAAATTGGCCTGGCAGCGAAGCATGCTATATTGCAATACTCAATCTGACATATATGCTTCACTCCAGCCTCCTACCTCTAGGCATTGCGACATTTGGTGCATATACCGTACCTATCTCCAACGCGCACTTCCTGCATCACAGACTGTTCCCTCCCCCCCACCCCTCTTCCGTAAATACCTGGTGCATGATTTCATCTCCTTGTGCCTCCCGTGGGCTGTTGCCCCTCTTCAGGGCAGTCTAGTTGTGTGGCCGGCTCGGTCTTCTACCCGGGCCACAACCGCCGCTCCTTGTCTTTCCTGGGTACCTACCTGGGATTATGCGTGAACTTCAGTTCTCCTACAGTGAGCGAGAGTATGTATCATTCATTGGGTATGTCTATTTTTGCGAATTTTGTTTCATTTTGTCATGTTTCTGGATCTTATTGTTGTTCTGTACACCCCCTTAATTCGTTGCCAAATGGCTTTGCTGTACATCTCATCATTTGCAAGGCTACAATCTGTGTTTTCGTCTGACGGGGGTTGTGCTTATGTATTATGGGTTTTCTAAATTTCTGTTTATTTTTTATTTTTGTGTATCCTGATATTGTTTATTTCATTTTCAATAAAAACCTTAAAAAAAAAAAAAAAGATACTGACAGTGTTAAAAACGAGCAGCACTGAGAAAACACTTTTAGACTAAAAAATAAGATCAAGGTGCTGGCCCTATATCACACCCAGGGCCCCTGTATACCATCTGTGTAACACCCAGTGGTCCAAGCAACAATAAATTCACCCTTCTAGCATGCTGACTGTCAACATAAGGTGACATCTGCAGGAACGCATCTGAGGCCGCCTTGCGACTACTCAGTTTGGGCACATAAAATAGGTAACATGCCAGAGTTCTGTCAATGCAAACACAAGGAGATGATGGACGGAGCGCTGAAACTTTTCAGACACTCACCAACAGTCACAGATCTGGGTTGAATCCATCATCGTTCTTTAGCTCACTTCGCCACCTCAGTTCAGACCCAGCCATATGCAAATCAGTCTTGACCCTGTGCCTCATGGGAACAGTCCAGACCGAACTGCCAAGCCAGGTCTTCCCTGAACTGGAAACAAGCATCCTGGGACCGGTTTCTGGGTAACACCCTTCATCAGCCAGGCTAGCTTGAATCCAGTGGCAAAGTGAGCAAGGGAACCACGTCTGGGCATACCCTGCCAACTTTGGTTGCCCTAAGTTGGCACAAAGTGGGCCGCAATAGCATCACCTTTAGATGCCACAAAACACTAGAATTGGTGGCCTATGGCACAACTCGTATCATCCTAAAGTCTTACACTTCTCCTCCTTCCTGGTTATGCCAAGTATGTGGTTGGGCAGGCCAAAAGCGATTAGGAAAGCACGCAAGCAAGGAACAGATCAAATCGACAAGGAACTTTTAGCTAGTTATATTTCTTGGCGGGTTACAGCATGGTTTTCGTTACAGAATCTCAAGTTGCAACTTGAGGCAGGTGTGCAGTAAGCTTTTTTACTAGTGCACGCACATACGCACACGCACATAGGTCAACATTGCAACAGTGCACGTTACCATGTCGCTTTCATAGTAAGCGCACAACGTGACATTCACTCTTCCCCAACTTCCATCATGATCAACTTGCTGCTCCCACTTTGCCCAAGAACTCTCAGAATCGGAATATGTTGTCCACGGCGTAGCCTTTTTATTCATATGAAATCAGGTAATTTACCACAACCATTACCAAAGTAATAGTATCATACTTGGATAAATATAAATATTACACAGCCTCACATTTTAGTGGCATCAATATGTCAACGGCAGTAAGGAAATTATGCACGACATTACACTTCAACGTTAACTTGGCCATACACTTGAATTTGCACTTGGCCGTACATTTGCACTTGGCCGTCTCGGCCCACCAAGCACCCTCTCTGCTTCGCACATTGCGCTGGTAGGCCCCAACGCGCTACAGCAAACAGTTGCGCTACTTGAAATCCAGGGCACCGCATACCACACCGGCCCTCCGGGGTACCTGAACTCAGGATGCCTCCACCAGCTTCAACTCAAACCATACATTGCGGGTTAGGGCAGTAGAGTCCAGGACCACCAGCAGGTCAGTCCCTCCTCTCCGCCTGCCCTCTGTTCACATGGATCCTAACCCCTCCTGGGGTCCATCCTGCCGCTGAACCTCCATGGTTGTGCATCCTTCTTTGTTGTTAACTGTCAGTGCTCCGCCACCTCGCCATGGCTTGCTCACTTGCCGGGTGGGTGGGTGGTCGACGATGCTCCTGCAGCACTGCTAAGGTCCAAGGGGACAAAGAGGAAGAAACCCATGGGGCGCAGCCTTAAGTAGCCTCCAAGTCTTCCTCGCATGCCCCTGATGACATCACCTCACCCCTCCTACATCCAGCCAACTTCCTGGGCAGCCCGGGAGATGCTCAGTCCCGTGGCGCTACTAAGGGCGCCCCTCCCCTAGGCGTGGGGGGCACCTGCTCAATATTTCACACGCACACACTTACACTAGTTTTGAGAGGCGTGCATGGTCATATGAATTAGAGGCTACATAGGAGGGAATAGTGCTGTGACATGTGAAGGAAATACAACGTGCATTTGAATTTGGATACAATTTTAATGCCTTGGTGCCCATATTTAGTTATGCGTGGAAGACCTGTGCTGTTCAACAATGTATTTATGGACAGGTATTGGTTGATGTGTTTTTATACATAATATGCACAGGGACATTCTTGTGAGAGTGGTATGTTTGCCTGAAATTCGCAAAGACTTTATTATCGCAAATATGGCTAACTTGACTTACCTCGCTCGAACGGACTAAAAATATTTAGAGACACACAAATGGTATATAAAAAAAATGCTGGTATAATTTGATACATTTTGTTTACAGGACAAATCAGAGACATTTTAAAAGTACACCACGTTCAGTGTTCAAGACTGGGCATATAACTTTGGACAGTGCTAAACTGCCTCTATTGAGATTGCAGAACAGCACTTGAGAGTCACAGTGTTCTTTCTCTTTCACCTTGTAAGTGATATGTAAATTCAACTCATACTATTCTTTTTGGACCGAGAGTGATGTACAGCTATTAGCCGATAATAAAATCCTAATGAATTCGTAATGAACTACGTTAACGTTCAAAGGATAAGGGAAAGGAAAAGCAAATGTAGCGTTTAAGCAGTAAGGGGCATATTAACAACCAGGCGATAGTCAATTATCGCCGCTTTAGCGTCCGTTTTCGGACGGAAAGCGGCGATAATTCTATCGCCTAATCAGCAAGGTCACGCTATCGCGTGAATCCCTGCACTATCGCCCTTTCCCCCAACGCCCATCCTTGCATCTCTAATGAGATGCAAAGTGGGCGTTACTGGGCGTACCCCAGATGGGCTACGTTGTAAATATCGCCGATGTGCACATCGCGATATTTACAAGGCAGCCAACAGGATTATAGCAGACGTTAGATTTTGGCGAAAACGGCCGTTTTCGCCAAAATCTAACGTCTGCTGTAATCCCGACTTAGCCATCCCTAACATAGGGGGTGGATTGTGCTGATACGACCACAGGGTCGTATCAGCAAGGTTATCGCCGTTTTGCAGTGAACATCGCTGGAAAACCAGCGATGTTCCCTGCAAAACGGCGATAACCTCGCTATCTCTGGAATTTTATCGCCCTGGAGAAGCGTGTTGTTAATAACGCGCTACCAGGGCGATAATTTCCAGAGATAGCCAGCGATAAGAAATCTATCGCTAAGCACGGCCAGCGATAATTATCGCTGGCCGTTGATAATATGCCCCTTAGTACTTTATTAAACACCAAGAGAAGATCTCGACTTAGGATAATAAAGTTATATTCTTATATGAGAAATGATCTTTAAAAAAATATGGCTACGTTTCTTTGAGGGATGAAAAAATAAAAAAGTGTTCAATTATTATTTGTACGTTTCCCAAAATCTGTGTATTGAGGTCAAGTGCGCCTTAATAACTTTTACGAAATGAAAGTTAACATCAATAGAGGCATTCACAGAGGAATTCTTATTTCTTGCATTTAGAGATCTAATTTTAAATAAGAAGGGCGACTAAAATTCAATGGTGACCTCTTGTTGCATGGTCATGCTAAAAGGAATGCTTTTTGCATCGCTTGCGTTTCATTTGCTACATAGGTTGCAACTAGAATTATCATATTAATTCAAAGTTAGACATGATGAAAGGCAGTACTTTAGTCTACTCATACCAATTCTACTACATTTTAATATTCTTTTCAAATTTTCCCCAATCCAATGCTCTGGGATAAATGGTGGTGCCATCGTGATTCACACACTCTACAACACCTTATGGCATCACATGGCTGACCTCTGTCACACCCTTAATACTTCTACCCCACTTAAGGGTTAGAGGAATGGCCACGCGGCAAGAACAGCATGAAGTAGGCAGGGCTCATAGTAGGCTGTTAACGTCTGCTTGCCTGGCCTTGCCACTTAGGGTAGCAATAGAGATTACAGTGGTATCCAAATTTAAAATCAGGGGTAGCAGCTACTACCTGTGGCTATTCATAATTGACAGTTTTTTTTCAAAATTAACCACATAAGTGGAGTCCTAAACGAGCACAAAATATTCAAATTTTCAAATTTTCTTCAGACTATTTTATCTAATTTTTGATTTCTTTACTTTCACTTTCTTTCAAAGCCATCCAGAATCTTGTTCATTCCCAAGAATATAAACATTTGGAAACCAATACTCTACTACACTGTAACCAATCTAGTTTGCTGTCAGGCACTAGCATGGAATCCTCCCTCCTGCCTATTTCACACCATGTATGACTTATGTTAGATCAGGAGGACTCTGCAACTGTGGTCCTGAATTTAGCCCTCTACTTCCGAAACACAATCGCACGCAATTCGTCTCCGCTGCCTGTCAAACTGCACTGACTGCAATTCTTCTTTTTGATGATTCTCAGACTTGCCCCTCCTGCTCTGCTCATCCAGGGGCATATTTTCAGGTGTGAAATAACGAGGGGAAATACCTTTATTTCTCCTTTTTACTTCTTCTTTCTATGTGTGCTGCAGAAGAAAGAGGAATTTGCCTCTCAGGATTGTTTTTGTGCAGGCAGTTACCCCTTCCTTCGTAAAAACAATCCTACATGCAACACAGGCACCTTTGAACCATGGTTTAAGGGTGCCCTCATTGGTGCTAGGCAGCCAAAATGCACCAGCGCAGGGACAAGGACCAGAATGCATCATACTCTTTTAAATACGGTACATTCCTGTCCTTTCCCTATGATGCAATTCAACTAAAAAAAGTGACTTGCTGTGTTGCGATGCGCCACATTCTCAAAAATATGCCCCAAGTACTTTGAACTCTATTTTTCTGTTTACGTCTATGACACAGATGGCACTATATTTTGATTTACATTGATCTTTTTCTGTTAATTCTTTCTACTGTTGTATTCTGGAGGTATCATCTTCCACTAAAGACAATAATCTCAAACTAAATACCAATAAAACATATTTACTTCTGTTTGCCAATTCTATCACTCTTTGGTTCTCTGCTTGGTGGCCTCCTGAATTAGGTTACCCATCTACTCCCAGAATCATGGCAAAAAAACCCTGGATATTTTTGGATTCCAATCTTTCCCCACCCAAATCAACAAACCCTTTGTGTCTGGCTTCTGCTGTCTTTGGAAAATTATTCTCTATTTTCCCAAGTATTATTGTAAAACTATGATTCAAGCCACTATATTTTCAGTGCTTGACTACTCTAATTCTAGCTACTTCAGCCTACCTAAATATTTGGTGGTCAGCCATGTCTTGGTATCAGCCAGAAGTCACTCTTTGATTTGGCTTTCTTAAGGAATAAGGGGCATGTTGAACATCATCTGTTTCTGCCAAATGGCCTTCTATATTAGTGGCCCCTCTACATTTGCTCATAAACTGACCCTGTATTCATCAGCTGCCACACATTGAGAATTTCCAACTTCTGGATCAACATCAATCTGATTTTCAGAGAGGTCACAGCACGGAATCTGCTCTCACTCTTATTATGGATAACATTTTAAAAATGGAAGACCAAAGTGAATCAGGCCTCCTGATTCTCCATGACCTCTCTTCTGCGTTTGACACTGTTAATCACGACAACCTCTTATCCATTCTAGAACACAGGATGGGCCTTTCATGACTGGTATTGCAATGGTTTACTTCTTTCCTCCAAAACAGATCCCAAAGTGTCAAGGTGAATCAATCCCTATCTCAGCCCTCTACAGTATCCATGGGGGTTCTACAAGGGTCTGCCCTATCACCCATACTCTTCAATTTATTCTTGGAACCATTAGCAAATGCACTAAACTCCGTGAACATTCTTTTTCATATGTATGCGAATGACACTCAACTTTATTTGAAAATCAGCTCCCCTGAAGACTTCATTTCACTAAACTCCACCCTGACTAATACTCAAAACTGGCTAACTGAGAACCACTTCATGCTCAACATCTCCAAAATGAAATTCCTTCTCATTTCGCCTCCTAATCACACACCCAAGATCGACCTCTGGATGAAACACCTCACAGCCTTGACTGCTCTTCCCACTTTGTTGAGTCAGCTAAATCCCTCGGAATCACTCTAGACATGCACTTGAACATGCAGAATCATATTAGCAATGTACGCAAGGGTGCTAAACACCAGATGAGTATATTAAGGAATCTCAAACCATTCCTTCCACAGGATGACTTCAAGCTGGCAGTTCAAGCTCTTGTATTGCCTAGGCTAGACTAAGGTAGAGCTACACTCTGTGGCCTTCCCAAAAATAACTTGGCCCCACTAACGGCCTCCATGAATGCAGCAGCCAGATTGATTACCGGTACAAAAAGAAACTATCACATATCCCCAGCCCTAACATCCCTAAACTGGTTGCCATACGAAGCAAGAATACAGCTAAAGATAGCCTGCATGACTCACAAAGCCCTCCATTTCAAGACCCCCATTTTTCTGGCTCAAAAACTAGAATTATCTGGAGGTGGTAGACTGTCACAAAGTTCAAGTTCATTGATCCTGAAACCACATATTTTTAACAAAAAGAGAACGAGTCATAGAGCTTTCTCAGGCTCTGCCCCGAAGATCTGGATCTCTCTTCCACCAGAAGTCCGCAAATCTCTTCTACGGCTTCTTTGAAAAAGAAAGTAAAACAAATCCTAATGAACAGGTTCTTGCCTTAAATGGCCGTGGCTCCACTGCTTACTCACCGCCCCCTGATTGTTTACTAGACTGGTGTACACCTGTGAATCCCAGCTTTCGCCTGCTAACCACACATATATATGACGTATGTTCTTCTCCCAGTATGGTATACATCTTACCCTAAATGTGATCTACTCTGATACCCTCTTGGATCCTGTTCATGTTATCCAGATAGATCTAACGCTTACTTTTTACTTGTTAATATCAGTTGCCTTTTGCTCTCTATAGTCCTATCCCCCAATGCCAAGACACCTGATGAGACAACAGCATGCTCTATAAATCTGGACCTTATACTTTCATCCAGTTCCCGGATAGACACACTTTCAGGACCACCTAAAAGCTACTAGACAGAGCACAATAAAACAAGGGCATTAGCTTTCCCACCCTCCAACATCATAGCTCAGTATCCACTCTTTGTTTTGACTTGTTTATAAAGTTGGTTGCCTCATACCCCTTCACAGATGGACATCCTACCACCTACCATTTAATTTTTTGGACAGTGACACAGTGAGTTTCACTGAGTTGGGAAGTTGCACCTTCCTCCTCCTCTTAGGGGTTATTTATGAGAGCCTTGCATCACTTTTGCACCACGTAAAGTGGTACATGCATGACGCAGAGCTCTGAGTCATATTTATGAAGCCACCTTGGGTGGCTTTGAGTGGCCTCATAAATCTTAAATAAGGTGACACAGTGCAAATCACTGCACCAGGATGCGATGATGCTGCCCCAGATTTACCAGATCATGTAAACCTGGGGAATTGCCAAATCCTTATACGGTGCATTCCTGCCCTTTCACCTTGGCATAGGGCAGCATAGGTGACTTGCTGCACTGCCCTACACCAAAATCCTGTAAATGAGGACCACAGACAATTCAGTCCTTAGAGTGTCTAACATAAATATGCTGTATTTTTTGGGAAAGGATAGACATGCATTGCATAATGCAAATATATGAGGCATTGTTTGGGTTTTGATTTGGTGCTTTTATTTCTGCATTGCAAAAGCTTGTTTTATCATGGTGCATTTCTAAAGATTTCATTCCACACTGTGATTGCAAAATAGAGGTGCCTTGGACAAGATAACTTAAATTGTCAGGGGATGTACTTTCATACTTTAGCAATGTCCCAGTGTATTAGGTGCAGTATTATCATTAATACATGCATTTACAGGACAAAAGAACATTTAATTGTTAAAAAGTTATTTATATGTTAAATAATTTTAATATTATATTTGGTGCAGTAATATCATTAATACATGCATTTACCGGAAAAAGAGCATTTAATTGTTAAAATATTTATTGGGGTTTTCATTAATTTATAATAAACATCTATTTTATGATTTGTATTTAAATGTAATTTTTGGCATTTTGACTATTGTTTTTATAAATAAATGTCATATTTTTGAAAACACAATTTTAATTGACTTAAAAATATAAATGATAAGAAATGTATTAGGATGATATGTGTGTGATTATATGCTATTTATTTGTATGCATCCAATATAAATGTATTTTTTCCCTTTCTTTTTGTTATTTACAGTTATTATATTGAAATGTAACCCTACCTGCCCACCCCTAATAAATAAATGATTATTTTCTTAACGTTTGTGGCCTGTATCCCCCCCAGTAATAAATTGCAATGTCTCCAATGAAAGTCGGGTTCAAGTAAAAAGTACATCTGCTCCCTTCCAAATATATACACTGTCCACAATGTTTGCGGGCCTGGA
Organism: Calotriton arnoldi; assembly: GCA_963921515.1. Classification (NCBI taxonomy): domain Eukaryota; kingdom Metazoa; phylum Chordata; class Amphibia; order Caudata; family Salamandridae; genus Calotriton; species Calotriton arnoldi. The sequence continues at coordinate 584,355 of CAWUFW010007699.1, forward strand.
GTTAGAACAATAAATCTGACCTTTTGCCAATAATCCTCCCTTTCCCTCACTCTATAATTCCACAATATTTGTTGGATTGTAGTTAGAATAGTAAATATAACCAACCTCATGCATTCACAAGGGTGAGACTAGAGTTAGAATAGTAAAACTGAAATTTCCACCCAAATAAATGCAAATCCTCCAAAGTAAGTTGAACATGAGATCGAATTTTAAATCTTAATCAGCCACAATATGCACTTTCTCCATTGTTTATGGGCTTGGAGTGTGAACATTTAATCAGAACTGTGTTAGATATTAACATATAAATTACTCATAGTAGTATTTTTTTAAGTTACTTTTGAAAACGTTTATAATCTTTGATTTACTGTAATTAAACATTCACTTTAAGTTGAAATGCTATTAATTACAATTAATTAAAATGTTTCATGTTAGAGTTTCAATATTTTGGTACACTATATTTATTCGTAGATATTTTTATTCTTTACATTATATGTATGTAAACATTCATAAAGTCTTTATTTTTGTTAATATTTTGACAACAATATTTTGTTTGGTTGACATTCGCAATACAACCAAATGTGATCACACTACATCATCAAAACTTACCTTACATCTTTAAAGTTGTTACAACTTTTAACATAGGCAATGAGCTCAATTGGTCATACATTCAATCAGTTTGTCTTAGTTAATTCTCTAGCACTATGTCAGGATTTGAGCCACTCTCCAGAGAACTTTTAGCGACAGGTGCATTAAGCAACAGAATAAGCTTTTGTCATGTCAACTTTTATCTTGATGGTTGACTCCTGTCTGAAAACTGTTTGCAGAACAAATTATTAGTTGCATGAATTAGTGCAAGCTCTTGAAAAAAGTGGTCACTTTTGTACCTGGTGGGCCAAATACATATCATCACTCTTCATCAATGTGTAGTGAGTTATTGATAAATGTTTCAGGGAGAAGTTAGAATCTTATCTGGAATATTTTCCTCCATTCTTTTGTTTAGCATTCTCAAATAATGGCATCTCATCTACAGAAGTAATTTAAGACCCCATTTGTCACAAAAGGGATTAAACAATACTGGTGGCTCAAAGCTTAAAGACACAGTATAATTGTGCACATCTAAATCCAATACTGAATTATAATTTATTTTAGCAGTCCAATCTCCATTCACTTTCAATATCACCTTAGGGGCTTCCTAAGCAATCTTATCAAGAAACTGATGAAGTTCTTTAATTCCTTGGTCAATTCCCTAAATATAAATATTATTGTTTTTCCCACCGAACTGTATTGAAAACAGTGGTCAATATTTCTGACGTTGGGTGAGCCACAGGAGACTTTAATCCTTCAGACAGCATTCATTCCTATTTCAGATATAATAGGGGTCCTGACTCAAAACTGCCAGTGTAACCCCTGCATTTGCATCATTGTTGCTTGATTTTAATTTTAGACCTATTTTTCATCTTTCCCCAAATGAACATGGACAGTTTCCTTATTAGTGATATTGATTGGGTCTGTAGCTATTTTGATGGAGTTTTCTCGATCATTAGATATTCTAGTGGATGTACATTGATTTATATGACACCTATTTCAGTTAATATTAGTGTCTTGTTGCACTAGGTCACTAGTGTAACTAGTTTATTATTGCTATCTTTATGAAGAAACTGTTAAGGCTACCAACAACAATAATAATAGGATATGTGAGCTCACATGATCGTTTTGTGTTTCAGTTTGACTGCCCAGTGAGGATATAATAAACTTTATTGTCTCTATGGAGATTGGTAAAAAGGGTTATATGTAAAGTCTTGGGTCGGAATCATTGGTAATTTGGGCTCAGTCTCTCAAATGATCCATTGAAAGGTCCTGAAAAATTGCCTTAATATCGTCCTCTAGTATCACTAGACCTGGATAAATTAAATTGACATTTATTGAATCATTACCAGCATAAGGCAATTGACTGGCTTTTTCAGATTCAAGAAATTGTAATATTAGTTTGTAAGGAGGGCAAAACGACCCACATACTAGAGACAATCTGGCTAGGCCATTTAAATAAGAACTCTGCTTAGACCATGGTAGCAATGGCACAAGCAGCAGATAGTTCTCATGAGAAATGTTTGCTAAGTTCAAGTTCTATAATTCTATGAAGCAACTTTAAAGCTATGAACACAAGACAATAAATTTGGGACCAACATTTAGAAAAATTGAATATGCAAAAAAAACTAAAAATGATTTAAAACATAGGTTGTATCACCTTCCTGATCAACTCCTACGGAAAGGAGGAACTACTTTTTGATCTGGGAGCAGCTTCTCCTCCTGCTCTTGGCAAAGGCAAATGTCTGAGGGTCTCCTCAAGGTGAGAGGCTTCTAATACTTGGATCCACATTTGAGATTTTTATCTTAAAGAGTAAGCTGTTGCTGAAATAGTTTGTGGTACCATCTTCTCCTGTCCCCCTCAGATAAATGTTCCCAGTCCTGGTGGCATTGTCCTCTAGCAGACCAATACACCTCAATAGTTGGTTAATTACATACTCAAGGCTCTAGTTTTATTCTGGTTGGCTTTCGGGCATCACAAATAATATTTTTTAAAAGTTAATTTCCCACAAGACATCAAAATCTACTTTAACTATTGAATTTGATTTGTGTAAAAAAATTTAAAACAACTTTCAATCAGGTTTTTGTTTTAAGTCTTTTCATGGTGACCTGAGAAAATTGACTTTTAGGCCTTCACAGGGCATATGTATCTTTGCCTACCCAAAAGCTTTTCACACATTTTCAATGTGGTGATATTCTTTAGTTTATTATTTACTTTGTCTCACTTTTATTCGTTTTGCATTAATAACATTTTCATTGTTCTCAGAGACCTATAAGCAACACAAAAAAAAATCTGTAAGAAGAAATAATTTAGGGAGACCACACAGAAAAATGTGATTTGAAGCACAGTGACACTTCTCCTGCTTTTAGTACCATAACCCATGTTCATAATGTTATTCCCTTTACTCCTGCATCCAGAACTCAACGGTCACAGTCAACCAACAGGCACAATAATATACTTTCAAGACCTGTGATTGTCTTAGAAAAAGAAATATGTTAATAGCACAGCAAAACGAGATACAGTACACAGTTGAGTTGCTCAGCTAAATGGTTCTACAACACTGTGAGTTAAAACCATTGTTATAGTTCTCTCACACACAATAGTGTCCTTGTTCAATGGTGGCAGTTCCAATCCTGACAGCAGTTTGGCACCATAGCTGCAGCTTCCACTCCACTACACTGACCTAGTAATGCAGAGGTCGACTAAAGAACAATGTCACTATTTGGTTTATGGGAGTAATCAATAAACAACGGAACACATAAGTCAGTTGAGTATGTATTCATATACAGTTCGTATTAGTACTTGTTACTGCTTTCAGTGTGCAGTTCTATGCAAGACACAGCCTATTAGTCTCTCGATTTAGTGTCATATTTTAGCTGTTCTTGCGGATCTGTCTCTGCGTATGGGAGCTACACTACACCCTTCGTGGTCAACAATGTTGGTGTGTCTGTCTTAGTTATTACAGTTGTGGTAGCAGCAGTGCCTCTGGGATTACATTGCTGAAAAAAACAGCACAGGAGACCTACTTAGCTGTGGTCTGTCTTCAGCAGTCTCTCCAAAATGGTATGATAAAGTCTTTGTTCACAGCACTACGGCAGCCACAGAAAAGTCATTGAGGAGATGCCGGACTGCATACTAGATGTCAGGGTTTTGTTGGTGTACTACGTAGTTCATCATATAAATTATACAGCGGGTTTTGGCACTCACAGCACATAGTGATGATGTTTGCTTCAAGTAGGAGCATCCCTCACCAAGCCAACATGAGTTGTGGTGACTGTGAACCTGGCTGTCATGAGCCTACCTGACGTAGCAATCAGGCTGCTAAAAAATACCCATAGAATATCCAGGGGTAATCCTGTCTCCATATTCACTTACTTCAATGTTTGGATCTCTTCCCTTCAGTTTCAGAAAATCAAGCAATACACTTCCACTTTCTGGAGAAGATGCATCCAACCTCCCTATTGTGCCATTTCAAACCATGGGCTATCCCAAATGAATCTGACAGGTCCCACCAACACACTCTCACCACAACATGAAGTCTTACTGCCATCCACACCATACATAAATGCACTCAACAGGCATACAGGATTTCAGCACAAGGGTTTGGATGTTACATCAGAGCAGATCTTAACATGACTAAGGTCAATAGATCACCTTCCTGAAACACAACAAGGTGTGGTTAGTACGATAACTGCACAAAAAAGTCAGTATGCTACCACCATATCTTCATGTCAACAACAGAAGAAGTGGACAGTAGTCAGCAATAAGGGCACATCTGGTGCACACCTCCAGGCCATAGAATAAGTTCTGGACCCTGGAATCACCACAGGTAGGCCTAGGCCTTAACACACATGCTAGATTAGCATGTGAGCTAGATATATATATATATATATATATATATATATATATATATATATATATATATATATATATATTATCTACTGGCGGTCGCCAGTAGATAGTTATAGTTAGGACCTATTTTCCATAGGAAATCCGCAACATTCTATTTGAAATAACTCTTGCGTCGGTTGACGAATCTTCGCGAAATTTTCAAACTTTATGGCCCGCTCCGGTCCACTCCTACCCTGAAAGTTTCGGGGTGATTCGTCAAGCGGGGCTGAGAAAAAGGGGGTCCCAAAACGTGTTTTCCCCATTCATTTTCCCATAGGAAACTTTAGCCACGGCTACAGCCCGAACTGCTGAACGGAATTACACAAAATTTGGCAAAGAGGTAGTTCTTGGTTCAGAAAGAACCCTTTTTGTTAAATGGTGTAAATCCGTTCAGTAGTTGCGGAGAAATTAAAAAAATAAGAGTCAAAAATCAATTTCCCATAGGAAACTTTATGCAAGGCTACAGCCCGAACTGCTGAACGGAATTACACCAAATTTGGCAAAGAGGTAGTTCTTGGTTCAGAAAGAACCCTTTTGTTAAATGGTGTAAATCCGTTCAGTAGTTGCTGAGAAAATCAAAAGTAAAAACACATATATATCTGGGCGGAGCCTAACCACACATGTCATCGTGAGATCTGATTGGCTGTCAGCACTTCATCCTGGAATTGCTGGCAGCCATCTTGGGACCAATATAAATGATAGTACCCCATTGAAATGCATTGTAGTGAATCGAAGATTTTGAGGGTTACCAAAAGGAGAACTATAAAGGGTGATAACAGACTTTAGTTACATTAGAATTCATTTGTTGATGGTACCATACTAATTTCAGGAATTGTGGTGTGTTCTAAGGTGATTTTACCCTGTGAAAAACCTTCTGCTGGGATATCATGAATCATGTTTGAGAGAAAACTATTTTCACATGCTTGTCCCATACAGTTTTGGAAGGTGCTCCAGAAGCTAAAATGAGAGCGTATTTTCTGTAAATTCACATTATCTTTCTCAGTCATGTGAGAATGAAGTCTGACATTCTCAGTAAAACATGTACATCCAACAAGGGCAGAGACTGTCAGTTGATTCCTTTGTGTTCTACTGCAGCTTCCCAGAGTGTTCTAAAGAACAACTAGAGTGCTAACAGCCTTACTTATGACAAAAGTATGGCACACCTGAAGCCATCTTGATTGGAATAAACCGGTAACACTTAAAACATTTAATTTAAAAAGGAACAAAATGATGGGGTTCATCTTGTCATAGAAATTATGGTTAGTGCTCTGGAAAGAAAAATTAGGACATGTTTCAAGTGTGATCTCAAATATCTTCCTGTTATATTTCAACAGGAGCAGCCTGTCAGTTGATGCCTTTGTGTTCTACTGCAGCTTCCCAGAGTGTTCTAAAGAACAACTAGAGTGCTAACAGCCTTACTTATGACAAAAGTATGGCACACCTGAAGCCATCTTGATTGGAATAAACTGGTAACACTAAAAACATTTAATTTAAAAAGGAACAAAATGAGGGGGTTCATTTTGCCATAGAAATTATGGTTAGTGCTGCAAAAAGAAAATGTAGTGCATGTTTTAAGTGAGATCTCAAATCCTCTTCTATTTCATTAGAAAATTCTGACATGCAGACTGAAACAATCACTTTCAATACCAGCAGTAGACTTCCAGTTAACTCCTTGGTGAGCAGTAGCTTTACTACATTGATCTAATGAACAACTAGAGTGCTAACATTCTGAATTTATGGCAAATGTGTGACACATCTGAATGCCTTCTTGATGGAATCAAAGTAAAAAACTGAAAGCATTTCCTACTGAGGAGACTGCAGTAAATGAGGAAATTAGGAAACTTCATAACAAAGAAGTCTTCCAAGATGGCCACCCGTGAAAAAAGAGCCCAAATGTAGCACAAATATTACCCAGATGTAGCCCACATTTAGCCCAATGACAAAAGTGTGCAAAACACTTTTTATTTATAGTTTTTTTGCAGTTTTATGTAGTGCAGACTGGTCAGGTATTGGAGCGTTGCATCTTAAAACATGACCCCCCTACACTACAAAAACACCACTGCACTACCCTAAACCCTAAAACACTACCCCCAGCACGACCCCCTACACTACACAAGCACCACTGCACTATCCTAAACCCTAAAACACTACCCCCAGCATGACCCCCTACACTACACAAACACCACTGCACTACCCTAAACCCTAAAACACTACCCCAACACCACTGCACTAACCTAAATCCTAAAACACTACCCCCAGCACGACCCCCTACACTACCCAAACACCACTGCACTACCCTAAAACATGACCCCCTACACTACACAAACACCACTGCACTACCCTAAACCCTAAAACACTACCCCAGCACGACCCCTACACTACACAAGCACCACTGCACTACCCTAAACCCTAAAACACTACCCCCAGCACGACCCCCTACACTACACAAACACCACTGCACTACCTTTAACCCTAAAACACTACCCCCAGCATGACCCCCTACACTACCCAAACACCACTGCACTAACCTAAATCCTAAAACACTACCCCCAGCATGACCCCCTACACTACCCAAACACCACTGCACTACCCTAAAACATGACCCCTACACTACACAAACACCACTGCACTATCCTAAACCCTAAAACACTACCCCAGCACGACCCCCTACACTACACAAGCACCACTGCACTACCCTAAACCCTAAAACACTACCCCCAGCACGACCCCCTACACTGCCCGAACACCACTGCACTGCCCTAAACCCTGAAACACCAGCCCCTGCACGACCCCCTACACTGCCCGAACACCACTGCCCTAAACCCTGAAACACCAACCCTAGCACGACCCCCTACACTGCCCGAACACCACTGCACTGCCCTAAACCCTGAAACACCACCCCCAGCACGCCCCTACACTGCCCGAACACCACTGCACTGCCCTAAACCCTGAAACACTACCCCCAGCAAGACCTCCTACACTGCCCGAACACCACTGCACTGCCCTAAACCCTGAAACATCACCCCCAGCAAGACCCCCTACACTGCCCGAACACCACTGCCCTAAACCCTGAAACACCATCCCCAGCACGACCCCCTACACTGCACGAACACCACTGCACTGCCCTAAACCCTGAAACACTACCCCCAGCAAGACCCCCTACACTGCCTGAACACCACGGCACTGCCCTAAACCCTGAAACATCACCACCAGCAAGACCCCCAACACTGCCCGAACACCACTGCCCTAAACCCTGAAACACTACCCCCAGCAAGACCCCCTACACTGCTCGAACACCACTGCACTGCCCTAAACCCTGAAACATCACCACCAGCACGACCCCTACACTGCCCGAACACCACTGCACTGCCCTAAACCCTGAAACACCACCCCCAGCAAGACCCCCTACACTGCCCGAATACCACTGCACTGCCCTAAACCCTGAAACACCAGCCCCACCACGACCCCCTACACTGCCCGAACACCACTGCACTGCCCTAAACCCTGAAACACCACCCCCTGCACGATCCCCTACACTGCCCGAACACTACTGCACTGCCCTAAACCCTGAAACACCACCCCCAGCACGACCCCCTACACTGCACGAACACCACTGCACTGCCCTAAACCCCGAAACACCACCCCTGCACGATCCCATACACTGCCCGAACACTACTGCACTGCCCTAAACCCTGAAACACCAGCCCCAGCACGACCCCCTACACTGCACGAACACCACTGCCCTAAACCCCGAAACACTACCCCCAGCAAGACCCCCTACACTGCCCGAACACCACTGCACTGCCCTAAACCCTGAAACACCACCCCCAGCATGACCCCCTACACTGCCCGAACACCACTGCACTGCCCTAAACCCTGAAATACCACCCCCAGCACGACCCCCTACACTGCCCAAACACCACTGCACTGCCCTAAACCCTGAAACACCACCCCCAGCACGACCCCTTACACTGCCCGAACACCACTGCACTGCCCTAAACCCTGAAACACCAGCCCCAGCACGACCCCGTACAGTGCCCGAACACCACTGCACTGCCCTAAACCCTGAAACACCAGCCCCAGCACGACCGCCTACACTGCCCAAAAACCACTGCACTGCCCTAAACCCTGAAATACCAGCCCCAGCACGACCCCATACACTGCCCGAACACCACTGCACTACCATAAACCCTCAAACACCATCCCCAGCACGACCCCCTACACTGCCCGAACACCACTGCACTGCCCTAAACCCTGAAACACCAGCCCCAGCAAGACCCCCTACACTGCCCGAACACCACTGCACTGCCCTAAACCCTGAAACACCACCCCCAGCAAGACCCCCTACACTGCTCGAACACCACAGCACTAAAGCCTGAAACACCACCCCCAGCAAGACCACCTACACTGGCCGAACACCACTGCACTGCCCTAAACCCTGAAACACCACCCCTGCACGACCCCCTACACTGCCCAAACACCACTGCACTGCCCTAAACCCCGAAACACCATCTCCTGCACGACCCCCTACACTGCCCGAACACCACTGCACTGCCCTAAACCCTGAAACACAACCCCTCAGCACGACACCCTACACTGCCCAAACACCACTGCACTGCCCTAAACCCTGAAACACCACCCCCAGCACGACCCCGTACACTGCCCAAACACCACTGCACTGCCCTAAACCCTGAAACACCACCCCCTGCACGACCTCCTACACTGCCGGAACACCACTGCACTGCCCTAAACCCTGAAACACCACCCCCAGCACGACCCCCTACACTGCTCGAACACCACTGCACTGCCCTAAACCCTGAAACATCAACCCCAGCAAGACCCCCTACACTGCCTGAACACCACTGCCCTAAACCCTGAAACACCACCCTCTACACTGCACGAACACCACTGCACTGCCCTAAACCCTGAAACACCACCTCCAGCAAAACCCCCTACACTGCCTGAACACCATTGCTCTGCCCTAAATCCTGAAACACTAGCCCCAGCACGACCCCCTACACTGCCCGAACACCACTGCACTGCCCTAAACCCTGAAACACCACCCCCAGCACGACCCCCTACACTGCCCGAACACCACTGCACTGCCCTAAACCCTGAAACACCAGCCCCATCAAGACCCCCTACACTGCCCGAACACCACTGCACTGCCCTAGACTCTGAAACACCAGCCCCAGCAAGACCCCCTACACTGCCCGAACACCACTGCACTGCCCTAAACCCTGAAACACCAGCCCCAGCATGACCCCCTACACTGCCCGAACACCACTGCACTGCCCTAAACCCTGAAACACCAGCCCCAGCATGACCACCTACACTGCCCGAACACCACTGCACTGCCCTAAACCCTGAAACACCAGCCCCAGCACAACCCCCTACACTGCCTGAACACCACTGCACTGCCGTAAAGCCTGAAACACCAGCCCCAGCACGACCCCCTACACAGCCCGAACACCACTGTACTGCCCTAAACCCTGAAACACCAGCCCCAGCACGACCCCCTACACTGCCCGAACACCACTGCACTGCCCTAAACCCTGAAACACCACCCCTGCATGACCCCCTACACTGCCCGAACACCACTGCACTGCCCTAAACCCTGAAACACCACCCCCTGCACCACCCCCTACACTGCCCGAACACCACTGCACTGCCCTAAACCCTGAAACACCACCCCTGCACCGCCCCCTACACTGCCCGAACACCACTGCACTGCCCTATAGGCTGAAACACCACCCCCAGCACGACCCCCTTTACTGCTCGAACACCACTGCACTGCCCCAAACCCTGAAACACCACCCCCAGCACGACCCCCTACACTGCCCGAACACCACTGCCCTAAACCCTGAAACACCACCCCCTGCACGACCCCCTACACTGCCCGAACACCACTGCACAGCCCTAAACCCTGAAACACCACCCCCTACACTGCCCGAACACCACTGCACTGCCCTAAAGGCTGAAACACCACCCCCAGCACGACCCCTTTACTACTTGAACACCACTGCACTGCCCCAAACCCTGAAACACCACCCCCAGCACGACCCCCTACACTGCCCGAACACCACTGCCCTAAACCCTGAAACACCACCCCCTGCACGACCCCTACACTGCCCAAACACCACTGCACTGCCCTAAACCCTAAAACACCACCTCCCGCATGACCCCCTACACTACCCAAACACCAATGCACTACCCTAATCCCTAAAACACTACCCCGCGCATGACCCCTACACTACCCTAAACCCTAAAACACTACCCCCGCACGACTCCCTACACTACCCAAAGACCACTGCACTACCCTAAACCCTAAAACACGACCTCCTACACTACACAAACACCACTGCACTACCCTAAACCCTAAAACACTACCCCCTACACTACACAAACACCACTGCACTACCCTAAACCCTAAAAAACTACCCCCAGCACGAACCACTACACTACCCAAACACCACTGCACTACCCTAAACCCTAAAACACTACCCACAGCAGTACCCCTACACTACCCAAACACCACTGCACTACCCTAAATCACTACCCCCAGCACGACCCCTACACTACCCAAACACCACTGCACTACCCTAAACCCTAAAACACTACCACCAGCACGACCCCCTACACTACCCAAACACCACTGCACTACCCTAAACCCTAAAACACTCCCCCAGCACGACTCCCTACACTACCCAAACACCACTGCACTACCCTAAACCCTAAATCTACCCCCAGCATGACCCCCTACACTACACAAACACCACTGCACTACCCTAAACCCTAAAACACTACCCCCAACACGACCCTCTTCACTACCTAAACACAACTGCACAATTTGTTACAGGCGTTGCAACGCAGGCCTGTGGTGCTTACTGGAAGTACCTAGTGGGCTAGTTGGGCCCCAGGGACCCTCAGGATTCAAGGTGACCTAATCCCCCAACTTAAAACGCACCACGGGCGCGTTTGCACAGTGGTGAAGGGAGGGGCGGGGCCTCAGGTGACATGTGCGCAAACACGCCCTGTGGTGCGTTTTAAGTTGGGGAATTAATTCCCTTTGAATCCTGAGGGACCCTGGGGGCCAACTAGCCCACCAGGTACCTTCAGTAAGCACAACAGAGTTGCGTTGCAGAGAGGTGAAAAAGGTGCGTGGCCTCGGAACGCCTCTCTGCAACTCAGCTCTGTGGTCCTAACTGTAGGTACCTGGGGGCTAGTTGGGCCCCAGGGACCCTAAGAATTCAAGGGGACTTAATCCCGCAACTTAAAACGCGCCACGGGGTGCGTTTGCACACATGTCACCTCAGGCCCCCCTCCCTTCACCACTGTGTGCGTTTTAAGAGGTAGTTTTAATCCCCCTGCCCTATTATGTACTAGGGACTTGCAGAGGAGGTCATGCTAATCACAGGGGTACCCCAACGCATAGTGTTCCCTAGTGTATGTAGGTGTTTTCACTGTATTCTAAGTGTCTTTTAGCATAGCACTGGCTCTGGTTAGTCAGAGTCAGTTACCAGCAGTACCCGTCTGAAAAAGTTGTGGGCACAGGATGATTTTGCAACAAGGCCTCTTTCTGCTCCTCTGTTGGTTCTTTCTGCACATCTTTTGCTTCTTTCTGTGCGTTTTTTCTTCTTTCTTCACATGTCCTACCTCTGTAGGCATAGTTAGAAACTAGCATTTAAAAAACCTTTGAAATTCACTTAAAAATCATAGCTTTCAGGCACGTTATAGTTAGAAATTAGCATTTAAAAAACCTTTGAAATTCACTGAAAAAACCATAGGTTTCAGACACGTTATAGTTAGAAATTAGCATTTAAAAAACCTTTGAAATTCACTCAAAAACCATAGGTTTTAGGGACAGTTATAGTTAGTTGGACATTTCACTCGTACAAAACCATAGAAATTCCCCCGTTATAGTTAGTTCAGCTAACTATAACTCGCGCCCGCAATGCACTGCTGATGACGTCACATATTACATCACTCATGACATGGTCAGTGACATCACTGATGACATCACTGATGACATCTCAAATGACATCACTGATGACATCATCCATGTGATAATTTCATGCATCTTCTCACACCCTAATATAACTTTTGATACACCCACTCTAAATTACAGACTGCCATTCTCAAAACCATAGACACTCCAACACCAAAAACTACATACCCACTCACTGATTCTTAGGTCTACACACACATCCACTCACTCACCCGTACAGTCACTCATACTTAGTCACTCAGTACAGGACTATCATATGCACTCACACACCTATATAAACACTCACACACCGCCACTCATCCATAGAGGTACTCACACACCTAGTCAGTCATGCAAAAACTTAATCACACACCCATTTACTCACCTATACAGTTATACACACACCACCTCACTTACTCATACAAATACTAGCACATTCTTACGCTCTTATACAATCACTGATACAAGTACACACTCATCCATACAGCCACTCTCACAATCACACACTCTCACTTATAGCCATTTATATACTCCAACACACATATATACTGCCTTTCACATATGTAGTTACTCACACATGTACCACTGAGATATACATTCAATAACTAACACACCCATACACACACTCACCCACCCATACAGTCCATCACAGATGCACTCTTGAAACCATGCACCCAGTGAATCACCAACTCACACATCTATGCACAGAGTCACACACACCCCACCCACACAAACACTCAGGCACCCATACAGATACTCAGACAATCAATCAATAACCCATGTAGACACTCATGTAGCTATTCAGAAAGCCATGCATCCGCTTACAAACCAACAGACAGACGGATACAGACATTCACACAGTTTAGTCACTAACCCATGCATTCAGTAAGATACATTTAATCACTCACTTGTAGAGTCAGTCACTCACGTACTAAATCATCCATTCAGACACTTATACACCCACTCATTCTTCAATACGCCTTTCCCTATATATATTAAACATATTTAAACTTTACAGAAACACACAGTCACTGGATGATGTCATCAGTGATGTCATCAGTGATGTCATTTGAGATGTCATCAGTGATGTCATCAGTGATGTCACTGACCATGTCATGAGTGATGTAATATGTGACGTCATCAGCAGTGCATTGCGGGCGCGAGTTATAGTTAGCTGAACTAACTATAACGGGGGAATTTCTATGGTTTTGTACGAGTGAAATGTCCAACTAACTATAACTGTCCCTAAAACCTATGGTTTTTTCAGTGAATATATATATATATATATATATATAGGCTGAGATTTTACTTGTACAAGGCCAGTGAAATTCAGCAGTTATAGTTTCCTGAGCTAACTATAACTTACGCCCCTGCAATGCACTGCTTATGACCTTGCATATTACATCACCGACATCACTGATGGCATCTCAAATGACCGCAAAATGCTCTCGCTTGCTGAAAGCAGAGCACAGTTTGCTATAGCTTGTCAGGAGGAGTAAACCCCCCCTCCTTTCTTTCTATTTGCCAGGAGAGGTGGTGGTCCCCGGGTCTGTGGGGGTGCTGCAGGGTCCCCTGTATGCAATACAACAAATGTCCCGGGGAGGTGTGATCCCCGGGGCTGCTTGAGGGTCTGCGCGGCCCACCTGCATTATGTTCAGTTAAAGTCACTGGGAGGTGGTAGCCCACGGGGCTGTGGGGGGGGTCCGCACAGCCCCCGCATTCTTTTCAAGTAAAGCCCCAAGGAGGAGGAGGTCTTCAGGGCTGGGAGGTCCAAAAGGGCCCCCATTTATAAAATAATATGCCACAGGGAGGTGGTGGTCCCCGGGGCAGTGGGGGAGGTCGTATGGGCCTCCCCCACATTTTTTTAGAAAGAAGCCCCAAGGAGGTAGTGGTCCCCGGGGCATTAGTAAGCCCCAGGAGGAGAGGCCTGTGCACCCCCTCCTATATTTGCATACTGGCCCAAGGACCCGGCCCACCGGGGGCTGATAATAAATGAAGCGCAGGAGCCCGCACTTTGATTTTCTTTTAAATATTCGAACGGATCTGTGGAAACTGCCAAAAATATACTTTAAAAATACTTTTTAGGCACTGTAGGACCCCCCTCCCCCAAGAGGCCTAGGGGTCAGGGTATTTCTACCCTGTCCTCTTTTCCTTTTTTTTTTACATTTTTCATGGGACTCGGCTTCAAGTCCCAAGATGGCTGCCAACACTTCCTGGTTGAAGTGTTGACAGGCAATCAGTTATGAGCACAGGGACTGTCGGATCCTCTGTGGATCTTCGTCCCTATATATACAATTTAGGATTTTATACAATATTTCCAAAACTACTGAACAGATTTACGGCAATTAACAAAAAGGGGGCTTTCTGGACTAACAGCTACCTTTCTGCCAAATTTGGTGTAATTCTATTCAGCAGTTCAGGCTGTAGCCATGTCTAAAGTTCCTATGGGAATTAACATGGGAAACACATGTTTTTCGACCCTGCTCTTTTTCTAGGGCCTTCGCATGACGGATCACCCTGAAAATTTCCATGCGCAACAAGAATAACGGGGACACTTTTTTGAAAACATTTCATGAAGATTCGTCAAACTACGCCAAAGATATAGGCAACTAAAAAAATGCTTTTCCTATGTAAACTAGGTCCTAACTATAACTTCCTACTATATATATATATATATATATATATATATAATATATATATATATATATATATATATATATATATATATATATATATATATATATTGTTGTATTGGGGGCAGGGTGATCACATCCTGACCCCCAAAGGCATATGCAGTGGGGGGTCCCAAAGAGACTCCTCCTTGAATGCACTTGTAGCAGCCAATTAAACCCTAAGGGACGAAGGGCCAGATGTACAACCCTTTTTTGCACTCGCAAACGGGGGATCGGCCCATTTGCGACCGCAAAAAAGGGTCATGGTATGTACAAACGCTCTTTTGCGAGTCACTGACTCGCAAAATAGCGTTTGCGACTCTCGCTATTAGGAGGGGGCGTCCCTTCCTAATAGCGAGACTCAATGCCATTTACTATTGTTTTGCAACCGCATTTGCGGCTGCAAAACACTTGTAGTTTACCACCTACTTTAAGTAGGTGGTAAACCACTCGCAAATGGGCTGTGATCCCCAGGGGACCCCTTCCTCTTTGTGAATGGATGCGTAAATG